>JAECWT010000057.1:2400000-3090666 GCA_018150885.1 Drosophila tristis
TCGGACCAGGCACACGCATCAGCTGTGTGTCGACTAACTTTGGCCCGTGATCCTAACCCAAACCCAAGTCCAAGTCCAATTCTCATTCCCAGTCGACATTGGCATTGGCATTGGCATTGCCATTGCAGTTCCAGTTACAGGCCCATCCCGTGGCGGGGCACTTTGCGCCATTATCTGCTGCAATTGCCACACCGCATGGGACGCATGCAACAGACACGCAAGTCCAGTGCCCAGCCAGCGAGCGAGCGAGCGAGCGAAAGAATCCACCATCGTGCTGATATGTTGATTAGTCAATATTCCCCATTTCCATTTCCATTTCCATTTCCATAGCACATGCCCCTACCAATTCCCCTTTGCATTGCCTGCAGCCAGAAGCGAAGACAACATTAACCAAACCAAATGACAAACGCATTCCTCTAGCTCTGGCCCAAATGCTCGCCCAGCCGTCATCCATGCCACTCCGTTCGTGGGAGTTTCAGGAAGTTCAAGAAAAATACTCGAAATTTTCATATTTCCATTTGGATTTCGCAGCCACGGGCGAAGGCTAAGGAAATTCTCTGCCAGCTCTGGCCAGCAGTTGCCATTGCATGAGGCTAATTTTTTGTGATAATTGGAAGTTGCCAATTGATTGGAAGTTTATGCCAGCTGTCAGGGACGGAGCCCTTGATGACAGTTTCTGCAGGGAGCCCAACTGCATGCGGCAAATAAAATAAAATACTTACAGCAGGCAAGGGGCAGGGCATGGCGGGGCGGGGCGGGGCGGCAGACTCACATGCATTCGTATTAGATTCAATGAGCATCAGTCATCAAGTTTAACAACTGCTGGGTGTATGGAGTAAGCAGCCACCAAACAGCCAGTAACCAGTTACTGGCTGTAGAAGCGGCAACGCTTAAAGAGGCAACAGAGGCAGCAGAGGCAACAGGGGCAAGAGAAGACTCTGCTGCTTTTTTTTGCTCTTTTGCTTTTGGGATTTTGCACGTTTTCGCACTGCCCTTTGGTTAATATTTACACCTCGCAGAGACGAATCCATCAAAATATGGCAACTCGTTATATGGCCAAAAGGATTGCGCGATGGGAGTGTTGGGAACTGTTGAAGGCAGCAGCAGCAGCAGCCGCAGCCGCAGCCGCAGCCGCAACAGCAACAGCAAAGGGGGTGGAACCCCAAGGTTCAACGGAGATCGCTGTGTACAGGGAGGGGCTCCAGAGGGAGAGGCGGACACTTGTCATGTCGCACGACTAGGCCCTGGCTATGGGCAAAGCTCAGATCAGCTCTGGAGAGCACAGCACACAGCCACACAGGCATGCAGCCACAGCCACACCGCTGCATGATGCACACACATCAAGACCAAGTTCAGTTTCTGTTTGAATTTATTTAATGGCATGACAAGGTCAAGACGCCACTACCATTTCCATGGACTACGCAGCTTCAGCGTCAGGCATCATCAGACTTGGGCCACGACCACGACAAGAGGCAGGCAACTTGGGCTACAGCCACAGCTTCAGCTTCAGCTTTGTCTCTGACTGGCTGTGGCCGGCTACCTGCCCCGCGACTGTGGCCACGAACGATGGACGCGATGGACGCGCAAGTTGGGCCGGGCCATAAGTCACAAAGCAATTACAGTGAATTGCTTTCTACAGGCCTGTGAGTCCAAGTCTGAGTCCAAGTCCAAGTCCAAGTCCAGGGCAAGCCAAAATAAATGGCAAAGTAGAAGCAGCAGCAGCAGCAGGAGCAGGAGCCGATGGAGCAGCACCAATAGAGCAGAGCCCAGCGGCATGGACACAGCACCACAGCGGATGCAGCGCCTGGGACATGCAGCTGCAATGGACGACCCAGGGGCGTCGTCGTCGTCGTCGTCTTCGAACCACAGTGCCGATCCAGTGTGACAGATCATTGGGGTAGAGCGTGAAAATGCTGCAAATATTTTCCACAAGCATCAGAAAAAAAACAACAAAAAATACTTATCCGCAAGAGCTTATCCTGACTTATCCTTAACTCAAGAGCCAGAACGAACGAGTATTTTAAATGCCATTAATTGGACATATTTAATGGCAATAAATTAATACTAGAGGGTTTTTTTGGAGCCTTATTTGTGGATCCTTAAATCATAAATCAAATGGAAATGAAAAAACTTATAGATAACTGCAAATGGGAAATACAGAAAGCAATTTAATTTAGCGACTTATTTCCAAAAAAATACCCGAACAGAAAGGATCTTTAATTTAAATCTTTCTTTAAATTTAAATTGCTGCTGAAAATTAAATTCTAAACTTTAAATTTCGAGTTATTTGGTATTGAAAACATCCTAGAGAATGCCATGAACGCACTCCCAATGCTGCCTTGGTTTTATTTTGCCAAAAAACAGAGTCATATGCTGGGGCTATTTCATTTCCCCCGTCCCACTGCTGACCATTTCCATTGGCTCCCCAACCAAAGATTGAACCAGATCAATCAATTTCCGATGATGCGGCAGATGGGTAGACTCCTCAGTTATGACCAACGACCCCCGCATGGCGACGCTCGTGCATCCCAAGCAGTGCTGGATCCAACCAGTCAGACCCATCGTCTGTCCGCTCGTCTGTCCGTACGTCTGTCCGCTCGTCTGTCCGCTCGTCTGTCCGTCCTTCTGTCCGTCTGTCCAATGTTGAAGGTGGCAAGCGAAAAGGTATTTTCGTGAACCCCGAGTTTCATAACACTATAAAGATGAAATTGAAACCGATTACCGCACTCTTGAAAACAACAGCAAAAAGAAGGAACAAAACGAAGAGAGCAGGAAAAAAAGCAGAGAAAAAAAACGATCAAGTACCACGAATGCTCGCGGACACATTTTACTCATGTAATTTTATTGCGGCTGCGAATGATTGGCAATTCTGGCTAAAAGACAAAACGCAAGGGGGACGGGGGAAGGCAGGCGGCAATGGCTGCTGTGCCCTGTGTGCCTGTGCCTCTGCCTCTGCCTCTGTGCCGCTGCCTGGCTCAGTTGGACGGTCCCCCGATGGATGGATGGATGGATGGTATGGACGGGAAAACCAGTTACCGCCGATGCACAATGGCGATGCCATGGGAATGTGCGAATGCGAATGGGAATGGGAATGGGTATGGGGGGGAGGATGTCCAACGTCCAATGTCCATGTCCAGGTCGATGGTTGAATCTCCGCCAAAAGCAAAGAAAACAACAAAAAAAATGCTGTACGAGTATGTATGAGAGACAATGGCAAACGAAAATCGGCAGCCAAAGCCGTGGCCGAGGCCGAGGCCGAAGCCGAAGCTAAAGCCAAACAGTTAGACGAGACACCTGCCATAGAAAGAGACTCTTTTTTTGGCTTCTTTTTTCTGTTGTTTTGTTTTGGTTTGGTTTGGTTTGGTTTGGTTTGGTTTGGGGGTTTGAGCCAAGTCAAGCCAATCCAATCACTCAACGGCAAACACACACACACAGGCACACACACAGCTACGCGTTGGTGTGGAGAGCGAGCGGCTCTCAAGGAGCAGCTAAAAAGTATGGCAATCTCGAGCCATCATAAAATGTGCGAACGAAAGCCCCCAGTCCGCCACCGCCGCCACCGCCGCCATTTGCCGCATCCACCATCCACGCCACATCCATGTCCATGTCCGTGTCCGCGTCCACTTCCACGTCCACGTACAGTGTCGTAGATCAGCCAGAGAGAGAGAGAGAGAGAGAGTGAGGACCAAAAGCCACTTATCTCGTCTCAGCCCCAATAAGCAAACGTGAGAGCGGTAAAGGGAATGGACACGGGAGCGGGCACGGGCACGGGAATGGCAATGGGAACGGATAGAATGGGCACCGGCATCTTGCTCTCATCTCACCTGGCAGCAGGCAGGCAGGCAGGCAGCAGGCGGCAGCAGCAGCCCATGAACCATGAGAGAATAAAAAGCAAAATAAATGTAATGCCGCATAAAAATAAATAAATAAAACCTTTCAGACGCAGCCGAAAATCATTCAGCGTAGAATGAGTAGGAAAGTTGCACACTCGACACCACTCGCCACGATCCTCTTCTTTCTTTTTAAATAGGCTTCCCAAAGTGTTTACTCCTCCCCCCAAGGATGCTGTGTGCCCAGAGAGATCTGCACCGAAACGGGAGAATCGTAAACAAGCCCAACCGAAAGCCTAAGCGACCGTTTCTTCCGGAATGGATGGATCGTCATAAAAGCAATAAAATAATGAGAATAGCCACAGACAGTAACCAGAAATGTAGCGATAGCAGAAGGATTCAGGGGATTGAAGCGCGATTAATGGATTATAGAAGTATCAATAGCTATGGAGGGACGAATCAATGCGAGAGCGAGCACCACGTGCAGGAATATTTTGAGCTTCAAGTTGAGTGATACTTGGCAATGATTACGGGGCTGGTGTTTCGATTATTGCAGAATCTATTTTTATATTATTTTATACATATTTTATTATATATATTATATATATTTTATTATATATATTATTATATTTATTATTTATTTTATTTATTTATTTTTTATTATATATATATAATATAATATATTATTATTTTATTATATATTTATATCTAAATTATTTATTTTGGTTACCTGATGTGAGCCTTAACCAACGGAATTAATTTATTTGGCAGTTTTCAAACGAAATGCAATGGTTGAATATAATCAAAGGGAATATCAGGGAATAGAACCCACAGATATGTATGCATGGGTGGGTCACATTTATGCTGTAAATTAATTATAAATCTCACTAAGCAATTAACGTTTCAGATTGCAGCATCAAATGATTTAAACTTTATGCAGCTTTAAAAACTATATCTACAGAATTTACAGAGCTTTGGCATTAGAACTGACAAAATCGATTATGTTTTCACGTGAGATTTCCAAGTGCCATGCACATTCCCAGCCCAGCCCAGTTCCCAGATGCCAGATCCCAGATGCCAGTCAGTCGGGCAGAGATCGGGAAGACAACCCGCTGCCGATTCGAATCGGTATCTATTTGGTGTTGTTTCCCGTGTCGGGGAACCCAGACGACAAAGTCGATCAGGCTGGGCTGCCGCTGAATGGACGAGGATCCGAGCTGGACAGAGAGCTGCGAGAGGTGCAGGCAGGGGGCTGGGGGGGCCTCTGGGGCAGGTGGGACTTCGCACCGTATGTGGTCCACTGCCTGGCTGCCTGGCCCCTACCCAGCGCTTCAGTCACTACTCCAAAGGGGGATTTGGGGCTCTGGATAGGGGCCCGTGGCGGGGCGGGGGCATCTGAAGTGTGTATGTAGCAAGAGACTCGCGGAGTCTCCCAGAGATATTTCCCATTGAGTGGCGCGCGTACTCGTTTTTCGATTTGCCCGGCACCCAACGCACTGAAATCGAATCGAAATAGGCCATGGCTCTGCTGTGTCTGTGACTGTGACTGTGCCTGTGCCTGTGTCTGCCTGCTCCTGCGGTTCTCGCCGCTGTCCCGCTGTCCCCTGTCCGCTGGTCCAGTTCTGTTCTTCTTGTTGGCAACGGCGGCGGCGGCATCGCTTTTAGCCATAAGATCACACACTCGGCGAATGGAGCAGTTGTTGGCGGTTGGCGGTTGGTGTTGGCGGTTAGCGGTGGCGGTTGGCGGTGGCGGTGGTGGCGGTGTTCGTGTTGCCCCCCTTCTGGAGGAGAGAAGGAGAGTAGGAGGCCACGGTGATACATTTACGAGCGAATGTTACCCAATCTGACGATTACAGACACCCAAAGCCAAAGCCAAAGCCAAAGCCATAGCCATGGCCGTGGCCGTGGCCCTGTGCAATTTGTTGCCATCTTATTTTCCCATCCTATCGACGGGCACTGCAGGACTCTTCGTTTTGATACTGCCGCCATTTGGCGGAATGCCCATTGCGATGGCCATTGCCGATAAAAATACAAAACAAAAAAAACAACAACAAAAAACAGTGCTGCAAAATAAGTGATCTGCTCTCCCGCAAGATCATTTGCATCCAGCCGCTGGAAGAACTGCAAGCCAGCTGCTGCAGCCAATAACTAATCACTCATCGCTCCGGATACTTCCGCTTTTGCCAGCCCAAACATCTTTCAGCTGTCAGTGCAAAAGAAAAAAAGAAAATACATCCTGGTGTGCAAATCAATAAACTTCTAGGGGGGAGGAAAACTCCTAGATAAAGGCGAGAACTTAAAGATTTTTAGCTAAAATAAATTCACGCCACTTCCAAGTTAACCACGCCAGCAGCCAAACACACAAAGTTGAAGACTTTTTTTGAGTATGGGGTTTGAAGTTGGGGTTTTTGCTAAAGGGTTTCCAGCTGCTCCTAAGACAAAAAAAAAAAGAAACCAAGTTACATTTCAAATTGTGTGTGTAATAACCACCGATATCAGATAAAAACGAAGGGGCAACGGCAACGGCAACGGCAACGAAATACGAGAAATAACTTCAACATAAACATAATAAAGGACATTGGGCCCCTCAAGTATGAAATTCGCATAATTTAAGAGGCCCAATACCAGCGATCCCCAGACCAAGATCTTCAGTGGCATGACACAGCCGAAGCCAGAGAGCCAAAGCCATAGCCATAGCCATAGCCATAGCCAGATAATCATTTAATGCCGTCCGAACAGAGGGAACGCCCCTGGATAAAAACAAAAACAGCAACAAAAAAAAACTGGTACCGCGACGAGAGCTAATAACATAACCCTTCCAGCCATAACCACACGAATGCGAGTGCGACTACGAAATACGAATACGAGGAGTATATATCCAACTCTGGCACTGCCCGACTACCACTCGAAATGCTCTGCTCTTCGCCTCTTCGCCTCTTCACCGCTTCTCTTCAGCTCTTGTTTTCGGGTCTCCCTTTGCTGCTTCGCCACCCATTTGTTTGCCTTATTCGCTGGCTGCCTTTCGGGATTGACAGGCTCTCTCGAGAGCCTTTCGCAAGTGTTTTCGGGCGACACAATGCACCTTCCACACACTGACACGCTCTCCGGGTTCCTTTTTGGGGGCCTGGAACCGGGGATTGGTTTGCTTTGGTTTGGTTTCGGTTTGGTTTGGCTTGGCTTGGCTTGGAGGAGGCGTCCAACTATTTTTCCCCGTTAACATGTTCAGTTCTCAAGTGCTTCCTTTGTGACTGACTGACTGACTGACTGGCTGGATGGCTGGCTGGATGGCTTGACTGGGGCCTGACTGAGCGCCTGTCTACCTTGTATGAGGCCCTGGACGGTCGCTGGCTCGGCCGGCATATAAACACTGACACTGCCATGACGGGTGCCTTTCAAAGAAACGCAAACGCGAACCGCCGAATGCCAGTCCACAGTCCGCAGTCACCAGTCACCAGTCGCAGTTCCAGGTCCCCAAACCCATACCCATACCCATACCCAGACCCCAAGTCCCAGTTCCAGTCGGAGTCCCTGTCCCAGTGTCAGTTGCAGTGTCAGAGCTCCGGAGAGAGTCACAGCCAAAGAGTCAGAGCGCGTGAGCGAAGATTATACAGTAGACGCTGCCAATAGTGAACCCAATTGGGGCAGCAGAATACCAAGCGTCTCACTTTAATAATACCATTAGATTTAATCATTAGATCAAATAGTAAAATATTAAAAACTTTAAACTTTTTTAAAGCTTTTTAAAAAACTTTAAAATCTTTTTTGAAATTTAAACAATTTTAGAATTTAAAAATTTTAGAATTTAAAAATCTACAAAATCTTTAAATCCTTGGGAAATTAAGACTTCAAAAAAGATTAATAGTTTTATTTTTGTTTTGAATAGTTTTATTTTCAGCTTTTTGTACTAAAATCATTTTTATTCGTTTTGATTTTTGGGTAAATGGATGGGCTATGACTTTAATATATAATATATATATATAATATATATATATATATATATATATATAATATATATACATATAAGAGATTTATGTGGGATACATGTGGGGCAGTGGACAGTAGAAGAAGATACTGAAGATACGTCTATCAATCTGTACTACCCATCTATGGATCTCATCTCAGAATTCCTCAGATAATATTCCTAATAATAAAAATTAATTAAAATATAAAATATATATGTAAATAAATTTAAATAAAATTACAAAATATATATTTAAATGATTAAAATATTTATATTGCAATGTATTTATTTATTTATATGTATATGTATGTATTTATATTCCTTTACTTTGTGTGTGTGTTGATTGTCAGATGGTCAGTTTGTCTGCTGCCAGTTCTCATCTTGTGAATTGTTCGCCTGTAGCCAGTGCCCACTGTATGGCATCAAACAAAACTTGAGAATGTTGTTCGCTCGCCAGTTGACGACGCCAAACGTCGTCGTTGCTGTTAACCCTTGTGTGTGCCGTGTGCCGGTGTGTGCCGTGCGCGCAAGGATTATGATTTATGCGGAATTGTCACGCCGCTGACAAAGTCAAGTCGTGTGTGGCTATGGCTGTGGCTGTGGCAGTGGTGCCTCTTCAGTTCCCCTGCCCAATGGATCAACTGCTAATGGCTTGCCGGGGGATCACTTGAGCGGCGACAGAGACAACAAGAGACAGACAGGCGAGAGAGACAGACAGGCGAGAGAGAGAGAGGAGACAATGACAACGACACAGACAGAGACGGAGACAGGCACAGAAAGAGAGAGGGAGATGCACAGGGAGCGACCAATGGACGGAATGGGCGATGGACGGCCTCACCAAAGGGTTAATGCCGAATTTCAAAAGACTTTAATGAAAAGTTTAGTCGATTTGACGTCGCACTCGAAAAATCGCGCTCGACTCAGTTCCAGTCAAAGTCACACACAGTTCCCCCCCAACCTCCACCACCCCCCACCATTACTACCATTGAAAACTGAACGGGGGGAATGACAGCAAAAAAAAAGAAAAAAAAAAAAAAGAAAAAAAAAAAGTCAACCTGGTTCGAAGTCAAAGTCGAAGTCTCGAAGTCGACATCGCATCGCGCGTCCCGTGGCACGACAACACGACATCATTTTGTACGTCACTCAAAAAACGTTCGTAGGCTGTCAGGGAGACAGTTCAAAAATGAAATATATACATATAAATATACATACGTGCATACATAGGTACATATGTACATTATAACAAATTCTAAAACGCAAAAAGAGCGGAGGAAAGACAGGCAGACAGACAGACAGACAGTCAGTCAAGGCAGCCAGTCAGTCAGTCAGTCAGTCATTGATTGAACATACACCTCGGACTCGTCAGCGAATGGACCCCACCTGGCTGCCAAAGGAGATAGTGAGAGCGAGAGAGTGTGGCAGAAGGAGGCACTGAAGTGCTCGATTGCCAAGCCATTCCGTAACGATGACACGGAAACATGGAAGACGGGAGACAACGGGACAACGGGACAAGGATACGGCTACGGACAGGGACAGAGACCCCAGAGCCCAGACCCCAGAGCCAGAGCCAGAGCCAGCCCAAGTGTCATTGTCGCTGTAGTCATCGTCGGCGTACATTTTGATTTTATTATTGATTCAATTACAACGTCAAGGGGAAAATACTACTCGAACTTTAGCGGAAAGACAGTGCCAGGCAGAGCGGCTAGGCAGCAAGGGTTTGCCTGGGGTTTGCCTGGGGTTTGGCTCGGGTTTGGGTGGGTCAGGGATCGCAGGACGCCGCAGAAAATAGTATATTCGCACCCAACCGGATACACATAAAATATGCAGTTGCAAAGTGCAGTTAGACCGAAGGACGATTTCATTAATGAATCAATAAACCAAGCAGCCAGCCAGCCAGCAAGCCAGCCATCGATCCACACAACGCTATGCGCGAGCATTAATCAGGCCTCTGGGCTGGGCTGGGTTGGGGGGAATCTGTTATAGATTTGATAGATGTTGATTTGCTGTTTGCCAGGCAGTTGACATGTGCCCCATGCCACACAAAGAGTCGTAAATAATACACGGGCCAGGCCGATAATTCCGCTAATGAATTGCGCCAATGTTTGCGTAGTTAAAACTGTTAACTGTCGAAGTGCCATCAAAGCCAACAAAGTAAGCAAAATACGAGTAGAAAAAAAAGCAGAGCCCAGAATAACGAACCCGGCAATGCCCTACAGTGTGCCGAGAGAGTGAGGGGTACAGCATATGTCTTGTAATTAATTGTAATAAGTTGCCAGGAATTGCTGTGGGGGCAACTGGGCGAAAGAGCACCCACAGATCATTGAACTCCGCTTGGCAGGCGCTACTACTGTAGGTGGGGGACACAACCCCTTTCTTTTAGGGTGTAGGATGTAGGGTGTCGGGTGTCGGGTGTCGGGCACTTCTGCTTCTGGTTCTCAATTTGTTTGTATAAGCCCCCACCAACAACAACAAAAAACTGACAAAATACCTAAATGGTACTGCTAATAAGCCGTTTAAATTTGGTTTCTTCTCTTTTGTTGCTGTGTGGCTGTGTGCTGTGTGGCTGTGCGCTGCTGCTGTGTGCTAATGACAATATTATTTGATTAGCTTATTTAATTGGTTTTCTTTTTACACTTTTGTGTCAACGTTTTGGCTGTCACATGTCCGCTACGCGAAGGTTTGCTGTGTCCATGGGTTGTACTTTGAGTGCGTAGATTTACTGAATATATTGGGAATATTTTCTGCATATATTAGGAATATTTTCTGGTGACTATTCCTTGTGGATATATTTCCCATGGTCGCTGTTTGCTGCACCTAATTTCTGCTTAAATATATTCCAAGTAGATTAGTCTCAATGTTCCCTGTTCACTCTCCAATACTAATATTTTTATACCTAATATAATTTCTGGAATCAGCGCATCTCTGAGTCGCCTAGCAGCGAGCCCTTCCTTACCCTCTGTTAGACATCTAATGGCGCGACTTATTTTTTTTTTCTTTTTCTTTCTGGTGTCTGTGTGCCCAGGCACTTGGCACATTTGTCGTATCGTTGCGGAGAAGACTCGGATTAAATATTATGATCGTTTATTATATTTTGTCATTTGATTTAAATTAACACCTTTGCGAAGGGGTGCTGGTGGGGTGGGTGGGGTTGATTTGCGGCAGTTCCAAAAATCCAAATCGTTATTTAACGGCACGGCCAGCAGAGATTCGATGCGATATTGCTATCTGATATCTGGCATGGATGTGTGAAATGTTTCCATGTGGTTTACACACTCGTATATGTATTTCGGAGTTTGAGTTTTCTGTGCGCTGTGCGCTGTGCGTGTGTGTGTGTGTGTGCCGAAGCATTTGACATTTCGTGGGATCATCGACTAAACCATTTGCCTTCTTTTTGTTCTGCTCTTTCAGATCCCATAGCACTGTCCAGCCACTTGGGAAGTAAAAGTCGGATCACGGTTACACGGCTACGCGGCTACGCGGCTACGGCTACGGCTACAGCTACAGCTACAGCTACGGCTACGGCTACGGCTCTCCCTGGAGATGTAAGTATACGTAGTGTGTATAAGCCATAAAATAAAAGCTAGCCTAATTCTCTCATGCCACCACTCGTTGCTTCGTTCGTTCGTTTGTTGGTTCGTTCGTTTGGTCACTCATAAGCCATTTTGACAATGTCCCAAACCAACTAATTTTTATATCTCTATAGAGGCGCAGAGCCCGAGATGGCCCCAGATTCGCTTCAGATACGGCCACAACACAATAGAGTCACAAAGCTATTAAAAACTGATATAAATCTCATTAAATGCGATGCTTGTAGCAGATGAACAAAGCCGCCGCCGCCGCCGCCGCGCCGCTTGCTTCTCCGCTGCTTGTCCTCTGCGCCTCTTTGCCTCCAGTCGCCAGTTGCCAGTTGCCTTGCCTTCAATCAATCGTTTGTTTCGCTCCCGGCAACGAACAAGAATGGCTCCTCTTGTGCTGCTCTGAAGACTTGAAAATCGCTTTGGTTTACATTTAGTTTGGCTTGGTTCGGTTCGGTTCGGTTTGGTTTGGTTTCCTCTACGCTCCAAAATGCCATGGCCAGGCCCAGAGATCAGCGGTTGGGTGCTGCTCCTCGCTTGGACTCGGAGTTTGGTCATCACTTTGGTGACGCCCCAAAAAAACAAAGAACTGAACAACACAAAAGCAGTGCAACAAACATAAAAAGATTGCAGCAGAGTGCAGTAGTTTCCATTTCCCTGCCGAACGTTGAACTATTGTGGCAAATCCTGTCCCGGCCACCCGGCCACAGCTGATTTTTCCTGAGCAAATTCCATCTTATTATTAAATTCCTATATGCCCATATTTACTAGTAAATAAATTCCATGCTTTCAGCAGATTTCGTGAAGCCTAGATCTTCATTTGTGGAGTTGCTTTCAGCTCCACTGCGGCCCTGTGACCGACAACTCATTAAGCGAACTTAATTTCGTGAAAGTGTGCCCTGTGCTGTGCTGGTATGGACAGAGATTCTGTCCAGATATCCCATAGATAGATCCCAGTAGCCCCAACATCACACTTTCCGCCTAAACAGCTCGCCCTGCCTGCCTCCTGCCTCCTGCCTGCCTCCTGGCTGCTCCTGCTCCTGCCGTGGCAGATATCATATTGATGCGGCTGTGCGCGTCGTGTGCGCTTGAGGGCCTAACCCAACCATTCCACTTATTACACAGTCTAAGTCCCGGATTACGGGTAGCCAGACGCTCCAGACAGGGCCAGCAGCGGCAGCATCATCAACGGCAGCGGCAGCGGCAGCTTACACAACGGAGGAGCTCCTGCTGTGCAGTCAGACCCAAAACATCACATCTGATCGGCTGAGACAGAGACCCGAGACCCGAGGACCAGAGAGTAGCGCCACTGTACCCCCCCAGAGAACCCAGACGCGACCAGAGCTCCAGATTCAGCCAAGATTCAGGCTCCAAAGAACCCAAAAAATCCATGTTCGTGTTCGTGTTCGTGCCGTGTCCTTTCCATTGAGCCGCGTCTGTTGGCGCTCTCTCTTGGTGTGCTGTGTGCTGTGCCTTGGTGTGGTGGTGCAACCAGCGGCTTCCGTCAACGATCCCATAAGCCATTTGCATAAAAAGAAACAAAAACAAAAAAAATACAACAAAAAAAGAAGTGAGTTTTGTTGTTGAAATCACTTTGTTAAGCTTTGTTGTTCGGCAGCAGTCGGGGGCGATCAGAGGCGTTCATAATCAGAACTGAAGTGATGCCGTGGTCACGGGCGCTGTCGACTCCGGGCATAGCCGGGGACATTCGGGCATCGGGCATTAACATCGCTGCTGAGGGGCTGAGGGCTGGGGACTGGAGCTGGGACTGGGGCTGAGGGCTGGGGACTGGAGCTGGGACTGGGACTGGGGCTGCAGCTGGGGTTCTCGGGGCTTTGACGGCGATCGGTGCTGAGCGTTTGGCTGGCTGCCCAACATATCTCATATGCAGCAAGCCGTGTTGACACTTTTTATGTGTTTCATAAATTAAGTTTTACAAAATAGAGCCGCAGACTGGGACGGACCCCGTCGTCGAGATCTGTGGGACACTCCGCATTGGAGCGGACTCGTATTGGTATCGTATCGTATCGGAACGGAACGGAACGGAACGGATCGCCTTTTGCCGCGTTTAATGGTTGACATTTGAAATTTTCTGTTGGTCGACTTTAACACGCATTTATGGCTTCTGCTTTATGGCCTTCGGAATGCGTTAAAAAAATGTTCCTTATGACTGGCTCTGCGGCTGCTGCTGCTGCTGCTGCTGCTGATTTCATGCGATAAAGCCCAATAATAAAGATGATTGGTGTCTGGAATGCCATTTTTCTCTTTTCATTCTTTGGGATACAACACACCACACACACACACACACACACACACACACACGTCTCACAGCTTAGCGGCAATTTTGTTGTGAAGACGAAAATGAGTTTCATGTGAAATTCAAAATTGAAAGGAGTCCAGACAGCCGTCACGCTGCCGATGCCCCATCAAAAGAGTTTGATGGATACGCCTGGCCACATGCATACGCCTCAAAATCGACCATCAGAATCAATATAGGAGCTATAGCTATAGCTATAGCTAAGGTGCAGATAAAGCGTGGATATAGCGCGCAAATATATAGCTATATATGAACCCAAATAGAAGCCAATGAATGGCCGATTTTGCTTGGAAAAATGCTTACTGATTGTGCAAAGAAATAGAACCCATTCATGGCCAGAAATGAGTTGCTGTTGGAAGCTTATGAATGGCTCGGAGAATACTCATCGGCTGGTTTTTCCAGCTATAATATTCCCTATAAATTTGCTGGGCTATTGCCTTTCGAGTTCCCGCAACAGCAGGCAATTACAGCGCAGGCATTGCTGTTGCATTGCCAATAAAAATTCTAACTGAACAATTAGATGAACATAAATGTATATGTACATGGCTTCCTTTTTTTATGAACTTTACGTGTGGTAATCGTTGTAATTTGTGGTCTCAAAGCACATCATTAAATGATCCCAAGCTCGGGTCACATTCTGATTGGATAAATTAATCGTGGAATTTTATTAGAATTTATTTGAATTCTTTTCGGTGCATAACTTAAACCAAAACCCAAAGCAAAGCCATCAGCCAGCTGTTGTGCGGCAGATGGGAAGCTGCAAGTGCTGTGAGCACTGCGGCAGGGCTACAATGTCCGCCTGAACTATACGTACGTGAATATGGGCACCAAATTATAGACCTGTCGCTTTAAATAACTGTCACTTTGGTGCAATAACAGATCAGATTGATACACAATTGTCGTCTGCTATATATTTACAGGCTACGGGGAGCGGGAGGGGTGGGGGCACATGCACACACGATCGGGGGAGCACGAGGATCGGGGGCTTTGGGGGCCAGAACTGGTTTGGTCAGAACTCGAATTCGGAACGAGCCAAAACAGAACAGAACAGAACAGAGCAAAAATAAACATAAATATACTCGCAAAGTGGTTGGGGAAGGGGCAAGGGGAACAGCAAAAAAAAAAATGGAATATCAACCGAAAGCAATTAAAAGCGGACGAGACTGTCGCCCGGACTGCTGCCAGAGATTCTGTAGACTGAACTGAAACGTAATCGAAATAAATGTCATTACAGCGGCGGCAGCAACAACAAAAGGAACGCCACACCGAACAGGTGGCAATTAAAATACAATTTGTATACCATTTAAATGACTCTTGGCAAGATGACATATGTCATGCAAAGGCACAGTCCAAAGACAGACAGACAGACAGACAGCCAGCCAGACAGTCAGCCGCACAGCCAGCCCCACAGCCAGCAATATAATAATAGAGTAATGAAAACTTCCATATAGCAATCTATGCATAATACGCGGCAGCAAAAATACTTGCAGCTTAACCAACGCACAGATTAAACATGCAAAAAGTTGGTTTTAATTTCTGTTATTTTAAGCGGAATTTATTTATTGGATCGAGACATTTTGCTACAATTTAAATAAGTTTAAAATCAAAACTAATCGCTGGAGAAATCTCTAAAGCAGCGATAGACCTACAAAGGAAATGTATACATAATTATTTTTTATTTATTTATTATTTATGTTTTATTGATGCTTACCCAGCTTAAGGAAGTCATTATAAATAGAATTGTTTCGATGTGCGGCACTAGGATTTGCAGCATAATCCAGGGCGCACCCTTGCAGCAGACCAACAGCTTAATTATCTTCAATAGATGGGAATATTCCTGAATAATGGCCTTTACTTTGGATACACACATATTGTGCAGATATATGGGAACGTTGCCAGGTCCAAGAGATGTGAAATATATGCGGCTTAGTAGACACTTTTATTGTTATACTATTTGTTTTATTTCTCTATTGCTAATTTCTACATCGGAATCCTACGGGAAACACAGACTCCACTCAATGTGATATATTTTTCAAAGCCAAACTTGCAATGAGTTCTGAGGCATGGAAGCAGTTCTGGAGCGTTCCACGCTCGTTAATTCAGGAATCCGTCATCCGCACTCATCATCATCATCTAGCAGTTCGTCGGGCGATCTTGCCGCACAGATCGCAATCTAGAGCTGCGGCTTGATCGCGTTTAAAGATCACGATCGGAGCCAGTTTTTGGCCAATGTCTGGGCTAGGGTTCGGGTTCGGGTTCGGGGTCGGGGTCGGGGTCGACTAGACATCGAGATCTTGGCTCTTGTGCGGTGCCCAAGAATGTGACATGGCAACTTGAAGTGGCCCCCAGTCATGGACAACACGAAGAGCGAAGACGCTCGCACTCGCACTCGGACATTGTCATGTCACGCCGGGCTCGCCACTCCACACCACACCACACCACACCATTCCACACCATTCCATTCCATTCCACTCCCTCTCCACGAACCACTCTCCAACACTGGCCCAGTGCGATCTCTCTTTGGTGTGTTGTATGCGACTGTCTCTGTGTGTCTCTGTATGTGGCCTCTGAGTGTCTGTCCTCGCGTTCGCCGGCTCTCCAGTGAGCCCCGTGAAGTGTCCACTCAGAATTTGTCACATCATTATTCATATTTTTCTTTTCAATAATCATATGTACACACGGCGAGCAGAGCACACACATCGTCCGATTGTCCGATTGTCCGCTTGTCCGATCGTCAGATCGCCCGAGCTGTGTGCCTGGGAGGTCTTGCCGGCCGGCCGGTCGGTCGGTCGGTCGGTCGGCCACTTCGTTAGGCTTCGTTTTCGGTGGAAACTCCTTGAGCACTTTTTGTGCTTATAGTGGGACAATGTTTCAGATGAAGAGCAGATATGGCCCAAGGGCCACTGAGGGGGCAGGCCCAAAAACAAGAAACAAGAAACAAAAACCAAAACCAAAAACAAAACTCGTTGCCACACAGCTCGTAGATGTCCGAAAGGTGTGGAGTCTTAAACTAGGGCTCATAAGTTGTTTGCCCCAAGGGAGTGTGTGGGAATTAAGTAATACTAACAGCTATGCGCTTGGGCATCCATTCGCGAATATTTCGGGACTGTGTCTTCTGGGGAACTTTTCTTTCTCATGTTTAGGATATATATATGTTTTGGTATTTTTCGGTATTTTTAGTATTTTTTTGGTATTTTTAGTACAATTATAATTGTTTAGTACTTTGGCGTTATTTATTATCCTTTTCATATTTTAGTATTTTCTGGTATATTTTCCAGTATATTTGGTATATTTTTAGTATTTTTAGTATATTTATTATTTGTTGCCATATACATATTTTGTATCATCTAGCAACGGTTTTTTTTTATAAAAATCTCCTCCCTTTTCCATATATTTGCAGCCAGTGCAGGGAATTGGACGGACAAGGAGGAGAGGAAGAGGAGCATCAATACCACAACGAATCTATACACACACACCCAGCTATACAACATCCTGTATCTAGTCTACGATATTGTCAAACAAACATATACCGATTAATTGTAGTTCGTAAGCCGCTTGATGAATATTGGTCAGGAGAAGCATCCGCACTTGCATCCGCATCCGCAGCAGCAGCAGCAGCAGCAGCAGCATTCGCATCCACATCCGCAGGCAAAACAACAGCAGCAGCAGCAGCAGCCACAACATACCCAGGCCAACAACAGTCGCCTGCAGGATCTGTCCAGTCCAACGCCGTCTGGTGCGGCCAGTGCCAGTCACTCGTCGGGGGCCATACCCATCGACTATCCCTATCTGCTCGGCTACCGGCTGCCGCTGAGCCACGGCCATGAGAGACATCCAACGCACCACCACCACCACCACCACCACCAGCAACAACAGCAGCAGCAGCAGCACCATCTTCACCATCACCTCCATCAGCATCAGCATCCATCGATTGGCAGTCTCAGGCGCTCCAGCTCCCCAGTGCCCGTGCCCGTGTCCGTGCCCGTGCCCGTTCCGATGGTGATGACACCAAGTCGCCGCAGTTCGCCGCCACTGCCGCTACCACTGACATTGCCGCTGCGACATCCACTGAACCTCAACCACAGCCACAACCACAGCCACAACCACAATACCCACACCAATGCGAGTGTGGGGGGCAGCCATCAGTCCATGAGCGCCCACTTCTCGTCGCTGGCCCATGCCCAGCTGCATCTGCAGAGCCAGCTGCACCAGAAGCTCTCGGAGGCCAGCTACTTCCGCAACTCCTCGCCCTCGCCCTCGACGGACAACAGCAACACCACCAGCAGCAGTCGGCAGCAGCACGCCGCCTGCTCCACGGCCCCAGCGTCGACGGCCGCGACGGCCGTGTCCCCGCCCGCCACGAGCCTGAGCCTGAGCATGAGCACCGCCCAAATGAATCCGCTGAGCGATCTGCAGAATATGCAGCCCTTCGATTTTCGGAAGATCAGCAGCGCCAGCCTGGGGGCCTTCTCCACGCCGCTGCCGCCCAGCCCCACCGAGTTCGTGCACCACCATCAGCAGCACTTGCAGCAGCAGGCGGTGCAGCAGGCCGCCGTGCTGGCCCAGGCACGGCGACGGATCAGCGAGGCCAGCACGCCCGGCGAGAAGAGCGCCGCCGTGGCGGCTGCTGCTGCTGCAGCGGCGGCGGCAGCCGCCCAAAGCAATCAGTTCTTCAGCGCCATGGCCATGGCGGGGCATCCGCTGCCGTATCACCTGCCGCCGCCGCCACCACCGCCGCCCCCACCGCAGCAGCAGTCCTCGTCGCAGTCCGCGTCCTCCACGCAGTCGCAGAGCAATCAGACGGCGGGCCGATCGCTCCGACATGGGCCATGGCCATGGCCACAGTCACGGCCATGGTCACGGCCATGGCCACGGGCATGGACACGGCCACGGACACAGTCACGGCAACCATTCGCCCAGTCACAACCACAGTCACAGTCACAGTCACCAGTATACGCATCCGCACCAGCACCAGCACCAGCACCAGCATCAGCATCCGCACCAGCATTCGCACTCGCACGCGCATGCGCACCACCAAAAATCAAGCGCCGGAGGGGTGGGGCCAGACGAGTCCTCGGGCAAGTCGTCGCGGCACCTGGATAAGGGCAGCAACAGCTGCTCCTCCTCGACGGCCTCGGGATCGGGCTCTGGCTCCGGGTCGGGCTCCGGCTCGGGCGGTTCCGGTGGCTCCGGCTCGAGCTCGCAGCGCATGACACGCCTGGCCCTGTCCTCCAACCTGCGCTCTGGCCGCAAGACGCACTCACCCGGCGGCGGAGGAGGCGGCGGTGGGCGGCGGCGGTAGCAAGCGCCAGTGGGGCTCCATGCCCGCGAACTTGGGCACGCAGTTCATCAATCCGGTGACCGGCAAGAAGCGGGTGCAGTGCAACGTCTGCCTGAAGACCTTCTGCGACAAGGGCGCCCTCAAGATCCACTTCTCGGCGGTGCATCTGCGGGAGATGCACAAGTGCACCGTCGACGGCTGCAGCATGATGTTCAGCTCGCGCAGGTCCCGCAATCGTCACAGCGCCAACCCCAATCCGAAGCTGCACTCGCCGCATCTGCGCCGCAAGATCTCGCCGCACGATGGCCGCAGCGCCCAGCCGCATCCGCTGCTGCTGCAGGCGCCCAACGGCATTATGGCCGGGCTGGCGCCCTTCGGCAGCTTCCCGCTGCTGACCCCGCCCCCCGATCTGCGCCACCACCCGGCCATGGGCGGGGGCTCGGCCATGGATCTGAAGCACGGCCAGGAGTACCTGCAGCGGTCGTACATGGAGAACGGGGGCATGCTGGTGGGCGGACGCTTCGAGGGGCAGGGGCAGGGGCCGCGGCGCAAGGCGCTGGAGGTGGAGGCCGACGACGAGGATGACGAGAGCATCGAGGTGGACACCCACATGCCCGATGACGATGACGACGACGATGGAGACGACGGCGACGGCGACGGCGACGGGGATGGCGACGACGATGACGATGATCCCGATGGCGATGGCATTGTGGTGGTGGGCGACGAGCTGGACAGCATACCGGAGAGGCGGGGCCTTGGCCACGATCAGGACTTTATGCTGGACCACGACCACGACCAGGACGATGCGAGCGTCTCCAGCCACAGCCACAGCCACAGCCAGAGCCACAGTCAAACCAAAGAGCAGCCCAGCCCGGGCAAAGTGACGGCGGACGGTCTGGAGGCCATGGACGAGCAGCAGGACGCCCACTCGCCCAGCCATGGCCATGGCCAGATCTCGGCCAGCAAGCGGAAGCGCAAGAGCCAGAATCCCGTGCGCTGCACGGTCCAGTCGGACGAGAATTCCTGCGAGAATTCGCTCGACTACGATGTGGCCGCCGATCTCTCCATCAAGAAGATACGACTGGGCGCAGCGGATGGCAGAGAGGTGGCAGGAGCAGCAGCAGGGGCAGCAGGAGGAGCAGCAGCAGGAGGAGCAGGCGCCACAGTCAGAGCAGCAGCTGCGGGTGGCTGTGGGGGGGAGGAGCACGCTTCATCAGCCAAAGAAACGGAAATGGGACTGACCAGCTCCAGCTCGAGCAGCGAGTCCACCAAGGCCATTCCCTCGCCACCGCTGACGCCCTACACGACGCCCGGGGATGGCAGGCCGCCGGTCGGCATCGGCATCAGCATCAAGACGGAGCTGCCGGACGAAGCGGAAATGGAGACGGAAACGGAAATGGAAACGCAAATGGAGACGGAAACGGAGACGGAGAAGGATGCGGGCTGCACCACGCTGGACCTCTCGCTGGCCTCGGCTGGCACTGGGGCCATCAAGCAGGAGCCGCTGGAGGAGCTGGCCCTGGGCTATGATAACGACGAGAATCGCTATCTGCGCATCAAGCAGGAGCTGCTCGGCACCGACGAGGTGCAGGACTGCAGCAGCAGGCTCAACCTCAACAACAACAACAACAACAACAACGTGCTAGCGGACACGCCTGCTGGAGCGCTGCTCAAGACGCTGGCCAACGGCGAGGAGCAGGAGGAGGCGGCCTACCACCACGCGGCGCAGAGAGAACGCCAAACGGAACCCGAACCGGAGCCAGAGCCCGAGCCCGAGCCCGAACCGGAGCCGGAGCCCGAACCGGAGGTGCCCATCGACAAGGAGAATCCACTGAAGTGCACCGCCTGCGGGGAGATCTTCCAGAATCACTTCCACCTGAAGACGCACTACCAGAGCGTCCATCTGAAGCTCCACCACAAGTGCAACATCGATGGCTGCAACGCGGCCTTCCCCTCGAAGCGCAGCCGCGATCGCCACAGCTCCAATCTCAATCTGCACCGCAAGCTGCTCTCCACCAGCGACGACCACGGCCACCTGCCCGCCACGGGCACCGGCACCGGCACCGATCCGCTGCTCGATTTAATGAGCCTCAATGTGAACCTCAACAACAACAAGGGCGGCTTCGGCGGCTGCCCGCCGGTGGGCGTGGTGCCCGGCAACATCCAGGCGGAGATATTGGCGCGCATCTGCGCGGGCGCCCATGCCCATGGGCTGAGTGTGCCGCTCTGCTTCGAGGCGCTGCAGCATCGCTTCGCTGTGGGCCATGGCCATGGCCACGGACACGGACACGGCCACGGGCACGGGCACTCGCCCACGGCATTCGGGGATGGCGGTGGCAATGCCAATGCCTTCATGGGCAGCGGCGATCCGCGGCTGCTGCTCAATCATGGCGGCAATCCGCTGCTGTTCGCGGGTCTGCCGCGACTGCCACGCTTCCCGCAGCTGGCGCCGCACATGCTGGCCGCGGGCGCTGCCGCTGCTGCCGGCGGACTGGGCCCCTTCTGCAGACGCACCTCCTCCGATTCGAATTCGCAGCACTCGATCACGCCGCCGGTGTCGAAGAGCTCGCCCCAGTCGCAGTCCCAGTCCCAGTCGCAGTATTTGCGGCCACGATCCCGCTCGGAAACGCCGGACTATGAGCTGCAACAGCAGCAGCAGCCAGCGGCAGGCGCAGCCGCGGCAGCGGAGGAGCAGGAGGCGGGCCAAAGGCAGAGTCCCGATCGCATATCATGACCATGTACCTCGTACTATGCCAAGGCATTGGCATTTTATCACTAAAAAAAGAGAAAATCGAACGATCAACGAGCTGCCGCTGCCGCTGCCGTCGCCGTCAAGCAGACAGACACACACACACACACCCACACACCATAGAATATATATATATATACATATATGATGTATTCATTCATGCAATATCAGGCTAAAACGTAGGACTACAGCATTGCTCAGAACTCACAACGATAAATGGATGGAGATGGAGGATGGACGCCCTGCCGCTCATAATAAAATTCTACTAGGCTAATGCTAATATAAAATATTAGATGGATCAACTAGCATTTTTTTTCTATATATATATACAACATATACATATATGTATGAGTATGAGTACACACCCCACACACACACACACACACACGTATAGTGCGAGTCCCTTTTTTTTTTTTTAACTTGTATTTATAAAATGGAAAAAAGTGTTTGTTGTTTTTTTTTTTGATGTCGATCGAGTTGTAGAGAATTGATAAATGAATGGGTTGGATTGGATTGGACTGGACTGGGAGTACTGGAGCATAAGAGGGGAAAGGGAAAGATCGAGGGAAAGTGAATACTTAAATTAACAAGTACTAAAAATAAAGAAATAATTAACGATATATATTGTTAGTGATACTCGATTATGTAAGTACCGTTTAGCCACTAAGCCAGCGCCTAATAATTAATGTATTTGAGTATATATATATACACACACACACACATATATATATATATATATATCTATTTTTTTTTTTTTTTGCTATCGTAATTGAATCCCTAAGTGTATTTTGTATATGATATGTAACGATGATGAGATGAGTCAACGACGAAACGCTTGCTAGGAAGAAACCAACAAAACAAAACAAAAAACAAAAAACAAAAACTGATTACTGATTATTGATTATTGACTTACCCGATCATTGATCACTGATCACTGATCAGCGGATCAACTGATCGCGCACGATGATCACAAAAAACAAAAACCGTACCGAAGTTGTGTTGTTTTCGTTTTTAATTACACAAAAACCAATCCTAAAGTAATTATATAGTGAGTTAGTTAGTTCTGAAACAGTAACCAGGCAAATACCTTCAACTCATATTTAAGCTATATATGTTTGCAATAAAATATCAATGAAAAATCATAAAACATAATGCTGTTGTTGTTCTTGTTCTTGTTCTTGTTCTCGTTATTTGGGGGAGGGTAAAGTGCTGCCAGCGATGCTCTTTTCTGTGCTACAAGTGCAGGGAATAAGCACAACTTGTCGTATGATAGCTGGGCAAGTGCCTTTAAGTATCTCTCTGAAACTGAGTTCCCAAATACGAGTGTGCGCTGCAAGCAAAGCCAAAGACTGTGTATATATTTCTAGCATTCTGCGGAACGCCTCAGCTGCCAGGAACATGGGAGATTAGATTCCAATTAAAGCCCAGCCATAGCACAGCTTATTGGTACCGCTTGCCACATTTATTAGTGCAGACTCAGACTCAGACTTTCTTTTGTGACTTTTTTCGCTGAGAGTTTCTTGCCTGATCTGTGTGAGCTTTTCGACCTATTCGATCTCCAATATTCTTCGTATATTAAAAGAAAAATAATATCAAGTAATTACTGGGTGTACGTGTTTCGTTTTTTGAGCACTGTCTTACATCGCTCATGAGTCGTTTTGGTTTTGTTTACCATTGCATAATTCGGGCAGTTGCAGAGAGCCTGACGCAATGCTCGCAAGTAATTCAATTTAATGGCCTTATTTTATAGCTACTATTTGTCGGCATAATCATAGTGAATATCGAACTGTAGAGACTCCCAAAAAATCAAAACTATTCGCACGAAAAGATGGTGCAAAAACTGAAAGGCTGCGTTCGTTTTTTCTTGCATCAGGCAAGGGATGGACTGTTGGCACTGGACATGTTTTGGCTGCTTTTTGGGGAATAGTTTAAACTTCTAGGCCCGTGTGTGGCGGGAAATGCAATTGCAAATTGCAGAACAGATAATAATTGGGATTGCAGATAGCCGTACTCGTGGCTTAAAATGCAAAATGGAAGTTGGCAAATGGTTTGCTGCGAAAGAAGGGTTGATTCTAGCGAGCCATTTAATTTTAGATCGATTAAGGGAGCTCGTAAATTAAGCTGCCTTTGGGCCCTATCCTGGCCCTGGCACGGGCTCTGGGACTGGGACTGGGACTGGTACCGCCACTGCCACTGGCACTGCGAGGGCGTTAGTGTCCAAATAAATAAATGCAGCGTCGTCGTCGTCATCGTATGGGCCCTGCAAGTACTCGTATCGTACGTATCTGCACATGCTGGCTGGCTGGCTGTCTGTAGGGTGTATCTCATGGATAAATGGTTTGGGTGTGTGTGTTGGTGTGTGGTTGTCCATGTCACCCCTGGGCCTGGGGCAGCACACACCGACGCCATTCACCATTGCAATGGCAATGGCCCTCCCCTAGGACGAACGGGCAGGCAGGCAGGCAGGCAGGCAGGCAGGCAGTGGCACACCACACGTACAGAAAGTAACAGAGCGCCGAGCGCCAGAGCCAGAACCTCGGTGTGGTGCAATTTATTTAAAGTAACATTTTAGTGTTTCCTTCCGCTGAAATTCGTTCTCTTCCTTCCTGTTGGCAGGACGCTCGTACTCGCGCTCTGTCTGTGCCACTGACTCGCTCTCTCTCCAACTGTATCCTGTGCTGTGTGCTGTGCTGTGTGGTGTGGTGTCCTGTCCTGTACTGTGCTGTCCTGTCCTATCCTATCCTATCCTATCGAGGCCCCAGCTCGAGACCGAGGTGGAAAAACAACAGATTGTGGGTAAATAAAATTGCCACAATGTTATCGTTAAGCCTGCAGCGGACACGCAGAAAACAACGGCAGCAACAACAAACGGTTAACAGCCATAAGGAAGGAGGGGGTGGCGGGGTGCTGGTATGGCATCCGTAGCCCACATCCACCTCCATATATGCATGTACCACATATGTACCCCATACACTGCTGCTCGTACTCCTGCTCGTGCTCTCACTTGTCCATTACATACGAGGAGTACGTGTACGCCGCCATATGGTGTACCCTACTCGCACTAGTACTCGTACTCGTTCTCCTACTTGCACCCGTACTTATAATCATTTGCACACACTCACTGGCGCATGCTTCTTTCATTTGCGACCTTAATACAAAACAAAGCTTAAGTACACAATGCCATTTAGTGGCGCCAAGCGGGAACAATGTGTTTTTGCTGGCGAACATTAGCCGAGAGCGAGTGCATAGCCCGTGCATAAATAGCGAAAGATTCCACAACATTTTGGGCAACTAAAATGAGTTTCAGCAGAACATAGCGCCTAGGGATGTGCTGCCCATGGCACTTGAGTTGGATGACAAATAACTTCCTAGGAGTAGCAATCTGAGAGTCCCTTAAACTAACCAGAATTTACAAATGTAATATAATAGGTAATATTATATATATATTATATATAAAGTGCGGGTGTACTTTAGTGTACTTTAGCTGGTAACTCTGCACAGTCTGAAATCTATTTGTTTCTGTATTAACTACTATTAAAACTAAATACTTTTATTTATTATTACCACTGCTACTATGAGTATTTTCTGCTACTAATATTCTACTACTACTGCTAATATTTTTTATAGCTACTACTATTTATATTATAATCTCCTCAATCTATATTCTTTTATCAATATTCTTTAATCTATATTCCCATGAATGCCAAGTAAAAGTTCTCAGTTGTTTTATTTATTTCATTTTCAAAATTATTTAATATAATAATCTAGAAATTAATACGATGTTAAAGAAGCCTTCGTCTTGATATTTAAATAAATAAGTATGGATTTGGAGCGGCAATAATAATAAATAACTAAATAAAATAAATAGAAAATTATAAAAAATAAAACAGAGAAGCGTTCAAAGTTTCAGCAATAATAATAAATAAATAAAATAGATAAAAATGATAAAAAAATAAAATAGAGAAGGGTTCAAAGTTTCAGCGTATTGTGCACGAGCTCGAATAAATCAAAAAACCCCCAAACGTGCCACCTCCTTCAGGTCATAATATGGTCAAAACTATAATGATATTTTATTCTCCTAATGAATAAATAATATCCCATATTTATCGCTTATTATCCTATATCCTATCTATCCTGTATTGTGCTCATATCCTCATATATTTATTCGTTTTTCTTTGCTTTAATTTGCTTGAAGCTTACAGGCATTTCCCTTATTTTGGAGCTGCTGTTAACAAATTTTAACTGCTGAAATGATGTTTCAGTGCTAAGAAATTAAGAAATTCATGCAAAACTCTTCAACTCCATCTGAAAATAAGCTTGCAAAGATTTTGCTAGAGTCTACATTAATATGCATGAAAAGTTGGCTGGCCGATCCATCATGGAACGAGCCATGGGTGAGCCGAGTGTTTCTTTATTTATTGCATATCTGAAACAGGAACAGGAAAGGACAAAAAACAACAATCAAACACAGACACACACACACACACAGAGGCATCTGTGATGTGATGTGAGGGCCACTTAAGAAATCAGCAACAATAACTCTCAATGGGGATAAGCCCCGTGCATCAGCATCAGCATCACAGAGAGTGAAAGAGGGAGAGCTCAACCCCTTGCCCATATCGGAAACCCTTTTGTCTTTTCTGGTGACTGGTGGCAAAACTCTTCTCCACCCATCAATCCAGCCATGCACGACCTGACCTGACCTGACCGTGCCGTCCGGCCTCTGTCCGGCCTGTCCATCCTGCCATTCGTCCTTATCGGTGTGATTCCAGCGGCATAGAACGAATTAAATGCTTATGTGAACAACAACAACAACAGCAACAGCAACAAAAGAGCTGACAGAGCTTTGGGCTTCAATGTCAAAGAGTTGCGAAAGTATTTGAAAGGTCTCTCTGGACGCGCCAAAGAACGAAGTTTGAATGCCCTAAGCGAGCTGCAGATGCAACTGTGTATCAATCAGATATTTATATTTTTAATTGAGTTACTATTTAATTAACTAAAAGGCTGCAACACTCAAGAAACAGCCAGCAACTGACACAGAAAGGATAAAACAAAATGGCAGTCCGTAGTTCTTATTTTGTGGGCTTGCAAAGATCTGAATTGTGCAGATGAGTTGGTGGATTGCGCTCGGATAGACAATATTATGACATGAGCCAATCTGGCTTCCTTATGGGTTTGCTGTTGATTCGCAGCCACACATAAAACGGCATTTAAACAAAGTATTTGAAGTGCCTAATGAAGAGCCTCTGAAAACTCCATTCTATCTCTAAGAAATGCATGAAACTAATAAAAAAAAAGAGGAGTACCCTTTATGGATCTCATAGATAGTTGTGAGCAGTTGCACAGCTCATCAGTACTCGACTATTCACTTCAATATTAAATGTAGAAAGGATCACAACACACAGAAAATCGTTCGATTTATTGGCAGTTTTGTAACACAAAAAATATCCATAAAAAATAGGAATTGCTAGCCAAAATCCACATGCTCCATGCATGGAAAGTGTATTCAGCAACAAAAATAATAATAAAAATAATAATAATCAACAGAAATATATAATACATCAAGCCCATCCATGGCTGAAGGCTGATGGCTGGTGGCTGGTGAGTGTGCCTTGAAGCACACACTTTGGGCATACCAAATACGAGAATCGGAAGGCAGGAAGGAAGGATGGAAGAAAGGACCATAAGCAGCAGCAGCAGCAGCAGCAGCAGCAGCAGGACCTACAGCAGGTGTGTGAGCCTTAGCGGTTCAAATCGCATTGACGTGTGTGCCAAAAGAGCGTAAAACCTCAAACACGTTGTGTAACTTTTATGCGTTACAGTTGAACCGGAAACGGAAATCTAATAGACCAAAGCATGCATAAGTGATGAAGCGAGAAAAACGTAGCCCAAGGACCCGCATCCGCATCCGCACCCCTGCCACTGCCACTGCCACTGCCACTGGCCGAGCATCCCCAGCCCTGATGGAGTGGACGCTGAAACCCTTTTCAATGCTCGGCCCAAAATCTTATCAGAGGCTTCAAGTTTCGAACTGCTCCCGCCCCACCTCATCACGTGTGCCCTTTTCCCGGCGCTTCTTTTTTTTCTTCAGCATTTTCATTCCCTTTTTGGCATTTGAGTTTAGCCTCTGGTTGGAAGGGGTGCACTGGGGCGGGGTGGAGCGGGGTGGCGTGGCGTTTCTTGGCCAAACTTTGCCAGCCACAAAAACCTTTGTTCACCGCCACTTTGGACCCCGGTCGAACGGATGTGTGGATAGCTGTGCGTGTGTGGGTGTGTGTGGGTGTGTGGGTGTGTGGGCGGGGGCTGGCCTGGCCTGGGCTGGGCTGGAGCTGGACCCATGCACGGCCTTGATATTGCCAACACATGTTTTCGGGAAGATTACCTTGTCAATCGGTTCGTTGAACGATTACTTTTCAAATGTTTTGGCCAAAGCCAGCCAGCAACAACAAGAAAGGAAAGAAAAACACAGCAGGAACAAAGGGAAAGCTACAGGCCAAAGGAACAAAATACCAAAAAAAAAAAATTAAAATAAAAAAAAAACAGCAGAAGAACAACCAACTGCAGGGGCGAGAGAGGGTCGAGCCAGGGGACGAAAACAATCTGTGGCGGCCCAGTAAAGCTGTCATGCGTTCTCCACAAGATTCACAACTTCCTTCCTGCTCGTCCTCTTCGGCAAATAGAAAGCATACGCCTGGCCAGGCCAGGCCAGTCCCATCCAGCCGATACGCACCACAGAAACCACCTCGAGGCTCGAAGGCTCGAGCCTGGCCCTTTCCCTTGCCTGCACAAACCTGCGGAAACCCCTTCACAGGAGATGGGTTCCAGCGACAACATTGTTTTATTTCTCATTTCACAGGCAATGCAATAAAATCGCCTAAATATGCTTCGACCGAAGGTAAGTGGTTTCGTTTGTTCGCAAAAATTCGCTTCACTGCATCCGAGTGCGCCCCGCGGTGCAAACATTGGCGCCTTTTGCCCCGGCTTATACACCGCCGACGAGTGGGTCCCCTCCCCCGCGTCACCAGCTCCATTCCCCGTCCGCAGCCGCACCAGCTACAGCTACAGCAGCATCAGTGCTGGATCTCATTCTGTCATTCTGCCAACGTGTAAATGCAATCCCCTACCCTAACTCTGGGAGACTGCTGGACAGCGTTCGTGGTAGGTGTAGGTGCATAATATTGAATATCGATGTTGGAGAAGTTAAAGAAATAATTAAATAGGAAATAATAACTAGTAATAAATGTGCAGTCAAATTACAGTACAAATTACAGACTAGATTGTGGAGCTGGATGAGTAGAGATCACTTCCTCATGCTTCGAATTAATTAATTAATCTAATTTTTAGAATTAATAAAAAATAAATAAATAAACAAATAAATAAAATAATAAATAAATAAATGCTTCAAATTAGTTAATTTGTAATTAATTATCTAAAAATAAGCAATGTTATTTTTTGTAATCTTTAATTTGTACAAATAATAAAAAATAAATAAATAAAAAAAATAATAATCACATTGTAGAACTGGATGAGTAGAGATCACTTCGTCATGCTTCGAATTAATTAATTAATTTAATTTTTTAAATAATAAAAAATAAATAAATAAATAAAACAATAATTCGATTGTAGAACTGGATGAGTAAATCACTTCCACATGCTTTAATTAATAATTTTTTTTAATTTTAAATTTTTTTTTAAATTTTGTAACTGCTTGATTTTACCCCCATTTGATTTTTAAATGCATCTGGTTGCTGCTTTAACTCAAAGAATAGTCGAATAACTTTATCAGCTAAGATGACTTTTCTCTGTGAGTGTTATATATCGCTAAAATATCGTTCAAAAGTGATCGGAAATGTGCAGCATACGAAAATTCTGCGAAACAGCTTTGGCTAAAAGAGTGCAGCTCATTGGAGTGGCCCCGTAAGCCGGCATCAATGAAAAACAACTAAACTGCACTGATCTGATCTGATCGCCCGCGCAGCGTATCGACCTGCACCTACACCCCATTCGGCATCGCCGAATCGCCGGGTCATGCGACTCATCCGACTGCTGTGATATGCTGTGAGAGCGCATTGCGTCCCGTCCCCAAATGAATGTGACGACAGGACGCCCAATGGTCCACTGGTCCACTGGTCCATTGGTCGAATGTGGCTGGGCCGGCCGTAGTCGATGCCCATTTATTCTCCAGGAAGTCAATTATAAATTATGATGACAGTGATCACAATGTTAATGGCATCCGAAATGCGACATTACATCGGGCAACGCATCGGAACTCGCATTCGCACCGAACTTTTGCGACATTCATGCTACGCATTCAGTCATTCATTCATTAAAGCCTGCCCAGCCGATTGGATCTACGGGGGTCATGCCACGGGCATCGTGTAAGCATTGCCGGTGCTTGGTGCGTCGCTTTGCCCGGTCACAACATTTGTTGTCGTTAATAATTTAAAGACTGACTTTGTGGCATTTTATGGCTGCATTTTTGCTTTAGCCGTCAAGTGCCCATAACGATTTAGACGATTGACAGCTGCGAAGTGGGTGTCCACGGTTACCTTTCGGCTTGTACATACGAATGCCGACAGCTCCGCTTCAGTACGGCAGGGTACGGGCTCTGGCTCTGGCTCGGGCTCTGACTATGGCTGTGGCTTTGCCTCTGATGGTTCCTGGTTCTCCAGGCTGTCCAATGCTCTGCCGCTGTCTCTGTGCCCGTTGTCTCTGTTGTTATCCAGTCCGTGCCGTTGTTAAGTTTGTCATATTTTATGTCCCGGTTACGTCTGGCAGCGACCCCAGTCCTGGCCAGGCCTGGCCCCCAGTTCCCGTGCCCGTTCCCGTTCTCGTGCCCGGTTCCTGTTCCGTTCCCCCACCCAACTGTCGAGTGATATATATGACAGGCGGATTTTTGTTTTAGTGGCATGGGTGACAATCCCTTTAGAAACTTTTATTTATTCACGCATGCTGGCAAAATGTGCCCCTTACACGCAATTCAAGAAGAGCAGGGCAGAGCAGGATAGTCAATGCCAAGACAAGACCCTGTGACCAGAGACAAGGACAAGAACAGAACACAGAGCACAGAACACAGAACAAAACAATGAGATAGCATGACCAGTGGTCACATCGAACCATCGTACACGAACGAACGGAACGACGGAACGAGCGACCGAACGACCCACCGATTGACTGTGTAGTTAAAGGTTTTTGCATTATTAATTATTGTTAATTACCTGCACTTTTTTACAGCTCCGGGACAGGGTTACATTCGCGTTTACAGGCCACGACACGTTGCACAACAAATCGACAAGTAAATATCGTAATTACAATGAGCATAAGACAAGCCTGATAAAGCAACTGCCACAGCCACTGCCACTGCCGCTGCCACTCCACTCCGGAAAACAAGATCTAAACTGGACTGGGTCTGTACAGACGTCCATCTGTCTCTTGTCACATGCTATGTACATTTTTCACTCCACTACTGCCGTAGTTTTCCCCTCACCACACAACACACAGCACACACTCATAGCTAATTCTTTTTATGGCTAATTGGCTGTTCTGCCAATTTATTGGTATTTAATTTGCTGTCTGCAATAAAGGTCAACCGAGGCATTTGATGTGATGTGATGTGCCGCATTGCAGCATATCACTATAAATTATGCTAATAATTTGTCAGAGAGCTTAAGGAAAATGTGGCTTAGATTTGTGGGCTGCCACTGGAGGGAGGAGCAAGGAGAAGAAAGGTTCAGCAACTTATTTGATGGCTGTGAATGGAGAGCTGCTACGCCAGAAGTTGCAGCTGCATAATTAAGGCTTTCATTCACTTTTTATATTTAATATTTGCATTACATTTAAGGCTGCATAGCTGATCGCCCAAGCATGATCTTCCCCTTACTGCTCAGCATGTAAATAGGTGTTAAAATAACGCACTGAACGAGATGGATGGCAGGAAACAAATCACATGTACCTACTGCAAGTAGTCAAAACAGCACACGAATATTGTATGTGGGTAGATGTGTTGAAATGGAAGCTTTTCCTCGTACTCGTGCACCCACACATGCACAGACGCACAGATGCCAGTGTCCAGTGTGCAGTGTGCAGTGTGCAGGAGGCCCCTTGTCAAGCGGAGGCGGCGCCACCGATCGTAACCCTAACAAGAAGAGTGTGGCGAGGCAAGTACAATAGCGAAGAGAGCAGAGGCAATCAAGTACGCTCGTTGGACTCAACTGAACTGAACTGGTTGGGGCAAAAATGGAAGAACGGACAGGTCAGGATTAATGGCTGTTGGCTGTTGGCCCCCAAGAAGAGTGCGCTCGCCGCCAGGTGACTCTGTGTGTGACTCTGTGTGTGACTCTGTGTGTGACTCTTGTGTGTGTGTGTGGCTTGTAGTTGTATATGATGAGCAGATGCCTTAATAGATGCAGATGCTTCACCAAGGCAGCTAACAAGTTGGCTCAATCAATGGCCATGTGTGAGCCCCACAGCAAAATGCCGCGAGTGTAATTATTGGGAATGTGAAAGTGATTTCAGACCCACAAGTCCCAGCAGCTCCAGCTCTTTCCTTTGAATAGAAACTAATGCCATGCAGCTTTGTCTGTATTCGATTATTGAATCATACAAAATGCTGAGCCAGTGCATAATGATGCCCGATATTCAGGCAGTTATCTGGTGAGTTATGTAACCTTTGCAGTTTATTTTATACGCAAATGGTGTGGGAATTAATGTCACTCCCTCCGCTCTCCGCTCTCTGTTTTTTGTTTAAGCTAACGTAGACCAAGATCTCTATCAATTTTGCTGGCACTTGTACAGAAGGAACCACGAATGCAAGGTTTGTTTTAATATTTTATTTATTTATTATTTATTTTATTAATTATTTAATTAATTATTTATTTTATTAATTATTTATTTTATTTATTTAGTATTTATTTTATTTATGATTTATTAATTTATTATTTTTTTTATTTATTTAGTATTTATTTTATTTATGATTTATTTATTTTATTTATTTAGTATTTATTTTATTTATGATTTGTTTATTTATTATTTATTAATTTATTATTATTTTTTATTTTATTTATTTAGTATTTATTTAATTTATGATTTATTTATTTTATTTTATTAGTATTTATTTTATTTATGATTTGTTTATTTATTATTTATTAATTTATTATTATTTTTTTAATTTAATTTTTTTAGTATTTATTTTATTTATTTATTCATTATTTATTTTTATTCTTGCACTTTGTTGATTTTCTTTCCACCTCTTTGATTTGTGTTTTAGAATTATATTTTTGCATTCTACTCCCAATGTTCCCGCTCATTTTCCTATGTTAAATGTTGCCCTCCCATATCGGTAGGCATTCGCCTTAAGCCTTTTCCAATCAACACAAAGGCTAAGCGGAAGCTTCAAGGTTTCTTGCCTCACTATGTGGCTGGGATTACATATATCAAAAGCTCCCAAGACTGCTGTGAAAAGGATACCTGCTTGCTGTGCTGGCTGTGACACATTCAGTTGACTTAATTGACTGCATTATTTATGAGAGGACTTGGGATCAGCAGCAGCAGCAGCAGCAGCACCACCAGCAGGACTGTGGACTGAGGACTGTCCCAGGACCACTGCACGGTGGACACCCCCGAGAAAAGGGTTGACATATGGCTCGGACACAGACACATGTAGCGGCGCTCAATCACGGGTACGAAGTGGTCAAGCATGGACTGGGGCTGGAATGGGGATTGGAATGGGGATGGGGATTGGGATTTGTGTGCGTAAACTATTTCGCAGTGCTTTAGGCATTGCCCATGAAATATTCAAAAAGTCAATTTACCATAACGGAATTCGTGTGTGTTTCCGTGCAGTTCCTTCTTGGGTTTTTGGGTTCATTTCCAGGGATGCACGAATTGATTTGCAAGTCAGGGCGAGCAGTGGAGAGGTCATTAATTAAATGTAAGATGGAGCATCAGAATCGTTTGTCACGTCTGGCACAGAGAAAGAGAGCGACAGAGAGAGAGCCACAGAGAGAGCGACAGGGAGAGAGAGTTCTCGCATCTATGGCCCCATGGCTAATATGCTACAGGACGCTGCTCGAAGGCCAAACAGACATCCGGCCCAGAGATTAAGCCCCCAATACAAAGCGACTCGCACATTTATGCTGCACGCTGCTCCCCAGCTCTTTTTGGGGGGCAGGAGGGGGCATGGCAAACGCGCGGATCGCGTCCTCGGCAGGGAACAAAATAAATTACTTTAAACGTTTTCGAATAGCAAATTGCAGATTGTCATTTCAAAAGACATACCTTGCCACACATATCAGTGTCAATGACTGGCTGGGCCTGGGCCTGGGCCTGGGCCCGGGCAGACCTGGCTGGGGATGGGGTCGCTCCCCGGAATTGAAATGAAGATTGAGGCACTGCAAGCTGAGCCCACCGGACACTGGGACCGGGACCCAGCTCTCGCGCTGTCGCTCTGGCCTGTACCTAAAATGACGAATGACCACAAGACAAGAGAGCAGCAGAGTGAAAAGTGAATCGGGATCAGAAGATGTGTAGCCCGGAATGGCAAATAATACACGAAGTGCGATACGATGCGATGCGATGCGATACGAGCCTGAAAATGGCCGAATGGCACAGGCACAGGCACAGGCAGAGGCAGAGGCAAAGGCAATTCGCGGGAATTGAGATTGGGTTGAATTTTTATAATTGAGTTGAGCAGAATTTTTAATCTCTTCCTTTGTTTCTCTGTTCTTCTGCTGGCTGCTGGCTTCGTCTTGGAGCGCTGCACAGATAAAAAGGAAGTACGGAAGTAAATCGATTAACCGAGACAATTTTCGCTATGTCTTGGAATGTTGCATGATATGCATGTGCGGTGGGGTAAGGTTTTCATTTTAATATTAATATTTTTATTTTTATATTTTTTATTTATTTTTATTATTTTATTATTATTTTATTTAATTATTATTTTACTTTTAATATTTGTGAACCTTTTTCCATATATTTTTCCTGCCTTTTAATGTTTTCTATAATTAAGAGGAGGAATTATTATATTATATTATATTAAATTATATTAAATTATATTATATTATATTATATTATATTATATTATATTATATTATATTATATTATATTATATTATATTATATTATATTATATTATATTATATTATATTATATTATATTATATGTTACATATTATTATTATTATATAGAGTCTATGCAAGTTAATAATTGCGAGCTACTATAACTACTGGAATAAATTTTAGTATTATTTTAAATGCTATTTAATAATTCCAGCGCATAACGTTGAAAATAAATGTACTATTCCACGTGTAAAGTAAAAGTTAAAGTCTTCATTCATTTATGCTGTCCATGCCAACTATTCTTACGCTATCCACACAATTTCAGCAGCAATATAATGTACATACATACATATATGCATGATGGATGGGCAGCACTATATCATGGGTACACAGCTACGTACGTATATATGTATATATAGTCCTATTCGCATTTCCAAACTATTTTCAGTGTAATCGTTTGTACTCGGATGGCAAGGTTCGGGGCCGTTCAACCATTTGCTTTTGGGGGTACAGCAAACTACCGGTATTGCTCTGAATTATTGACATCTGGTCCCATGCCACCAATCTCCCGACAGATTATGAGCACTTTGGGTGTTGTTGTTGCTGCTGCTGCCGCTGCTGCTGCTGCTGTTGAGGCAACCTTCTATTACGACGAGTACACAGGTACAACACGGCTATGGCTTTGGCTATGGCTATGGCTATGGCTATGGAATGCATCTGTGTATCTGTATACGGAGTGTACGTGTGTCTGCCCATAATGCAAGTGCAGACAAGTTCAGCCGCAACTCTTAGAGCCAGCCAAATGCAATTTCACTGTCTGACCATCGATCCCTTCTGTTCCAAAAGCCGCATGAGGTGCACTATACCAATATGGAAGTTTTTTTTTTTTTTAGTTGACGTCGCTGGTCGTCGGTCGTTGTTACTGCTGCTGCCATCGTCAATCGTTGCAACTTGCAGTTGGAGAAGGAGGCTGCTGCTGCGGCGGCTGCTGCTGCCATCGGTATCAAGAGCGTGTAGCAAAATTCGTGCCGTGACCGCCCCTTTCAATTCTGTATTATCAGATTAGCTCTTTTCATAAGCTATTTGTTGTTGCTGTGCTGCAGTGTTTTGTTGTTGCTGCCGCTGCTGCCTCAGTAATGCTATTGACCGCTAGCATTAAGTTACGATCGAAAGCTGGTACCATCGATACATAGACATAGGCGGATGGAGAGGCAGAGGCAGAGGCAGTGGCAGTGGCAGAGGCTATGGCCAAAGATGCTCTACGATGATGACACTGCTCGCCGGCAGAACATTGGGGGCTGTGCCACAGACGGGGGTTGGGTTAACGTTCACTTCGTACCACACGACAGGTGCACTTAAAAACAAAACAAAAAAAAACCCCAAAACAAAACGAAACGAGCAGCATAAAAGCAAATAGGAAAACAAATCTATGCCTGCCAGAGCCATAAAAGAACACACTCTCTACCTCTACGTGCTGTACGCGATACCACCACATACATATTTCCGTCATAAGGTCAACTATCTGCGGCACAAATCAGATGGGGGGGCAGTCGGCAGTCGGTCTGTCCAACGAAGTCATTGGCGAAAGCTTTCAAAGATTTTTAGCTGTGGCATGTAAGTAAGGTCATCCGTATCCTGCACTGCTTGCAAATGTTTTCTAATTGCGGGTCATTTTATAAGAATTGAGTTAATATTTATTAATTAATAATAATTAATAATTTAAAATATGTAAGTTCAAGCAGATACTCCAATAATTCAATTGAATAACTCACGAAATTAAATGATGTATAAATGAAAATAATGCAACTTTGTGTCGCTTTATCTTTAGCTATTTTCCTTCTACAGAAACGCATTCAAAAATCTGTAACAGCTCTCAACAAGTCTCTGTTTAGTTCATCAATTTTTATGAATATTCGCGCAGCAAATGCCGTTTAAAAATGATGCCACGTAAAAGTGCGCCAAAGTCAGCAAATTAAAGTTTTTGAATTAAAATAAAAAAGATTTTTGGGGTCTTAAAGTTACAAATTTGAAGTATCAGGAACTTTTGTCTCATGCAAAGTGCATTGCAGTGGCTTTATTTTATGTCAATGAAATATATTGTGAAATATTTTATATGGGTAAATGCGAATCAGATTTATGTTCTTAGAACTTCGAAATTAAAACTCCATATTTAATTTCCTAACTAAAAACAAAAACACTTTAGTTTTGCTGTCCTTTGAACATACTTTATTTGCAATGTTATTTAATATATAGTAAAAAAAAATATATGTTCTTGTGTATAATTATTATCTACATATAAATCTGAGCTCTTTTAAAAATTAATTTAAGTAAAAAAAAAGTAAGCATTAAATACTGTTTCACTGTAGTTACACTGTTGACTGTTTCACTGTACTGCCTTACTAACAGCAGCTGTATAAATGAGTTCTCCATTATGCAAGGCAGTTCATTCTTTAGTCACTGATGCTGTCTGCTGTTGCTGTTGTCTGCTGCTGTTGTCTGTTGCTGCTGTTGCTGCTGTTGCTGCTGCTGTCTGCTGTCTGCTTTTGCTCTTGTTGCTGTTTTGAACTAATTAACTAAGCCGCGTTCTACGCCAGGGTGGGGAAGCTTGTAGCACAAAGTTTGGTGTCAATCAAAGGGATTAAAGGGATGCAGGGATGCTGTCCTAGTTCTAACCCCAGAAGCATTCGATGGGTTGTCGCATCCACTTGTCGGCATAAGCACTTGGATATTGCTGTTGCTGCTGTTGCTGTTGCTGCTGCTGTTGTTGCTGCTGCTGCAACTGATGTTGTTGCTGTTGCAAGTAATAATTGTGTTGCCGCTGTTGTTGCTGCTGATGTCGCTGGTAGTAATTGCTGTTACCAGGTCGATGATGCTGCTGCTGCTGCTGCTGATGTTGCTGCTGATGGAAGTGCGATGATAGCGTCGTCTGCTGTCGATGCGCCTGCTGTGCCTGTGCCTGAGCCAGTGCCGCTGCTGCAGTTGCCGTTGCCTGATGATACTTCTGCATCATGATCGTGTGATGCTGCTGCTGCTGCTGCTGTTGCTGTCGTGCCGTTTCTGCAATTGGAAAATAGGCGGCATGCGGCTTGAACATGGAGTGCGCATAGAGCTGCATCTGCTGCTGGTAGGGATGTGCCGCCTTGGAGCGTCCCAGCAGATGCTGCTGGCTGCGTCGCAGGCGGCCCGTTGTCTTGCCAATGGTCAGATCCTCGGCATAGGGATCCAGTGCCCAGTAGTGGCCGCGTCCGGGATCATCCAGAGCACGCGGCACACGCACAAAGCACGGATTCAGGCTGAGATTGTGCCGTATGGAGTTCTGCCAGACGCTCTTGTGGTTCTGGTAGTACGCAAAATTGTCGGCTATCCACTTGCAGATGCCACTGAGGGTCAGTCGCTTCTCCGGGCTGCTGCGTATGGCCATCACAATGAGGGCGCTGTAGGTGAACGCCGGCTTGCTGGCATCATGCGACGGGCGCTTATCTGCGCCTCCGCCGCCGCCGCCGCTCATTGTGCTGGGGCTGGTGGTGACACTGCCGCCGCTGCCGCTGGAGGTCTCATCGGAGGAGGCGGCATCCTCGGAGCTGTTGCACGAATGACTGGGACTGGCCGGCCGCTGCTGGTAGTACTCCTCGCCCTTGGCGGAGAGCAGCGAGCGTATGGAGAAGCTGGACTGAAACACTTGCGGGCTGTGGGTCGTATCCATTGCGATGTGTCGCTGGTCAGAGGATCGCAGTTGAACTGTGAGTGCTGCTGGGCTGGGCTGTAGCCTATATATATATATATATATGCCAAGCGAATCGGTGCAGTTCGGTTGGCTGGGCTGGGCTGGGCTTGGCTCGGCTTGGGTCTAGGAAAAGCTGGGGGGATTATGGGTATATCCTGTGTGTGTGGCACAGATCTGCGCAGATCTCCCCCTTTAATCGCCATGCAAAACGCAGATCAATGAAAGCCATGGGATTCATTCATTGATCCCACATCCACGAATGCGTTTCGCTTCGACAGCTCCTTTCGCGGATTAGCATTCGGGCCAGCATGGCCCAGACGCTTTCTAAATTGGATTAATTCTACCTGCTCCGCATCCTGCTATCCTGCTATCCGTCCATCCTGCCATCGTGCCATCCTCCCACCTCTAACTCCCACCACCTCTTTTGTGCCTGGCCCAGATTTGCTGCCGGCATTGAGCGCCTCAATCCAAATCCAGTTTGTTAATCAACCCTCGCCAAATATTTGTAAATTCTTCACGCTTATACAGCCCAATTATACTCAGCAGAAGCACTCGTACACCCATATACTACACAAGTATATAGTGCCAAATTGCCGATGATAGCTCCTCGGAGCCTAAGTCACTCATAAAACTCTTTCTTTGCTGCAGAAAGTTTACGAAAGAATTTACAAAATCATAAACATGATTTCCATTTGATTTCCAGTTCCATTTTGGTTGGGCATTTTCCATGGCTATTTTTAGGCATAATATTAGGAATACTTTTATTTATTCATTTAAAATATATTCTGCTAAAACTAATAGCGGACAGCGCACTACAGGTACGAGTGACTGCACCTTAGACCAGCCAGATTTAATTTAGACACTTTGAGAATTGCAATGAAGAATAATTTATATTTAAACCAATAATGTAACGATTAATTATACCATAAACCAGCCTTAAATATAAATTATAAATTGAGCGCTTTGAGGATTGGAATACTTGAAGAATAATTGTATTTATTTTTAAATAATTTATATTTAAACCAATTAAGTAACGAGTAATTAAAGCTTAGACCAGCCTTGAATATAAACGGTAGATACTGTCTTTGGAATTTATTTAAGACACTTTGCGGATTGATTTAATGTATATGTTTTTTTTTTTTTTTTTGGCTATTTTTTGGTTCCGAATTTGCATTATAATTCAATTGAATATTATTTAGAAGTATATTCTTAGGCCCAAAATTATTTCTGAGTACAAATTGTTCACTTCCTTCTTTGTGTCCAAAACGACTTGCAGTTTGGACTTCTTAACATTAATAAATATTATTTTGGGGACTTCCCTTAAGCTAAAATTCCATAAATTATAGAAATTCTGACTACATTTTTGGGATGCAGGGAAATTGGAATTTTAGTCACCATTTTTGCCACAAAATTCCAATAATTAATATCGCATACTTAAAGCAATCTTTAAGTCAAACATCTTTGATTGACAAATTCCCCGTGTACACAGCAGACCCTTGCCGTTTTACCATTTCCCATTTGTTTGGGCGTGTATGCCGAAAATGATTATTTTGCATGTCTACTGTGAGGTAGGGGCTGGGGCTGGGGCACTGCTGTGCTGTGTGGCTGGGTGGGTCTGAGCGGCATGTGCCCATAACAATCTAAACTAACGCTAAATATCGAGAATGTTTATCAAGGCCCGTGGGTGCTGGGGGGTTTCTGTTACTGTTTCTGTTTTTTTGGGTACATGCTGCGAAAGTGTCCGTGGTCGCAGCAATATTTACGATGGCGGCGGCAGACGTACGTACGAGTAGCAGCCACCGCTGCTGCTCCCACTAACAAATTAGTTGCAGTTGGCAGAAGTACATTATCAGTTTTTGACTGCCAACATTGCCACACCATGCCGGTGCCCGTGCCCGTGCCCCTGCCCGTACCATGCCACCGCCCCCAGACACAGTCCACGCCCACCCCATAGCATTCAGTTTCAGTTTGGTTGCGACTGCATTTTGCCCTGGGATCCTCCGCCCCACACATTCACATAGTACATGCCGCCCCGCAAACACATAGATACACGCTCTATATCTATCCATCCATCTGCGCCATCCACGTGTGTGTGTGCCACCGTCCGACCGACATTTTACCTGCGCCGTAAGCCCAAACTAAACCCCTGGACTCCCTCCTGACTGCCACTATGTACCAGGTGCCATTTACATGCATCCATCCATGTGAAAGAACCTGCCACATCGCCACATCGGCACATCGGCACCCACCCCCCATCGTGTACATGGATGGGTCCTTTGCCTAGCTTCCAACTGCCTGCCCCTGATGGGTGCACCCATCGTTGGATGGGTGCAAGTACAAGTACAAGTATTCGCTATGTTATTCCAAAAATACTACAGGCCTGTGATTCCAATTACTGGTAGCACTATGGGGCTAAATGTCCTCCAGAAACTGACAAAGACTGATATTCCAATTAACAGCCAAACAAATATACGATGTACATACGTACGTACACAGCTGGCAAGCTGCACATGTATGTATGTAGATTCTTGCCAACATTTTTGGGCAACTAAAAGCTGATTATTCTCCCCTGCCGATGTCGAATTCAAACTACAACTTCTCGAATAAAACAAAATTAAAGACTATAAAATAGTCCTGTAACAGTGCATCGGGAGCGAATTCCCATTTGAATTTTCGCTCGTATAGTCTTTAATAGAATCCAATGAAATACTATAAGAATTATGCAATATAAATCGGATATCTAGGGATATAAAAAACTGTTTTTATACCCGTACTCAAAAAGACTTAAGGGGTCTATTAGATTTGTGGTAAAAGTGGATGTGTGCAACGCAGAGAAGGAAACGTTTCCGACCCCATAAAGTATTTATATTCTTGATCAGCATCAATAGCTGAGTCTATGCCTGTCTGTCCGATCTCAGAAACTATAAGAGCTAGAGTAACCAAATTTTGTTTACAGACTGTAAATTGTAAAATATTTTAAAATTGTACATAAATTATAAGCTCACATATTTATGTACTGACTGAGTACGGGTATAAAAGTAGAGTCGCGCTCACAGAAGCGACTCACACGTTCCTTCTCGTTTCCTCTTGTTTCACTCACTGACATCCCACAGATAAAAGGACTGAGAAATCTTCGATTTATCGAACTAAAACTGAAGCTCTTAATTATTTTCGTATTTAAAAATTGACCATTTAACTTCAATATGAGTGTGCACATATTTTATCCAAATATATTTCATGCATAAAATAAATATATTTTAATTACATTTATTTCCTATTTAAATTCAAATTTTTCAAATTTAGTTTATTTATATTTCCAAAAAATTATTTTTATTATTTTTATTTTAAAATGTTTTATATATTATATATATTTTATATTTATATGAAGTATTTCATATGTCTATATCATATTTTAAATTAAGGTATGTGCGTGAAATATTTTCATATTACCAATAAATTAAATAAAAACTATAATTATTTAATTTTAATGTTAAATAAAATTTCTATTGCTATTTAATTTCACCATGTTAAAAATCCTATATATTTCACATAAATCTGCCTGTGTTTCTTTTGGTTTTACTATGCCATTTATCTCTCTGTGTGTTGTACGCCTCTCTGGACACTTGAGCGATGATGAAACAAATGGCCAAAATCGAGTCTCATGGTGGGTAAATTAATAACCTTTAATGATTCGACGAATCAATGCAGTTGTTACAACAATGTCCGAGAACATTGACAGCGAATCCTTTAACGAGCACACGACGAGAGATAAATTACGGCGCGAAGGAGGCATCAATAATTGTGACAATTTCTCACTCCCCATGCTCCAGCTGGAGCTGGAACCGCCATGCAGCTAGGCGATTAATCAAATATTATATTGTAAAAGCTCTCAATATGACAAAAGTGGAATTAATGATATACTTGAATACCGATTCCGAATCCTACCAAAATACAACAACAACATAAAAGGGCCAAGAAGGCAAAAGGGCAAAAAAAGGAAAAAGGAAAAATGAAACCGAACAGCGTTGAAGTTGAGGCCTGAAAACAACAAATCATCAATTGACAAATCGATGCGCATCACTAAAAACTCATTATTACAATAACAGGACGCAGCAGCAGCAGGAAGATCTTAGCCAGAAAATACGAGAGACGCTGGCAAGGGCCAGTTTGCCCAGTTTGCTCAGTTTCTTTATGGAATTTTCTCCCCTTCTGTTGGACCAGGGCCAGGGCAATGGTAACAGACACACACACAGCATCAACATAACCATCATCATGTCTGTCTGTCTGTCAGTCAGTCCATCTGTCCATCTGTCTGTTTGTCTGTTTGTCTGTCTGTCCGCTGCGAGTCACCCACCTCCAATGCAGGGCATGAGGCATGCGGCATGCGGCATGTGGCATGAGGCAGTCAACGTTAACGCTGGGATCTCTCTCAAAATCGTCGCATTCGTCATCGTCATATCAGCCGCTCATCTTGTAGTTGAGTGCGAGAACAGTGGTCATTATCTGTTCAGATTTTGTTGCCCTGCCCGGGACACAAAAAGGGCAAGACGGATACTGGGGATACTGCCTACTACATACTGTATATATGTATGTATATGTATGGGATCTATATATATGTATGTTGTGTGTGTGTGTGTGCCTGGCTGGTTGTGCGACAACGGCGGAGAAACAATTTTGTAGTCCACACTGCAATCATTGCCAGGATCAGGGCCTCAGAGCGAAGAGTGGACTGTGTGGTGGAGTGTGGAGTGGAGTCGACTGTGTGGTGGAGTGTGGAGTGAAGTGGAGAGTGTGGACTGTGGAGTGGAGAGGCAAAACTTAAATCCACTTTGCCTCATTCGTAATTTACCAGGTTAATGGCAAAAGGAGGCAACCCAAAACTGAAACAAGCTAAAGGCGACAGCCCCAGTACCGGTGCCAGCCTGTCCAAAGCGATGGCGAACGAGCCAACAACAAAACGAAGCAACAAAAAAACAAAACAACAAAAAAAAAGCAGATAAGCGAGAGAGAGAGAGAGAGCGAGAGAGGCAGAGGCAGAGGCAGAGCCAGAGAGCAGCTAACCAAACTAGACTGAACAATGGTTGGCCTCTAATCCATTCGATAAAAATGGCCCCAGCCTCGGACAGCTCATCTCAACTCATCTTAACTCGGTCTCCAGGTCCATGTCCGTGTCCAGGTCCCCAGGTCCGTCCAGCGTATGTCCGAGAGTGCCGCCTGCCGACGACTCTTGCCTGTTTTGGCCTGTCCATCCATCTATCCATCGAGGGAGCAGGCGAGCAAGAGACACACAGCACACAGCTCACAGCATACAGCAAGAGGTAGAGCCAAGAGTGCAGAGCCACAGCCACAGTTCCCAGTCAGAGCCAGCAACATATATACATACATTATTCCAATTCTGATGGTCATCATCTTTATCATTAACTTTTTGCCATCGAAGATTATGCCCAGTTCCAGGTCCCCAGTCGTCCCCAGTCCTCCCCAGTGCCCAGTCGTGCCCTGTGCCCTGTGTCTGTGGTGTCCATGTGAGCGACAATGGCGCAGAGTGAATTAAAAATACAAAAATGAAAATAAATCATCATCAGAGACGCATGTCAAATTCATCTCTTGACTGCGTGTGTGTTTGGCTCTGGCTCTGGCTGTGGCTCTGGCTCTGGCTGTGGCTGAGGCTGAGCGCACAAGTCTCTCTGCGACTGCTGACTGAGATTGAGATTTGAGGCGAAGACGAGTCAGAGACAAGCCCGGAGACGTCTTTCCCCGGCCATGCTTGTTGAACAATGTCATTGGAAATGTAACATGATGAAAATAATTAAGGCGCTCGCTCTCTCGCTTGCTCGTTGCCAGCCAGCCACAGCCAGGACAGGGCAGGGCTGGGATCACAGGAATGTGAGCCACGTAGAAGCTGTGCTGTCCAAATGCGATTTAGCTATTGCCAGCCACGTTGCTAGTCGGTGAACAGACAAAAAAGTCAGCAATACTTACATATGTGTGCATTAATTGCAGAATAATTCGATGAGTGCCAAGGCAAAGGATTTAAATGAGAGGAATATAGAGGAATATATTTATTTTATTTATTTATTTATTTATTTATTAATTATTTATATATTATTTATTTATTTATTTACATTTCATATTTTTACATAAATTATATATATATATTTTTACATATATATGTATATATTCCCTTCTGGTAAACGTTTTAGTATTTAATATGAGTATTGTCACAACAAAAGTTGTCTCCAAAGAGTTCAATAAAGGCTAAAATGTATTATGCAAAAAACTAAAGAGTTAAAATTTTCAATTAAAAGCAAACAGCTAACTAATTATTCTGGAAATTTTCATAGCTGATTTCTAAGATTCCAGTAAAAATACTATATGTATGTACATATGAATAAACTGAAACTGAAACAATCATCCGAGTGAGCCCGGAGACCTGTAGGACTCATTAGTTAATTAGTTTCAGTTTTAATTATTCATTATAAATATTTTCATTATTATTGTTAACAATAGGTTCAATTATTTATTATTGCTATATTATAATAATAATAGAACTTTTCCTGAGCTCTTTTCCTGAATAAAAATCTGAATCAGTGCCAGTGCTTATTTTTCATTTAATTTAAAATGACTAGAGTAAGTTTCGATTAAAAATTGCCCACCCATTCATGGGAGAATTCCAACATGAAGCTACATGAACAGACTGAATTGTGGCAATTTAAATACAAATATCAGTTAAAATTATTACTATTACTATTTTTTTTATTTTATTTTATTTTATAATTATTATATTTTGTATATTCAGATTAGAATTGTATTTATTTTATTTTATGCGCCAATGGCAGCTACCCATCATTAATTTACGCGTAGCAACGCCAAAAGATCTCCAAAGCACTTAAAACGTTACCCAACAAAAAACCTTCATTTATGTGGCATTTCAAATGAGTTTAAAGATGCAGCCAACATAATGTGGAATAATCCCTAAAGTCACACAAACGACTCGTATCGTAGGCTGCGACATCTTGCTGGCTTGTTGGGTTGTTGGCTTGTTGAAAAAGTGTCAAAGGTGGGCTATGTGGTAATTATCCCGGCATACCTCCAGCAGCAGCAGCAATGATCTTTGTCTGCCTGCGACAATGCCCACAGAACAGAGTGCCGAAGTGTGAAAGGAAATCGGCTTAGAGTCTCGTCTCAGTAGCCAAAGCACACACACACACACACACACACAATTGAATACAGACAGACAATGGAGCCAAAGCTGGACATGTAATCAATCAAAATTAGATGTGACTTAGGGCAGGGCAGTAGTGCATATTGTGACAAAAAAGAAAATGCTGGAGAAGCCAGCGCAGAGCTCACAAAAGCCACAAGTCCAGTGCCACAGTCCAGTGCCCCACAGTCCGGTGTCGTAGCTCCAATATTCAAACTCGAATTAAGACACCACACGCAGATGGCAGAGTGCCCCCCCGTGGGCATGCGTTGACAAACGGCGGAGCTGCCCAGAGACGCGCCACACGGAAGAGTTGTCCGCAGTCATAACAGAGTCATTGCCGAAAATCGCACTGCCTTCGGTGGGGCTCGGTTCGGTTACATACACGTACTGCTAGTACGCACTGTCGGCCTCAGGCTTCAGCCATCTACCTGGTTATCCCAGATGCAGATAAAGCCCCAGCTCCAGTCCCAGTCGCAGTCGCAGTCCCAGGCTTAGGCTCAGGCTCAGGCCTGGCTGCAAAAAAGGGCAATCATGAGTGCGCTTTAATAACAAGCCCGATGCAAGGACCGACAGCAATTCCCATTCCCACAATCTGGCTGAGAATTGCAGGCTGCGGGTCTGATATGTGGGGCGTGGATTCTGCCCAGGCATCGAACGATCATCGCTCGGAAACGCGACTACCAAGGCTTAGAGGAGGGCAAAAATGTCAACTAAAATGGCTTTAAGTGTGAATATTTAATTCAAGATTAGAATTATAATGTAATAAATATATATATAAATAAATATATAATTATAACGCAAGATTAGATTTATAATATAATAAATATTTAATTATATTTCAAGATTTTAATTGTAATATAATAAATATTTAATTATAATTATAATCCATGTAATTTCTGCTGACAGACAATCATAGGTCTCGTAAGTTTGTAGAAATTTGTATGGCTAATATTTAAATAGGTTTATTTTATTTTATTTAATTTTATTTATACTACTTTGATCTTTGAGATCGTTGGAGGCATAATCTCAGCTGAAACTTTAAATGTGGAGCACTGCAGAAATCAGAGGGCAGGCAACTGGGGAACTACTGGGAAGGAATGCTGCACAGCATTCATTCACGTTCATGCCCTGGCGGCAGATTTAATACAGATCCCATCGCAAATTTATTGCCTTTCAATCAACCGATAATCATATTAAATCTAACAGCTCTGCAAATAAAGAAACGAATGGAAGAAATGCCCATCGCTGTTGGGATATCAGAGCCCCGTTGAATGGACTGTCACCATGGCAGGCAGGCAGCCAGATACGAGTACGAGCACGAGCACGGGGGATGGATGCCTCAATGGAGTGACCTTGCGTAATGGCAGGTAGCCAGCGTAGTAGTGGTGGCCATCAGAGACAATCAGAGGCACCACCAAATGACACACACAAGACACAAAGGGAGCTAGAGCGAGTGAGAGGCAGGGAGAGCGCGAGCGAGAGGATCGTTAAAGTAAAAAGGATGGCAGGATGGAAGGCAGGCAGGCAGGCAGGCAGGCGAAAAAAAGAGTAAGTTCTCAGGTAACCAATGGATTGGTTCAAGTTAGTGATTGCAGAGTTTAATAGCCGCATTATTACAGCCAAACAGAGCCATGCAAAAACCATAAAAAAATGAAACTCCTCGAAAAACAAAACAAAACAAAACAACAAAACAAAACAAAAACCAAACCCACAAGCCACCAAGCTACCAAGCATACCCCCTACCCATAGCCCATACCCCATGCCCCATGCCCCATGCGCAGATCCAAGCCACAGAAATATCCCAGCCCAGCAAATACACACGAGCTGTGGTAGTGAGTAGTGGGTATCGCTGGCACCGTTCAAGTTCCAGTTATGCCCCCATAGTAAGTGCGCCTGCGCCTGCGCCCCGCCAGCAGCATGCAGCATGCAGCACTCAGCTCTCAGCTGCATCAGGAGCCGCGCATAAAGAGCGCTCCTCAGCCATCGCCAACATTAATGCTCTCCAAGTTAATGAATATTGTGTTTCATAGCCTGCCGCAGAAGGCTGAAAGTCGTCGTTTTTACAGCTTCCGACTGGAATCCGTTTTGCCCACTGAAAATAAACCGATAGAGTGGTGTACCCAACTTTGGAAGCTTGAAGCTTGAAGCTGAAGCTGAAGCTTTGGCAACGGTTTGGCTTTGGCTCTGGCTTTGGGTTTGGGCTTGGCAGAGCAAATGAATCGTCGTCGTCGTCGTCGTCTGCGTCTGCGTTTGCCAGGGAAGGTCGTGCACGCCATCAACAGATCACCACGACACACTTACGCTGGTGTAGCGCCGTCCTGCCCATGCCCTGGCATACCCTCCGAATTTATCCACAGATCCGCAGAGCCACAACGATCCGCAGATCCACCGATCCACCGATCCACCAGGCGGCAGTGAGCAAGTGTAGGCGTAATTGTTTTATGTTGCTCGCTTCGCTACGCAAACTGTTTTTTTTTTTGTTCTTCTGTTTTTTGATGCTTTGGCTCTGAGACTGCGAGTGGGTCTGGGTCTTGGTCTGGGTCTGGGTCTTGGTCTGTGGCTGTCTGGATGGTTATGGTTATGGAGATGGTTTCGACTCCAAACAAATATTACCCCGAGTACGAGTACGACTACGAGTACGAGTACCGGAGTGCAATATCAAACGCTGACTGCAAAGAGCAAACTTCCTTCGACTGCTGTGGCTCATGTCATGGAAGCTGTGCGCTTCATCGTTCCAGAAGCAACATGCCTTTTAAATTGGCCGACTGCCACGCCTACCACAGCCTACCAAAGCCTACCACAGCCTACCACAGCCTCCATGCCATGCTGCTGCTTATGGGCTGCACTTGACTCTAAACTCCGCTCTCCTGCAGCTGCCATCTCCTCTCCGCCCAGGCTGGCAATGAGCGCATTTTCAATTTTATGCTAATTAGTTTGGATTTGCGTTGGAAATGGCATCGGAGGAGGAGCTCGCAGCAGAAGCTGGCACAGGCACAGGCACAGACACAGGCACAGGAGCAATGGAGTGTAGTGCAGTGCCGATTGCTGCCAGTGGCCTGGGATCTGAAGGTGTTGGCCAAGGTGCGACTGCCTGCAGTTGTCTCGTGGTAGTTGGGGGGCTAAACGCCTTCCAGCCACAATACAGCTAAATTAATGAATGATCGCAGCCGTTAATAGTTCAAATCACAAACGGATCGGATTAAATCAAATCGGATTAGAGCTTAAACAAAACAAAACCAAAGAAACAAGTTGTCAAATCACTTGACTAGAAAACACACAAATTGCGGAACTAAAAGAGCTTCGAGCTGGAACACTTTTAGTGTTCAGATATAACCCATTATATATGTACATACATGTGCATACATATATACAGCAAGTGTGGCAAATTTCCATGGAGCCCTTCAGCAATTCTAGCCTGAGGCTCTAGCCTTGAGGCTCTAGCCAGAAGCCCAAGGTAAAGAGGATAAAAAATAATGCTTTCAGTCAATAATATTATTAAGTTATATTCTCATTAAATAAACATAAGAGGGAATTAATTAATTAATGAATAATTAATTATTGCGTTAATCTGCAGTATTATTTTATATTATTTATATTATTATTTTATTATATTGGCTGACGTGTTGGATAATTTTCTTGGCGGTTTAACAAATTCTAACCACTAATATTTATGTGTGTAAAAATCAATCGAAGTTAAGTTCATTCAATGAATACTCCGGAAATAAAATATAAAATGGAGTAATGCTTTAAGTTAATAAATTTAAACACGCGTAAAAATGCAAATTCTGTTAAAGAACTAATAAACTGACCAAAATTAAAATTCATCACATAGAGCACTAAAACAAAAGTTTAGCTGCACAATAGCACCAATGTTTATACGACTAGTGACTGCTTAAATATATAATTATTTATAAATATAGTTATAGTTAATAAGCGCTCAATGTTAGCACTAGGCATCAATAGAATCAGCTCAAAATACAAATAATAATGTTATTTATTTTATATACATATATATTCACACCAAGAACTTAGACCATATATTTAGCCTGATTTAATATTAAATATAAATAATGTTGACAACATTTGGACATTCATCATTACGAATTTCTTTTCCAATACTTGTATCCTCAAGAGATTCGATGTCCTTTTTGAGTAAATTTCTAAAAGCTGTTTCCTGGAGTGAACCCATTTATGGAATATGTAAATAATATATTTATCATTTGTTGTATATATTAAATTAAATATACATTAAATTAAATATATTTGTGAGCAGCTAAAGCGATTAAGTGCTTTAAAGTTGATTGGATTTTAGTTTCTTTAGCTTCTTAACTAAGATGTGAATTACATGCACAGAAAACAAATGGCATATGGAAATGATCTGGAAACCTATCAGAAAGGACGCCTCGCCCACAACTGAATCCTTACACACTAAGCTAATACTGTTAGGTCTGAAAAGATATTCAGATATTCAGCGTAACGCTGATTAATATTTCAGATAAATTGATTTTTGGTAGGGATTCCTAGAGATCAAAATCAAATGGCAACCAATGGAAAATGCGAAATTAGGCAAGTCGGGATATGGTTGGGATACCGCATATAGGAAGTCACTGGAATGGAATGGTTACCACTGCATACGGTAGCTGTCTGCTTCTGTGTGTCTTTTGTCCCTGGGCACGTATTCCTGTGGGATTGGAGATGCTGCTGGGGCTGGGACCTTGGCATTGGGATTGGGCTTGGGGATTGGGGAACGCCAGAACGGCAATAACATCAATTTCCTGTTAATGTCCATATTGTGCCTGCATCGATGCACGGGGGTACAGGGCAACAACAGCAACAACAGCAGCAACGGCAAAAGGCACAAATTTAATTGAACTCAATGCAAATTATGGTGAAGAGAATTTTCCCACAGATTGCCAAAGGTTTTAACGATACTTTTTCCCTGCATCTTATGGACGTAATGAGCCTTAAAGTCAAACGTAGACCTGACAGCTCACCAATGGCTTAAACGTAGCACAGAAGCTGCTGCAACTAACCACAAATCACAATAACACCACAGCATGGGCCTCAGCCTTAGCCTTAGCCTCAGTTGTGAGCCACAGCCTGAGCTGGGCTGGCTTCCTCGACGACCTAACTGAGAATATGGGAAGAGTCGAGGCAACGCATAATCATTATCACTCAAATTGGGGGCCCCTCTCAATTGGCTGGCCCCGGCATACGATACGATACGATACGGATATGTATATGGGCATACATATATGCATATACCCACAGATAGCCAGCCCAGACGATGATGCCACGCCAGAGACCAAGACCAAGACCAATTATGTGGCGAAAGCCAAAACCCAACCCAGCCCAAAACCAAAAACTCAAAGCCAAAACCCAAAGCCAAAGCCGAAGCCGAAGCTGAAGCACCGATGCCGATGCCAAAAGTCGAGACTTACTCCAAACTCCTGACTTGTGAAATGATCAGGCGTATGCATATGAGCCCTGGCCCGAAACTGAGACTGAGACTGAGCCACAGAGCCACAGAGCCACAGAGCCAGAGAGCCTGATGGGATGCGCCGGCACTTAAACGGTCTACTAGCCATGAAATGGGCTGGTCCCGGCCATCTCATCTGCCCATCGAAATCCCAATTCGAGTACCGTAACTTAAGCCCCTGAATTAAGTCGCAGTCAGAGCCGCAGCCGAAGCCGAAGCCAAAGCCAAAGCCAAAGCCACAAAGGCACAGAGTACGTATACGTATACGTACATTTTGCAGCTCAATCGATCTGGACGAATCAATCGACCACTTGCCGCAGAGATTGCCAGTTAGACGATCAGAGGTCCATGGCCGCAGATCCTCTCCCTCTCTCTCGCTCTCTGAGGGTTGGACACCACATCCACATCCCCATCCCCCATCCCCCATTCGCATGCATGCTCGGAGCTCTGTGTTAACGCAAATTGTATGCCCCAAGCAAATTAATCGGCCAGCCGTGTACTTATACTCACTGAAACAGTTCTCACACTGATCCCCACTCGCAGCCGCAGCCGCAGCCGAAGACGCAGCCGCAGCCGCATCAGTGCGAGTGATGGGTGGTCAGCCCCAACACCGAAAATCAATTAAATCTCTGGAGCATTCCTTATCGAAGGTTGCATGCGACAATTTCAATGACCAAAAAGGTACCTACATACATAAATTCCTACTGAAAGTAAGTTCATGTTTTCGCATCCTTTGCAATCAATTTTCTTCGAGCGGAGTAAAAGTAAATTCTCCGGAAAAGTAGCTCGGAAATATGTCTATATTTTGAGCATCCCTTTATTTACTTACGGGGGACACACTCAATATCGTAGAGAGAATCAATGTGCATTCAATTATAAAAATAAATATGCATTCAAAACAAACAAAAAATATACAAAAACATAAGAGAAGTTTTCTTCAATTTTCATTTGGAATTTTGTACATGGAGTGCTGAAATCGGTAGGGAATCAGTGTTTAAAATATTACAAATTTATATTTTTGTTTTGTTCCGCTTAGCATTTTCTTAAAGCTTGGGATTTAAGGAATTTTTGGTAATATATGGAAAATAAAAACGATTAAGATTATCAGAATATCAAAGATAGAGCTGATAAATTGTCCCTTCTTTCTTCTTATGATTTGGTTTGAATTGTAAGACCTAAAGTTACCACCCTAAAATGCATACATAGGGTATGTAAAATGATAGGCGCACTCTTGCCAAAACTGATTTTTTTAAATATATCATTAATCTAATTTTGTTTGTTATTAATTTTTTCACACGAATATCATTAAATAAATAGCAAATAGTTTGTGTTAAATTTCGCCCTCTGAACTCCCTTTGTATTTAGTTTGGCAACAATTTTCAGAATAAAACAGGCAGCTGTCCAGCTGAGACACAACCCGGACAGCTTGGGCTAGCGCCATCTGTGGGATGGTATGTGATAATGCTGCTTAGCGATGGCACGCACCTGCGGCAGCTTAAAGCGTTTTATGGTTTAGTTTCTTGCTCAAAGTTCCGCTTTGGTTTAAATCAAATGTTTTTCTTCTTCTTCCTTTTTGACGAGTTTTGTCCTCTTCCTTTTTGATGAGTTTTTTGACCAGCAACACTGACGTCACACTTAGTCAACAGTTACGTTTTATGCTTTGGCCGTTTTTGTTTGAACCCTGTTATCTAAACAATCCCATTAAAAATAGTTCTGAAAACTAGCCAATCCTAAACAAAATTCATTGAGGAATTTGATAAAATTATTCTTTTTAGGGCTGCGAGGGCCAACTATCTAGTAATATTAAACTGAATATCAAACTTGACGAATTTCATATCACAAAATATCATGGTATGGCAGCCCGCAGCAACTACGAACTGCACGAGTCTGGCAGCGCCACAAAACGACGCCACATACGTTTTATGTTGTTTTTGGTTGAACCTTAATATGCAAATAATCCAATAAAAAGGACTTCAGAAGACTTGCCAATCTTGTAGAAAATTTATGTATCTATCGGATAAAATTATTTGTTTAGGGCTGAGCGTCCCAGCTAGCTAGTAATATTAAACGGAATATCAAAATTGACGAATTTCATATCACAAAATATCATGGTATGGCAGCAACTACGAATTGAACGAGAGTGGCAACGCCACAAACGCAGTTATCGGTATCAATGAAACTATCAATGAAATAATGAAACGCAGTTATCGGTATCAATGAAAGAACAATGAAACTATCAATGAAATAATGAAACGCAGTTATCGGTATCAATGAAAAAACAATCGATACTATCGTAATAGTCGCAAAACCATCGATAGTAGCGGATAGCAGCAGAACATCGATACTATCGATAGTGCCCTCTAAATTCAATTCATACACTAATTTTTTTTCGAACTGCGCGGTTCGTCGTGTGTAACGAGCAAAGACTGCGTTTGAATTTCTTGGTGTCTTGGCTCGAGTTTTTGCGTGTTTTATTTTGTTTGTTTGTGTTTAGTTATTGTGTGTTTACAAGTGTTTAATATATATGCAGACGTTTTCGTGGCGAGCGGACGTGCCTTTGTTTTATTTTTTTTTTTACCCGCCGTTTTCCATCGTATAGTGCGCGTAGTAAATTGTCTTTACTATTGTTTTTGTATAATTACCGGAGGAAGCGGAGCGGTTGACTGCTTTTTGCAAGCCAACAGTCAAGGAGAGCGTACGAGAGAGAGAGAGAGGTACACAATAGCTTTTTTTTTAACGTGCCTATGGGTTAAGTTAATGGTCGTTTACGGCGAAATTAATAACACTACAACAACCACCAAAAAAACGAGCCTCTGTTGAATGTATGTGAGCCGTATCTGTGTGTGTGCGTGTGGTGATAGTATCTGTGTTTCGGCTTAACCAAGAATTGGAGTTTTTCTACGAGTCCGACCAACTCGGGATGTTCTTATTGGCATTTGTCTCTGGTTGGGTTCGCCGGTGAATGAACCCCGTACCAGTGCCTTGTCCCCTGTACCATAACCCATGCCCGCAGCCCGAACCCCTCACCCACTCCCCCAGGCAACGACATTAACAAAACAGAGCTGTTCTGTGCCTCAAAATGGTGGTTTGTGGGAGAGGGAGACAAACACTCAAAAACATTTTCAAATTATTAAACCAACTGTGCGCAACGGCACACTAAAGCCGCTGCAATAACAATAACGGTAACAAAGGCAAACGAAGAAAGCTAAACCAAAAGCAGAGCAAAAGGAAAGAGGTTGCCGTGAGCAGGGAGTAGAGCGGAAGAGAGTGGGCAGCGCTACAGCAGCCAGAGCACAGCGGTGCGGTGCGCAGAGTTAGAGGCAGAGCGGAAAAAGCAATAAAAAGGGGGAGGAGACAGCAGCGCAGCCAAAGCAAAGCGGTACAGAGCTGAGCAGCGATGCAGCCGCAAACGCAGACGCAGCCGCAGCAGCAGCAGCATCATAAGCAAAGCCATGCATCGAGTGGAGCGGAAGAGATTAGGCTGCGCTGCAACAGCAACAAACAACAAAATCAAAGCCATACAGGGAGAAGAGCGGAAGAGAGTAGAGCAGCGCTGTAGCAGCAACGCCGGCTGCAATTTAATGTCTTTCACAGTTGCTTTTGACACCCTGGTACTCGTAAAAGGCAAGGGTATATGCAGCAGGCAGCATGAACCAAATTTCGATTGCTGTTTTTCAACCAATGCACCCAAAATTATTGCCGAATGAATAATAATTTCTCAAACAAGAAAGCTAAAACTGTGGCATCTGAGGTTCGAAACATAAAGTCCATACGCCCGCTATGGCTTCCATTGAGTGTAAAGGGTATTTTATTGTCTGTACGCGCAGCAGATCAATAGCGTTCTCTCTCTCTAATTCTTGTTGTTGTTCTCCGAATGCATCTTCCGCTGCTTTCCAAGTGCATACATGTGCACCACTATTTGTATATATGTGTGTGTTTTCTTTGCTTGGGTTTTTCCAGCCTCTCTCTGCCTTACTGTCCCTGTAGTGTGTCATAGCTTGGAATTCAAATTAGAATTGGAGCGGATCCAATCTGTCTGTGTGTGTGTGTGCATTTTTTTGTTGTTGTTGTGTGCGCTCGCTGTAAGATAATTGTTGCTATCTTATCAGAGAGGTTTAATCTTTTTGCAATCTGTTGCTGTTGTTGGCAAGCGAAAAACAGCTATGCCACCAGGCCCCAACAGCTGCCTGTTTAAGCAACTAACTAAGTGCCATTTTTAAATATATTAAACAAATATGGATAAAATATACTATAGATACCTGAATGTACATATGTATGTGCATATGCACGCTGGTGCTTAGTCAGACTGGGGCCTTTTTGTATACAATCATGTACTCGTATATTAGCTGTCTTCAAGGCGCGTTTTTCGGCGTGGCATAACGATGACGTTGCCCGGCCTGACACCCGATACCCCCTTAACCCATAGCCCATACCGGTTTAAGGATTCTTCCACATAAAGATATACATACAGACATTCGCAAAGGGTGTGCCAAAAAAACAAAAAGCTTGTGTACTTTCCATGTATTTGTTTGCCGTGAGTCGTCTTAAAACGTCTTATGTCTGGAAAGGCATACACACACACACGATACAGGCATACAAACACACAGATGAGGACAACATAATAGTGGTCCTACCCTACCCTGGGGCTGGTTAGGAATATTTACACAATAAAATGTTCCCTTGGGTAGGGTATGGGAAAGTGTCTTCAAACTTGTTAAAGAAACATTTTCAGAGATTCCCCAGTTTAATATCAGTTTGAAGTTCAATTTTTATGGCTAAATATTTATATTTATGGTAAATACTTTCTTGGATGTCATGAATAATAGTCAGAGTTACTAACATCTCTACCGCAGCTGTGAATGAATGAATATCATCCCAGAAGTTTGTACCTGACACATACAAATGTTTTTCAGTTTTCAAACACAGCTGTTTACACACACGCACACATCCGTCATAATGGGATCGTGATCGTTATCACACATTGTCAAGGTGAATCTGCTGTGTAGGTGTGATGGCTTTTTGTAATGTGCTAATACAGTCACAGTCGAAATGTCATAACGAAATATCATGATTTATGACTGGAAGTGGAACTGAAACCGAAAAAGCCCCCGCCAAGCCAAGCAAGCAACCTCCAATCACACACACACACACACACACAACACGTGAAAGAGACCCTCACATGCCAGTGTAATCTCCATGCCATTCCATTCCATACCATTCCCCCATTGAATGTCGTTATGTACTCGTAAAGCACACCACTGACGTGTGCAATTCTACCCATTAAGTGCTACAGTAAAAGCCCTCTCTGGGTGGCGGAAAATCATCCATACAACGATCGATCTACCCAACTGCCAAAGCCCTGTCTGTGTGCCCCGCAGAGACTTTACTGTACCAAAATATTGTATTTTTTGCTGGTTTGTTTTTTTGTATTTGTGGAAATATGAACAAAGTCTAACTAACTGCCGGAAAAGTCACACACAGCGTTTTTCGTTGCCTTTTGGTTTTGTTTTTGTTTTGTGCGAATACGATTACGTTTAATTTTTGGCTGTGATGGGGTATGGGGTATGGAGGTCTCTCTTCCTTTGCCCCGTTTCGTGTTACTTCTGAAAACTTGCGCAACATTTTATGGTGAAGCGGTACATCAACCCCAAGGCCCCGCCCAGTCGAGAGAGAGATAGAGCGATATAGATAGAGAGAAGGGCGGGATGGGGTACAGGTCGCACAGCCGGCAGCCGGCTGCTGTAAACGCAATCAAATCAAATGTCAATCGTCAGCGGCAGAGCCCGCCCCACCGCAGAGCCAACGGCAAAGGCAAAGGCAGAGGCAGACAATCGGAGACAGGGAGACAGCCACCGGTCTCGACTCCGATGTCATAAAAATTGTTTGTGCAAGCATCTGTGTAATAATTGCAACTGAATTTCCCCCCAGTGAGCGCTACGAGACGACTGGCGAGTACGAGTACGAGTAGTTGCTCCACTGAACAGCGGCAGCGGCACTGGCAGCAGCAGGGCTCCACCGAACCACACACTCGACACGAGACTGGAGGCACCGTTTGCCCTCTCCCCTGCCCCCCTCTAGGGAGTAGGGTTGAGTTCGGACGGTCGAGTGGTTGCTGCTGGTTGGTAGGTTAGTAGTTCACCTGTTGATTCCAGACCGCAGCTCGGGTCTCTGCTAATGTAATTCGATACACATAAACCCGTACTCGTACCCGTACCCGTACCCTTACCCGTACCTACCCACAAATGTACTTACACATCAGCATTTGAGCGATAAATTTGTGGCAAATTAATGGTACGCCTATGAACAAAACAATAGATCACACAGAGAATATTTAAATTTATACACAGACTACAGAAGTCTACCATTATCTATTTGTAAATTACCTTTTTTTCTCTATTCAATCTCATGTGCGTGACTGTAATAGTGGAGAGTCACTGTGTACGTTTTTGTTCATGTTCAAATATGAATAAGACCTTTGCAAATGCATATACATATCGATGTACATGCATTTGTACAATATCGTGCACGATATTTAAGCTTTCAAAACGGCCTTTCCTATGGCACACTAAATGGTGTGTTAAAGTTGAACTGTTAAAATATCTAAAATATCTTTAGAAATATGTATTACAGTAGTTTCTTTCTCTGATTAATCTTCTATGTATGGTAGATACAAATACATATTTGCTAAAATTACTATATACATAGCAGCGTTTAAAAGGATTTTTTAAGATGTCATGCACACGCAATGTATGTTGATTTTTGTGCATTCTTGGGCGTTCTCTTCTGCGGCGTTTGCTTGTGCGTCTCGAGTCGAGAATCAGGCAAGCAAGTGCCCACCGCTATAGAGGCCTGTGGTTAGATGTTCAGACTTTTCTGTGAAAAATACTCTCTGTAGGCGAAGGACTCTCTCTATTTTTTGCAGGAGAATAAATGTAAAAATATTCCCAAAAATATAGCCAAATAAGATCAAAAGGTATTAGCTTTCGCTGAGGGCAGGCAGGCAGGCACCACTATTATTTCTACCTGCATTGTGGCACACACAGACATACATACATATATTGATATCCGCTGGCGTTTTAACGGTGCTTTTGCAACATTATAGCTACCTTCGTATCTCGTGTGAGTGTGTGAGTGTGTGTGTGTGTGTGTCTGTGTGGCTGTGTGCACACTTCTGGTGCTTCCAGCCATTGCACAATCTCCACAAAAGAGCGCAGATACTCCACTGGTGCACTCGGTACGACTCGTGAGTTATCCACGAAATGAAACACAAGAAAGACTGCCCCAACTCCCCGACTTCTACTCCCAACTTCTTCTTTGGGGGGGCTCCATGGAACGGCGCGGCGTACAACAAACGTTTTTCCTTCTGAGGCAACGGCGAGTGACGTCATGTGGTGTATGCGATATATATATATATATGATGCACAATGAACGGTGGGGATACAGTGGACGCGCGATGACGTGTACCACTCACACATCTCACATCACAGCACAGCCGCAGGTTGTAATCAGTGGCAGTGCCGCCGCCGCCGTCGGACCCGTACCGGACGGCCATTTATGGGGCGATTGTTAAAATCAATCAATATCGCCGCATCGCATGGGACCCGGCACGGCCCGGGGACTCGCCACATTTAGCATTTGATGAAGGCAATCCCCCGCTCAGCCGCTGCTCAGATTTATAGTCTAGTAAAAACGTAACCCAGATAGTGCAAAAACAAAAATATATATAAACTTTTTGACATACCCGTGATGGGCTTTGACAGCAGACATAAACAGTGGACGCTCGATAAGGATCCGTCAATTATGGCCAAGGGTGTTCGTTGGCTGATACCGCAAAGGAATTTTAAACTTTGAGCAGTGCCCATGGAAAGTACTCACTAAAAAGGTAGAACTAGCTATAGCTGAAAGTAGAAACAATAAAAATCGAGAAACTTTGCATATTTACACAATTATTTTTGTATTTGTTAAAAAATAAATAAAAACAATTTTATAAAAACCATAAAATTAAACAATTTTAAGTTAAAGATTTTCTACATTCTTTTTATGATTTTTGCAAATTTAAACTAAAATTTAAACAAATTGTTAGAAACATTTTGCAAACAAAAAAATTTTATTTTTTAAGTTTTTCCCCTTTTGCTGGATTATGGTTTATTAAACTCTTGTTGATCAGTTCTCAAAGCAAGAATTGTGGTAGACAATATAGCCAGTGTCCACTGTAGTTACACCGCAGCGAGCTCGAGCATCGATAGGAATTTTATGGGTCAATGGGGGCAACTATTGTTGCGACGTCATCTTGCATCAATTAATTGTGTGGAATGGAAAACCGTAAACTACAAAACTACAAAACTGAAAACGGAATGTTTAAATTTTCAAATTGATGTTCGGAATGGGGGTGGGGGGAATGTGGGCCCCCAGATTAGCCAAAGGTCAATCCACAGTTGTGGAGGACCAGCAGGAGGAGGAGTGGAGAAGTGGCCGCCACTCAATTGGTCCACAAAACCAAAATCAAAACCATTCTCTGAGTCTGCCACTGCCACTGCCACGCGCACATGTGACGTATTAAGTGAACAATTAAAGATTCATTAGATTGCACAGATTGCCCCGGGGAGCAGCCCCAAGCCGCACGCCCCGGGCCCCAGGCCCTGGGGCACATGCATATCATTATATAAATATAAATACGCGAGTATACTCGTAAATATCATCTCTGGCATTTCTCGTACGCACATTTCTCGTAAATCAAAACAAACACTTGAGCCGGCTGAACGGACGAACGGACCACCACATCCAACCAGCCATCCGCCTGATCTCATCTCCTCGCTTGGCCGCAAGACTTCTCCGCCTCCTCCTGCTGCTGCTTCTCCTCCTTCTGCCCCGCTTCCTACACCTCCTTCTACTCCTCATCGAGATCAAATAAAAAGAGCAAATACAAAGGCAACACACAGAGCGATATAATGCCCCAAAACGAACACCGTCACGACTATGGGATACTCCCTTTAAACACACAACCAAAAAATTGACTAAGCAGAGAATTAAATGTCCATGAAAATAGCCAGCAACAGACAACAGTTCATTCTGGCTATGGAATATAATATTTATTCTGATTTAAATCTATTAATATATATATTATATTTATATTTGTGAATACAAAAGCCATTGATTTGACTCCCAGATCCCACGTAGTGCCTGCCCGTGTCCAATATGCCCTTTTGGGATCTCTACAAACTAAGGAGGGGAGGGTACGAAATACATAGAGTACATAGATACTTCAGAGTCGTAAAGCCAGAGCCAAAGAAGTCAGAGCCAGAGACACGGAGCCTGAGGCTAGGCTCTTCAGCTCAGCTCTTCATTCAAGCTGATATTTGATTACACAACAAACACACACACACTCACGCAAATATGTACCCATACAACATACATTTGTACATACCCAAATCTGTATGGAGAGATCTCTTCTCTGGGCCGTAAGTGTTGCGCAATTAATTATGCGAGGAACGGAGCGGGTACTACGTTGTGCGTGCGTGCGTGCGTACAACTCCAACAGTCCCAGCAATTGGGCATTGTCGAGGGCTCCAATCTGAAACCAGAGCCACATAAAGAAAAAGCCAAAAAAAAATTATAAAAAAAACAAAAACCAAAAAAAAAACGAACCCAATGCCAGAGCCACGTTCTGCGCGTGGTTTCGACTGGTCAAGAGTGGCGTCACGAAGCACCGAAAATTGCGCCAGCACTTTACGAGTACAAGTACGAGCAGTCCGGTCCGGTCTGGTCTGGGTATCGTTTGAAGCATCCGCATGATGGTACACGCTGCTTACTCCACCGTTCACGTCCGTTCTCCGTTCTCGGTTCTACGTTCTACGTTTTGTGGCAAGTCAAGTCGAGGAGGCATTGCTTGAGAGCACACAACAGCCCCACAAGCCACAGCCACAGCCACTGCCACAGCCACAGCCACACTCTTGACCCAACCTGTTTGCCAGGTTCTAAAGTTCAAGTCGCGAGCACTAAAACGGAATTGAAATTGACCAAAAATAAAATGGGTCTTGGGGCAGCATAAAAATGTTTCGACTCCATCCTCCACTCGACTCGACTCCACTCCACTCCACCAAAAAGAACACGTTAAAAGAAAGGCCAAGACTTTGAGAGAGTCTTTCGATGGCGTGCCCGTTCCCTAGGGAACATTTAATGGCAATTTGAACGAGCAATCTACGAGATACGCTACTCGTAGATCTCTGCTGGAAACTCAATTATTTCAAATGCTTTTGAAGGACCTTTAAATGTCAGCGAAATATTCCATCATCATCAGGTGTCCCGTGGCCCAATCATGTGATATTATTCGTGTCTTATTTTGGACAATATTTTACTGCCACTTAGCCTAAATAGTGGAATTGCATTTAATGTGCACAAACGTATGTACGTTTATTGGGCATTAAGCTGCTAAGCTGTTGGACTGTCGAGTGAATACTAATATGTATATCCCGGGGGCATGACTAAATTACAAATTAAATAAAGCTGAGTGCTAAGTGGAACTCTGTGGTTCAATGCCAAAAGATCTTAATAGAGATATGATATTTATGGCGTTTCTAGATAAAATAAAGACAATACAATCTTAGTTGGAATCTTAGAACTTTTGACAGTCTTAGCTCTGGAATGGGGTAGGGATAGCAGGGATAGATCAACTGGTAGCAAGTATCAACCAAAGCTAGCTAATGATGGTTTGCTGTCATTAATATACATAGCTATTTTAGCTGTATTATTTATTTTATTTTATCATTTAGCAGCAATTATTGCCCGTTAATAATCTGCTTGCAGCTAGCAGAGTTTAGTGGCTAGAATTTTGGCTTTACGTATGTAACATTTATTCAGTTAACATTTATGAGCATAAATTATATATTTTATCCAAGATTAAAGGCTAGCAAAACCTTTGCAATAATTATGTAATATATTTTACATTCATTTATTTTCCCACACATATTTTCTGCGAGCCGTCCGTAGTTTTTTGCAGATCTTAAAATCGTTTTCAATCGTTTTTCCCCACAAATAGTAAATAGATATTTGCCCAATGGATTTTACGTATCATATGTACTTCCTATAGCCCTTTATTGGTCGGCATAAAGTCCATTGTTACCGCCTTTTGTTTCTGCTCTTGACTTATCCAAGTGCCGCTGCTGCCGCTGCTGCTGCTGCGCTCGCGTAGGGGGTCGAGAGAGAGAGAGAGAGCACCTTAATAAAATTGATCAACTCAATTCCCCGAGTGAAAATTTCCCGAGTCGTAGATATCTGGCGGGCATATGTACGGCACAGACGTACTGGGGTAAGATATGGGAATAGAGCGGAATAGTAAGTACACGGGATGGCGGCGGTCGGCTGGCTGCTCTTCTCTGTGTGTGTGCTGCTGTTGTTGTTGTTGTCTGCCTTTATTGAGGTCGATTGTTCATTTATCGTCAATGTCAGTCATCAGTTGGGCTGCGTGCTGCGTGTTTTATTTGTTGTTGTTGCCTTTACACATTCCCTCGCGTTTTGTTTACGCGTTTAAGGCGTTCATTACAAGACGCAGCCATCATCGTAGGCTGGCAGGCCCAGGCTGAAGTTTCCCAATTCCAAGGCAGCTGGGGAGTCTTTTTTAATTTCTTTTTTTGGCAAATGTGTTCTCATCTATCGATTAGCCCAAACTCCTCGCTGCCTGCATCCTCTTCAGCTGCATGAGTCATGAGGCGGAGTGGTCTGGACATTTGTCGCAGCTCATCCGCAAGATGCGGCCATAAACAACGTCTCGTCTGGGCCCCCCTCAATGGTCATTGACTTTATGACGTTCGAGTCATGCGCCAAAATCTCCACACACCACTAAACAAATATATCCCTAGTGTGTGTGTGTGTGTGTGTGTGGATGGACAAAGGACCATAACATCCAATCCAATCGTATCTGATAAAAGTCTGGCCAAAAAGAAATGATTCACAAAAAATTGGATCGACTTCAAAAAGATTAACAAATGCTGCGGAAATATAAATCAAACATTTAATCGATGATGAGCACAGCAACACAAAGACGTTGTACATATGCATAAAGGAAATCCTCAAAAGTATGGAAAATAAATGAAAAATGAATAAATACGAGCACTTAATACTTGTAGATCATCTCTTGGTACTCCGCCCACTCGATGGGCCACAAAGAAAGGCATGCTACATGTTTCTCCCACAAGGAACCTGCAACAGTTTTAAAGTGTAATTTTTCCCCAAAAATAAAGCTTAATGTAACCTAAACAACTTTTCAAATTAAACAAACAAAAAACAAACCAGAAATATAGACAAACTAAGACTCTAAATGAGAGCGAAATTGGAGTGGAGTGGAGTGGAACTCTCATTACAAAGAAAAACATTCCCAGCCCAAGAACGTTCTATAAACATTTCGGTTTTATTGAAATTTGAACAAAGAAAAAGAACAAAAATGGAAAGCAAAACGAATAACCCAATTGCTTAGATTTCTTGCCCACTAAAATAACTGCAAATATATTTATATAATTATTGAAGAATTATCTGTTAAATGTGCATTCAAATCTTAGGAATTAAACTAAATACAGGAGTGGCAAAAAACATTCAAAATAAATATAGTAGAAAAGGAAAAACACTTTTAAAAATTAAACAATATTCGATATTGGCAGACAAAACAAGTAATCAGTTTAGGGAGCATTTCTTTCAGGGGTCAAGCAATGCTAGAGGCTACAGGATTTAGTGGGACATATTTTGTGTTAGGGGTTTCCCTTGGCAATAAAAGTAAGTGGCATTTGGAATGTTTTTTGATTGGAATTTTGTGTGCCTTGTGTGTGGCACATGGCATATCGAATGGATTTTGGCCATGCAACGAAAAGTGTGTGCAACCGAAACGCAATGAAATGTTTTCCAATAATCCAAGAACTTTCTCCAGAGAGTTGTTTTGTTGTTGTCGGAGTTCGGGGTTCGGGGTTCGGGGCTACGGGGGATGGTTTGGCCTTCAGCTGTTGGGGTGGTTGCTAGTTCTAAGGGTGGCCGCTGGTGACCCCCGCCAGGCTATGGCTACCCCCAGAGAAACAAAAAAAAAAGCCTTCCATATGTATTCTGAACAGTGAAGCAGAAGGGTGGTGCCATATAATTTTATGTGATTTCTGCCCATTGCCATGGTTCACGGTCGACAGTTTTCGACTAGCAGTGCCGGGCAGGGGGTTCTGTTCGGCAACACACACCTGCCCGTCGTGGCTTGGCGCAAAAGGTACTATTTTTTGTTTTTGTTTTGTTTCCCAAGAGCCTCGAATCTATGCAAAAATTATAAAAAATAATAATCGCATGCAGGCGAGAGACCAGATTAGCGATGGATTAACACACGGGCACAAATGTGGCACAATGGCACTGGGAGTGGGAATGGGAGTGGGAGTGGCAGGAGGCAAGGCGGGTCGGGTCGGGTCTTTGAGCAATTTGCAATTTAGCGTCGATTTCATGAGGCGAGCACTAAATGCGCAACTGTCCGTGTATCCAAGGTGCACTAGATAGTGTACTACGAGTTGAAACAGTGGCGTAGGCCATGAGCTCATCATCACAAGCAGGGGCAGCCCCAAACAAATGCGGCTCAGAATCGTCACAGAATTCTGCATGGACTGGGGCAAAAATGGCAACGTAAAATGAAAAGCAACGCATTTAAATATTTAATATTTAAATGAAACATTCGGTTTTTAAATACAAAATATAGTGAATTTAATTAAAATTAATGTTGTAATATGTCCCATATTTAATATTTAAAATAAATATAATTTATTTAATTTTGGGGGGTATATGTTTAATGTAAACATGAAAATATTTAATTTAAAATTAACTTTGTAATATGTCCCAAATTTAATATTTCATATAAATATAATATATTTAATTTTGAAGGGAAATATATTTAATTTAAACATGAAATATATTTAATTTAAACATGAAATATATTTATCTTGAGCACACTAATATTTAATTTAAATCAGTTATATATTTTATTTGCATACAAAATGTATTAATTTGAAATTGAACAATAGATTTAGATCAAATATATCAGTGGATCACTCACGCTGAAAATCTATTGATATATATATTCGTATATCTAAGCAGCAATAAATATAACCTAGCCGTATCATCAGGATCAGTTTATGGTTTAAATATTTTAGAGATCTCAGCAATGATTCGGAGCGAGTGTTCCCATTTACTTACCCCATCCCGTCCAGCGACGCCACTGTTTAGATTTAAAAACAAAACGCAAAACGGGGCCCCCGGTTATGCAAATTGGATGTTTGTGCACTTAGAAATGCAGCAAACCGGTTTAAGTCGTCTCCTCGCTGGCTGCCCATCCCTCCCGCAACCAACCCCCCCACCCTGTCACTCAGGGGCTGGGGCTGCTCTCTGACCCACATTCTATGTAGAGTGTCACCTTTGGAGGCCCCCCTCCCCCCTCCCGCGATATTATTGAAAAATATTGATTTCATCTCTTTTTCCTTGCTTCCATCATTCTTTGACTGACAATTCCTCCATTCTCTGGTGGCATGCCACTGATTGGTGTTAAAAGATAAGGCGATGCCTGACCCATAATAGAGCCACCACAATTGGGCCAAGACTCAGCAGAATCTTAGATTACTTCTAAAGAAAATACCCAAGGGGGGGACTTCACTCGTTTGAACTTCAGGACTGCCGCAAAAGTTGCCATGAAAAATGCATATTTAAAGCTTGTTAAGCACTCTGAAAAATATTCATTTTAGATCAAGAAAGAAGTTCAATCATGCCAAAAAACATTTAATTTCAATTAAACACACATTAACATAACATTTTGTCTCGATTTTATATTCTCTAAATCTGATGAGCTTTGAGGGGGAATTTTATTTTTTTAATTTAAATTATTTATTTTTTGCGATATTTTTGCTGGAAATTGTGTGCTCCGCAGGTTTAATACTAGAAGAAAAGGATTTTAAATGTTTATATTGCTTGTAAAATTAGCACTCAATATTGCACATATTAGTACAAAAAATGTTATAAAATTAGTTCCAACCGATTCGCAGAGTCTTCTAGCCAAAGCTCAAAAACACAACTTATGTTTTTTGGGTAGCGCAACGCCAGGTTATATTCTGGCTTGTGGTTTTAAGCTCTTGTTTTTATTGTTATAAAAATTCGAATTTTCATATTCGGTTTTTTATAATTTGTCAAACGAATTTGTCACTTAACTCCAGATTGGAAATGCCCAAAGGCTTGACAGCTACAAAATCGAATATTTCCATTTCTCTTTCTCGTGGTCTCTGAGGCTTCCAGGTTTTATCTAAAGGGAGTAGCCAATGAATATGTAAGCCGATATAAATCGGGAAAATATACCCGTAGAGTGTTGTAGGTGTTACCTTCAATTGGGGGTGTATATTTATCAACTATTTATCAAGCACCTTGCTGTGGCTCTGGGCCCTGGCTCTGCATAACCAGAATCGATGCGAAAGTTGCCAAAAAACAAAACCAGTTTCTGCGTTTTTATTTTGTTGTTTTTTATTGTTCAGCCATTTGTTGATTAATGGCCCATGAAATTTATGGAAAGAGACTGAAAGAGAGGGCGATGGCAAATTGAGGGATACCGAGTACACGAATTATCATCATCACAGCTCCCATACCCCTGCAGCAACCCCTAGCCCATACTACTTAATGTTTACGCTAATCTTTTTGGCATTTTTCCAGGTTCTGGCGGCTAATTTATAATCGAAACTGTTGAATGGAGACTGCGTGGGAACTCTTCTCAGCCCACACAAAAAGGGAAGAGATATTTAGACGTACGTATAAGTGAATGCATCAATGAATGATCAAATGATTGATCAAATGAATGATCAAATGAATGAATAAAATAATTCCCTTGTTATTTTCATTTAGATTTCCTTTAACGGACATTCAGGCCAGACATTATCAATGGTGGGCGGACATACGAAATCCAATTCCAACTCTTCCACTCTTCCAACTCTTCCACTCCAAGCCCCCTCCAAGCTGTACCCCTCCTCATTGCCACCACCACCACCACCACCCTGTCGTCAGCAGCCACTGGTAAGCTTCTATAACGAAACATGTCTGAGGCGATTATCGAGGAGAGAAATTGCAAACCAAATGGCAATGTAATCAGCGAAGCCAAAGCCCAAGTCGAAGTCGAAGTCGAACCACAACCACAAACCGAACCGCAAGAAGAGAGTGTAGAAAACGGTACAGCGAATCAGCGAGAATCCGAGATAGAGAGCGATACGATCGACTATATAGATGCAACTCTGAAAATAGTGGAGGCCTTTGAGAGTGATGCGTCGTGCTATGCCACACTGGAAAAGGGGAACGTCAAGGCAAAAAAGAAAACGGTGAGCTTCAATCCGAACGACGAGAAGATACGCAAATTTACGACCGGCGAGCCGATTGTTGATCAAAAGAATCCCTTTCGGAATGGCCATATAGCGGGTGTGGGAGGCAGAGAGACGAAGAAGACGCCACCGCCAGTGCCCACAAAGCGATCGACATTGAGCGTGCGCAAAACGGTGACCCAGCAGCTGCGCGAACGCGAACGAGAACGCGAAAAGGAACGAGAACGGGAGCGAGAGCGGGAACGAGAGCAGCAGAAGAACGAGACGAATGCGCGCAAGAAGAACGGCAAAGGGCAACTTGGTGCTGGTGCTGGTGCAGGTGCCGAGGAATACATAACCACCGAGGAAGTACTTAAGCAATCGAAATATGTAAAGACATACATTAAGAACCCAGACGCCTACTTCGTCTACGATCCCACAGTGCTCGCGCGCCTCAAGTGCGAGGAGGAACAGCAGCAGCAGCAGCAGCAGCAGCAGAAGGAGAAGGAGCAGAGGGAGAAGGAGATACCCAAGCGTAAGCAAACGGGCCTCAATCGCTACAAAGAGCCGAAGGCAATCAAACAGCCCAAGCTGAATCACAATCCGAAAACATTTAAAAAGTGCTCGAAGCCCAATTATCCGGAATTGGCCAACATCAAGATACGAACGGGCACTCCCGACACCGAGGGCGATTTATTCAATGCCGCTGAGGTCACCAAGAACGCCAAGAAGTTCGACGAGCGCGTGAAGAAGCTGCAGATCAGCTCCGACGACGATCTGGACGAGATCGATGGGCCACTGACCAAGAGCGAGTCCAGTGACGATCTCTCACAACCAACTACGAACGGGCATCAGGAGGAGAAACTCCCCTCTCCGCCTCAGGATATGAGCAGCAGCCAGCAGCAGCAGCAGCAGCAGCCGACGATCCCCAAGGATCACGAACCGCCCTCCACTTTTACGAACACCATCAGCTCCGAGGAATTTCAGGCCTATCTGGAGCGCAAGGGTCTGGCCTTGATGCCCAAGCGGGAGCTGGGGGCCACACCCTCGCCGACGGCAACCCCCATGGCCTCGCCGTCCGCCTCGCTGCTGCGGACACCGGAGGAGCGACGCCAGCAGGTGGCCGAGTCGCTGGCCGCCCTGCGCCAGAGCAACACCAAGAAGCTGTCGGTGCTGCAGCGTCTCTCCAACAGTTTGTTTGCGCCCAAGCGGAAGACAACGCCCAAGCCGATGATGCCCATGCCCAGATCCGTCTATGGGCAGGGCCAGGAGGAGTACCGCAAGGCCAGTGGCGGAGATGTGCCCACGGAGATGCGGCGCATACTGCTGGAGCGGCAGAGCCATCAGAATCAGAACGGTCGTCTGCCGAATGGACAGGCCACGGCCGTCACTGCCGCCATGCGACCCTCTTCCGAGTACACCAATGGCCATGCCGTGCAGAATGGAGTTGCTGCGGGTGCTCCCTTTCAGCGCACCATCGAGCGGCAGAGCCTGATACCCAGACGCGTCTCGCCGGAGAGCCACAGTGCCAGCCGTTTCCAACGCTCCGCCTCGATGGACAGAAGCCAGATCCGGGCACAGAGCCAACGGAATCAGCCCAGCCGACTGGAGGCAGTGGGCCAGCGTCGATCGTTGGCCTCCGCCTATGTGCCGCCAGCCAGCGAGGAGCAGCTGAGGCCAGTGGCCACCTCTACGCCGCAGCGGAAGCTGCCAGTCCAGGAGAGCAATCAGCAGCAGCAGCAGGCCAGCAACGGTCATCAGAATGACTGGGAGAAGCTGAAGGCCATCAAGGAGGTGACCGATCGTCAGCTTTACCACAAGGTGCTACAGCAGCAGCAGCAGCAGGGACAGCAGCAGGGGCAGCAACAGAGACAGCAGCAGAGACAGCAGCAGGGGCAGCAGCAAGGACAGCAGCAACAGGGACAGCAGCAGAGCCAAGAGAACATATACGAGCATCTGCAACCGAATCAGCTGCAGCAGGTGCAGCAACAGCAGCAGCAGCAGCAACAGCAGCAACAGCAGCAACTACAGCAGCAACAACAGCAGCAGCAGGTCCAGCAGCAGCAGTTCGTCAGAGGCTCCTTGCAGCGCAACACCTTCTCGGGCATCAGCGGTCGCAATCGTCAGGTGATGATACTCGACGGCACACCAATAATCCCGGTGCAGCAGATGCAGCTGCAACAGCAGCCGCAACAGCAGGCGCCACCCGCACGCTGCCAGAGTGTGCTGGACAACATGATCCAGCAGGCGAGCCCCAACCAGATGCACACACGTCGTGGCTATGAGAGCGAGAGCGAGGCGACACCCAGCACCGATGCGGCGGCGGCGTCGGTGGTGATGCGTCGCTCGAGCAGTGCCTCGAGCCGCCGGATTGGCGGCCTGCTCACACGCGAGGAGATACTCGAAAAGGTCAAGGAGTTTTGCCGCAAGTCCATTAGCCGCACGCCTCTGCCCGCGGCCAAGATGCAGCCCATCTATGAGAGTCGCAGCCAGAGCCAGAGCCAGAGCCAGAGGAGTCCCGCCAACGCTTCCATTTCCATCGCCGCTGCGGACACCTCGCCCGTGTCGTACGCCTCTGTGGAGACCGGCAGCCACAAGCGTTCCGCCTCACAGCTGAGCGCCGCCGCCCGGCCGCAGGTGCCACTTCGCGTGCAGAGCCTGCCACAGTCGCGCTTTGTGCCCGTGTCAGCCGCCGCCTCGCCCATTTACGCGCACGTGAATAAGCGCAGCAGCCTGCTGTCCAACGACTCGGAGCAGTATCTCTCCAGCCAGCAGCTGCCACAGCTGATGCGGCTCACGCCCACCGAGTACGTGCTGGTGGAGACGGGCGAGGGCCTGCAGGCCGCCAAGCTGGTGGACTACCACCACAACAGCCTCTACATGCAGCCGCAGTTTGTGGCGCGTACGGCTGCCGGCCAGGGGCAGGGCCAAGGCTCCTATGTGCTGCAGGATGGCCGTGCCACGCCGTTGATCCTCGAACGTGCGCCCAGCGGACACCAGAGCCAGATCTATTGGACGCCACAGCATCACCAGCAGCTGCAGCTGCAAGCAGCAGCAGCAGCAACAGCAGCATATGATCCAGCAGCACCTGCAGCAGCAACAGCAACAGCGCCTCCTGTCCATGAGTCCGCGCGGCTATCCAGTGCCAGCGCCACGCCTCAGCATGCCCATGGCTGCAAAGGGCCTTGTGCCCGCTCCGAGGAGCCTCACACTGCACCGGGTGCAGTCCCGGTCCAGTCCACAGGGGCGGCACGCCTCATCCGACTGGGAGCTGAGCTCGGAGGCTGGCGAAGTGCGGCGCATCATGGAGAAGAACTTATAAGGTGAGTCTTTTACAATTTTACCATTTGCAAGGGGAAGGGAGATTGCACTGCAGCCTTCCTGCTCCGGCAATTGGTGTAAAAGAGTATTTACTCTTCGGCTCAGTCATTACACTATCCATCAAGTGGAAGTGCCAGTCCATGCCTTGGGCCATTGTCAGAGAAAGTTCATGTAAAGTTTTAATGTGATTTCATGCATGCAAGTTGCAAGTTTCATACAAATCAAACAATTGCGCCAAAGGCCAGACATCGATAAATGCAGTCAACGATGTTTTTGGAGCCGATACAACTCTGTGATGCCATGGGGTATTAGCAAAGCAAGGTGGCGCTTGTCAACATGCCAGCAACATTCGTGCTGCTGGCCACATGATGCTGGATACCACCTCGTTGTCTAACACACTAACAATTAGGGCACCAGCAACATTTGAAATACCCTCGAAAGTCATACATAAAATAGTAGACAAGTTCTTCATGCAACTCGAGCCCCATAAAAGTAAATATTCTCAACCAATGGTCAACAAATTATTCGCTTTGTTTTCAAGTTTGTTCAAAACAAAACTGTATATTATGGGTTAATGGGTTAAAAACAGATCCGTCTGTGAAATCCTTAATTAAATGCTGCCAAATGTATTGCCATTTATTGAAAAAGAGCTTGGGGAAACAGAATTGTCTAAAGAATAACAACAAAAAAAGAGGGTATAAAACGCTGCCATACTCAACAATCATATGGTTTGCCTGCAACAAGCAACTAGAAATGAGACAACATTTGTGACGTCTTGGGCAGAAAATATCGATATTCTTCGCTCAAATTGTGGCGGTTTTTCAAAATTTGCTCTCTTTATCTCGGAAAAGCGCTTTCGTGGTGACTTTCCCCTCCTTTTGTGGGAACGTTTCCGTAAGACACATTTGATTTGTATGGGAACATGTATGGGAATAATTTCAGCAACATGGGGAAATGAATAGGCAGCATTGTTGTGCAACTTTGGCACGGAATGAGCAACGTTTGTGACGTCGTAGGCAAAAGTATCGATATATCGATATACATATATGTGACTTGTGACGTTTTTGCGGTTTCGCTGCGACATTTATTGAGCAAAGCGCTAACAGTTTTTATCTCAAATTGCGACAAGAAAAGTTGTCACTAGCTGCAGAGAACTGGCCGTGATTCAAGGTAAACTGAACGAACTATTTGTCCAGTGAATAATTTGAGTTTAGAGAAAGAAAACAAATGAAAACAAAGTGCACACACACACAACACACATAAAGACAGTGGTGCAGGCACACTCACCCATACACTGCACGTACATATACACACACACATATATGCATTGTTTTTAGTTTTGTTTTGCTTTTAAGTACAAAACAAATACAAATTGTGAAATGTAACGCATACAAATGTAAATGTAAATGAAAAATCTGCAAAATTGTGTGCAACTGTGTGTGTGGGTGTATGCAGTTGCGTGTGCATGTATACCGACAGCCCTGACAGCCCGAGCGCCCCCCCCGGGCAACACAAACGAAATGCAACAGTTCATGCGCGAGCGAGATAGACAGCTGTTCCGTCTCGTGTGTGTGTGTGTGTTTAATTTAGGCCTCGCTCGAAGGTCACGCGGCCTGCAGAAAACGCACTCCTCCCCCCGTCCTGCTTTATCCTGCAGAGAGCACTCTTGTTATCTCCTTCGTTTTCCTGCAGCTGGAAGCTCTGTCCTTTTCTATCCTGCTTGACGCTGCATTCCACTGCTTGCACACCTTTTCAGGTGTTTTATTTTGGAGTGTCAGCTGGTCGCTGCTGTGTGCAACGCAAAAAAGGGATGCGGTTGCGACAGCAAAATATAGTATTTAAAATGAAAATTAAAAATATTAAAAGCAACCGTTTTCCCTAACGTTTTCCCTTTGCATTTCCCAGGCAAAGAGAACAGCATGGACGAGGACAGCAGCTGTAGCAGCAGCAGCGGCAGCGACAAACCCAAAACCCACTCGAAGTCAACATCCACCGAGGACTCGCTGGGCGTCAGCACAACATCATCCACATGGACCATTCTGCCATCGGATAGGATCGAGGCGGTGATGGACAAGCTCAACAGCAATGAGGAGGAGGCCAAAGATCCAGGGGAGTTCCAGAGCGGCGATCCCGAAGAAAAGCATGAAAACGACAGGTATGCAGACAGAGAGAGAGTGAGAATCATTCTAGAGTAACAGAAAAACTTTCCTTCGCAACAGATGCAACCTGGCCGTGGTAGATGACTCCCAGGCGGATGATATTTCCGATGGCATTTCCATCATCAGTGACTGCGAGAGCACCGATCGCATTTCACCCCATCCCTTTCTGCGCGACACCCTGGCCGACCTGAACTTCAACGAGCTACTCAACACCCCCCTGAGGCTTAGTCCCAGAGATATGCTGCCGCCGTTGCCACCGCCGCCGCCACCACCGCACAGGCAGCGACGCCACAAGCATACCGAAACGGAGCCGTATGTGGAGCCAGAGTTGAATTTATTGCAGCAAGAAACGAAGCTTGAGGCCCTAATTCGTATGTATCCGTTGATGCAGAACGGCCTGACGGCCGTCTTCTATGTGGCCGCCACCCTGGCCATACTGGGCTTCATCGGCAGGCTGCAGCATCCCGAGTGGCCGGGCCTGGGCAACGACAAACCCATTGCCGAGCTGGAGCGCCGACTGGGCGAGCTGGAGCTGTCGAACAACCTGATGCGTGCCGAGATCGATATAATGTCCAAGCAGCTGCAGTACCTAAGCTCCGGGCAGGGTCCAGCCTATGCCCCAGATGGTGGCATGTACTACAGCAATGCCTTTGCTCAGGACCAAGACCAGCAGGGGGGCATGGGAAAGCGCCAGGGCAAGCAGTACAAGAAATTCAAAGCCTGGCCGGGACTTGGCAACTCCATGGAGCCGTTGGACATAACAAAGGAGGATCTGAAAAAGCCGCACAAATGCCGCGATGGGCAGTATGTGCAGGTCGCCTCCATGTGCTTGGAAAGCCCGCTGTCGGCTCCCGAATCTCTGGTAGATGAGATCGGTGATGCTGTCCACGATGTGCTGCAACAGTCTCAAACCTTTCGCAATTTCGAAAAGGTCACCGAGAAACTAGGCACACTAGGCACTGGCGGCGTCGAGGATGAGGGCGACGCCAGTACCACAAACGAAGCAAGGGCTTTCCATCCAGATGGTAGACAACAGGCAACAGGCAATGACAACGGCCATGGCAATCCCCATAAACAACCCAAGCCGAAGGTGGATCGATACAATGACAAGTACTCGCCGAATGCCTCCAAAGATCGCTACAATGACAAGTACAATCCGAATCACTCGCACGAGGCTAAGCGGGATAATAGTCGCGGCAGGAGCAGGGAGGACGACCATTCAAAGGAGCACAACAACAACAAGAGGCATTACAGCGATGATGCCGCCATGAAGCGTGAGCGCTTCAACAAGAACGGCAGGAAGCAGCGCCACCATGCCAACAGCGGCGAGCGTGACGAGAGCGATGGCAGCGGCGAGTGGCATGAGAAGAGGATGCAGCAGCGCGAGCAGAGTCGCCACAAGCATGACCAGAAGCGCAAGGACAACAGCAACTGGTACATTGAGCGCGGCGATGGCCGCGAACAGGCGCGCTCCAGCGAAGCAGGACGCTGAATGGGACTTGGTGGAAGATTTGATGTTTAGATGTTCGCGTTCGCGTTTGCGTTGGCGTTGGCGTTGGCACGCATGTATTTTAATCCCAAATGTTAGCTTAAGGACAACCTACGCGCCGATGCGCATATGGCTATTGTGTGTGTTGGTTTCGAACCTAGTTTATGTGTATCCTTTTCGACAGCTGCTACCAGTACAGTGCGTTTCGAGGCAATAAGACAAACAAGCAGACAGACAGTTAGTCAGGATAGAATAGGATAGGATAGCATAGAAAGTATCTCAAAGGAAATGACAAAAATGTTTTTTTAAAACTATTTCCTATAGACATATGTATGTATGTATGTACTATATGTAAGTTTTATTATAGTTTCGTATGGTTCTAAAATGGATCTATTGTTCAATATGTTGTGCTCGAGAAACCATTTAATTTTACATGGTTTTCCATAGCTTTTCCATTATGATTTTCCTGTAGAAACGTTTCTTTACTGATGGATATTTATTTATTATTTTTTTTTTGTATAGTTTCTCATTGTTATATTTTAGTTGGAAAAGAAAATCATGAAAGGGCCATTGATTTCATATTGTAAAATCTGTTTTACTTATAGCAAGCATTATATTTTATGTTTCTTGTATAGCTTTTGATGGTTTTATAAACTGTTTTCAAATAGTAAATCAAAAGAATAATATGTTTTTAATTTTCAAAAGGATAACAAAAAAAACAAAGCTTAATCTTGAAGTGCTGTCTTTTGAGCAAGGAAACGCACTGTACAATTTGATAGCTTGACTCACAGGTCAAGCGATGCACGTGCTTAAAACAAACAAACATAAAATATATATATATATATAAATGTTAGCGACTACCAGGGTCTTCGGTTTTGACGAAGCTAGAGGCATATACTTCTCTCCCAGAAATCCCCCAACATATTTAAAAACCAATCGCTTTGTATGTGTACAGTTGAAGTCGACCATGTTAAATAATCTTAATGTATTTTGATGTATATCATATTATGACGTATGAATATCCTATATGTATAAATCGGTTCCATCCGCTTGTTGGTGTGGTTCCTTGCCTAAGTTCCAGCTCAACCTAAGAGAGGGACCCTAAGACCCCAGCAGTCCAGCATGGGGTGTGGGTCCGTCATTAAAGCAAAATCAATTTTCCTTTCAACGAGTATAACGAATCAATTTTGTTAATTTTTTATTTTTGTTTCTTTCTTATCTTTTATTTTTTGTTTGGAAAAATTAAAAGCTTTCTCTAAAGTTATATATTACCATATAAATATATATATATTTGTGATACATATACTTACATGTTTTTTTTTGTGTTTAGACTAGAGGAATAATTTACAAATTACTGTATCATTATAATAAAAACAGAAACAAAACAAAAACGAAAAATCCTTGAAAGCCAATTTGAAAAGAAAAAACGAAATATTTTTGTATGCATGTTCGTTCGTTTCGAAATTTGAGAATTTATTGATGTACATGTGTGTATACTACGTCTATGTAACTATTTATGTGCATGTCGGTGTACCCCCCCCACAACTATATTGCAGAAATAAATAAATAAACTATCCCAAAAACCCTTATACAATCCGTCTTTTCTTAAAATTGTTTTCAGGGTCTATTTCAGATTCTCGAATAAAAGATAATTTGTATTTTCATTGCTTGCAGACTATTCCACACGAGGAATAAATGATTCAGGGTCAAGTCCACCCTTGAGCTGAACACTTCCACTTACATATTCAAAGAGGTTTGGTGTGACGCAGCGGAACTGTTGCAGCTCCTACGCTTTGCACATCAGATATTTATAACATTTGTTTGCTATTGATTATCGAATAACAATTTGGCAAGTCTTGCTACTAGTATTAGTGACGGCAAACTAAAGAATAGTTTCTGTATGTAAGTAATACCCATATGGATCAAACTTTCTATAACTGGCAATCAAAGTGTACGGGGGGTATATTAGATTCGTGTAGACAGCCAGAAGGAAGCTGTTTACTATGTTAACCGGAAGGAAGAAAAATAACTGAGCCAGAAGCCGATCCGAAATCCAACGAAATAAAATAAAATATAAAAATAAATTAATTAATGATGGAAAATGGTGGTAAATAAATCCTTTTAAGTTCGAACTTTAAGCACACATTTATTATAGTTTACAAAACAGTTTCAGTTCCAATTTAAGCTCCCTTGACTTGCGCTTGCGCGTGGCTTTGCCCATCATCTTTGGAGTTGAGGCGGTGGCCAGGGGGCTACACCAGCATATTACTGGCCCCCTACTTGCCCGCGCTGCCACCGTTTCCTTGCGTCTTGCTGCGCTGCAGGTGGCTAGGAAGAAACAGTTGTACGGACAGGATTTTGAGCCTAAGATTGCTTCCACTCACTTGCTGTGTCTTTAGCTCAAGATTTGTTGACGGATCGGATGGGTTTGTCATGACCTTGACATACCTCTTGGCTTTGGCCTTTCCCTACTTCTCTTTGGCATTTTCATTAGCCTTATCATGCGCCTGCTTTGCTTCAGTTTTTCCGCTGACTTTCGCTTAGCGCTTTTCGTTAGCTTCACCTGCTTTTCCCAACACTTTTTTCGTCTCAAGTTCATGTTTCAAAGAGCTTTTAAAGTTCAAAGTTTCATGGCAGCCAGTATGTGTCTAGCAACTGCTGATCGCTTGACTAGACTATGAACTGCCTTGCTTTTGTACATAGGAAATACATACATACATATGTACATACATGCCACTAGTTTGAAGGACGAAATGCTAAATGTTAAGAGTCAAACGCTTAAGGGGTACATACATAGATGATAGATGGCTAACAGATTATTTTTGGACTCCCCTACTATTGCGGCATAGCAGGCTATGACGTATACATGTACATAGATCCTTAGGTATGTATGTATGTAAGTGGGTTGCATTTCCCCTCTATAATACATACCTATGGAAATACGCATGAAAAACGACATCCATATGTACATATGTATGTATGTAGATATGTACATATGTGTACATACATAAGGCATGTAATATTTATGCTACTGTGCATGCATTTTCCTTTTCGTTATTCTAGGGCAGGCGGCCAAGTGGGGGCGGTTTTGGGCTGTTTGAAATTGTCTGTGTGCCCGAGGACTAGAGATGGGCACGACCAAACACGGCACGAAAATTAAAATTTCCAACACGCACCAACAAGCACGGCTAAAGACTTGGCAGAAACATGGCTAGCCGGTGGACAGCTTTCATCGGAGAAGTCTTCATTTTCTTTGCTCCCCTTTTCTTCTAGGCTAAAAATTCAAGTTTTCACGCGGGCGCCCGTCGTGTCACAATGTGGTCCATGCCCACCTCTAACCGAGGACGACCCGCACAAACCTTTTACCGGGCTTTCGCGTTGTCCTAGCTCTTTTATTTTTACTACGAATACACACACACACACACGGTCGCACATTGGAGAGAAAGCTTTACACCACCCACCGCCACCCACACTCCTCAGTGCAAGTGTACGAGTGAGTGACAGAGAGCACGACGGCTGGCCTGAGCAAGAGTGGGCGGGGTGGGGAGAGTGAGAGACTACCACGATTCAAAAAAAAACAAATCAACGATGAAAGCGCTTCGTGCCAAGGCATATTTAAGCAAGGTGAGGCTTTGCAGCACTCTAAATCTAAATCTACTAATTTGCAAAACGATAAGAAATGAACTGAATCGCTACTTATAGCGATCGGCTGTGTGAAAAACGTTCTCATTTAATACAAGTTCCTAAATCAATTCTAACAAAAGCAACTATCATTAGAGCGCTCTCTGGTCATGCCTTACCTTGCGCAGATGTATCCTGCTTCGTGGTGCGTCGTGTCGTGTGTCGAATGCAATTATGCCTAGCGCTTTCGTATGTATGTATGTATGTATGTACATTTGAACGTAACTATGTGTATGTGTGTTCGTGTGTATGCTGCCTTCGTATTCTCGGGCCCCAAACCTTACTACAACGGGATTTTCAAGAACCACGGACGGTTCACACGGCGTTTTGCTGTTGGCGCGCGCGATACCCATTAAGTAACGGGCACCACACCACACAAAAATTACAAAATAAATAGACACATTCAAAAACGAAAAAAAAAAAACAACGGAACGGAACGGAACGGAACTGAACAGAAGAACAATTGCAGCTGCAATTGGAATAAATCGAGGATTATACAACCCGTGCAACGCTTCATCATCATCGTCATCAGGCAGCAGCAGCATCAGCCCAATCAATCAATCAATCACCAAATAGAATTCGGTACACATAACTGCAATGTTGAAATAAGACTTTTAAACCATCAAAAAGATGCAAAGATATGTACATTGTACATACATACGTGCTATGTAAGTATATACGACGGCTGGATAACTATCATACACGAACACACAAAGGCAATAACAATAATTGAGATGGAAATGCCAAAAGTAGGGGTACATGGATAGATGTAGATATGTATGTACACATCGACATATAAATATATGCTCAGTGCGGGGAAAGTACACATCACATCAGTGTTCGGTGTTGTGAGTTTTCATTTCGTTTTCGTTATCGCCCCCTCAACTCAGTAGGGCAGTGTGGAACAGCTCCTGCTCCAGTTTGTGCTCCCAAGAGCGAGACACAACACAGCTGTTTCTCTCTCTCACGCAATTGGGTGCGTAGCAGCTACAGGAGGAGCAGCAGTATCTCGCTCTCTCCCTCCCTCTCTCTTGGCTGACAGCTGATAGATGCAGAACCAAAAAAAAAAAAGAAACGAGGAGTAGGGGAAAGCATTTACCGTTGCATACATCATGTACATAGAATCTACAATTCGTTTTTGAGGGGGAATTTCGTGGCTAGAGACCAGAAAAAACCCCATTGACTGCAGCTGTAGGCAGAGTGAGCCCAGAAGCCCAGCTAGCAAAAGCCCCAGCGTCATTTGACATTTCAGCATACAACAAAATAGATATAAATATTTACCAACTGTATGTGCTGTATGTGCAAGTACACACATATGTATATACGTATGTATGTATATCTAATAGATATTCCGTTTGGGAATCTATTTGTCGTTTCCATTTACGAGTGTGCCAGTCTGTGTTTGTGTTTTCGGGCATTCGAAGATAAACTAAACGTACGAGAAAATCATGTGCTTTCATTATTTTTGTGTGCTTTTTTTTCCGTGACGTAAAGAGTTGCGTTCCTACCGTATGAACAGCTGATTGTGTTTCGAAATAGTGCTGAAATGTGCATAAAAATTTAGAAATTGTACAATATCTCAATGTCAAACGGAAATTTCTCCCACAAATTTCTCACAAACGGGTAAAAGGTAGAGAAAGAAGGAAGACAAAAAGGAATGTCAATAAGTCGCTCAACAACCACACACGCGTATGTATACACACACAGACACAAACCCATTCGATCAGCTGTTTTGTGTTGTTTTGACACAGGCAAAAAATTTCTTGAGCCAAAAGTTTTGCCATGTCGAACGGTAGATGGTGTTGAGCAGGGGGAGGGTATAAATATTTGGTGGTAGAAAGTGTGTGTGAGTGTGTGTGCGTTCTGCTCTGTCTTTGGTATGCGTGGGTGTTGCTCTCGCACGAGTTCGTTCTCTCTCTGTGTACCACTCGCGCTCTGATATAAAAAAGGTATATTAAAAGATGGTAGGGTCGTCCCTGAGCGCAGCTTAATTAAAAACAAAGTCAACGGTTTATTTTTGTTAGAAAAAATGTGCCGCAAATTATTACTTAAGAGAGAGGGAGCGTATTGATGCATGCTTTCCCCCATAAGGTTTTTATTGCTGGTTACAAATGATTCAATTGCAGTGTTAAGTGCATTCCACACTTTTCTGTGAGTGACCAAAACACTGGGCTATCCCAGTGTTGGTTGGACTGCCATACCTTCCGTTCAATATACTTTGGATAGCAGCAGCAGCGGCATGGGAAATTGAGAGCTAAACTGCCTTGGCGCTCGGGCTAGTCGGTGGAAAATGTTGCTGACATTAAGTACAAATTATTTAGTGTCTTTTTTTTTCGTGATCTTGTAATATGAATTACTGCATCCGTGTACGTATGTATGCCCCCAAAGTTGCAGAGTGCGTGAGTGTGTGCGTGGCATGGCGGTGCGTTTGATTCGTTTGGGATTATAATAACCTAAAATCATTATGCAAGCATTCATTGTTTGTAATTTTGTTATTTCTTTGAGTGTGTAAGTGTGTGTGTGAGAATATAGTATTAGTGTGAGTGTGTAGAAGCAAAACGGAAGGAAGCAAAAGATGACAGTAAAAGAAGAGACAAAAACACAGAGTGAGAGCATAGAACTTTATGTAATCAGGCAACCCGTTTGATTTGCCATTATTACCCCTTCATTGCTCATGGCTCTGGCTCCAGTTTTGAAACGGTTAAAAGTGCAGTCAGCACTTTTGATCTCTCTCTCTCTCTCTCTCTCTGGCTCCCCTCCCTCCCAGTGTCAGTGATGTAACAGCAATTTTGTTTTGTTTTTTGTTTTCTGCGACATGTGAACTGGATTACACAGCGGCATGTGAAAACAAGGGGGGGAAGGCCAGAGTCGAATGCCGATGCTTTTGATACCCTTGCACATCCAGAGGTACCCTGATAAAGTAGTTCGATTTCATCAAATTGTATTGACCTATGAAATTATTGATAAATTTGTGTAGTTCACACAAAGATTGGTTTCCCTTCTACCGATCTTTTGGTAGCGTTGTTTTGGTTTCCTTTCAAGACTATGCACCACACATTGCATGCATTTTTGTTAAAGTGGTTAAACGGCCGGCTTAAAAAAAAGAGCTTCATTCGTTATATGGTCAGAAATACTTCCTGCTCTGCGATGTCAGGCATCTGCTTCAAATCGTAATACCCTCCTTCAAAGGGTAACACAAAAATAGAAGCAATGCAAACGAGGAACACAAACAAACAACCGCAATAAATTGACACACTGTGCTGTGCTCTGTGCTCGCTCCCTCTCCTCTCCCCTACATAATGCATACCTATTACGTACGAATATATATTTGTGTCAGCTGAGTGGGAAAGCGTGCGAGAGAGGGAGAGAGAGAGGGGTCTAATTATGTGCAAACAAGCAATTTGAAGGCTGCGTCTGACCGTATCGCGAATGCCCTTAACTGCTGATTATCGTCGTAGCATTCGAAATCGACGGCTGAACGTAATTGAATTAAATTTGCCTAATGGCAAAACAACAACCAAGGGCCCCGCCCCGCCCCGGCCAATTGGCGTGCGGTAAATGCAGCGATAAATGCTTTGCTTGCTTTGAGCCTGATCTTTCAATCGATAAGCAATAAGCAAGCAATAATAATAGATCTGATATGGACACTAAGTGCTCCAAAAAATATGCTATAAATACAAATGGAAAGGGATTTGCGGTCAAAGAGTGGAAATCTTGTATTATTCAAACAAATTGAGGCATTATTTGCAAGCTTATCAGCACAATTAAATGTTTGGGCTCACATGCCATTAAAATATGTTTCAAATTAACCTACATTCAAATGTAAATATGGATAGATACCCTTCGATTGAATGTGGACTTTTAAGCACACTAAAACTGCTCCAGCTTGAACATTTCATGAGTCAATGTTTCCATAAGTAAAACCCAATTCGGTAGCAAAGCGCTATTAATAATATTTAACTAGAATTTCCGCACAACTCCCACGTGCTTTTCAAAGGTCGAATTTTTAAAGAGAACATTGGATACGTTTATTTTTGATACACCCGAAATGTATGGCTCGGGTGCGGTACCCGTTTATGTACATACCGTACACAACTCTATTTAATTATTTTTTTTTTATCAAATTACAATAACGAGCTTTGATAAGAGCGTATGGTACATATTTCTTATCGTTTACTTTCCACCGTGGCAGTGCTACCCCAAAGTTTCTTCTTTTTTTTTTTTTAATGAACACAAAAAGTTTTTGATTCAGTATTTCAAATACATATCTGTCAGGTGCATACGTGGTAATAATAATAATAAATAATAAATAAAATATTAAACACAGAAATGTCCTGTAAACATCTACATGTTGCCTTTTCATTCAATTAAGATTCTCCCATACAGAGCTAATTACGATAAAATATAATTATACTCGTTACTTATGCATGCTTCAAAGACTTCAATGGGTACACAGTGGATAGCAGTTAGACGGGGGCTTAAGTGGGGGTACTACAGCTGTACTTTTCCCACACAGTTCCCCATTAAAGTCTGCGATTCCATTAAACCCCCTACCTAAGAGTCCTACTTCATATGTAATGTACATACTTGAGGAGCATGTCCTGTGCACAGATGGGCAATAATTCCAATCCCTTATAACAGAGGCGGCAGTCTCACTGTTTAACATTTCTAGATTTCACACGATGGGGAACGTAAACACGGGAATAACAATAACAACGGTCATTTGGCACTCTCTCCTCCTCCTCCTCTCTCACTCACTCTCTCTCCATGATAGCAGCTGTCTGATGGGTGCTCTCTGGTTCTAGCTCCAAGCTCTCTCTCTCACGCTGTCTGTATCTCTGCCTGTGTTTGTTCTCCCCACTCCCCACTCTCCCCCCCGTGTATTGTATGTCGCGTGCGCTGTTGCACTCGTGAATGAGAGGGGGGGCTCGGGTCGCTCTTTGCAATGCAAAAATCAATAAAATCTGGGCCAACAGTTTTTAAAGGTTGATTTAAACGGTGTGACGCTGTCACAGCTCCTGTATCTCCGTGTGTTTATGCATGTTGTGTGTTTGTGTGGGTGTGCTGGAATATAAATAAACATTGAAGAGTCCAAAAGTCCCACGCGCCTCTCCCCACCTGAGGACTGTCCCATTGGTTTCCCCTTCAGGGCTGTTGCTGGTGTCACACTGCCATTAAAGATAAAGATGTAGATGTGTGTCGTCGTTGCTCTGCCAGCGCGCGCGTCCTATGTACAAGCATAAAAGTGAAACTAGAGCTTTTTCAAGTTCACTTTCCAAGCACACACACACGCGCACACAATCGCATGCATGTGCACATGCACATGCACATGCAGTGGATGGAATATAACGGCATGTACAAAAACATACACACATATGTTCGTAGGGGGTATGTGAGTGCCATACATAATGTGCAACATTTGCGCACCTTTAACGTCATCAAGAGTCGAGTCGTTCTTCCCCATGGAATGATCTTAGCTCCGAACTGGGTTAACCGCCGGCCCCAGGCCCCAGGCCACTACCCACTCACTCCTTGGTCTAATGTCAAGGTTATCGTCGAAAATCCAGCTAATTTACGTCAATCCCGCAACTAGTCTGCAATGCCAAACTAGTTAACCTTGTTAGTTTATGAAGAAATTCAATTAACTCGAAAGTTTCCCCACATAAGGCAGAGCTACAGCCTCCTCCCACACACACGCACAAGCATAGACACTTATCCGGATTACGGGAAGATGTGTATCGCAAGACGTTAGGTTTACTTAAAGGAAAGAATAGAAGTACATACACAAGTATAAGTATTTAATGATACAAATAAAGTTGTATTGCTTTTTGTAGTTTTGCAGAGTTTTAAGAACATTTTTAAAAATTAAAGAATTAACGCAAAATTCTGCGATGAAATCCGCAAAGATTTGTGCGACTTTAAAGCCCCTATTAAATGCAAAGTTCAGACTCGCCATAAAGAAAAGATTTAAGGGAAAGTTTTAAAATTTAGTGAGCATTGTTACAAAGAGCTAATTAAGGTCTTAAAACACGCCAATATAACAGTTTTATCTGAAAAGAAAAGTAATGAAGTATGTCCTATGCTTGGGATAGTCAAAAAAACACTTGTTTGATTCCCAAGAATTTGGAAAAAAAATCGCAAAAAAACATTATGCGATTCCTCAGGGTAGAACATCCCCAAATCTTTATGCAAACAGTGAAAAACCTTCTTGAGATTATATCATGGCCATACAGTAGTACAGTTTTTCCAGCAGATCTGTACACAGTCTTATGAAACACTTGACGCGTTACCGGATTCAACAAATATCGTTGCAAGCATCACCTTTGACCTTTCACCCAATGCGCTATGTTGCTCGCCAGCTCTGAAGCTCAAGCTCTCCACTGCATTGAAATACCGTTTGGGCAAATGGCCTTTTCCCCTCGTGGGGATGATGTATTGCATTGGCTAGCTAGCTGGCTATTTTTGGCATTTCCCATTTATATATGTATGCATATACGATGTATGTATTTATGTATGTAGTACTTGTGACACTCTCGTGAAAGGAAAACTCAAGCTTCCAGTTGCGCGGGCTTGAAGCTTGAGGATTTCAAAGTGTGTGGCCTTCAGATGGTTTAAAAAAGACACACAGCTAGTTGTATATACTACGAGTATATGTATGTATATTTAAGCAGCACATAAACGAGCTGTGTGCCCTGGTGCACCTACACAGCTGCTGCAGTAGCAGCAGCAGCAGCAGCAGCAGTAGCAGCAGCAGCAGCAGCAGCAGCAGCAGCAGCAGCAGCAGCAGCAGCAGCAGCTTGCAGCAGCATAAATCAAGTGCGGGGGTGTGAAATGTGCTACTCTCGGGGTCGTTTATATGTCATTGCGCACCCGCTGCTCGGCGCAGTAGTAGTAGAAGAGCAAGAGAGCAAGCTCAAGCTCTGTCCCTCTCTCTCTCTCTCACTCTGTCTCTTCGGCTTTAAGTTTATTTTTATCCGCACGCGAGCCGACGAGCCTTGAGAGAGCGAGGGTGGAAGGGTGTAAGCTTTGCGTGGGAAGCTCGCTCGTTGCTCCAGTTATAGTTACGAATGCACTTCGGCTAGCTGTACCACTTTAAAGGGGAAAGCACACACTCTCTCTCTCTCTCTCTCTTTAGTTAACCTACATATGCACGCATTTGCACGGCGCGTGGGCGTGTGCAGTGTGCAGTGCAGTGCAGGGGAAGTGTTGCTCCGAATGACGTAGGAAGAGCTCCAGCACCAAATATAGTATGTGCAGCTCCAAAACTGTTGCAGGAAGTTGCAATAATACATAAGGCTGGCGATGTACATACACCACACACACATAGAAAAAATACACATACGAGGCTGCTTTATATGACTATTACACTATTTTACATGGGTATAGAACGGAGAATTTGGAGAATGGAGAGAATGGTAAATGCATTTCATTGCCTTGCCAGCGTGGGAGGATGCCGAGCCGAGCCGAGCAGAGCAGAGCAGAGCACTTATGTATCATCGCTGGTCTCCACAATGCGACATATAATGGGTATGTCCTCCTCCTGTGTCGTATTGCTATTCGAGTTGGGGTCCAGAGTGCTCTGGATGTAGGCACGTCGGAACTTGTCCCAGCGCCGTGTCTTCAGGTAGTCCTCGAACAGGGCCTGCCGCGAGGGCACACTGCACTCAAAGTAGAAGCGGCGACGCTGCCAGATATTGCCCGGATTCTGTTCATCCTCCAGCAGCCAGAAGCGCGGCAGGACCAGGCACTGGACCACAGTGCGGGCCATTATCACACGGTGCTCCATCTTTTCGCCCAGGCCAAAGATGCTGCCGAATGTGAGCGAACCCACGTCTATAAAATGCGTCTTAATCGGATCCTGTGCGGATGGCCCCCACCCCCAGGGCAGTGAAAGTGAGTGCAAACTGTGTGTGTGTGTGTGCGTGTGTCTTTGGGACTTACTTGCAGCGAAGAGAGCAGTGTCGCATCCGACCCAAGGTCGCTCAATATGGTGCGCGCGGAGGGGCTGGCCGTAAATAGTTCGGATGAGATTGTGCCCAAACGTTTCGAGGATTGAGTGGCGGATTGGAGTGTTCGACGCTTGATTGAGGACTGTGAGATCGTTGCTCGCTTCGAGGCCGTTTGGGAGACGAGTGTCTTGCGCTTCGAGCCCGAGCTCGAGGACTCAATGGCATCGGAGTCTGTTTCAGCGGATACCTCCTCGCTGAAATATTCAAAAAAATCCTCGTAATCAAACAGTTCCTCCTCCTCTTCGTCGTCCTCAATCTCCTCCTCGATAGTCCCGGTTGTCCCGGTTGTCCCGGTGTGCCCGGTGTGCCTTGGTGTTTTTTGTGTAATTCTTTTCGCATGCATTATGGTTTTCTTGCGATGTGCGTGCTTCTGAAGGAAACTGGCTTGGCCCATGCCACAATATGCTTCGATTTCCTTCAGGCCCATTTTGCGCATCTACAGAGTTCGAAAAGCGGAAGAGAATATGTCACACGAAACGCCTAGAAAACGCCTAGAAAACGCCTGGATGGCATACCGCTTGTTTCTTTAGGCCTTTCGACTCGGCTTCGTCCGATGAGGTTGAGGCCAGCAAATTCTGAATATCCAAATACGAGTATTCCGGCGCATAGGACGAGTTCTTTGATTCGTGAAACATGGACTTAGACTCGTTATCCTTTTCGATATCGGTCAGATCAATGACAGTCTTGCCCTTGCGGTTACCGATCTGCAATCAAATCGAACCGTCAAAGCAAGTATTATAAATATATGTATATAGGTTATATATCCACCCTGATGTTTAGGCATTGTAGGATGACGCATTCGCCGCTCAAAATAAAATGCACCATGCTCAAGGAGCCCTTGTCCTCGACATAGATCGTCTCGAGAGGATCATACTGCACCACCGAGCCGAACATGCAGGCACGTCGTATCTGATCCTCGTCCAGAAAATTAAAGTAGTCAAAGGCTCGCAATGCCAGCCGCTTTTCGTTCCACTGCTTTTCCATGAACGGCTTCAAAATGCGATTGTAATCGTTATCGAATATGGCCAATATCTCACAATTTGCTTGAAGCAAAGAGAGCCAATGAGATTAATCTACTTGGAATATATAAACAATGCGGGCAGAGCTTACACAGTGTCGTGTATGTGTTCATTCTGGGGCAGTCCTCAACCATTTCCACCTCTCCGATGCAGTCGCCCGGACCGAATATGGCAATGGACACTTGAGTGATTTCTTTTGTGACCTTTGGAAAGAGATTTATGTGACACACACACCATATGCCAGGTTAAGGATTGTGTGGGGGAATCTACCTTATTGTATTCGGATTTCTTCATTTCGACCTCGCCGTTCAGTATGAAATACACGGTAATGGGCGAGTCCCCCTCTTTGATTAGCACGCGTGACTCATTAATGGACAGTAACTTAATTACCGGCACCATGCGAGCCCTGATTTTCTACATTGGAGATTACAGAGCGCAGAATTGCGTTACAACTTGAATGAAACGCGGTTCGAGTGCTTACCGGGGGGATCTTGGCGAAGCATGTTAGGCCGGCTAAGACCATGCACAGCTTTTTTCGATCCTCGATGGTGCGCGCCCAAGGGAGTGTGCGTAACAGCGCCTTCTCCTGTAATCAACGATTAATCGATTAATCGATTGCCCGAGCGGCTGAGTTGCTGTTGGTTGTTGGTTGTTGGTGTTCGCTCACTTACCGCTACGGTGATCATGCCCCGCTTCTTCTTCTGCCGCACCAGCAGCGCCACGTTCTTCTTGACGTTCATCGAGATGCCCTGATCCTCGGCATCGATCAGCCAATGCTGGTTCATAATCACCGCCCGCACCAGTTTTTTGAACCGGGAGCGTATCGACTTCTTCTTCATGTTCACGTCCGTGTCATTGCGTGCTCGCTTCATCGCTCCCCCCGCTCTCTAATGCCAAATCGGATTTGAACTCTTTAACGGAACGCAACTCTGTGTTACGAGTTTCACTGTCTGTGTGTGGGTGTGTGGGGTTTTTTTGTGTTTGTATTTTATTTGAATATAAGTATGTTCCTGTAGTTGTTGTGTCTGTGTGTCAAATGTGACTCAAGCAAGCAGTGCTGTTACGATGCCTGCCCAAGGGTGTGCCCCGAACACCCCGTACAAATGTTCCCTAAGCGAACGGATATGGATTTTTTTTTTAAACTTATTTTATTTCTCAAGAAGCCACTGCTTTTTGCTGGCAAGTTTTATCCTTCAAGAAGGTTTCCAGAACTGTTTGGCTGCAGCAATAAATAAATATAAATAAATATATAAATATAAATAATTAAATAAATATATTAGGCACAGTCTTTCAAAACTTTCTTGGCAATTTTGCAATCTGCAATCAAAGAAATGAAAGCCTTTTCAAGCAGAAATCAATTTCAAATTTTCGCTGCTTCTTCGTGGGAGATAAATGTCAGTTCTTGTGTCTTGGATTTGTGTTATTGGATTTCTAGTACCGAAAAGAAAGCATTTTCTGCGCTGTAATGCGTAGAATTAATTAACTAAAATAAAATAAGAAAAAGATCAAGTGATTAAGTTTGCTATAATTGTTTGCCCATATCTATTTTTCAGCTACGGACACACACACAGGACTTGTCATAGAATTGCAGCGCTCTGAGGAGACACCACCCATGGAGGCGTACTAGGAGGGAGACAGCGGGAAACGGATCAACGTTTGCCATAAATCAAAGACAGCTAAAGACACACAGAAATAACTAACTAGCAACCGACTCAGACAAAGCCATTAGCAATTACTTTACACGCCCACACACACACACACCACACACACCACACACACAAACACACACTACACACACCACACACACAAACACATACACATAATCGACCCTTTTAATGGGCGATGCTCTGTAAATACATAAGACATAATACACCTACACCTAGGATCTAAGGACTCCACAACACACTCAATTCTCTGAGATAAATACACAAACGGAAAAACGAAACATAGACTCCCCTCCCAGAAACAAAACAAACAAAACAAAAACACGTCTTGTGTCGCCTGAAACTTCACAGCCAAAAATTGAGTTGGGATTTTCATAAATGTGCGTTTGATCAATCAGTTAGATCATAAATATCTTATATAAATACATATATATAATACCCATACTCGTACACGACTCAAGAGAATCGAATTAGCCCGTAAGCAGTGTACAGTGAACAGTGGAACGGGGGGAACGGTCGTCGAAAGGAACAGACAGGGTGCGGCGGAGCAGGGTACAATTTTGCGACTGCCAAGATGCATATTGAAATCCAGGTGGCCCTGAATTTTGTCATCTCCTATCTGTACAATAAACTGCCCCGCCGACGTGTGAACATATTCGGCGAGGAGCTGGAGAAGGCATTGCGCGACAAATTCCAGGGACACTGGTACCCGGAGAAGCCATTCAAGGTATGCATTTGCCAAGAGACCTCTCAGCAATGGAACTGGATGGATTATGGATTATTTGTTTGGTTTGTTGTTGCAGGGTTCCGCTTATCGTTGCCTGAAGACCGGCGATGCCATCGATTCGGTGCTGGAGCGTGCGGCACGGGAGAGCGGTGTGCCCATCAGCGATGTCTTGGAGAACTTGCCCCACGAGCTGTCCGTGTGGATGGATCCCGGCGAGGTGTCCTTTCGCGTTGGCGAGAAGGGAGCCGTAAAGGTGCGAAAAAGAACAAAGTTTGTGCCCCACACAGGTGAATCTGCCATTAATCGGGTTTTTGTGCTGCAGATTCTTTACACGGAGAACAATGAGAACCACGAGGATAGCCGATCGGCAGATCGCGAGGTCACCAAGACGTTCAATCCGGAGGCGCAATGCTTTCGACCCATCGATGTGGTCAACACGACCCTGACCAATCTGAGCTTAAGCCCCAAGTCGTTGCCGGTGCCCATGCCACAGTCGGGCTCATCGCCGCACTCGGCCGCCTCTGGGTCGCCCACCTACAAGGGCAGCCCCAATCCCAATGCCAGCAATGCCAGCCAGGGCAGCTGTGGCTCCGCCTCCGGTTCGTCCAGTGGCTCGGCACCGGCTCCGGGCCAGTGCCCGCCACAGGCCACCACTCAGGCGCCGGCTCACGGCAATACGTCGGCTGGGGGCGGCACAGCATCGGCGTACTTGCAGCGTGCACCACAGGCGCCGCTTACCTTCACGACCGCCACCTTTGCCCAGACGAAATTCGGCAGCACCAAGCTAAAGACCAGCTCGAAGCGGGCCAACAGGTAAGGCACCGCCACTGAGCCACTGAAGCCATGCCACATTTATCCATTTGTTCATTGCAGCAGCGCGTACCGCATGTCGCCCACTGAGTTCTCGAACTACATCAAGCAGCGGGCCATACAGCAGCAGATGCATCACGGCCATGGGGTCGTCTCGTCCCAGGGCTATGCCGCCTTGGACCCTGTCTCGCCGGCACGCTCGATCTCGCCCAATCCATTGGCCTTGGGCGGCCAAATGGCCAACGGGGCTGTAGCCGGTGATCACTTCTACTATCCCGGCGTGGTCATGGGCCTATATCCGCCGTTCAATGGCCAGCGGAATCTCTACGAGCCACACTTCAATGGCGATGCCAACCTGGCCATGTTTGCCGGTCATCCACACGTCAATCCCGTGGCTGGCGGAGCCAAGTACAGTACTTACATGGAGGCCTGCTACTTTCCCAACGGCCAGCATCTGTCCCAGCAGCAGCAGCAGCAGCTAGGCGTGCAAATGGACAACGACAGCTGTCCATATGGCCTGGAGGCCGATCAGTGCATCAACGATGAGGTGGGAGCCGCAACAGTCGCAGTTGCAGTTGCAGCTGGTGCTGGAGCCGGTGCTGGTGCTGGTGCTGGAGACTCTTCGTCAGACAACAGTCCCATTGCCACGCCACCAGTGGCTGCGATGCCCAACCAAACTGCTGCTGGTGTGGCAGACACAACAGCCACAGCCGGTACCGCCAGTCCGGGGGTCAATCAGCAGCAGCAGCAGCAGCAGCAGCAGCAGCAGGCAGAATCCTCAACGGCCAACAATCTGATTGATGGGATCAACTCGTTCTACGGCACTGGATCGTCTTACCAGCAGCTGCTGGTGGCCAACTAGGCCTGCCCTCAGCCCCAGCCACAATAACCCATAGATCAGAGATCAGCAACAGCAATAGTAAGAGTAAGAGACATACCAACAACCAACAAGCAAGGCCGAGAGGCAACAACACCGAGACCGTAGAACCGACCGACAGCTAAAGAGGCAGAACAATAGAATCTAGATTTAAACGAAAACTCCGCCACATAGTTATATATAGTGTTAATTATTGGGTCTAACTGGGCCCCAGACAGCCAGGCACCATACCGATCCAATTGTTAAAACAAAACCAAAAATAGAAGATGAAGATGACCCATAAATTCAAACAACAACAAAAGCGAAAACCTAAGAAATAGGATCCGTTTAGCTATATATACTATACATTTTGGATTGTGTACACCTCTCGTTCGTGTTGTAAATATGTTTATGAAATGATATGCTAGATATTAGATGACGAACCTACCCAATAGAACCCCTAGAGACCCGTTCAATCAGACTGTGTAGAATGGCCAGCCCAGCCCTCCCCCTCCCACTCCACCCACTCCCCCTATTTATAGGAAAATGTATAAATTCATATTTTTTACGTCGCTCGTTCGTAGCCAGACAAGTCTTGGATGGCTACAAATGTTAGTACTATATACCGAAAGACATACCCATAGATAGACAGACCAGAGCCGCATCTGGTGCATGGCCTATCTATGAGATGCGAGTAAGAGAGAGAGCAATAGAGAGAATGTTCATTAGTTAGCGCCCCTAAGGACAGGTATATATGTATGTACATATGTACATATATACCAAATATTTATATTTTGTTATTCAATTCGAAGTGAAGTTTCATTCTTCTAAAATGCCTAGAGTAAGCATATACTAAATACATATATAGCTGCATATATGTACAGGAACTGCACATACACAACAGACACTGACAGACACAACAGTCACAACAGACACAACAGACAAAAGACACAAGAGACAGGGTGGTGTGGCCGCCATAGGCGTGCATCGCTATAAAGCAAAACAAACACGAAACAACAGAAAACAAAAGCAAAACAATGTAAAAACATGTATAAAGGGGAAATCAAATAGAATTTCTCAAACTAATTGTTTTTAATTGTTATACACATATACATATATACATATATATATGTACATGCATATATTTAAATATCCATCAACTGGATCAACTTTCGACATTAAGTTTTTAATTAGTTCTAAAGCTAAGAGATAAGCTCATTTTTGATATCAACAAGAAAGCGGTGTGAAGGAAGATGAACTGGAAATGGAAACTTGCAGACCCCTCCCGCCCCCCCCCATACACCCTATGCAAGCCAGACAAGCGTTGGGCGTCTGGGAAGCGATCAATTTCGAATGAGCCCGAATATCAGTCGCCTGCCCAGATGCTCAACAAATGTTTTGTGCCGCGCCCCATCCCTGCCTCCCAGCCTCCCACGACTGTAACCTACCACCGACTGTAAGTGGTTGGGATATTCTAGCGAGTTGAATGATACGATACAAGTGATCCCTAGAATATTGGAGCCCAACCATTCGAGTTATCCAAGCCAACTTAAGTCCACCCAATGCAGCGGCTGATCGGCTGATTGACTCTAGCCATAAACCATAAACCATTATCCAGCTCCAGCTCCAGCAAGCAAATGGAAAGGTGGACACCAGAGACGTGGAAGCGGTTCTAAAAGGAAAACCAAAAACAAAAACAAAAAAAACAAAAAACAAAATATGAGTACTATAAACAACTCTTTTTCATTTGTGTGTTATATTGTATGTATTACTATTTGACTTCATATTTTTTTTATATTGTATGTATATCTATTTTTATATGAACATTTGTAATTTTTGATAAATCAAGTAAAGTAACAAAAAAACAACACAATTTTATACTTTTTATATGGGCTTACGTGAAAAATACCTTGTGCTATATAGTATGAATGTTTACTTTAATTTTCAAAACAAACTAAAACAAAAACCAAAACCAAAACCAAAACAAAAACCAAAACAATGCGAAACGAAACGAAAAATGTTGCAAAAGAAAAAAACAAACAAAACAAAGAAAACAAAACAAACAAAAAAAAAACAAAACAAACAAAGAAAACAAAACAAAACAAACAAAGAAAACAAAACAAAACAAACAAAGAAAACAAAACAAACAAAAAACCACGAAAAATCAAACCAAAAACCAAACCATAACCAAATGAGCATTTTTATTTAATTTCCAAATGAAAGAAATACCCCAAACGAAAACACACACACACACAGAATACACATAGAAATTATTGATGTAAATATCTCATTGGATACATACATATGTGTATGTTTGTAATAGGTGTATTAATTTCTTTCGCCCGAATTTAATGGCTGAACACATCTTGATGTATAATTGTATAATGGTTTAATGGAAATATATACATATATATATAGATCGAATATAGAGATTAATGATATCAACCAACAAACAAACCAAGCAACAAACCAAAAAAACAAACCAACCAACCAACCAACAAACAGATAGACAGACAGACAAACATATGTACAATGTGTGTATAGGAAAAAGTACTCTCTCCCACATGCAGACAGAAACCTTAGAGATAGATAATGCCAGTGCATCTACCTATACGTATATACATAAATATATTACAGTATGAAAAGAAAAGATCTTGTTAAGTAGTATTTGTAATTTATGCAAATATTTTTTACATTTTGTTACAACTGAGAATGAAAAAAAAACAAAATACAATGAACAATGAACCATGATGATGGGTGCGGGAGAGCAGAACAGAACAGAGCAGAGCAGAGCAGAGCAAACAAATAGGGAAGGACAGCAGGAAGATTTTAAACATTTTGAAAAAATGTATTCGAATAATATGTACCTACACATCCCACAGATGTGCGTATCTCAAAACTTACCACTGACAAAACGGAAATTTAATGAAACATTTAAAGTACCTTAAAGAAGCTTCTAACTACAGCTACAGCTACTGTGATCACGATCAACAGTCAACAAATCAAAAGAGTCACAACTAATGATAGATAAGCTTTCGATTGCAATTCGCTCATGCCTGAAATCCGTGCGGACCAGGAACTGGACATATGTATATGTTCGTTCACTGGGAGCCACCGCCATGGATGCCAGGTGTCAGTGAATTGTGGATTTCTTGCTTTTGTATTCTGATCATAGTAGTGCTTAAGTACCTACATACATACATCACACACGTACATCACACTCGTACATCCCACACGTACATCGCCCCATTTGATACAACATGCAACACGATAGAGCGTATGGACACGGGACATTTTTTTTTTCTAGATATGTATATTAGAGGCTATCCAGAAACTATCAAAAACGAAAACTAAAACCAAAAAAAAAAAAGAAAAAGATACAAAATTTTTTACTTTTATATATATATAAAGATATATATGTATGTATGGTATTGGTATATATACAATATATATATATATATGCATTAGTGTGCATATGGCATACGCCATATGCTGATGTCTCCATTCTGAATGTGTTTGATGTACAATATATTATACAGAGCAATGTATGTATGTACATACTCGTAAAGTAAATAGTGAAAAATAATACATAACGTTAACAAATGTCCCACAAGCCATAAGCCACCAGGGACATGGCCCCAACTCTCTCACTTGTATAGAATACAACCAAAAACAGATAGTACTTATATGTGTAAGGGGAATACTGATTGCTTGCTTAGGCACTTTTCTATTGTGATTGTGATACCAATGTAAGGCACAGATGCAGATATACAGATACTGAGATCCATACCCTAGCGAAACATGCCTATTTAGATGTCATTGTCCACCAACTTGAGCACCTTAAGCTAAGCGAGGATCAGATCGGATCAGATCGAAAGTTGGATCTGAAAGACAGCTAGCCTAGCAGACAGCAGAATAGCGGCTGGAGTAGGAATAGGAATAGGAACGGAATCATCATGGTAGATACTACAACAAATATACACTATATTTTACAATATGGAAACACACACACAGCCACAGACAGACACACACACCCTCACAGATACACACTCATAGGAATCTAGAGTTCGGATCTGTCAAGATTGTAGTACGAAGCAACTCACTAACTAAACTAAAAACAAAAGCAACATTGGGTGTTAATCAATATTTAGGTAAGAGAGAAGAACCACAAACAAACCAACAAACAAACCAACAAACAAAACAGCAAACAAAATACATACATACATACATACATAATAATAATTAAAATAATAATAAACTGCTTTTTATACCTCAGATAGATATGTTTCTACATATGAGTATACGTACGCGTATGTTTACTATATTGTACTATATTCTATATACATAGAGGAGCAACACAAGCTCCTCCACACACCCGAAAACCTATCCAAATGCAAAGACCCCAAAAACAACAAACACAAAGCAAAGCAAACTAAATTAAATTAAATTAAATTGAAATGAAATTATATTACACCCACTGGTCGTCTATAAGGTGTGTTTAGGTATCGTTAACTGGATAAGTAGTTAGAACACAAAAATTCATTTATGAATGTTGAATGTAACTTTTGTATATTTTTAGGTAAATTGTTCAATTGATGCGCTTTCTTTCCCAAACAAAAATCTAAATGTGCATTATCTTACCTACCCACACACAACACTGATCCCAGACCCTAAGATAGGGAATCGATCGCATGTATTCCTGGAACACTTTGGCGGGGAAACAATCATCGCCACAAATTAAGCTCAATATTTACCAATATGGCGTACTATATGTTTCGGCATAATAAAATCCAAATACTCGTAGCTGTACGTACCCCATGGATACTGCGTACCAGATGTATTTTTGAATGTGTGTCTAGTTTCTTACTGCGTACAATATGCGAGTACATATGCTACATGTATGCATATATATATCTACTGTACTTTATGCCTAAGTGAAATCAGCAATGGACATGGAAAATAATGTGATTTAAGTTTGGCAATTGGTCATCTTTCGTTGAGTCTTACATGCATAGAGGATGGCAGGAACGAACGAACGAAGTAGAAGCATGTAGCAGAAGTGCAATAAATTTAAATTTAAATTTAAATTAAATATACACACAATACATACATATGTACGACTATAATTATGTTCTAAACTTTGACTCCAATAAGTTATCGTGTGGCTACGTCGTACTGATTGCCATATCGCTCGCATATGATTGCTATATCGTATCGTTCGTTTAACAGCAAAACAAAACAAAAACAAAAAAGAAGAAAGAATGTAAATTCGAATTAAATAAAATGCATATCAGTGAACACAATACAATAACGATGTACAGACAAACAGACAGACAGACAGACAGACAAACAGATAAACAAAACAAAAAACAATATATTGAATTTAAAGTGCTATAAATGTGTATGTATGTATATCCTATACCCAGTACACAAATACGAGTATTCAATCAATTCAACAGAAGAACAGAAACCCTTTACGTGTGTACATAAGCATAGTGGTAACTAATGTAATATATATATATATATATATATACGTATATGTATTATGTATAGTAAAAATATAACTTCCATATTGAGTATTTTTCATATTACCTTTAATAGAATAAAGATTATCGTATTATTCGAATACATTTTAGCTGCTCTTTTATTTACACTCGTCCGACTAATTTCCACTTTAAGCTTCAGGCCTCAAAACCAAGGTACGTACTATAAAATAAACTTTTAAAATTCATAACTTCTTTTTTTAAATTAAGATTTTGGTTTTTAGTTTAAATATTAATTTCATTAACATTCTGCAATGGGACTTTCTAGCATTAGCATTTAAATCTATTCATAAATGAGGCGTTTTGACCACTTTGGCTTGATATATATACATATGGTTTTTTTTTTTTCAGGTATAGCCATTGCATGGACACAAATAAAAAATCTTAGGATATGTCATACATTTTTTAACAGCTAACATATTTATGTATGTACAGTGTATAACAAAAATATGGAAACGTTAGCTGATTAAATTTTCAATAACTTAAATTAAATTTAAGTAATTTTACCCAAACCATTAGATAATAAATATTTCCGAAGTCGATACTTGAATTCCATTGGATTTGGATGGTCGTTTAACTCAGCCTTTGGCCGTAGAGCGTCGAAAAAGTGCTTCAAAGGCTCCAGCGATATTCTGTTCGTTATCAAGTACTCCATGCCATATTGTGTGCCCACATACTGAAATAGTTGATCCAACGACGTATTGCTGACAATCACACCCTTCTGAAAGGGATGGTTCTGCTTGGAGTTGGGCACTTTCAGAGCAGACATGACCGCTGTCATCTCAGCAATCAGCTTACGCTGCTCACTTAGAGATTTACCAAACGGTTGCTTGGTCGCACTTGAGTTGGCTGCTGACAATTTAACATTAAATATGTCGAACCAATCGTTGGCCAGCGCGATGAAATCGGCCGTTTCAGAGGCATTATCTACCTGCAGTCCCAGTTGCTGGCAACGTCGAATGGCACTGGCTGTGTTGCTGGACAGCAATTGAGTGGCAAATTTGATCTTTCGCCTTTCGGTGGAATTCACGTTCAAGTGCTCATCCGTTATGTGCCATGAAATTGACAAATCGGAAGCGGAGGCAAGGTTCATCGCTTGCTTAATAGTCCCAGCGGATATTAAATGGCCGTTTACCACAAGTCCAGTGTCCAGGAAGTGATTCCTTATTTGCTTGACCAGTTGAGGCACATCGGCAAACACATAAATTTTCATCTCTTCATTAGCGGGATGTTCAAACCAGGTTTTTTCTAAAACAAAAAAAATACATATAAACATAGGTTGCACGAGAGATTTCTTTTGGTTACTTCGTACTTGTGGATATGCCCAGCTGTTTCCATAATTTCGAATTTGCGGCTCCCATATCGGACACCATTGCCACCACATGATATTGTGCAGTGTAAAGTCTCTTGATCAGCCTGTGTAGCGTGTCCATTGTCATGGGCTTGTCGAAATCGTAATAGATGGGCTGCTTCCAAGGTTTCCATAGCCCCTGCGCCATTGCCACTTGCACGTAGTTGCGCGGCTTTGTGGCGGAGTTGGCTGCACGGATTTTCATTTCATCGAAACATAAAACGCACAGTTTGTCCTCATTCTCCCAGTCAACAGCTGCCTCCATAAGTTCAAATATGAAATGCAGCGGGCCAGGGTTTATCTGCACCGTTTGCGACCATTTGTGCAGTGTGGATATACTGGGCAATGGAAATCCCTTTTTGAGCAGATGCCTATAGGCCCGTGGTCCAGCAGCATGCAGACAAATTCCTGCCGAAATGTCTTCGGAGCTCCAACAGATGCGTGTGCCTCCATTCTCCAGCTTACTTATTTGCTTCTCGGTGAATATATTTTTCAGGGACTTTTCCATGCTCTGTAGTTTTCCGACAAGCCGATCATTTTCCACTTGTAATTCTTTGATTTTTAGTTTGAGTCGCACATTGTCTAGGGCTATTCCGCATTCAATCACTTCCTTTCTGTAATTTTTATTTGTCATAAAAATAATAGCGATCATGGTGCATGGGGTACTTACTCGGTTTGCGAGCTAAAATCAAAAACTGTGTCGCCACAAGCTGATGCCATATGTTCTGTGAACACTTGCTTAGCTTCTGGTTTCTGTGGTACGGCAGTTGGTATCAGCCGTCTCCGCTTTGCTCCATTTACGGTCGTACAGTAAGAAAAGTCGGAATCTTTAAAGTGTTTCCCACAAATTTTACTTGTATTAGTAAATGTAACGCCGGTGCTCTGCGACCACACTTCCCTTCTGCTTTCGTCTCTTGGAACTAAAATACTTCCATGCAAAGTTTTGGATCGGCATAGCAAACAATATTTTGCAGACATGTTCATCTCTAAAAATAAAAAAATACACATCCAAAATAAAATAGTACTTGCATGCTAATTTCATTGTCTTCCGCTTACGTCTTCATTCGTAAACAGTGAAGAAAAAGAAGAAGACAATGAAAAAATTCGTGCGCTACACAACCTCTTTCGTCGACGTTTGGCAAACAGCTGACAAGCTGGTGCATGGTGAAATTACTAATAGGTGACGGATTCACCACAGTGCCTTCTCATTCGAGGTCCACCAGCTTGTCAGTTGGTTGCCAAACGAAGAGTGCAGAACGTAAACGTTTGCTATCTGCTAGAGAGAGATGGTGAATAAGCTGGTAGTCCTCCACTCAGCTGACGACGTCACCTATTAGTAATTTCACCATGATTCCTGCAGCAGCGCAATTGAATTTGTTCGTGTAAACCGGTTCGCATACAAAATATGATGGAAACGCACTCCCGCATGTATAACATACATTTAAGAATCAAAGACTTGCGTTTTATTCGCACAGTCAATCTGTACTCTAAGGCATATGGGTTGATATTTAGTTTATTCAAATTTCAATCAGCCGTTCAGTCTTAGGCCGCTAAAGTTGATGTCGTTCGCATGCTCATCCTCGATGGTAAAGTTGAACTTAAACTGGCTCCCCGTGCTCTCCTGCTGCAGGCTGCTGCGAAGCGTTGACAGGTCAGACTGTGGTTGGGTTGCTGTCTCCTGGGCGGGCTCTTGTGTAGTCTCATTAGTATCCGCGGCGGTGGGCAGAGCAAATTCAAAGCGAAAATCCTTTCCAGATGTCAAAAGCGCCGACTTCTTCACAAAGCTGGACTTTTTATTTGTGTCAGCGGAGGGTGTGAATTTTATTTGCTTGGAAGCTGCAATATAGAATTTATTATAAAACGTTATATTATTTCCATCAATATGAGCGGTAGCACAGAACAGAAAGAGAGGAAAATAGGTTGTGGATGGCAATAAATAAGAAACTTACAGGGATTTCAGTCATTATCAGGCTTACTATTTATGTTGAAATAATTGTTGATCGTTAAGTTTCTCACCTAGCATCAGTTTTCTTTCCTCCTGTTGCATTTTGGACCGGTAATCCCCCATGGAGAGCTTCATCACCTGCCGCTTCTTGATGAGTGGCGCCGTTTGGCTTGTCAGAATTTTAAGGTTCTTGGCAGTATCTTCGGCTACAATTGTTGGTTATCAGAGAATTATAGTCCACATCTATGCTTGTGCTTATGCTAGATAAACCTACCAACTTTTTGGCTCAGCTTGCCGCCGTCAAGGGCTGTCTGCAGCTGTTGAACGCACCAGCAGAGCTCCAGCTCGAATTGAATGGCGCTCTCACCGTCAAATGCCGGTGCCGTTGCATCCGGTGCCGCCAACGCCACCTTCTTTGCTGGGCCCTGAATTGGCGGCGGTTTATTTATTGACTTTGGGGTCTTCCTGCGATGCATTTCTCTCAGATTAGCTTAATTATTGTGTTTACAAAGAAATTCATGTGCTCGCTCTACAGCTGGCGAAACATATCGATGGTAGCAACGCTGTCATCGATGGTTTCGGCAGGCTCCTATTAAAATATCGAATAGGCGAGGGTGGTAAAACATCGATCGCAAGACAAACACATCTCTGCCAACTATCGATGTGTACCTAGCAACTCTGCAGTGCCTGCACGGATGACAGGAGCGCGTTTCCGGCAGCTGCCTCTTTCTTTTGCCACTGTCAGTCGACGAAGGTAGGTGTGCTCTGAAATTTGCTCGTCTGAAAATATCTAAACTTTGGTTCTTCCTCAGTTGCTTCTTTGATTCACATATTCAAAATGGTTGCCCCTAAGAAACAGGTAATTATGGGAAATGGTGAACATGGTTTTGTGCATCTGTGCTGAACGTTGCATTTATTTTTGCAGAAAAAGGCGCTGGAGAGCACCAACGCGCGTCTGGCGCTGGTGATGAAATCTGGCAAATACTGCCTGGGCTACAAGCAGACGCTGAAGACTCTGCGTCAAGGCAAGGCCAAGCTGGTCCTCATTGCCAGCAACACGCCCGCCCTGAGGTGAGAATGCTACCGAGAAGTAGATTTCCATTGCACCCAAGTATGTATGAACAGCTATGCGTTGCTGTTGTTGGAACCATATGGAGTCTTGCTTAATGCTGACTGAGAAATATGATTTCAATCAAAAGAAATTGATGGAAACTATGGAGTAGTATAATATCATCTCAGCCAGTGCAAGCGGGGCAGGGCAAGCAACTGTTCTCGGACTCTGCCTTGCTACTGCCCCTCCACGTGGTTTCATTAACGACACGCACATGTTGCGCCTGCTTGGGGTAAGACTGAAAATATTAATATTTAATAACACACAACCAAAACACTGTGATGATTCTGTAATTCCGACTGCCCTGACGAATCTTTTTATTACTAGAGACTCTTTCTGATTGTATTGACACTCAGATTGTGATTCTGGTATTGTCGTATTGTTGACTAATAGATTATGGTTTGTGTCTTTTGCAGGAAATCCGAGATTGAGTACTACGCCATGTTGGCCAAGACTGAGGTTCAGCACTACAGCGGCACCAACATTGAGCTGGGCACCGCCTGCGGTAAATACTTCCGCGTGTGCACCCTGTCCATTACCGATCCTGGAGATTCGGACATCATCCGCTCATTGACCGAAACCTAAATGGCTAGAATTGTATATGTACTCGTACATTAAATGCTAATAAATGATGGGTTTAAGAAGAAATAATATTCCGTTTTTCATGTACATAAATATACATGTTTTATGGCTGGGAGGGAGGTTCTGTGAAGCAGTGCATGCGGCTTGCGTAATTGGAAGTACCTCTGTGTGTGTATATATGGTTGTGACGTCACATAGTCTTGGTGTTTATATGCTATATACATTTGAGTGGGAGAAATTCATGAAAATAAGCCATCAAATCCATTATCTGCATTATTTCGTTTCACTGCTTTAACAATCAGCGCACACGATTGTCGATACATGCAGATGCGATATATCACTGACATCTCTAATTGTCTATTTTTGTTTTGATTTTTGTGTCCGAGATGCAGCCGAATATTCGAGTGTCAATGCAGAAATACCACAACTGGCGACAAACGCACCGCAAGTAGAGACCGTGGACAATTGTTTGACACTCCACTCATGGCGTTTGGCAGCAATAATCAAGTTGTTGCGCTCGGGGACCAGGAAATGGCCCTTGCAGGTGTCCTGGTCCCTTGTCCAGCAGCCGCCGCCACCACCGGCACAGCGCGTCCAAGGAAGCGCAAACATTCTGCCGGCGAGCCGACGGTCAATGAAAATGCCATGGATGTCGATGGAACCGAAATGAATTACTTTCTGGGTCGCCATGCCGGCTACCCCGACGAGCTGAACGTTCTCATCAAGCCAATGCGCTGTGAGCTGTGCAAGGCGACGATGACATCGTGCAAGAGCGCCGAGGACCACTACTACTCCAGGGGACATGATCGCCAAGTGGCCGCATGGATTACCAAGACCTATCCGGAGCGTGGCTTCCAGATGACACCCGGTCGCATTGGCACAACTGCCTACCACTGCAAAGTCTGCGATCTGTCCTTGAGCTCGGCGTCCCACGCCCGTCAGCACTATGGGGGCCGCAAGCACAAATTGGTAGAGTCCAAGTTCTCGCGGATATCGGACACGGCCGGTGGTAATTGGGTGCGCACAGATACGAAACTTAAGGACTTGTCCTTCCTGAACGACGTCACATCACGTTCAGAGCTGCCCGCAGAGGAGCCCCTTAATCTAGCCAATCGTCCGGCCATAGTTGAAGAGAACGCTGAGGCTAGCAGCAGAGTGGAGTGCAGTCTTTGCCAAATTAAGGTTACATCTTCAGGGCAAATGGAAATGCACGTTAGGGGAGCGAAGCACCAAAAGAATCTACGCAAAATGAGCATGGAGCCGGACATAGAAATGGACTCGGCCCCCGAACTCTCCGAAGGATCGATTGCGGCCAGTCTGGTTGAGGAGTTGTCGGCTGCGGATCAATCCATGTACCGCACACCAACCGGCGGCTACTACTGCGAGCCCTGCAAGAAGCTCATGAACCATGCGACGACCCTGCAACAGCATCTTTGTGGCAAGAGGCACTTGAGGACTGTGCGTCTGCTGGCAGAACAGTCTAGTCAATAATTAATGATCTCATTAACAAAATATCACATTACTTTAAGCAACACAATTGTACTACTTGGACTTTTGTCTGGCAACGAAAACCCAAGTAGCATCTGGAAGTTGGAAAAGTTGAAGCTCCATTGCCCCTTTTCCCTGAAGATGTTAACCTTTTTTTTGCATTGATTGCATTCCAGTCTGTGTGGCTGTGCACAGTATTACCTACCCATGTCAAACAGCATTTAGTTTAGCGAAAAACATTTGTTATTCTTTTTTTTCGATCAACCAAAAGAGGGGACGGACAAAACACTATCAAATAAATCTTGTAAAAATTGTCTGTATGCATTATGCTCTAAAAATACGTGTTTTAACTCCGGATAAGATATCTAGGAATATCTTTAAAGGAAACTGATTGCAAGTAGACGGGCCTGAAACTTAAGGATCTACAGGTCTAGTGCCACAGATCAATACAATAGCACAAACTTTAGAGCTGTGCAGCGAATCGGTTCATATCAGTGCAGTTTATTTAGATTTGTCATGGGGAAAATGCTCACTCAGCTGCAGATACATTTTAATTTACGGATAAGTAAGCCAAAACAGAAACAAAACTTTATAAATAAATGCAAATTATTTTGCGCTTTGCTTGTTTCACAATATACACGCTTATAACACTTTTATTGTTTTTTAAGTTTTACAAACGAAATTTGTTTCTTTTTTTTTGTTTTTTCAATTTTTGGTTAAATTCAAGATTCGTATGTGGCGGGGGTAGGCACACATACAGGATAGTTTTTTTGTTTTTTTTTTTTTGGGTAAAATGCACACTTTTTGAACTTATTTGATACTAGAGAAAACTAAACTTAATGCATATATACACACATACATATGTATATGTATGATGGCATTATGTACAACAACTAAAAACGAGCGGAAGCGGCAACATTACATTCTCAGTGCATGTTTCACAGCGTTTCGGATCAGATCAGATTAGATGTGTTGAAAGATACGGTTTTGATTTGTAGAGCCCATACTTATTGCGAGGGCGAGAACTCAGTGGGGGCGAGTACGCGGCAATGCATTTCTCGTATCAATGGCACAGTGTAGGCGACACACTCGTCCCAGCCAGGGGAACGCCAAGCGGCCTCTCTGGTCTCCTTGCGGTCCTGCAGCGATTTGTAGCCTGTGGACAAGAATGGTACAAAAATGGGGTTAAGAGAATTTCTCCTTCGGAATATATATGTACAGTTAGCTATTCTACTTACACCAGATGTGATGCACATTGTAAAGTCTGCCGATCTGTGAGAAGAATCCAGCAAATGCTTCATTGTTATGCTTGCGATAGTTGATGGCACGTGCCCAGTTGTTGCCCCACTCAATCATGGTGCCAGGCGTCAGGCGATATGAGCTGCAACACAATAAAAGGCATTTGGAATTTAATACTTCGATTCATTTGATGATTTGGTGGGTGTGTGTGTGTGTTTGGTACCGCATTTCGTAGATATTCTTGCCGGTACGGCTGGCAATCTGCGGCCAGTAGCTGAAGGCCAACAGGTACTGCAAGTGGCGTGAGCGCAGAAATTTGGAACGCTCCTGCATTAGACTCAGGTACTCTGGATCGTTCCACAGATCCTCTTTGGCCTGATCGATTTTCTCGAAGCCACCCGTGTATTTCCATAAATGCAAGCACTGATCCATGTCGCCCACCTGTACGCTCCATGATGCCACCAAATTGCACGAAAGATTTGCCTTTTTTTCGTTGATCAAAGACACGGTTGTTTTGCTGCAAGAAAGTATTCAATGAAAGCGGGTGCCAGCCAAACAACAAACGCAACAACAGACAAGATTTGTGGGGTAACCTTTGGATTAGGCCAATGGACGCGCACTTTTGTTGCTGGGTCAATTGTTGTTATCAGGCAATGCCACTGCTACTCACTAGTTATTCAGATAGGCGCTCATCGAGTCGGGTCGTACGTTATGCGTATGCAATGCATATATGATTTCCTTGTCGCTCAGCATGCGACTGTGCGCCTCTTTAGTTGGCTCGATTTTTCGTACAAGTAACTTGGAGAACCATGAATCCAATTCCCTGCAGTTTGCAGTGGTCGAAATCCATCTAGAAGTAAACAATTAGCCATTTATCAAATAACCAAACAGTTCGATACTATAATCTATGTTTTCGTATTTAGAAGACTCTACCTTTTAACCAGATTAGCCAAGCCAAAAACTTTGATTTATTTATTGGAACGAAATGAATGGGTTGGCTTATAAAAAGGGTTCTTGACCAGATACTCGAAATGAAAACGAATTTTTTGTACGCCAAATCTTATCTACATTTCATGTCCGTATAGGAATGGCCTTTGTATCTCTTTTTGCCGCGTGAGATTGTATTTTAATTAGTTTCAGAGCTTGGGTAGTTCGATATTTTCCTTCAGCTCTTCTGGAAGACATTTGCCCGTGAGCGGAATTCTTGCTTAGATATAAACTAAGGGGATACAAATTAATTCTGTTGATTGTCTGAAGAAAAGAACCTGAATACACATATATATATATATGCATCACCTTGGGCGCACATCTTTGTGAGTGTCCGCCCACGAAGGCTTTGCATCTTTGCGTCTGTGTTTATATGTATCTGGCAATTTACGTCTTAGAGTCCAGGCAAAAGCATGCAATTTGATATTCCACTATGGAATAGGTATGTACGTATGTATGTACACATGCCCACACAGCTACGTATGTTTGGAATATACATATTTAATTATTATTATATATCTTACCGGACAGCGGACAGGCCATTGTTATTGCCGACACTCAGAATGTTACGTAGCTTCAACATTTTCGATTTGATTTGGCCGAATTATGCAGCGATGCAGGCGTTGAGAACTGTGGGAAATCAGTTGCATATTATTTGTGCTGCTACTGTTATCATTAATATGTGTGTGCGTTCATTTTTTGCACTGCCTCCCTGCCGCGTCGTGTGTACTTTAGTCAAGGTGAAGTCAGAGTCAGACAGACCGAGCGCTACCAAGGGCGACAGCAATTGCCATTTTTCCCATCGATAATACGAGATCTCGCTGGTGCTTGTCCTCTTGTCCCTGTCCCCGTGTATGTCCAGCGGAATTTATCTCCCATAGTCAATGTGCTTGCAATTTTGTGTGTTATCGAGTGGGTGCCCCAAGGTCGCTGGGAGGCAGCGCAGAAGCAAACTGTTGCACACTAGCAAAACCCACTTGTTGTATTGTTGCGGTATTTTTCGTAAATCAAACTATTATCTAAAGGAAAAAGTTAACTTTAAAAGAAAATAAAAAAATTGTGGGCTAATTAGAGGTGTCAAACCATCGAGGGCACTATCGATAGTATCGATATTTTACTGCTAGCCTCTACTATCGACGGTTTTGCGACTATCATGATAGTGTCGAGCTGCAGTCGTTGCGCTTTTGATATGTTTGGATTGGCTGCTACAAAATACGAAGACACGTTTGTAAACAAATCGACAGGTGGTATCTAATTTTTACAATGGACAACCTAAAAGGTTTCAATGGTTTTTTAATAATTATTTGAGCTCGATACTATCACGATTGTATCGATTGTTTTTTTCAAAACATTCAAAGTTGATATTCCTCGATTTTGATATTCCGTTTAATATTACTAGCTAGCTGGGACTCTCAGCCCTAAACAAATAATTTTATCCGATAGATACATAAATTTTCTACAAGATTGGCAAGCTTTTGGAAGTCCTTTTTATTTGATTATTTACATATTAATGTTCAAACAAAAACAACATAAAACGAATGTGTCGTCGTTTTGTGGCGCTGCCAGGCTCGTGCAATTCGTAGTTGCTGCGGGCTGCCATACCGTGATATGAAATTCATCAATTTTGATATTTAGTTTAATATTACTAGATAGTTGGCCCTCTCAGCCCTAAAAAAATAATTTTATCCAATTCCTCAATGAATTTTGTTTAGGATTGGCTAGTTTTCAGAACTATTTTTAATGGGATTGTTTAGATAATAGGGTTCAAACAAAAAACGGCCAAAAGCATAAAACGTTTGTGTACATGGAATGAAAATAACGGTTTCAGCTAATGCGATTGCAGCATCGAAATTCAACCGTGCAGCGCCGCCAAGCTGCGCGCCTCCTGCATTCCTTAGTTCCTCGTTTTTTGTAAACTGTTCATTATTAATTAATAAGTTATTGTATTTATATCTTAAGCTGTAAAGAACACCATGATTACGCACCCCTAAAAATTCCAGTAAATAAGTTAGATTGAAGAGAATACAACAACAACAGTGTTTCGGCATACGATAATTTATATTAATGGTTCGTATATTTGAAAGTATTTTGATTTACTCATTCAATAATAATTACACAATGACGTCAGTTTAACTATATTTGTTTGGTTGTTTTTTTTTGGTTTTGTTTGGGGGGACTGGCATGGTACGCATTGATCCTAGTAGATTGCCTCCCGATTAATTACAAGGTTTTAACTATACATAATCAACATGATTTGTGAAAGGAGAACAATAATCAAAATCGTATTAATATAAACATTTTGTAAATCATGCATTTACCTTACCAATTTTACAATATTTACATAATTACTGAACGAAAATCACATCGTTTAATTTTGTTTGTTTGTTTGTATGATTTATAACTAATTGAAAAACATCACAAGGAAACAAAAACAACAACACCAAACAAAAATCAAAAGAATTATTATTTAAGCTCACGGAATTTGTACAAAATTTCATACCCAAAGGCTGTGTTTGTTTTTTTCATTAAATAAAGCTAATACATTCGAGTGCATGATAGTTGTGGTAAGGATTGGGCGTACACCCATTTTTGGGAGGTATGAAAAAAAAAACAACTGTTATACAGACTCTTCACATTAAGTTCTTCTCAAGTTCTGTTTTGTGTTCTTTTTCCGCTACGGGCGGGGATAACGCAGAACGTGAAGGCCATATAAGAGAGAGAGAGAGAGATTCTCACATAGGTGATAATGTCATGTAAATTGATATATAAAATCCTATTGTTTATATGAATATTGATTTGGACAAGTTGTCGTTCTGTTACACACACACACACCCACAAACACACACATGAAAGTTATCTGAAAGTATTACATACATACATTATTTACTAAGTAAACTGTGTGCGGTGTGTGCGTGTGGAAATCCCAATCAAATTTCTTTCAATTTCAATTTCCATTCCAATTTCCATTCTTATTTCCCTCATCTTAGGCATTCGTCATACTAATGTCCAAGATGTCGTCTACGAAGTACAAAGTGGAAAGCAATAGGCATAAAAAGGAGACACCAAAATCCTTCGGTTCTGGTCGCCAAGTTATGTTGGACAGCAGCGGGTAATTCCCCTAAAAAAGATATGGGCATGGCATTCAATTCAATACAATAAAATTGAATAAATTAAAATATCTAGAAAGAGATCTACATACCTGTGAGTACTTGTACCTGGACAATTACAGTAAATAGTCGGCCAAGGGAACAGGAATAATTTCCACTATCGGAGAGTTTTGCATCCTCAATGGTGATGCGACTAGTTAGCCATTTTTCAGATACGCTGCAGTTGCAAATGAAATTTAAAATGAATTTTATATAAAGGATTAATAGTCGCTGGAGCCCACCTTGAGCGTTTATTGGTCAGTGGTTGGAGTGGTTCTTCGTCCTTGGCCCATGTAATAAACTTGGTAAAGTATTTCTCCAGCTCCTGGCTGGTTAGTTTCAGTTGAGTTTGATTTGTGTCACCGATCAGATTTAGTTCATTCTCCGTCTCGTTTGAAAGTGCTTTGGCTGTTGCTGTTGGATCGCTCGTCTTCAGTATGTTGTTACGTTCCTTTTGGAAGAAGTTGCGCGATATTTGGCACTGTAGATCCACGGTACTGCCCGACTTGTAGTAGCGATCACCCACATCCCGCTCATGCTCGTCAATTATCCTCAATGGGGGCTCTGCCAAATGCACGCAAATAGATTACGAAATTCTTTAAAATAAACTGCCATCTACAGGTACATATGCTACCTACCCAGTACGGTTAGATTGGTGGTAAATACCCGCGGTGGATGGGTGGAAACCTGACACATGTAGATACCGGCGTCCTCGCGCTGTGTGGGATTTATCAGCAGTCGCCAGTTGTTGGGATACTGAAACTTGACGCGTATGCGCGGATCGCCACTGTATGTGACATTGCCCACCGTGAGCAGGGAGACCTTTTCGGTGGTGCGTCTAACCCACATCACCTGGAAGTAGTACACGCCATAAGCTGTGCGATTCTTCTGCCCCATGCTGCCCCATGCTGCCCCATGCTGCCCTGTGGTGTGTGTCAACTTACTGTCTTGTCCTTGAGCATGCCTACGCGACAATTGAGCACCGCCTCGGTGAACAGATGCACGGCGGACACGAGGCTTTCGCCGGCGGCAACCGAACTGATTGGTTCCTCAAAGAAGGGCCCCCAATGGTGCTCATGATGGTGCTTGCTGCGAAAGGTTCGTGGCCTCTCCGTCTCATGGGCAGCGGAACCTACGCCAAAACCAAAAAAAAAAAATATATAGGATAAAGTTACGCTACTGCTGTGTGTCCAGGGGACTTTTGGCCATACCCCCCACTGTCCAATGGTTCCGGGAGCGTGTAGAGTCGATGGGTTGCTTTACGGTGCTCCTAGCGCTTTTTGGTGTTGCCACTGCCACTGCCACAGCCACAGCCACTGTTGTCGGTAGCAGCAGGTCTGTTGTCCCAGTGCGCTCAAGGCTGGTAATTAAATTTTTGATTGGCGCGCTATGGCTAATCTCATTGCTGCTGTCTGGTGGTGTTTTCACTGCTGCTGCTGCTGCTGCTGCTGCTGCTATGCCTGGCCTCGGCTTCAGTCCTGTGGGTACGGCAAAGTGTGCTGCTGGGTGCGGCGTGTCCGACGTTTTCGTTGGCATTTGGGACTGCGACTGGGGCAGGCTCAGGGACTGGAGCTGATGTTGGTGTTGGGACTGGGCCTGGGACTGGTGCTGGGACTGGGACTGGATCTGGTAAAGGGTTGTGCTGCTTGCTGTCGGGTTAACAGCGGTTGATGATATTGCCTTAGTTGTATTATGGTCATCAAAAAATAAATTATTATTCTCGACTCGACGGCTGCTGCTGCTGCTGCTGCTGTGCTGTGTGCTCGCTGTGGTTGAGGCTGCCGGCGGCTCGACGGTCTGTGCTGCTGCTGTGCCAGTGCCAGTGCCTGTGCCTGTGGATGTGGGTACATGGAAAAAACCTGGTCAATAACCACATACTTATTAGCAGCAGTAGCCTGTGCAATTTTTGGTGATTGGCAGTGCCCAGGGGCACGAAAAGGTTTTCGCATGTGAACTAGCCGGGCGCTGATAAGCCCATTCACATTCGATAACTAAATTTAATTTATGATTGCTTTGTTAGCATACATTAGGCTAGTTTAGGTATGTTTAATAATGATAAAATCCCTTGGCAAATAACTAAAAATATGAATAGAATATCTTTTGTATCTTCTAAGCCGCACGGAGCCATTAAATAATGGTCATGTGTGGTGCACCGCAGCCAATGATCGGTAATTGAGTTTTTAGAGTTGCATGTGAATAAACAGAATGCATATTTTTGGGCATATTAACAGGCATTTATTCAGGTACAGCGGGCACATACGAGCCAATTGAAAAGCGAGCTTGTGGAGCACATAATGTCATGGCTACCACTGCCACATGCCGCATTTAATTACCTTTCGATGAGTTGATTAAATATTAAAAATTATTTCGAAACGCAGCAAAGCCAAGGCTTAAAAAACAGTGCGCATAAACAATGGCTGGCATGTCAGGAATGCGGCAGCACTCGTTGGCTGGATACCCTGTTGTGGCCAGCAAGCTACAAGGCACTTACAGGTGAATAGATATGCAAACAAAATTGCCTTCAAAATAAGCAAAATAATACATTTTAGCGGGCACAAATGGCACTTACTCGTATGTACAGTGTACATACTATAGTGCCCGTGCATTGTACATAGCCTGCCCCTGTCCATGTACCTTGCATATGTAATTGAAAATGCGCGAAATTTAATTACATCGATTGTTAATATTTAATTTACAAATAGGCTAAACTCCTGAATAAGAAATAGGCTTTAATTCGGCACCTCTTTTGACAGCAACAAATGCGCAATCTGCGCCGGGATGGGTGGACAGGAGGAGGCACAGCAGCCTATTAATCACATTATCTGTGCGGTCCAATCAATGGGCCTGGGGGGGGCGCTGCCTGATGGCTATGTATGGATGATACACGACCCTCCCTCCCCACCCCTGCCTACAGCCAAAATATCTATGCTACTTAATGTCACTGCCAACACGAGGGTGAATATATGGGAATATCATAGCTGGCATAACTACTGCACGATAAGAGCTAGAAATAAATTATCAGCAAAACCCTAGGCACTAATTGAACATTGAATTGGCACTGCAACTATTGCGAGTAAATAAATGTTTGATCAGCCCATAAATTGTGCTCTTAATCAAAGTGGCAAAGCTGTGTGTGTTTTATGAGATTTTAATTTGAAATGGAAGCGCGCAGCTTTGTGTATTGCCTAAGTAAATAAAAGCCAAGCCGCCGCTCTCTCTCTCTCTCTCTCGCTTGTCAGTTGATTGTGCAGTGGGATTACTTGTGCTTTTCGCTGTAATAATATTTAAAACAATTTTCTTGGAGCACTTACCCAGAGCAGAATGAAACTGCGATCCAATTACCGAGACAACGGCGAGCAGCCGGATGAGGCTCGTCGTCGTCGGCCTCGTTGTCGTCGTCGCTGTCGTCGTCTGCGGACGAGTACTATAAGGGGGGTACTGGGAGTATTGTGGCGGCGGCGACGCCTGTTTGTGGGTCTGGGCCGCCGCGTTAGATGCTGATGATGATGCCCTATATACACTTGGACGCCTCATCCTTTGCACGGGCTGACGTGACTTACAGAATGTGTTCGATAGAAATCCGAAACCTTCATTTTATTTCAACCCAAAAAAAAAGAAACGCAGCTGCGTCTCGGCGGCGGCGGCGGCGGCGTTCGTTCTCGGTTGTTGGCTGGCGAAAGCGAAAAGTTTATCCAGCACTTGATGTTGTTGATGTTGCAGTTGTTCCTAACGCTGATGCTGAGTCTGTTGCACTCAATGCTGATGCTGATGCTGATGCTGTTAACCCAAGGATGCTCCCCTTTCGTGGCAACTGGTATCATTCAAATTGCTGCAAGGGCAACAAAAACACACGCAAACAAAAATTATAGATATATATTATGCTCGTACTGCATATACAGGGCATAGTACATAGAGTTGGCTCGCCTAAGTTTGCTCATTTATACTCGTAAAATGCCATGAAATACGATTACGTTAAGTGAGTCTTGGCCAGACACACAGACACACAGACAGACAGACAGACAGTCTCTTACCCTTTCGGGCCTCTGGCACGAGTATGGATAGTTTTGAGCTTTGATTTATGTAGCGTGAAATGTCTTCGCTAAACCACCGTCAAGGACACCATCAGCATTAAAGGACAAACATACATACAGACACATTAATGTTCGTGCATAAATATGCAGTTTGTGTGCTGAAAGTGTTCTGCGGTTGGATAAAGTTACCCGCTGCTGATTTTCTTTCTTAGTTTAAATTTAAATACAAAAATATTTTTTGTTATTTTTGGAAAATGCTTATAGAAATGTTGGATAAATAAAATTAAATTTAATGAATTAAATTAAATTAAATAATAAAATTACGCTTGTAAAAAATAGACAATCTTATAGAAAATTGTTTTATTTTCTTGTCTTTAATAGTTACAACGAAAATGTTGCTAAAGCAGCAGCAAACTGACATTTAATTGTTGTGTTCGGGCACTCTACTTTATAGCACAAATAAAACCAAGAGTATTTTTCTTTGGGCCATGCTAACTACTAATATTCATGTATTATAATTATTATTATGTTCAGAACTTGTTTGCTTTTTGCCAGCAAATTTTTGTCTTGTGAACGATCCTTTTCCTGCCAGCAATTTTGTTTACAGCTTCCCCTTGCTCTGCTACTTAATCAACTGCTAAAATTGCGGTTACTAATACTTTGTAATTTTAATACTAAATATCGTTGTGGGTCAGACTTTAGTTGAGCGCTGTCAGAAAAACTCCTTTGTCTTTTCAATGCATTTTTGAAGGTATTTTTGCACTCGTGCAACGTGCATGAAGGCAATCAGTCATTCTGTCTAATGTAACTTTTATTTATTAATTTCATTTCAGTTCCCGTACTGATTGCCTTGCATTCCGCTGACATATGTACATATGTATGTCTGTATATATGTAGCTGCACTCCTTGGTGGGGTGGGGTGGGGTGGGGTGGCTGGGGTTATATCCATTATATGCTCAGAAGGAGCCATAAGCACTGACAACGATGATGATAACTAGGTCAGGTGATGACATTCTTTAACTATTTTTTTGTTTTGTTTTCTCTGTGTGTGTGTTTTCCACTTTTTGTGTGTCTGTGTGTGTGTGTGTGTGTGTTTGTGTGTGTGTGTGCTTGTGACTTTTCCGTCAGTTTTATTCCCTTTTTGATTTCACTTTTAGACGACTGCCCCAATTCTGTTTGCCATCTCCTGTGCGCTTCCTTCTCTGTCTTCCGCCATGTCGCTAAGCCTTAAGTCTCCTTCATCACTTCTTCACTCCCTCCCTGACTGCCTGCCATCCTGACTGCTTCCCTGTCTCCCTGCCTGCCTGTACTCCTTCCACCTGTGTGGGGTGTGTGTCCCAGCGGTGCATCCTTCACGGTCGCTTTATTTGCGGTCAACTCGATGCTGCTGACTGGACGCCAGTCCTCGTTCTCGTCCACGTACTCGTCCACGTACACGTCCACGTCCACGTCCTTCACAGTCCTTTTCGCAGTCGCTTGACAGTTGTCGGTAACAATGTAATTTTTTAGGTCTTTCCGGCAAATAATTATTCATGCAAACATTTATCATCTTTCGCTTTGGCAGCGACTGACCTTGTCACAAGCCAAATACATGCTATTCCTGCTCCTATAAATGTTTGTAGGTACAGTCGCAGTGTAACTTTGTTTCGGCAATTAAGTTAAGTGATAGAATACATACATACATACATACATATGTATATATTTTATTTCAAAAAACAAATAACAGTTTTGATACGCTTTCGATTCCACCCTGGAGGCTACGCATGGGGCTGGAACGGCACCCAAGGCTACTTGTCGTATGTCAGGATTTATGGGCTCTTTTTGTCTCAGTACAGTAAGCGCTCCCACTTGATGAACTTCACTGCTTTGCTGCACTCTGTTCGCTGTCTGAACAAGATTTTCCATGCTCCAAAAGGTCCGCAACCAATTTTTGTTGCGAATTGTTTTGATTTTTCGTTTGTTTTTTGTTGTCGTTTTTGTTACCATTTTTTAAATGGATTTGGACATGGATCTGCGCTGTTCTGTCACTGTTTGCATGCCAACAATTGTTATTCGGAACGTTTAAAAATTGATGGCTGCATGCATTCGCCGGCATTGAATTGCATTAGAGAATCGAGAATCAGAGCACTGAGAGCACTCGTTTTGGGAAATGGAAATGCTGCACTTAATAATTCGCAGTGTTCCGGAGCAATGTAACTCGAGTTCCCCAACAGAATATGCAATGACTTCTTCCCATCAGCGTAGCTTATCAAATAACTTATTTCGGAGTAGTGTAAAATGCTTAATAAATAAATTAATTCACAGTTAGAATTGTGTGGCTGCTAGGCTAGAGGGTGGTGTCTGTTAGTGGGAATTTTTCCTGTATTAATATGAATTAAAGCCGTTTCTCCGGCTTAACTTGCGGCCTGGCAATCTCAACTTCGGCATCGTCATCATAGTTTATGTGCTTTTGTGGTTGATGTTGATGCCATGCCACACACCAAAAACTCATCATTTGCCTTCGCCATGGATCCGTGCTTCTGCTTCTGCTGCTGCTGCTACTTGCTGCTCCCTGCCCTTGGCGCTGCTGGTCCCCAGGCCGGAGGGCGTTGCTGCCCTGACATAATCACCGTAATAAATATTATATTAGTCCTCTTGCCGGCATTCGGGGCTCAGCTCAGCTCCGGCTGGTCCTTTTTAGTTGCTCTTTTCACAGTCTGTTCTAAGTGAGTGTTTGCCTTTGTTTAAGTCGGTTTGCCTTGCTGATATCTCTCCAGTCTTTGTTCATTTCATTTAAAATAATTAAATGCTCTCATTCCTGTCCTGTCCTGTCCTGTCCTGTTATTTCTCCGTCTCTGTCTCTGTCTCTGACTCTGACTCTCCTTTGCCCCAGTCCCATCCCTGTTTCTGTTTGTTTCTTTGGCGCTGTGAAGTGCCAAAGGGTAAACTGTCAAAATCCACGGGGGTAAGCGCTTAAAGTCCCCCCCTTAAGTCAAGCGCTTTGAATCAAAAAAGGCGACGCCCAGATTCCTTCACAATGGCAATAAAAGTTGAATTATGTCTATGGCGTTTTGTTGAGGAAAAAATTTACCACACTTCCAGCCATCCCTGCACCCCGTGCCCATCCTGGCCGGAAGGTTTTGGTATGTGTCGCAACAGTCCCCTCGCCTTCCATAAACCACAATCCCTTTCAGAAACTGGCAACAGAAGTTCCATACACTGGGGAAAAACAAGTTTTTGGTGTGCACAAAGAGATCTTAGGAGGCGATTGGACAGCCTTTGTGCTCCACGAAGGATTAAAATAAAATAATCTTTGGTTCAAGTTGGGCTACAATCTGCCTGTCGAAGTAGTTTTGTTTTGTAGCCCAGGTGGGAGTTGTTTTGAGATCTACTTCACTTAGAATTGGCCATATGGCCGCAAAATATTTTAACAAATTAAAAAAACCCTCCAATTTGGCGCTGCTACGCAGTTGTACAATTTTTACGCACCATTTGCAGCGCGTTTTATCAAAACAAAAATGTATGAATTTCAAAGAGCATTTTAGGACCCTTTTAAGGATGTTCGATTCGTGTCGATGGAATGGATAGAGTACTTTTGGATAGAGTACTTTAAGATATAGCAACCCAAATTTGAGGTTTTTTATCATTTGAATGTTACTTTAATTTGTGCATTTTGTTTTACTATTTTCTTGTTTGCTTGTCTTTGGTGCCATTACTTTAAAAACAAATGAGTAACCTATTATAAATTATTATATTTTATAAGACGCAGATTGGCAACTTTTCGAGCACCAACTACCATTATTGTTTCTTTTCTAATTAATTAATAATTTCAATTTAATAATTTATTCTTTTTAGTATCTGAAAAGTGCCAAATATTTGAGACAGATCATTTCTTCTATTTTTTGTGATTTAGCAACCATTTTTCTCTCACAGTGTAGCTGCTGTGAGTAACGTAACGGTAATAAGGAACGGGAACTGGCATGTCTGTCACGTCTTTGTGCCGCCGCCTGCCTGAATTTGTTGTTGCCCGCTGCCGTTTCTCTTACTGTTACTGTTACTGTTACAGTAACTGTTTTTGTTTTTTTTTTATGCGTATGTGTATGTGTGTGTGGGTGTGTGTTTTTGTTGTTGCTTCTAGTGTTGTTTTGTTTGCCCCACGTCACTCAACGTAGTCGGTCGTCCTAGTCGGTCGTCCCAGTCGGTCGTCGTCGTCGTCGTCGTCGCATTTGCTTCCCTTCTCACCTGGCCTTGCTAACTAGCTCTTAATGCTTTAGTCCCCGACTAAACCAGCGGGAGATGGGAGATGATGATGGCTCTGCTCCCGCTGCCCTGCCCCTACCCATACGTCATCGTATGCCATCCCGTAACATAGCCAGAGAGAGAGAGAGAGAGAGAGAGAGTGAGCGAGCGAGGAGCGAAGCTTGGGCCTGCACCTTCTGGGGCGCTCTGCCTAAGTGCGAAACGTGCTTTGGGTTATGTTTTGTTTTCCCGAGCATTAACTCTTGTACATATTTTGCTATCCCGCTGTGTTCATTACACCCAAAAATTCCTTTTTCTCTGCTTTACTCAGCTCAGCTCAGCTCTCCATTCCATTTCATTTTTTGCTCTCCGTACTTCATGCGCCTTATATTCAGATTAGAAAGTTCTTCAGGGGCCACAGGACAGGGGACTGGGGACAGGGGACTGCGGACAGGGGCCAGGGGACAGGACATGGGCCTGCCTGCCTGCCTGTGTGTGTGTGTGTGGGGCCCGCGGGGGCTCTGACATTCCGCAATTACCGAGCATTTTCTGTTGACTTACTCACTTACGAGTATTTCGCATTCGTATTCGCATTCGCAAGTATTTCTGAACGCTGCTACCCACCCGGCAATATGTTAATTTGTCAGATTTGAATATCTGCGCGACGTTTCTCAATTCAAACGAATGGGCGGGCACGTATACCCACACCCCACACACTCCACACACCCCACACACCACACACACACCACACACAGTGGCTTGCAAAAAGTATTGGCACAAGGCTACATCAAAAGTTTAATGGATAAGTTTAGCACAGCAACAAAAAGAGCGAAAGAGAGGGAGAGTGAGAGGAGCACACAACAGAAATTGTCAATTGTCGCCTTTGTCCTGTCCTGCCTGGATAACATTAAAACAAATAATTCAACAACAACAAAATGCCAAAAATTTATTTCATTTATTGGGATAAGTTGGAGGGCGCAGGAAAAGTCAAAGGATGGGCGGCACAAACTTTTTTGGGGCCACAAAAGTGTGAAACGTTTTTAATAAATTCTCGGAACGCTGTGCCGCCCCCGGAGATAGATGCCTAAGTGTGCTCCTTCCATAAAGCAAGCTGTGTCCTCGGGTGTAATAATGTTCCATGTTCCATTTATTTGCGAAGGAGCACAGGACAGAACAGGGCCAGCCTGAGTACATTTCAGACTCACTGTACGAGCATGTACGTACTCCCACATTCATACGCAATCAACTCTCTTGAAGAACTTTAAACTTCAGGCTACTACACGCCACCCCCACCCCCACCCACACCCAAACAGAGGCTGCTGCATGGAAGCCATAAGAGGTCTCTTGTCCATTTGTAAGGCATCCATCGATGGCTCCTTTTTCCGACGCTTCACTCCTGGGATTGATTCAATTATGCCCTGGCCAAACCACGGCATAAGAAAGGGTCGGGTCCACACATGTCCATCACAAGCCCTTAGGTCGTTTTTATATATTGATGGATATTTCATGTACAACAGGGGGCAGCTGGGGCAAAAAATGCATTATCTAGCCGAGAATTCGTTTGCATTCGTTTTATTTTGAAGGCTTCAGCCCGTATCCATACACACACACCCACACAGGATACATCCATTAACTCCAAAATGCTGGTTTTTTTTTTTTTTTTTTCTTTTTTGTTATTCGATATCATTCGAAACCTTCTTTGCACATGCATGCAAATTGTATATTAATTAAAATTAAAATGCAAATAATCATTATTTTACTTTATCTTTTTTCCCGCTTTTGGTTTTTTTTTTCTTTCTTTTTTGCAATTTAATAGATATTTCCAATTATTTTGCACACCTGTGGTCTCTATCTGTCTCTCTTGAACTGTGGATGCTGTTCAGGTTTCATCGTCTTGCGGGCGGTTGGAAGTGGAAGCAGCGTGATAAAATTGTACGAATAAAAATGGTTCACAGGAGTGGGCATCATATGGTATGGTCTCTGGGTCTCTATGGACCAACAAACCCCACAGATTATAGCAAAAAGAATTGATAGCTGTGATACTTTAATATATTGCTTTTTCCGTAGCAAAAAAAGGAGTTTCCGTTAAGTATCTAATGGGATATAATTTATGTCCTTAGAGTATTTCTTATGCAGTTCGTTTAGCATTAATTATTAATTGGCAGCTACAATAAATTATGTGCTTATATTATTTAAGTATACATTTTTGTCTATTTTATTTCTTATTTTTAGCCCTTATTGGCTAATTGCAATTATTTCATTTTTGCCTTTGCAATTTCTCCAAATAAAAATTGATTGAAAAACTGCATTTATTGTTATACATTTTTTTTCAGGGCGTTGGTAAATTGCATCGAATCAGTTGCCTATTTTTATTCTGGGTATTCAATATATCATGATTTGCTTGAACTACTTCACTTCCCATTGACTTGACCCATTTTACTGCATAGAACTATGAATTTTATGATGAACTAAACAGCCTTTTGCATGGCAAGAGCTAGTCACAGGAATTGTAATATGATATTCAGAATACTTTGAAAAAGGTTTACCAGCTGCTTGGTACCCAACAAGCAACGAAATTTATTTGGCAAGCAATTAAGAATTTATTTCAAATTGAATGAAGCAATTTGCATTCGTAGATCAAATAACTGCAAGGTGAGGCTGTGCAGAAAGCAAACTGCAGCCTGGCTATTGGCTATTGGCTGCTGGCTGCTGGCTAATTTGTCTCACTTGATCAACAAAAATCTGTTGCGAGTTGCAACCGAAAACCCATTGGGCTCATTCCATATGCATTTGTTTTACATTTGCGTTCCTTTTCATGCTCCACCGCACAGAGCACAAAGAGCGTGCTGCTGGTACTGGCACTGGCACTGGCACTGGGGCCAAAGCAAATGCTGAATTTATTAAGTGCAAAAACCAGTCCAAATATCCTCAGGTGTCTGTGACACCTTTCGTTTCGTTTCGTCTCGTTTCGTTTGTGTGTGGTCAAAATAGATTATTTAGCAAATAAACTTTCTCAATGCCTTCTTTATGCTAAGCGGAAAATGGCCAAATGGGGAAAATCGAAAAATGGAAAAAGTTTCCCCTTAATCGAAAAAAAACATTTGTGCAAATCATTTGGGGACTGTGGAGAATGGATACAAATCCGATATGTGTGACTGCCAAACTGGAAAGTGCTCGTATCGGATTGATTTTCCTTTTGCATTTTCCCCCAAAAGTTTCCAAAAGCCGTAACGACAAACAAATTAATCATTGGCACTTCCTGCTCTGCTAGAAAAGGGCAACTTTGAGGCGCGTCCCCAGGGCTTCCTAAGAGTAGCTCCCAGGGCGATGCGTATAAGGGGGAAGGGTCTTGAATTTATGACGAATATTACGAGTACGAATACGAGTACGAGTACGAGTACGACACACTCACTTACCCCGTGTGAAGGCAACTTTTACAAGTACTTAGACACTCGTACGCTTGTATTCCATGGCACTGGGAATGTATGACTGGGCTCAGGACTCAGGAATCAGGGCCCAGGACTAATGCGATTAGAAGAACGCGTACTTTGGTTTATCCTTTGCTGCTCCTGCTGGCGCCTGGGATCTGTCTCTCTCTCTATCGTAGTCACAGCACTTGCACTTGCTTGTCATTAAGTCTTCACCACACAACAACAAAAAAAACCATACAGTGGAAACCAACAGATAAAAAAAATTATTCAAATAACTTTGCACCGTGGCCTTTTGTTGAACAAAAGATTCTCAGGCAGCAGCATCCATCGGGTGTCGGTTGTTGGTTGCTGGTTGTCGGGTGTCGGCATTTGTTGATTCATTTTGTTGATTTCTGCATTTTGGGCCAGAATTCCCCAGTGAGCGTCGTACCTCTGATTTCTGAAGCTGCCACACTGCTGCCTCCGGCTGCTTGCCTCTTTAAGTGTGACAGGCGACGACCACGAGAACCAACCGCGACGAGTGGAGTGGACGAAGAGTGCCGTGCCGTGCCGCCTATGCTATGACGATTGACGACGACTGACGAAGACGAGAAATTGCGTTTTGTGCGCTTAATTCGTCCGTGCTCCCCAGCCAGCACGTGGGCATCGCTTATCCTTGAAAACAGTTATACCGTTCGCCAAAATTCCAGAGTCATCGCCAAGCATCCGACTGAACACACTCACTCCGTCTGCACACTCACTCACTCCACAATTCGACTCACTCGCACACTCACTCAAGCAGTTCACTCAATGTGCGCTGCTCACCACACTTGCCCACACTTCCCCTCACTTCCCCTCTTCACGTGTCCCAAAGCACAGCAGAGCTTTGTGCAGAAGCAGGGAAATATGTCTGAGCTTTAGCTATGTTAGAACTGTCTTAATGTTAATGTTAACTTAACATTCGAAATCTGTAGAAATTAACGAAAAACGACAAAAATCAGGAAAACAATTAAACATTAAATAATTAAACAATAAATATATAATATATAATACATATATTCGTGTGCAAAAATTTCATATGGCGTTATGTGTCTTGTACTTATATTGTCTTTGACTAGGCAGTCCAGCAGCCCGAGCCCATGAGGCTGTACCCGCAAGACAAGCGGGTTCTGAATTTGTAAACAAACCAGCCCAGCCAATAGGAGAATTAAATAATCAACAAAACAAAAGCAAACGACAGAAGTTCTTGAGTCATATGATTTCCCACCTGCCTGCCAATCGTTCGGTCACACAAGGCCAGCCCCGAACCTTGAGTTCCAGCAAATCCACACATTTCTTGTAGCGGAACCCTGGACAGGCTGATATCCCAGCATATCCCAGCCAGAAATAAGGTATAAGGTAAGGTGAATATTATCTTTGTGTTTGCTGCAATAAATCCAAATATATTTAAACGATGGATGGCCTGGCCAGCTGATAGTGCAGCCACTGCTGGTCGGGGTTCCATGCCAGTCCTGAAAAAGTGCAGAGTACCCAAAGTACATCATATATTCTTTCTGAAATCTATCACTGTGTGAAGGAGATGTTTAGACTCGATCTGAAATCTGTTACACACATAAGTAGATGAAACGAATACAGAGCCAATAAATAACATTAACCAAAAAACGAACAGATCCCAACAGATCATCGAACAGATACGTGTTCCAGCCAAAGCTAATTGGTTCGTTCGGTTGGAGTGCCCATCCCACCAATCGAACGCTTCAAAACAAACGCCAAAACAAAACACTAATCAAATAGTTCCAACAAAATGTCGAAGCGGCAGCGCGATAATCCCGATGTTTCGAGCCGGAAGGCGGCCAAGCTGCGGTTCAAGCAGCTCGTTCGCAATGTCATCCTCAACATGCAGTGGCTGAGCGACGCCACCGAGGAGACGGGCCTGTCGCTCAATGTGAAGAAAAACGTCGCCATGCTGGTGCGACAGAAGCGCAAGATCGGCATGATGACCATGGCGGTGAGTAGCAGTAGTTTGCCCCTGAAGGGTGTCCCCGATGAGATGTCCTCTCCTTCGATTCGATCCACAGGAGAAATCGTTGCTGCGCATGCCACACATGGTGCGCACCGTCGAGGAGCGCAAGAAACTCTGCACGATTGTGGCCAATCTAGCCTGCTTTTCCAGATTCAATCCGGTGAGTGCTGCGCCCCCAGCGCCCCCAGCTCCCCCAGCTCCCCCATTCAGCGCCCTCTCACTGTCCTTTGGCTGTAGAAATTACGCGCTCGCCTGGTGCCACACCTGAAGTTCATGGCGCTCACGCCCGGCCGGCATATCATGAACCAGGGCGATTTTCCCATCACGATATATTTCATAATCACCGGCGAGGTGGAAATGTCCAAGCTGGTGCACAACAAGGTACAGTCGGCGCAGCAGCAGCCGCGCAAAAGTAATCTCCACGCATTGATCCTTTCGAGCACAGGCCACCAAATCGTACGAGTCCATATCGGAGGCTATTTTCGGACCCGGCGACTGCATTGGCGACATCGACGTGATGGAGGATGCGTCCAGGACGAACACATACATAGCCACAAGTGAGCAGAGGGAGCGGAGAGAGCGGGCGGGGAGTAGTTGTCATTTCTTGTACACTCCACCATTTCTCCACCAGCTAACTGCGAACTGCTGGCACTCTACGACAGCGAGTACTCCACCCTGCTGCAGCCCTACATGAAGAAGATGTGGGAGGAGAAGAAGGAGGGCATTCGCGCCATGGAATACTTTAAGTTTTTCAGCCCAGAGCAGGCGGGTGTACCCTGCCCCCCCCCAACGAGCATACCCATGATGATGAATGATTATTACTTATTTGCAGATTGTGAGTGCCTGCAAGTTTGCGACCATTCAGCAGTTCGATCCACTGGACACCATCTACGAGGAGGATCTGGGCTCGCTCAGCGTTGTCTACTTTGTGCTCAGCGGCGAGTGTGTGGTGCTGCAGTGCCTCCACATGAAGGTACATGACACATCCACATCCACATCCACATCCATATCCATATCGATCCACGTCTCCCTTTCGTTTCTATCAGGTGAACTACGTGGGCAATGAGAAGATGTTCGAGCTGGACAGTGTGGGCAGGAACACCTTTGATGCACTTTTGACGCATAAGAAGTCCAAGCACTTTGATGTCACCGAATATTTAATTTCCACTTCCTCGTCGGATCAAGAAAAAAAGGACAAAAAGAAAGCAGTAAGTGGGTGGTGGGTGTAGGGGTTATAGCATACGCACTCACGATGGTTGCCTTTTGCTTGATAGATGCGCAAAATGGGTCTAAAGGAAATCGAGCAAGCCTGCGACGACATGCGGCGCAGGCCGTTTCCCGCTTCGGTGATGAGCGAGCGGAAGGTGCTGCGGAAGACACGATACACACTCTACAAGGGACCCATCGACGACTACGAGTACTATGTGATGGGCGAGGACTATGGGGAGGACGAGCAGCTGCCGTCGCCAGTGGTCTCCAGTGCGGAGTCGTCCTCCGATGAGAGCTCCCACATGCCCAGCAGCGATGAGGCGGAGGTGGAGAGCGAGTCCGAGGGCTCGGAGGTGTTCACCGCCTCCTCGGAGGAGTCGCAGAGTTCGCCCAAAGAGGCAGCGGATAACGAGCCAAAGGACAATTACGAGACGCACTTCATTGATGTGGGATCGCTGACATTCGGCGCCATTTTCGGGCTGGGCGAGAAGATGCACCACCGCAACATAATGGCCCGCACCACCGTCCAGTGCTTGATCATTCCGCGCTTCTGGCTGTTCGAGCCCGCCCAGAATCCGGGCAACATCTGGCAGCGGCAGCGCTTCTACGTCGAATCGAATCTGCCCACCAGGGAGGATCTGTTCCACGACTTCCTCAAGACGCGCAAATGGCAAAAGTTTCGCCACAACTATGTTCAGAGCATATTGAGCAAAAACAGCACCTCCAACTGGACAAAGCCCGAGGATGTGCCCATCATCGGTCGCATTATGGAGACCACCGAGGACTCCTGACTTTTGCCGCCTTCCTACAGGTTTCCCATACACGCACACATGCATACTCGTATGTACATTTTGTTGCACAGCATTAACAGCCTTTTGAAATCATTTGTTATCGAATAAATACCTGCGCATGGCCGGGTACCAAGGCAGAGCAAAGAGAAGGGCTTCTGTGTGGGCGGCAGATTTGAGAATTTGTACTCCAAAATATTTTGGAGTTGAAGGAGTCGCTGAGAAATACTTTCAGCTACGAGTCACAGTTACATTACATTGCTAGCTTGAATACTTCGTGCCTGAAAATAATACGGGACAAAAAACATTGTGCCAGTGATTCCGTTACGCCCTACGGAAAAATTAAACTCGTACACCGTCGCGCAGTGAAACGCGGCACGTGGGGAGGCGCGGATAAGCACTGAGCGCATATATATACATATAAGGCACGGATAAAATAGAGACAATAACAGGAGATATACTCGCATAAATAAGGGCAGCAGAAATACCCTGCCCTCTGATCAATCAACTGCGACGGTCTGGAGTTCGATTGATTTCAAGGTAAGTGGACATTTTTGTATCCGATTTATGCACCTTTTCCTTGAATGACAAAATGTACTAAAAGGTACTTGCACTAGATATGTTGCGGCAACGCTTTACCGTTTTATAGAAATGACAAACAATTTTACGTTATTCGTCCGCTATACATGTTTATGGCAGCCCAGCCATAAAGTCCCGCGATGAAATGGAAATTTAGTCGATGCAATAACCAGAGGGTGGGCAATTAGTTGAGAAATATTCCTTTACGATATTCAGTGGTTGTGAACACTGATAAATGCCCTTTTTTTGGAAAACTTATCCGACCTAAAATATCTTAGCACGAAATGGTCTAAAAAGCATTTTATCCCAGCTGCTGCCACCTGTGAGACGAGTAAAGTGTAGCCTAAATGCTAATTGGTTTTATGAACTCCAGTGTCGCTAATGGGGCAGAGAAAGTGAATGTTAGAACACTTTCCTAATTTTAATGTTAAATAACATTTATTTTGCAGCGAGAAATTAATGAGACAACTTTGGATATTATAGAGTAGAGATATTGTTTGTAATATCAGGTTTCAATTAACATATGTTAATTTTATAAAAATGTAAAGGATTTTACTTGACTTAACATATAGTGTACTGTACACATCGCTGCTCGCGGGTACCAGTAATAAAGCTTAATAAATAACGCCAAATAAAGTCCAGTGAAAGCTGGCTCGAGGCTTATATAAAAAGTTGGTTGCGTTGTCTGCTTTCACTCAACTCTATAAGGTAGCTTGAGTCAAAGTTCTGATTCGATTTATTGCCCGCGCGTGTGCCCAGAGTGTGTGTGTGTGTAGATGCCGTCTGGGTTGGTTGCAGTTGTTCGCCAGACTTTCTGTTTAATGTTTCTTTAACTTTTAACCTCGTTTTAAGTATTGTGTTGCACTGGTCCAAGCTGTTCCGTTCGCCATCTGTGGAACCGCATGACCAATCGATCAGCATCAGCCCGACCATTGATTGAAATTGTAGTTCTCATTGACGGCACAGAGATTGGGATAGGTGGGATTCCGGCCCGAGGTGCACTCGGAGGCAGGTGGGCCGGCGCGGTAGACGGGATTGTTGAGCACATTCGTCACGGCATAGTCGCAGGCCAGCAGCGTGGCCTGCACATTGTTGGCGTCCGTGAACCTGGCAATGGCACAGCCCACGCGGCTGTTCCGCTCATTCACCATCGTCGTGAAGTGCCCAATGGCGCTGTTATTGGGGAGAAATACCGCAAGCGGATTAGGAATCAAAGTCACAGGGTAGCGGTAGCACAGGGTACGATACGCACGGTCCGCCACGCATTTGATAGTTCTCCATGTCGCCGCTGGTGGCATAGCGGTTCTCATCGAACCAGGAGGCAATGCGCTGGCGCAGATAGTCGGCCACATCCACGTTGCGTGTGAAGAGGATGCTGAGATTCTGTCCTGCGTAGCGGTAGGTGTTCGTGTTGCGGCACTCGTCGTGGGCCATGCGGCACTGCAGGGTATTGTAGGCGGCCAGCTGGGCCAGTGCCGGGTCCCAGCTCATGGTGGCCATGTGAGCGGCGCTGGGGAAGCCGCTCAGTCCGCCGCCGGCGATCTGGTTGCGGCGCTCATTGTGCAGCTGCAGGATGAGCGGAATGTAGCTGTCTATCGGCACGAATTCACCGCTGCAGCCGCTGGCGAAGCGCTGCCACCCGCCCCGCCCCAGTTGGGTTATCAGAGGAGCACATTTAGGATATCATAATGGGATTGGACCCGTGGGCATGGGTACACCAACTTACACCGCTGTTCTGGCAGGCCACATGCCTGCCGCTGGGGCACAGCTCCGGGTCACAGTAGTTCTGGCCAGCAGCCAAAGGGTACAGGACGGCCAGCAGGACAGCCAGAGCCGGAAACAGCCGGGCACACGATTGACGGTGTCTCATCACGGGCATGGGGCATTCATATATGAATGGGGAGTCCCGTGCATCCCACGGTATTTATAGGCAAGCCCTTCTCCAAATCGCTTCCCCAATAAGTGGGTGACTGTTCTATATATAGGCTTTAGCGTAAAGCGTAAACAACAAAATGGATCAGTGAATCATCGCCAAGAACCGAGTTTGGATTGTTTAAATATTTCAGGGTGGCCCCAAATCGCAATTAAAGATCATGCAAATGCCAAGAATACGAATCGGGATCGAAATATTTATATATAGGATAATCTAATCAAATGCACGAATTGGTTAAAATCATGTCAGTACGAGATAATTTGAGGGGTATGCAAAGTTCCATACTCCACCGAGTACAAAAATTAGCATTCTTGTTGAGTTTTTTTTAATCAAATCTGATTTCATCAAAAATACAATAAATATGACTCCTTAAAATAAGCTAGACTCTAGAAAATAGATTTATCTATCTGTTGAAATTATTTGTTTGGCGCTGAGAGTCCTAACTATTTAGTAATATTAAACTGAATATCAGAATCATGGAATACGATTTCCATCAATAAAATATAACTATTATCCCATTGTTGACCAGGGGGGTATTTAATATTTTCACGAGATGTATGCAACTTTAACATATTTTACGCATTACAGGGGAAAGATGTAGGTGGTCATTTTTGTTTTGTAAGTAAAGAGGAGGATGGAGCTACAAGGGAGCCTTTACAAACAGTATTTTTTTCCGCGGTTTAACAAAGGGTGCTCAACTTTTTAAATAGAGGGGTGTTAAGTGGGTTAAGTATCGGAATGCCCTGGTTTTTTTATGGCATGGTATTTAAATGGTATTTCTCGAAACTGAAATGGTATTTAATGGTATTTATTTTTTGGCCGGATGGTATTTTATATCGTTATCGTCACGGACACGCTGCTGAGCCGCTAATAATATTTGAAAATTTTTGATAATTTTTGATCCTGAGTAGGCTTAGCACAACGCCGTGCACACATAAACATGAACAATGATAAACATTGCTGCCTTAGAGCATTAACTCTACTGTTCGTTACACCCTTGTGCTCGCATTATAACAAAAATAGTCCTGATATCGTCGTACAAAAAACAGAAAATGTCGCTCGGCCGCGTATCTGGCGTACGCAACGGAATGTTACGGGAGTTGGCGAAGAAAGTAACAGTGCCGACACTTGTAAAGAAATCAAGCAAAAGCCGCTCGTTCCATTACCGCTATTTGGAGCTATGTCGCAACAAGAATCTCACGCCGCTGCCTGAAATTCGCAAGAAATCAAATGAGACCACAATTCTAGAGCTCAATGCCGACAAGCTGGGCGTCAGCGACTGGCTGCTGATTATTGAGGCACTTCACCATGATTTGGCCCTGAAGTGCTTGGTGCTACGGCTGCGCCGCTCCTACGAACAGAGTGAGTAGCCCACAGTCGCAGCGGGTGGGGCGGCGCAACTAAGTGACGGCTTTTCCATGCAGATACAATCGATCCCATCGACTCGGAGAATCGGGCCCGACTCTACACACAGCGTCCGGTGGTATTCACGCGCTTCATATTCCGTGGCCTCGTCCAGGCCATTGCCAATTGTGTGATGAGCAACAAGAATCTGACAGTGCTCAAGCTGGAGGGTCTGCCCCTCTATGACGTCTACATTGAGTCTATTTCCAAGGTAGGACGAGCACGCATCATCCATTCTAATTGTAATTGCTTCACGCAATCATTGCGCTTCTCTTGCCTCTAGTCGCTGGACGGCAACGATCGCTTGGAGACATTGAGCTTTCGCCGCTGCATGCTTGGGGACAAGGGCTGCGAACTTTTATGCAATACGGTCAAGTACCTCAACCAGATTGCATCAGTCGATCTCTCCGGCTGCCACATCACCTCAAAGGGGGCCTGTCACCTGGCCGAAATGATCAAGGTAAGTACATTGTATATCTGATGTAAAGGTACTTCGCGTACTTCAATCGGAATCCATTCCCCACAGATCCAAAAGATAGCACGTTACACGGAGGGGTGGCAGAAGTCATTGCGTTACCAGACGCCCGACATCAATTCATTGTTGGGGCTACGCACGATCATAATTGCCAACAATCCGGAGATTGGCGACAAAGGACTTAATTCGATTGCCGAGGTGCTGAAGGAGGATGCCTGGATACGGGGTAGGTAGGCGAAATGCCGCCATGGGCAATGCCGCTCTAAGATTCCCCGTCGCCTGCAGTCGTCGACATGGAGTGCTGTGGCTTGACTGACGTTGGAGCCAATACCATTCTCGGCCTACTGGAGCTGAACAGCGTCATCAAGGAGTTCAATGTGCGCAACAACGAGGGGATCAGCCCGTTGCTGCATCGCAGCATTCGCAACCACTTGAAAACTGCAGACACCGAGGAGAGTCAGGAGCCGGAGTGCGACCTCAATTGGTTCGGCGGGCTGGAGCATATTCCCCAAAGCAAGAGGTTCCCACTCATACAGATGCTATCGCATACAAGGATACTCGAGGAGCAGCTGTCCTTCGAACAGACTCTACGCAAGAAGGCCGAGGACCTTAATGTAAAGCTCAGCAGTCAGCTAATGTGCATTGATAGCAAAAAGGTCTCTGACAAAGTCATTTCCGTGACCTATGACATACATAACGTAGATCTGGATATGAAGAAAGAAGACATCGAAGAGTGGGTTTCTTTTCCTGCTTTATCCTCTGTGTGTGTCTCCTCATTCGTATATTTAACAGCTCGCCGACATATCGCCAGATGACCAACGAAGATTTTCAATTGGAAATGGAAATGAAGGAAGAAGACCACAAAAAGTATGTTCCTTTTTTGCTGCTGTTTCCCTCGGTGGTTTGTGTATCTTTCATGGGTGTATTTTACAGGTCGCTGACGTATCGTAAGGTGCACAAAACCATCGAAAATGTGGAAATGGTGGAGGAAGAAGACCTCAAAGAGTATGTTTTTTGTATAGCTCTATCCATTTATTGTGGATCTATCCTCATTGGTGTATTTAACAGCTCGCGGTCATATCGCCAGACGCAGTTTGGCGGGCTGATCGGCAGCTCCGTCGCCACACCGTCAGCAACTCCACGCAGTGAAATGACGTCGCTCCGTGGACAGAAACATACTGAGGAGAACTATGCCCAATCCGAGGTGGAGCCAATGGATGTCAGCCATTTCGAGGAACAGCAGACGTCCACACGCCAGCTGTTGGGTGTCCGCAAGGTGCGCAGCGAAATGAAGTACGTAGAGCCCAACGTGAAGTCACGAGAGACTCACGAGTCGAAGTCGGATTACGAATTCGCCAACGAGCGCCGCGTAAGTGATTTATTCCTCTCGTGGACAGTCACAACTATTGGCTCCCTTCGTTTCTTTATCACAGTTCAACCTCAAGTCGAATGTGCAATTCGAGCAGGACATTGGAGACAGTGCCATGGTGTACGGGAATCAGCAAGAGCGTTATCCTTACGAAGAAGCTGAAGACGACGAGCTCAACGCGTCGGTGCACTCGGAGCAGGAGATTGGGGAACCTCTCATGGTCAAGACCAAGGGCGGTCATAAGAAAGGACAGCCTCGTTACGAATCAGCTGGAGACGGCGATCCCATCCCGATGGAGCAGTTCGAGCACGAGATTTTGGAACCTGTCACGGTCAAGGGCGGTCATAAGAAAGGACGGTCTCGTTACGAAGGAGCTGGAGACGGCGGCGAGCAGCTCAACTCCATGGAACAGTTCGAGCAGGACAATGAGGAAGTAATCATGGTCAAGGCCAAGGCCAAAGGCGGTCATAAGAAAGGACCATCTCATTACGAAGGAGCTGGAGACGGCGAGCTCAGCCCGTCGCTGCAATTGGAGCATGAGATTGAAGAACCTCTCATGGTCAAGTCCAAGGGTAGTCATAAGAAAGTTCGGGCTCGTTACGCAGGAGCTGGAGACGAAGGCGAGCAGCTCAACTCCATGGAACAGTTCGAGCAGGACAATGAGGAAGTAATCATAGTCAAGGCCAAGGCCAAAGGCGGTCATAAGAAAGGACCATCTCATTACGAAGGAGCTGGAGACGGCGAGCTCAGCCCGTCGCTGCAATTGGAGCATGAGATTGAAGAACCTCTCATGGTCAAGTCCAAGGGTAGTCATAAGAAAGTTCGGGCTCGTTACGTAGGAGCTGGAGACGGTGAGCTTAACTCGTTGGTGCAGGAGATTGGGGAACCTCTCATGGTCAAGGCCAAGGGCAGTCATAAGAAAGTTCGGGCTCGTTACGCAGGAGCTGGAGACGAAGGCGAGCAGCTCAACTCCATGGAGCAGTTCGAGCAGGACAATGAAGAAGTAGTCAAGGCCAAGGTCGGTCATAAGAAGAGACGCGCTCGTTATGAAGGAGCTGGAGACGTCGAAACCATCCCGATGGATCAATTTGAGCAAGAGATTTTGGAACCTGGCACGTTCAAGCCCAAGGGCGGTCATAAGACAGGACGGTCCCGTTACGAAGGAGCTGGAGACGGCGGCGAGCATCTCAGCTCCATGGAGCAGTTCGAGCAGGACAATGAGGAAGTAGTCATGGTCCAGGCCATGGCCAAGGGCGGTCATAAGAAGAGACGCGCTCGTTATGAAGGAGCTGGAGACGGCGAGCACATCCCGATGGAGCAGTTCGAGCAGGACAATGAGGACGTTGTCAGCGTCAAGGGCAGTCATGAGCAAGTACAGGATCGTAACGAAGGAGGTAAAGACGGCAAGCGTTCCAAGAAGCTAAAGCAGCGACGCTGTGGAACGATGCCGGAAAGTATGGATTAACCTGTTAATTGCAATGTAGTTTTTGTCCGTTATTTGTTTTATATTTTATACGCACACCAAATAAATTGGATAGCTGCATGGCAGACAATATTGCAGAAAATGTATTAACTATTCGTATGAAATTATATTTTCAGAGCTGAGGCTTCTAGCTAGCCAGTAATACTAAACCGAATATCAAAGTCGAGGTTTCCAACGATTGACAAAAAAAGAACGATTAACCCATTGTCGACCAGTGGGTAAAAAACCCACGAAAATTATAAAAATGGAAGAGTTCAGGTGAAACTTGTCGAGTTCATTTTTTGTTTGTAAGTAAAGAAAAACTGGGTTCTAAGAGGGAATTTACAGTTATATTTTCCCCGTTTTATCTCAAATTTTTCACCTGAAAACATGGAGCATTTATAATGGTGGGCTTAGTGGGCTAAGGTGAGCTGATTAAGTTCGTTCAAAGCAGTGACTAAGTTCTTTTTTGTTCGTTAGAAACTAAGACAAATTAAATTAAATTAACCTGTTATAATTCCATAAAAGGCAAATTTACTTTTACTCTCGGCTTAATATTTATTTTCGAATTACAGCGCCGAATTCATTTCAATTATCGCATAAAAGTATCAATACCCAGTATCGATATTTCTTGCAGCATGGAGGAAATAACTAACGTCGTCAGAAATAATGTCAGGAAAGTAGTTCCGTTAATAGCTATATTCCGCAAGAATATCCCATTTTAATGTTTGTGACAGCCAAAAGATTTATTACTTGGCCGCCTGCAAATATATCTTCAAAGCGATAAGTGTATCGATATATTTATTTATCGAAGTAAACACATTCCTACTGCCATATAACAACAAACCGCTAACGAATAAATCATTGCTTAAATTCCAAATTCAGCTCAATAATGGCAGCCGCAGTGCCAGGACGTGCCCTGCACTATGTATTCAAGATCGGAGATCGAGCAAAGAACGCCCATTTCTTCCGTCAGATCCTGGGCATGAAGGTGGGTATTATAATTATAATAATTGGTTTGAATTTACGAGTGGTGTTGTTCTGGTTGGAAGCTACCTTATCGCTGCGGCATGCGATACGAGTGTGGGTTATTTTTTTGTGTTTTATCTGAACAACGCAATTGGCAATTGGCGGCTGCTGACTGACTAATTAAAAGCCCAGATGCCAGATAGCCATAATGACTCTGTAATTTTGCAACAACCACTAACTAATGCTGTCTCTGTCTGTCTGGGTGAAACAGGTTTTGCGTCACGAGGAATTCAAAGAAGGTTGCGATGCCGAATGCAATGGGTAAGTCGCTGGCAAGAGGCAACTAGAATCAGAGCGAAAAACTAGTCTCCCAATCCCTTGCAGGCCCTATGACAATCGGTGGAGCAAGACCATGGTCGGCTACGGGCCGGAGAGCTCCCATTTTGTCATCGAGCTGACATACAACTACGGCGTGACCAGCTACGAGATGGGTAAGGGGCCGGCAATCAGTAGCAAAGCTTGTGCCGTCATTGTGCTGCCAGCAATCTGTAATCGACAATCTCAACTCCCACAGGCAACGATTTCGGCGGCGTCACCATCCACTCCAACGAGATATTGTCGCGCGCAGCCCAGCACTCGTATCCCATCGAGAAGACGGACGGAAATGGCAGTCTGCTTACCTCGCCCGACGGCTACAAGTTCTATGTGATCGACCAGGCAGCCAATTCCGATCCTGTGCAGTCGGTGGAGCTGCATGTGAGCGATCTGGCCACTTCGCGCCAGTACTGGCATCAGCTGCTTCAGATGCAACCGGTGGCAGAGACCAAGCAGACCCTGTGGCTGAGCTATGGTGGCCGTCAGGCGGCGCTCCAGCTCACCCAGATCTCGGATCCCATTAATCGGGCCAAGGCCTACGGACGGATTGCCTTCGCCCTACCCTCGGCCTCGCAACCGCCGCTGCACGAAGCAGTCAAAGCAGCCGGCGGCACTGTTCTGAAGCCGCTTATCACCCTGGATACGCCCGGCAAGGCCACCGTATCAGTGCTAATCCTGGCCGATCCCGATGGTCACGAGATCTGCTTTGTGGACGAGGAAGGTTTCAGTCAGCTCTCCCAGGTGGAGCCCGATGGGGAGCAGCGGCTGGACAAGTACATTGCCAAGGATCCCTTCCAGCCAAAGTGATTGAGGCCGATGCCTGCTCTCTCACATTTGCAGCCTTTGTACATAAGCTTTGATATTGTTTTTTTTTCTGAAAATCGGCTAATAATCGCGGATAAACATGTTGATATTTTCCATGCAAGATTTGTTTGCGGTTATTGAGGATTTCCTGCGGGAAAAGGACAATAATGGTCAGAGATAAGTACAAATATAAGAAGGAGAAGGGACTGGTCTGGCCATGCTTTCCTTCAACGGAGCACAGAAGCTTCCCAGCTAAAGGGATTAAACGTAGTTCTAGGCAGTGACTGCAGCTTGCACGAGGCTGTGGGAGCTGCTCAATGTTGGAACCAAAGTGGAGTGCAGCATTGCCATCGCCCACAGACCATTCGGACTGTACGATTTCCACTGCTGCCGATCAACTCTTGCTGCGCCTGCACTCAATTTTTGTTCATTTTCTTTTAAGCTCTTGACGTTAAACAAAATCGTTAATTTTTTGCTTTTTAACTTTTTAGGTTTTTTATACACTTTTTTTATAGTTTTTTCTTAGTTAGTTTTTACTTTTCTGACCATTGCAATGCAAAATCCGAAGACCATCAAAATGGAACCAGCCGTGGTGGCGCCGACGGGTAAGCTCTTGGCACAGCAGAATCCCTGGGAGTCGTTCGACTGGCCGGAGGAGCAGCGACGGAACATCCATCGGAGCTGGGGCAGTGTCTTCGCCAATGCCCGGATGGATACGGCGGCGCAGAAGTATTTTGATAAGTGCATCGAGGACCATCATGGGGATGACTTCAGGACGCTGCAGCTGAGGAGCAAATTCAATCGGGCGGTGGCCCGGGCGGAGGCGGCACTGCTGGACAGCTCGCGGGCCTGCCAGGCGCTGGGGCCGGGCGATGTGCACACCCAGCTGGAGATGGCCGATGCGCTGTACGACCTGAGTCGCTTCGAGTCGAACAAGGTGTTGCTGAGCGACAATGTGCGCCGGCATGTCGGCACCTCCATGGAGCCGTTCGAGAAGCGTCTGATGGTGGTCAACGAGAACTTTAAGGACAGCCTGGGCGACAGTCTGGCCAATTTCTTCATGCGGAAGTCGAGCAGCCTCAAATCGTTCTATGAGCAGAAGCGGCGGGAGCTGGAGCCAAGGGACCGGCGTCCGCACTGGAAGATCATCAGGGAGCTGGAGCAGTGCGATGTGCAGAGCGTTCAGGAGGAGGAACGGGAAACACTATCGCCCCTGGAGCAGGCACGGCGACGACGCAAAACCAAGATATTTTATCAGAATTATCTGCACCGCGCCTGGACGGACTTCCTCTTCCTGAAGACGCTCCGCCAGAATCCCAATCTACTGCTCGACCAGTACTTTGGCTCATCGAAGGAGCGGGGAGAGTATCTGGACAACTCGTTCCAGCGCATAAAGACCTTTACACGGATGCTGCACGCCCGCAGTCCCATGTACAATGACATACCGCAGGGGCAGCACAATTTCAAGATGTCGCAGCGCTTCCGCGAGGCGAGCCTGTTCCGCATCCAGTACCAGACGCGCCGCAACATGCACAGCATTCTGCGCACGATACGCGTGCTAAGGCGGCACGATGATCCGGCGGTAAGTGACATAGCTCTCCCTCGAGCTGTCCCAGCCACCTGCATTGGTGTCATCTGTCTTTTGTCTCAGCGTCTGCGCAAGTTCGTGGAGGATGTGATGGGCAACTATGTGAGCGTTAAGACGAGCCGCATAATGCCTTGGAAGACGGAATTCACCAACGAGGTGTACAACCATCTGGCCCTGAGCCTGTGCGAGGGCTATCGCCTGCCGCCCACACGTGTCACGCCCTATAACAAGAATTCCATGTGCCTGATGCTGAATATACCGGCGATCAAGCCGCTCGAGCGGGCCGTCTATGTGTTCGGAGATCGTTCATCGTACGGCTATCCAGTGCAGGAAAGACAGAAGTCGTGAGTATAGGGTCTGGCAGGGTGATGTGATACAGATAATGAATTATCTATTTTTTTTTGTATGCAGACAATCCATACAGCATCTGGAGCAGCGTCTGTTCTTTGCCAAGCTGCCCATCGAGCGCACCTATCTGCTGCATGAGATGGCCGATCATCATGTGCAGCATAATCATTTTGTGCAGTGCCTGTCGTATGCCCAGCAGGCGATCGAGGAGGCCAAGCTCTGCAACAGCAAGATCTGGCAGTTCCTCAGCACGATGCTGATGGCCAAGTCGCATGCCGTTCTCCACAAGTATGAGCGCCAGACGGAGGTGCTGAATGCCGCCTATCAGCTGGCTGCGGATCTAAAGAATCCGCGCCTCTGCACCTTCATCGAGCTGTGTCGCATGCTCAACAAGGACTACATCACGCTGCGCAAGATGTCGCAGCTGACGGCCAGCAAGCGTCTGCGCTCCAAGCAGGACAACCGATCGAGTCTCATCGGCTCGCCACAGATCTCGTCCACCAACACGTCGCTGCTCCAACACCGCACCGAGCAGGAAACGAAAGCCTGGGCGGACTACAACAAAAATGCGGACTGGCTCGGATGAACCAGGGGCTCAAAGGCCAAGCACTGAACTGAACTGTGCTGTTCAGTGCCCGGCAATTGACTCCCTGGCATTGGAAGCCAGCCGTCTCAGCAGATTTCCATTGGGAAAGTTCTGCCATGGCTGCCATACACAAAAACCAAAATTGTTTTAATTATACCACACACAAAAAAAACACATAAAATGTTACAAAATCTTATAAATATTCTTCAATGCACTATATAAAAAATTGTTGATGTTTTTTAAGTTATAATCTCACATGTGTGCATAAGGATAGCTCTTATATATATCTTCTTTTTCATCCTTTTCTTAATCAACACAGGAGGGTAATTTGGTGAATCAGTTTGTGATTTATTAAGCACTTAATTCCCACGAAGACTTAAGCCTGCGAATAAACGTAAGTCGACTAGTACAACGTTTGTTATTAAAAAACTAACAAAATTTGCAGCTAATAATAAATAAAATAAGTATAAGTATAAGTAATGAGTAACAATAAATAAAAAATGTACTTAAATAACTTTTGAATTTACTATGCAGGAGACTGTAGACTTATGCTGTAGATCACTTTCCCATACTTGGAGTTAGCAATAAAGCCTCAAAATATGTGGCAACTTGGCGAGCTTTCATCACTTTCACGCGGCATCTGCAGAGCGGTTTGGGTTACCCACAAAAATGTATGGGTTGCAAAGAGAATTCAAACGACCTTTCATGGGACTTTTCATATATTATATCTACTAAAAATAGTTCCTGAAAATAAGCCGCATACCAAATAAAACATCAATAATATTAATTCATAGTCTATGATGAAAGTGATAATAAACTGAGAGTCCATAGAACATAATTTCTATATCCTTCTTTACCTTTCAGGTACCTTTACCTTTCTCAAAAATAAAAATAAAAACCCCAATTTAATGTTACATTCAAATACAATTTAAAAAATTGAAAACACATTGAAAATTGCACCAAATTAAAAAAATAGAAACGATACAAAACAACAACAAAATTGTTTTTCACACTTTTAAATTATTTACGATGAGCGGAAAATGCAATTTCACTTGACTTCAATTCAGCCAATAGCCTGCCGCTCATAGTTGGGTTTGGGGCCCTGAACCCTGAGCCCCTGAGCCACGAAACCCCCGGGCCCATTCACCGCCAGCCGCCTGACCTCGCCAAACTAAAAACTACGATTTGCATATTTTGTTGTGGAAATTTGTTGTTGTTTTCGTTGTCAGCATTGAATGGTCGCATGTTTGCCCCGCGACTGGGGTTTCGTTACTGGTTCTGGGCGTAGAACTGGGTCTGTGTGGCTTGGCGGGGCCTGGGAACTGGGCCCAAAAGAAAAATTACATTTTATTTTGTCGCGACAAAAAAATGTCAAAAAGAACTGAAAGCAAATTATAGAATTAATGGGACGAAGCTGCTAATACACTGAAGGGTGCGCGCACGCGATGAAGAGTTTATGGCAGATCAAAGTATGTGAGAAAATTTAAAGATTTGGGGCTGCAACTTGAGAAGCTTTGAAGTAGAAAGATATTCCCATGGTTGTGCCATGAAATGACTAACTTAAAATTGCAGAACTCAGTTAAGAAATAAAAATAAACTGGTGTGCAATATATTAATAATCAAAAATAACCTTCCCTAAATTCGAAATAAATTCCTTGCTCATTTTAAATTAAACCCAAACCTAATTTAGCTAAGATAAATGCCAAATTTTAGAGCAGGATAAATGCACGTATTTATGGAGTAAATAAATAGGAAGTACCCCCAGTTAGTGTATAGGAAACATTCAAAATATGCAAAAGAGCAAATGCGTCAATAAATGCAACGACAACAAATGTTTTATTGTGTCAATGCTGGCCCCGAGTGGGGTAGATGAGGCAGGGCACGGGGCACCGTGTCCCAAGTGGCCAAAACAAATGCAGAGCCCCGAGTCTAGCTACATTGTGGCACAGGGCACACATACAATTTACTGGTGCCCGTGCCCGTACTCCTATTTGCAGCTCATTATGCCAGTTGCCATTAAAAGTGAAAGAGAAACCTGCCTGCCCAAGGACCTATCATTCTCCCCTGGTCCCCCTGCCCGCTGTGTCGTCAAACACTGTGAGAAATTGTCAGAGGCAGTGGCAGTGGCAGCCCGTCCTGCTCCTGCCCCTGTCGCTGTCGCTGTCGCTGCCGCTGGCTCGCCCTATCGTGCCGCCTCACCTTGCACTTCAATCAGACTTGGAGGCAATCAACAAGCTCCCTCCGCCCGTGCCGAGGTTTGGGGCTTGAGGCTCCGGTTTTTGCAAGCAGTCGCAGAAGGAGCCGGCACCCGGCAGCACCCGACAGAGAACCTTATTTGCCAAATTGAGGTCAGCACAAGAAGGTCGCGATAACAGCGCAAATAATTGGTAACGGCAGGCAGCAGCAGTGGGGCAGGGCAACACAGCAACCAAAAAGGAAACCAAATTGCATTGAACGTTAGGGTTCCATTTTGGTCTGGTGTTTGTTCTGGTTTCGGCTTTTGGTTTGGGTTTGGTTTGGGTTTGGGTGTGGGTTGGGGCTGGGGACTGGGGCTGGGGTTTGGGGCTTTGCTCTGGTTTCCTGGGCTGTTCTCGATGGCATCGCTGGCTTGGGGCGGTGGGTCAACTGCAAGTCATTTCAAATTCAAACTAGCTTAAATACTTAGAGCCTTTGTTGGCTGTTCACATTCAGTTTGGACTGGCAGCTGACTGACTCCGGGGAGCGGTGCGGTGCGGTGCGGCGCGGCGTGGCACGGCGGTGGCTTAGCTTGGCTGTGGAATGTGTGAGAAATTGTTTTGTGTGGGCTTGTGCTTATAATTTCAAGCTGGATCCATGCCTTACCTCTGCTACTGCTACTGCTACTTCTACTTGACTTTTGCTTTTCTTTCTTTTTCCTTACCTTTTTTTTTATTCGAATCCGCCCTCGTTTTGGTTCTGGCAGTTTTCTTTTCTGTTGGTGTTGCGAGTTGGAGTTGTTTTGTTGTTGTTGTTGTTGAAGTTTGACTGTTCTTCATGCTTGGAATTGGTTGTGGTGTGGTGTGGGTGTTGGTGTGGCTGTGGTGTGCCTGTGGTGTGGGTGTTTGTGTCATTTTTCGCGGTTTGTTAATGATTTTTCTTTTTGCTTTTATTTTTTCGTTTCTTTATTTTTTGTGGCAGTGCAAATTATCTTTTATATGTTGGTGTTGCTGATGAGACTTTTGCAGTTGAATTGGAGTTGTTGTTGAAGTTTTAGTTGGCTTGCAAATTAGTTTATAGTCTTTCGGCGGGGCTCTCGAGGAAGTTATGTTGGATGGCTGTAGGCGTAGGATGGCTCCAGGTGTGGGTATGCTTACGAGCCGCATTTGAAAGCCTTAAAGATGTGACACCAATTAGCGAATGTCCCAAATTTAATGGCCAACATCTGATTAGATTTTAAAAGTAGTTTAAGTTCCAACTGAAATTTTCCTTTCCTTTTGCTCTTCCCGCCACATGCCACGCCGCGAGTCGACTTTGTGAACTTTTCTCGCTCTGTAACTCGCTCTGCTGTGGGTAGTGGAGTTGTGTTGGTGTTGCTGCTGCTTGGTGGCATGTTTGGGTGTTTACTGGTGTGCTGGTGTGCTGGTTTGCTGGTGTTACTGCGCTGCTATTCGCAACTAATTTACGACTGCCCATCGTTGCGCCCGGGCGAAAGACTCTCCAAAGACTGCGGCAATTGTCGGCCGATCCCTGCAACACCCGCTGCACTGGCACCCCCGCCCCACCACCCCACCCCCTGCCACACTCCATGCACCACAAAGTTAAATGAATGTGTCGGCCAGCGAAATATGCTACAAGTAAACCATGAAAATAAATGCCCAAAAAATGAAAGAAAAATAGAGAAAGAAGCGCACAAATTTAACTACAAAATATATACTATGTAGCCATGTATAGTGGCAGCAAAGAGTGGGCGTTGCGGGGGGCGTGGCCCGCACTAAGTGTCCCCAATAGGGCATGCAATGCATTAGGGCAGCCCAAAAGCAAAGCGAAGCAAAGAAGAGAGAGCGAGAGACCAAACCTGACCAAAAAAGCGCCCATCCAGAGATGACGACGAATGCCGGTACGATGACCTCAAAATACACATTCAATGGAGGGCGGGAGTAGGAGGGGGTAGGAGGGTGGTGGCAGACCCCACCAAGGTGCCATTAGAGCCATTAGGATTTGGCAACTTGAGCCGATGACGAGGCCAATGACGATGATGGCGATGATGCAGCAAAACTAATAAAATTAAATTATTATGTAAAATGCAAATAAAATAATATGCAAATCGAATTTCAGCACTCCCCTGGCTGCACGCCCCCCATAGCCATGCCTGCTATTGAGCAGAGATGGCATGTTGGGCTGGTGGGCTGACGTGGGGGCTGGTTGGGGGCCCCATGAGTAATCACAGACGCAAAGCCAAAAACAAGGCAAATAACACACATAAATAAATCAAAAATGGACTACGACAAATCTCGGTTGGCCAGCACAGAAGAAGCCGTAGACATGGCAGACGGACGGACGAACCGACTGCAGACAGACAAATACGGACAGCGAAGAGCATTAAAATATGGCCAATAATAACAGCATATTTCGATGTGATAGATACCCACACCAACCCACCCCACCCTCTATGGGCCTACCCCTAAAGAACGAACTGCTGTAACCCCACGCCACGAAACAGTTCCCCCGCCTGCTTTGGCTTTGGCTTTCGCTTCGATAGAAACGGGTAATACGAGACGCAATAATCAGGAGTTGGAGTTGAAAGTCGTGGGAGTAAGGGAACAGAAGGGCATAGCGAGAGAGAGAGAGCCAAGTGGTTGGGGGGAGGCTGAATTCACAGGAAGTCGATTGGAGGATACCCAGTGGAAATTACAGGCGCAAATTTGAATTAATATTTAAGAAACAGCCAAAGAAATGCCACGACAAAAAAAGATGAAAGAAAAAACAATCGAATGTTTGTTACATATTTTAAAATATTTTAAAACTTATTAAATCTGTTGGCTATCAACTGTGGAGCGCTACGGCAATTAAGGGTCTGTTGGGGCTATACAATATACTTAGTATCTGGGAGAGCGCAGGGCTACGCAGCACAAACCCTTTGCAGTGAAATTAAATGGCAAATGAAAGTAACGCTTTGATGTCTGTGATTATTTCTGGTTCCTTTATTAGCCTCGCATGCCACACCCGCCCCACTTGCTACCCTCTAGAATACTCTTTCTCAATGTTTTTTTCTGCTCCATTTTTTCTGTTTATTTTGTGTGTGTTTTGGGGGTAGGGGGCAAATAAAGGAAATCTGTGAAAGCCAAAGCCAAAAAATTCGACTCGTGCAAACACACACAGGAATAGAGAGAGGGGTGAAGAGAGAGGGGGTGAGAGAGACACACACATAGAGTCAGAGACATTTTCGTAATCAACATAAAATCCAATCATCCGTCATGGACAGCAGCAGCATCGGCAGCGGCAGCGGCAGCAAAGGGCTGGGCTGGGCTGTCCACTGCCCATCCCATACACCCTCCTGCCCCTTTCTACTGTTAGTTCTTGCCTTTAAAAATGCCAAAACCGAAAATTTTGATTTATGAGCTACAAGAAGATGGAGAAAGCAGCAGCAGCAGCAGCAGACCAGCAGCAGCAGCAGCCAACTGAAAGCTAAGGAAAATCATAAGAACTAAAAGTTGAAGAAAGCGCAGCCAAAAAAAAAAGCCAAGAAGCAAAGAAATAAAGGCCATCTCCCTGATTGCCACGAAGTTCTTGATACACTTCCACTTTGGAGTATATTTTTCATCTGAGCAGACTTTGCTTGCCATTCCAGAGCCAAAGGCTATAGGGATTTGAGCTTATTGGCTTGCGATTTATGTGCTGCAAAGATACTTTCAGAGTGCCTGCCAAATGGGCAGAGCTCATGGGTAGGACTTGACTTGTATGCTGATCAGGAATTATATATATACATACATATAATAATAATATATATAATAATAATAATAATAATAATATATAATAATAATATAATAATATATATATATGTATAATATATATGTGTGGGATGCACCTACTCGAGGGGATAATCTTGCTCTGCAGCATCAGTTGGAAATTTTGGAATAAAAAAATTGTGATACCCTTTCATACCGCAAGGGTATGATAATTATGTGTGTGGGTATGTATGTATGTATGTATATAGGCAGCGGGGGTGGGGGGTGCTCATTTATAACGCGCTTAAATCTAATACGCGGACAGTACTCGTACTTGCTGCGTGAGAAAGCGAGATAGACCGATGGCTGGTGACGAGAGAGAGAGAGAGTGGCTTTGGCTAGGGGTGTAGGGGTAGGGGTAGGGGTAGGGGTAGGGGGGTAGTGTTGGGTTACTTTTGGCCGAGTCGAGTCGAGTCTCTGTCCCTGTCCCTGTCCCTGTCTCTGTCTCGTTGTCTTCCGCATCCGGCAAACGTGCGTAAAGCGACGCGTGTCCGCTTTATGATTAATATGCGCGACAAAACACAGCAAAATACACGATAAATGCAAAGGAGACAGGGGAAGGGGGGCGAGAAGCAGCAGTAGCGAAAGAAGGGCAGAAAAGGGACGAAGCATGGAGGATGGAGAAGGACCAAATTCACCGTTTGACACGCAGCAGCCAAAGCGAAGAAGCAGCAGAAGAGGAAATACAACTCCCAGACACAGCCGCAGACAGCACACAGTTCCTTTGGCACACCCCCACCGTCAGTACACACCCCGCACCCACACATCCACCCACCCACCACCCTACCCCCCACCACACACTGACTGGATCTCGGATGACCAGTTGGCGGCAACAGTGGCGCAGCACGAGCAACGGCAACGCTGGAGCTCTCCGCTTGCTGGCATATCTGGCACTGGCACTCCGATCCACTCCACTCCACTCCACTCTGTGGCGGGCTGTAAGCCGGAGTGGAATGCGTTCCGGCATCGGGTTTGGGCAGGCAGCAGGCGGAGGGCGGAAGGCGGAAGGAAGCGCGCAGCAAGTGCCGACTGCGTGCCAGCAGTGAAAGTGAATTAAAAATTTTCGCATATGTAGAAATGGCCTGCTCATCAGGAGGCTGCTAATCGATGACTGCCATTGCATCATCCTGCTGTTCAATATTTAAATATTCAGTTAAAGATTCGTTAACTGTAGCAAAGGAGCGCTCAAAGGATAACGCACAGCGGAACACTGCTGCGAACGGAGTTCTCTATTAGATATATTTATTTTTAAGGGAAGAAGGGAATACCCTGAATACCCTGATGTGTATACTCTGCCGAATATATGTAGCTGTAATGACTGTTCTGTTGGGCCTTGGAAGACATGATTTAATATTTATTTTCAGAAACATAATAATAATAAATAATATCTACCAATAATTATTTCTAGGAGAGCAATCATAAGGATCAGTAATTTACAAAAATTTGCATCTTATTTTAATGCATTTTTCTTGCCATTTACAAATAAAAAATTAATAAAAAAAAAAAAAAAATAGAATAAAAATAAATAAAAATAAAATAAATCAATAAATAAATAAATACATGAATAAAATATGGAAATGCACTCAAGATTTTATTTAAGAACAAAATTGAGTGTCTCAATATTTAATTATAATTATTTATAGTATTAAATTAATTAAATTAATTTTTGGTTCTTTGTTTCTCTTTTTAATTTGAATATAAATCTTCGCGGGTTCATTCTTAGGCCACGTATTGATAATATATATCTCTGATATATATATTAAAGACTAGCGATAATCCCATACAACTTATATGTATGTACGATCCATTCAGATTTCTCACCGCTTTTTATTCATTTTCAGAGCATTATCTTAAGCGGAAATCTCTGCTGGAGTTGCTGCTGGGCTGGTCCCATCAGGCAGGCTTTCATTGCGCTTGAGAGAGCACTTCTCTCTATCTCCATCTCCATCGCCATCGCCATCTCCATCTCCATCTCTATCTGTGTCTCTATCTCTATCTCTCGTTCTCTGTGTCGCTGGCGGTGACCTCTTGCACTTGCTGTCGTTGGTTGCTTTTGTGCCTTTGTGCGGCTGCTTGTCTTGGACAAAGGAAATCGGTGGCTCGGTGGCTCGGTGGGGCGTGTGCGGCGTGTGCGGTGCCTGTTGGCCTGATGTTGGCTGGTGTGGCGTAGAGTTTCCAAAAAGGAAAGCTCTGGAGAGGGAAAATGAAAATGATAACGACAAACAAACAAATTAGCACAACTACCGCAGTAGCATTTGTGGGTCTCCGTCAACGTCCCCGTCCCCGTCCCCGTTTCCCCTTCCTCTATCCACACAGAACAGTCCGCACCCACTATCACAGCTTTCTCTAGCTCTGCTCTGCTCCGCTTTGCTCCTTCCTTGCCTTGCCTTTCCTTGCCTTTCCTTCAGCTTTCCTCCAGTTAAGGTGTTGCTCCCCTTTCTCGTTTGTTTGTGTGTGTGCGGCTGTGGCAAAGTGGCACACTAACACCCATTTGCTCACCTTTCAGCCTGGCACAGTCCCTGCCCTGCCCTGCCCTGCCCTGCCCTGCCCCACCCTCCTCTCATTCTCTGTGTGTCTCTCTCTCTCTCTGTCCCTCTGTCTCTTTTTTGGTGTGTCTCCGGCATAACTTTATCGCCTGCATGTCATATTCCATATTCCATTGTACTATTTGCTGTCATACGTAATGAAAAGGAGCGCACATTTGTTAAAGAGCAAACGAGCGCGCAAATGAACGTGCGAACTGACCCAGGAACAGGAACAGGCCGAGGCCCATGCCCAGGCCCAAACCCAGTCCCTGGACCGAGGTTTTCGCACACCTCACACCCTCCATCGTTTTCATCATCCATTTGTGGCACAGAGATGGTCAAGTGAGCAGTCAGCAGCTAGGCAGATAACTTTACACAATTCAAATAAAAATTAGATCATGTTTTGGCTGCCAAATACCATTTATTATCCAACAAAAGAAAGCTTAATTTTGATATATTTAATATGCCCAAAGCACTTCAAATGGAAGACTATTAATAGTAGGTAAATGTTCGTTGGAATGTCTGCTTATTAAGCGAACAAAAATGAGCAAAATCGCTGCATTATAAAGAGGCAGAGCTCTAAAGAACGAAAGTACATGGCGGAACACTCACTTTTTAATAGGCGAGGCTCTGCAGCATGTCTTCCCTTAGCAGGAGGCTCCTTCCAGCAGCAGAAAATATCACAACTCTGAGTTTTTGTATTTTTAATTATAATATTTATAATATAATATAATAAATACTATTTAATATGCCTAATATATAACTAAATAAATATAATATATAATATATATGTGTGGAATATAAATATAATATAATATATAATTAAATAAATTCAATTCTGTAGAAAAAAATCGGTGTGTAAGCGGCTCTCCGCTCTCCGCAACGCGTGCACCAAACTGCATGCTGTTTTTTTTTGTTTAATGATAGCTAGAGTGTGTGGCATTGTTTCTATAAGAAAGTTCTTACTTTTCTATAAATAGGTTCTTCGAAAATTAAAAATTATTCAAACAAAAAATCTCAAATTTGGTCTAAAATTGTGTGTTTGAGCGCCTATTTCATTTCATTTTGTGTCATTTTAATACCTTTTTGTATGACGATTTGTGTAAGTATAGAGTTGCTGTGTTGCTTTTGATTATCTTCGCTTAATTTCGATGAATTGCCAAACATTAAATGCATTTAGCAAGCAGCGAAGTGCGCGGCTCTGCTGGTATAAAATAATTATTATTATAATTATTATTATAATTTTAATTTTATATTTTCAGTCAGTTTCGTCGTGTCACGAGCTCCACTCTGTGCAGTGCCTGCTGCTGATGTTTGTTCGTGTCATGTGTCCTTTTTTTTCTTCTTTTTTTTTGTCCATTCCTTACCAGCCGCGTCCCAACTTGATACGACCCTACCCTACCCCGACACGACCCGACCCGCTCTCTACTGTTCTGCACTGTTCTGTTGCTTGTTGTTTTGGCCAGTGCGGTCAGCTCCGCACCCAGCTGCCGCCTTGCCACCTTGCCACCTTGCCACAGCGCCCTGCCACTGCCAATGCACCTTGCCCCCTTTTGCAATTCTTGTGCCCGTTTTTGCACCTTTTGTTGTACTTTTGTTGTTGCTGTTTCTTTTATTTTTTTCTGCTGCTGCAGCCCACAAATACCCTTACATATTAGAACTCACACATGCACGGGAGTGCAGGGTGTGGAGTGCGCGGTGTGGGGTGTGGGCTGGCAAAGGGACACATGCATACCTTTGGCAGAGATTGGACAGGCGAAGCAGAGCGCAGCGGATGGTGTGCTGTGGCGTGGTGTTCTGTGCTGTGCCGTGGACAGAGGACAGAGGTGGGAAACGCTTTCACTTGGCCATCACGTACGGCAAACATACGAATAACATCGCTCCGGTCGAGAGTTTTTGGTTCTCGGAATCGGAATCGGTCTGTTGGTCTCGTTTGGAATGCTTTCTGGTGCTGGTACTGGGACTGGTCTTGGTACTGGGACTGGTCTTGGTACTGGGACTGGGACTGGTACTGGCCTGGTCTGCGTCCCACTGTGCGCACAGTGGCAGCAAAAGTGCAAATGTCATTCGATGCCTGCCGCATTTAAAGTATTACGGAATTAACATTTCTTTGTGTTGCTGCTCTGCTCCTTTCTGCTTCCATTTTGCTCTGCGCTTCTCTTCTCTTTTTGTTGTTGCTGCTGTTGCATATAAGGAGGCGACTACGCCGCTCCCCCCTTGCTGCACTCGCCCTCTGAGTGTCTGTGTGTGTGTACAAAAATTGTGCTTCCTTTTGTGCCGTCGCTTCACATTTTTCATTAGTTTAGTGGGTTTGTGGCACATGACAGTCACAGTCGGGCCGGGCCGGGCCCAAGCCAAGGAGCAGCCATCGCCCAGGACTCCACACAGCGCGACTGAGAGCGAGCAAGATGGAGAGGGAGTGAGAGTGAGAGCGAGAGAGAGTTAGAGAGGGCAGACTAACGATGCGCGCTGTTCATGTCTCAGCCTCAGAGTCTCAGAGTCTCAGCCTCAGAGTCTCAGTCTCTTGGTGTCGTGGCCTTCTGCCTCCTGCTTCTGCATACCCTAACACTTAATGGCCCAAGGAGTCTCTCAATAGGCAATCCTGGAATTAGCAGAATTAATAACACACACAGCAAACACTTGGAGCACAAGTCATGGATCCAGCAGCCCTGATTTATTAAAATATATTTTATGCCAGAATAGTTGAGGCATAATTGTTAGCCAGAGCGCTGACTTAATGTGAAGTTGCAACACGACCGCTGACGATGAATTTTGGAATAGAGCATTGCCTGTTCGCCTCTCCTGCTCTCTGGTGGCCTGCACAGTTGCCACAAATTATGGTGGGGTGGTGGGGTGCTGGGGTGCCGGGTGCGTGCTGGGTATGGCTGGCTGGTGGGTGTGGCTGGCTGGCATACTCTAAGGGTTAACGTGATTGTTGTCGCTGTGTTCGTTCACTCTTTGACTTCCGTTTGCTTCAGCGCTGCATATTTGGGAAAATGATTCAAATTTTGTGCTGCCAGCTGATGTGAGGACACAACAATAAAACGAAAAAAATACGCTAAAAGCAAAAGAAGAAATTAGCGAAATTCGTTGAGCCTAATGCCAAAGTGGAGCAACTTACCAGGCAGCTGCATAGAATGGCTTTGGGTCTGTGGCATCTGGGACGGGCCGGGGTGGGGGCATCTTTAACTAAAACAGTTACAGCATTAAGTCATCGACGGCGGCCTCTGCGAAAGATAAATTTGGACAGAATCAGCTGCAGCTCTCGCTGTGAGGTGGGTGGCAAGCGTTGAAAACCACCAGCCAGTTAGTAGTTTTAGTTTTAGTTTCAGTATTAATTGATCGGTTTGTTTGGTTTGGAAAATTTCACAGACTGTAAAATTCCAGTGTAGCTGACGAGCTGACGAGCTGGCAAAACTAAGACTGAATTTGTACTGCCTGCTGGGCACTGAACAAAAATTGAAACGAAATCGATAAAACTAAGTAAGATCCAGAAGCAAAACATAATTGCCGTGAAAATACGCTCAGAAATTTGTAATATTTACACTGCCTCGAGAATCCTTTCAATGTGAAATTGTTTGACTCAAATATATTTCGTATTAATTAAACAACTTACAAAATTACAAGATATTTAAGTGTTTTTTTATCTTTAGTTTGAATATGCATAAAAAATACTTTGCTCTAAATATAAAATATATAAAAATAAATTTATTTCATATATAATAAATAATAAATACCTTTATATATGTTAATATAAAATAAAGAATAATAAATGTATGTCATGTATAAATTAAATACTGTTAAATATAAAAATAAATGTATGTCATATGCAAAATATATACTTTGATGTAAATGTAAAATAAATAAAATAAATTAAATACCTTTACATAAATATTTAATAAACTAAAATAAATGTATGTCATACACATATAAATTAAATAATTTTATATAAATATAAAATCAATTAAAATAAATGCATGTCATGTCATGTATAAATTAAATACTTTTATATTTCGAATAAATAAATATATTTAAATATAAATATATTTCCTTTAATTTTACGTATATTTATTTTATGTAATTAGATTAAATTAAAGGTTTTTAAATACATATATGTGGAGCTTACATTCATTGAGTTCCCCTTAATTTCACTTAATTTGAACTTATACATTTTTACTATGCCTTTTTTCTGATTGTAGCCTTGGATATTGTGCGGAAAAGGTACGCACCACATTTTGGGGCACAAACTTTGTGTGGCGACTGCCAAACCACAATCCTCATTGCACAATTTATTTATTTATTTATGTACAATTTATTGTACCTTTTACCTACCTACCTATCTAAAGAATATAAAAATTAAGTTCCTCTAATCCTGCTCTAATTAGGAGCTGTCTCCACGCTGGAAAGATGTAGATTATCCCTAACTCCTGTACCGAATAATCTCTGCACTGGAACTCGAAGCACTTGAGACGCGTCCCAGCCAATTATGTGGGTAACCGAACCAGCAGCATGCCCTATCAGCCCCCTCAGTCCACTCAGCCGCACCGGCCTGCAACTATGTGAGGACTATGGCGCTGTCCGTCCTTGCCGGCAGCTCCCAATGCCACAACTTCAACTTCACATAAACAATTGCTTAGCCAAACACTCACTTACTGCTGGCTGGCCCGGGGATCCCATTCCGGATTCCAGATTCCGTTTTCCGGATTCCGGACAGATGCCACAGATGACACACAGAGGGACACAGGCCAGAGCGGAGCGGAGCGGAGCACGCGGCAGGAGGCAGGTCTAAGCAGATCCTTTGGCCAATCGAGAGCAGAGGGGAATATGTTTTTTGTTACGTATATTGATTCATAAATATTTCAATACACATCGAACATCTCCTCGCCGAGGAGAGTGGTCGTGGGTAGGTGGCTAGGGGGCTAGGGGGTGGGCGCAGCCGAGGGTGTGCCAACCAATTTCAATGAATATATCAAACAACTATAAAAATGCCGCAAAGTGTTTTCTTTTTGCCCCGGAGCTTACCTTGAGATTTTGCTCCCTGCCAATGGCTCATCTTTTCTCTCGCTCTCTCCGTCTCTGTCTCTGTCTCTGCCTGCCGCTGCCTGCCCCCGCTAATGCTTATCGGCATCAACAGTTAAAGAAGAAATTCATTTTTTTTTTTTCTTTTCTTTTTTTCTTTTCTTTTCTTTTCTGTTCATCCTGAATTTTCATTTTTATTTATTTGCGCATATTTGATTTGGCCCGAAACGCAGAAAAGCACAAGAGGGAATGGAACTTCGCTGCAAAGGCGAAGATCCGAATACACTGGCGGCAGCACATGGAAAGCAACCAACGCACAGTCAAGTCCCAGGGGGATCTCTACACAGCCATTGGAGCAGCTGCATGCAGCTGGGAATATTGGTCAAAATAAAAGAGATTTTAGGGGTATTTAGGAGGTGTTTAAGAGGTGTTTTGTTTGTACTTTAAGAGACTCAAAAGTGAATTTAGTTTGACTAAGGAACCGCTTAAGGAACCGCCCAAGGAACTGCCTAAGGAACCGCCTAAGGAACCGCCTAAGGAACCGACTGAGCAACCAGCCTTTGTGGCTGATTTTCGATTAAGTATCAGTCAGAAATGATTGCCCTTCTGGTGGACGAGCAGCAGATCAACGTTTGGCCCTAATTGGGCGCACCCTGTGTACGGGTGAGTGTAAGGGTATTTTGGGGGGAAAAAGAGTTGTGTGTGTGTTTTTTTTTTGTTTGGTTGGTTCGCTCGCCAGCAGGACACTTCAGCTGCAGGATGCTTATGGCTTTTTATGTGCCTTGTTTGGGGTGCTCCTGGCTCCTGCCTCTGCTGCTCCTGCTGCTCCGCAGCTGCCGCATCCTTGAGCATTGAGCCAGCATTTTGAAGTAGGCGTGTGTCCGAGTGTATCTATAATGTGCCGCCATCCTGCGCCCCGTACCCTGCCCCTGCCCCAGCCCGAACTGTCTCTGCCAATAAAAAAAAAGGGACGGACGGACACAGGCTCTCAGATTTGGATTCAGATTGCCGCCTGCTTACGGCTTACACACAGTTATAAAGCATATATTTGGTCTGCTCCTCGGGCACCTACCCGCCTGCCCGGGCCTGCCCGGGGCTGCCTTTGTCTCTCCCTCTTGTCTGATTTAAATATCTCCTCGGAGGAGTCGCTAGTCCCGTAGTCGGAGCTGCAAGCGGAGTTGGATTTGGTTTGGGCGCTGGGGCCTGGGGCCTGGGGGCTGGGGGTTATGCTAAATATTTATGCATGACTGCTTTTCTGTGACATCAAATAAATCACTTTTATAGTTTTTAGGGCTGGGAGGAGTTTCTCAATATTCTTTTGCTAGTTTGGGGTTTTTTTCTTCTTTTTTTTGGGAGCCCTACAGGAGGCTGTGTGTAGAACGCTGCGGATGGGCGTACGGCCATATAGCCATATTTATTGAGTTGAACAAATTGCCAGACACAATTTGCATGTGTACAAATGTGTGTGTGCACATGCAAGCCGATATCCGATATCCGATATGTGGCACCGATTGAAGGGCAAACACAATGCTGCCGACTTTATTTAACCCTTAAAGACAAGCCACTCATCATCATCATCGAATCATGTGGCATCATCCGCAGTTGCAGTTGCAGGTACACACAAGCACACACACATACGAACACATCGAATGGTTAGGTTGATTCATACGAGTCTGTACCTGCTGCTGGCTGATGGACATCGGGCAGCACTCGTCCCCGTCGTCAGTGCAACGCTGGCAATCCTTGACACTTGACCGAAAACATCAAATCCCCATTAAGCCATAGGGCAGGAGAGCAGACAAGAACAGCATAGAGCCCTGGGGGGATGGATGCCTGCCGGAGGGGCGCAGAGAATTCCAATGGAGGAGCAGCACGAGCACGGGGCAGCGGTTGACAGCAGGGGGGGTCAGCAGGGCACAGCTGCCGGAGAGACGAGGTAAATGGCCCAAGCGCCTCAAAGCAATGACAGCCACCGAACATCAACAGGATGTGCGACTCGAGGAGCTTCCATTTGCGGCGCATTCGATGCATCAAGCATCATTTGCACCTATGCCTGTTAATACACATGTAAGTATGTTATGTATATGCATGTATGTATGTATTTCTGATCAGCCTCAGCTGAATAAAGAATCAATGCAGCCAAGTTCCTGTGGCTTAAAGTATCTTCATCTTTGCTTCATCTTTGAGCCTTCAACAGACGTTCAATGAATGCAGTTCTGTGGCCGTGTGGCCAGTGTTCCAGTGTTCATGGGCTGTACTTAAATATTGTGCAACATTAGACAGCTGAGAACAGAGAAACAGCTGCTGCATCCCGTGTTTAATTGCCAGGGAAAATATCTTTTCAATCGAAGTTTTCCTCTGCCAATTATGGCATGCAGTGGCCCTGCCTTTTCTATGGTTTTAAATAATTCAATTTAATTTGCAATCTGCTATAGCTGGTAGGTAGGTAAAGTGGGTAAAGCATAGCTGATTTTTTGCTTATGTTTAGCTGAAGAAGTAGATCTTTTTTTTTCTTTTAAACTAATTTGATTGTAAATATAATTATCGCTCATATTTCTAAGCTTAAACTCTTAGACCTATTTTCATTGCGGAATATTTAATGGCGTAATGTTTGTACAGAAGCTGCCACTGGGGATTGGGCACTCACAGTCACTGCTGGGCCAGATTGAGCTTGCTGTACCCCTTGGAGCTGCGCGTACCTTGCGTCTGTTCCGTTTACCCTTCTGCAGTTTCAATTACGCGCAACACGATCTTTTTAGAATGCAATATGTTGATTAAATGAATCTGAATCACCAGTACCCTATCCCCTAATAAGTATATACCTTAAAATGATTGCCTAAAATCTTTTAACTTGAAATTATTGTATCTCCTTTTTCTTTTAATTTTAATCATTTTATATATTTTTTATCTATAAATATAAATTTATTATAAAATATATAATTTATATTATTTTATTATATTATTTTATTATTATTAATTATTATTAATAATTATTATTTTATTATATAAATAAATAAATTAAATATTTTATTTAAATATATTATACAAATAAATAAATTATATATTTCATTTAAATATATTATATAAATAAATAAAATAAATTAATAAATGTGCACAATGTTGGAGCCAAAATAATAATTTCTAATGTTAGATCTTAGTTGATGAATTTCCACTCTACGAATCGAATGCAACTTTTTGCAAACAAAAAGCTTTAAGTTTGTTTTTAATTTAAAATATGTCTCGCACTACTAATATGTGGATCAGTCCATACATATGTAGTACATATGTACACATCATATTTTTTGATTATTCCTTAGTTATTATTTGCATTAAAAACTACAATTTTCGCGATCAGTTTTACTGCAAATATTTTGGCCTGCAGCCCCAAAACAACAGCAGTGGCCAGATTAAGGGTGGACTGGGGGGAGGGGGCACTGCAGCTGGCATTGATTTGGGGAAACAGCTCTTGCAACATGCCGCAAGCCGGCAAACTGCAAACTTAACAGCAGCAGCGCAGTCGGCGTTGCGGCAGCAGCACAGTCACGTCACAAGCGAAAGCTCCAAGACAGGCAGGAGAGAGAGAGAGGCAGCAAGAGAGAGAGCCAGAGAGCGAGAGAGTGCTCCGTGCTGCGAAAAGAGAGAGCTCTCTCTCTCTGCCTTTGAGTGTGTGGAAAGCTCTGCGCTCCTGGATGCTGTTGCTGCACATTTGCTTCCGGTTGCAGCATATGCTGCAGCTGCTGCTGCTGCTGCTGCTGCTGCTGCTCCCGGTGGCGCTCTCCTGCCGCTCTTGCCGCTCGCCTGTTCCTGCTGCCTTTTGCTGCTGCAGGCTGAAAATGTTGTAACTTTGCAGCTTATCCTGGAAATTACGTAAGCAGCAGCAGCAGCGCAGGGAGCAGCAGAGCGGTGGAGTGGTGGAGTGGCGGCGGGGGGGATTGGATTCTGCCACTAGGACTACTGCAATGCTGTCGCAATGAATAAGGCGGCAAATCAAAACAAAACTAAATGAAAAATAAATCGACGACAGGCCAAAGGAGAGACCTGCCACAGAGCGAGGCAACGAGAGCGAGAGCGAGAGAGACAGAGCAGAGCGTAAGCGGGCGGTGGCAAGGGTGGGGGTGTGGGTGCAATGGGGGGGGGGGAATGCAATGAAGCAGCACAAACACAGAAATTAGGAGAAGACAACGACGACATCGTTGCACCTTTTGGCTAATGTCGTGGCAGGGGAGAAGAGGCGAGGCGAGGCGAGGCGAGGCAAGACGATGACGACGACGACGATGCTGGCGGTTAAAACTTGGCTTGGCTTTTCCTCTGCCCATCCCCTCCCCACCCGCCCGCGCCGCCCTTTGGGAGTAGGTTTATGTCTGTCTCTGTCCGTCCGTCCGTCCGTCTGTCTGTCTGTCTGTCTGTCGTTTTGGCAATGGCCACGTGCACTTCATGAGTGTGTGCCTCTGCGTCTCTTTGCGTGCGTGTGTGTGTGTGTGTGTGTCTGTGTGTGTTTGTGGCATATTAACGCTTGCAACCTGACGGCGAAGGCGGTGCAGGCGTCAGTGGTCTCTATGTGTGTGTGTGTGTGTGTGTGTGTGTGTGCATGGAGTGCCAGCCAAAAAGGATAATGACACTTGGCGCGCATTTACCGTTGCTTGCCAAGCTTAAAGCTGTTTGCCACACCAACACTTTTCCACCGACAAGAATTTGCAGCTCTGTCGGTGAAGTTTTTATTATTTTTTATTTAATTATTATTTTTATTTATTTTTTATTATAATTATTTAATGCTAATAAATAGTTAAAACTAAGCATTATTATGCAAATTAAAAATAAAATAAAAATAAAATAAATAATTTCTAATTTCTATTATGATTATTATTTAATGCTAATAAATAGTTGAAACTAAGTATTATTGTAAGAATTTAAATAAAAGTAAAATACAAAAAATAATTTCTAATTTCTATTATTATTATTATATAATGCTAATATTCGCATTATTATGCGAAAATAAAGTAAAAATAAAATACAAAAATTTATAATTTCTATAATAACATTAAAGTCCTGGCTACAAAAACTAATCTCGATAATTAAATTTGCTGATGCCTTTTACATATTGCGCTGAACGCTTTTTATTTATTTTTTCACAGTCTTCAATATCTTGGTAAAAATAATTTATATTTATTTTATTTAATTTAATTTACTTATTTATTTTTTTATATTCTTTTTGCAGATTTTAAATAAGCAAAAACCATCCGTGGCAAACGTATCGTATGTCCCCCTGTCTGTGTGTGTGCAGCTATGTGTGTGTGTTTAAGGAGTTGCAGTTGTCATTGTGATGCGATAACCCTGATAAGATCCTTCGGTATATAGACAAAAGCTCAAAAGTGCACTCCTTTTTGGCTCCCAATAATTGTGCGGGGGAAACTTTAAAAGCAGAACGTGAACATTTCTCGGCAAGTATTTGCGGAAATATATCTGCAGCTGGTATGGGCAATATTGGCTGGGGCTTACACTAAGTGCAATAATTGGCAAAAGGCAGGGGCAGTATGTGTATCTATGGGGGGCTGTTAGGGCAAGTAAATAAGAAAAACTTATCTAATAATTTGTTTATATGTTTGTGGCACAGAAAAGTGCAGATTGAGGGAATATTTGTCTGTTTGGCTGTCAATGTTAAGGTGAATGTAAGTTTTTTTTAAATATTTCTTGGATATTTCAAATAATATAATATAAATAATATAATATTTATATAATATAATAATATAATATTCAATATAATATAATATAATATAATAATATTATTTTTATTTATTATTATATAAAAATAGATATTAAATTATATATTATATTATATTATATATTATATATATTATAATATAAGATTATTATTTTTATTTATTATTATATTATATTATATTTATTATTATATTATATTGACCGGCGAACTTGTACCCCAAAAGAATTTTTTTTTTTGAAAATTTTTTTTTTTTAAAAATGATACAAAAATAATAAATAGATAGAAACAAAAAAGTATTTTATTATGATGAATGATGATGAAAACATACATACAGAATGAGAATACAAATAAAAATAGATATTTGCAAATGTATTTAATTGACTTGACCGAATTGCCATACTCAACATTTCAATGTGCTTTGAATGTTTTGGAAAGAAGTGGCGAATATGGAACAATCCAACTGTTGTCAACTACGAAATCGTTTCCTTTCACTTTAGTTGTGATAGTTCTACCATTATCATCGGGCGATCGACGCCGATGCAATGGATAACCATCGTTGTCTGTAATGGTCTCTGCCGTCAATTTTGTGGATACCGTTTGGACCACTTGCCGTCGACCATGCACGGTGATTGTCGGTTGATAGTGCCACACGGTCCATGAATCATATTCGTGACTACAACATCATGTAGGTCTGGGATCGGTTTCAGGAGCAGGAATCTCCGCACATATGATGTCATCTATTTGATCTGGCCGAATTCGTTCGACTAACCAAATCAGAATGTGAGCATGCGGTAGGCCTCGTTTTTGCCATTCGATTGAATACCTCCAGCATCGAGTATTCCCAAAGAAAGGTTCTGAATCTCCTTCTGTGCTAATTGCATCGCGTAAATGGATATACTCTTCCGAACGCAATTTAGCTTGATTCAACCGCATGAAAGTCAGGCGCTCCGTTTCGATTTTAACGTACATGTCAACGCTTAAGCAGTCGACGAAATCGCAACAAATAATTGTCCGAATTTTCACGAATCATCAAACGATATGCGTAATAATTCATCGAACTAACCTTCTTGGTAGCTTCCACACCTGAAACAAATGCAGTAAAAATTGTATTTTAGAACCCGTAATAGGTTAACGACTCTTACAGCTACTCTCTGCTAAATTAGAAATGACAACTTTTTTTGAGTACTAAAAGCAAACAGAATAAAATGTATATCAAGTTAAAATGAAAACAACAATATTGATCTTACCATTCAATGGATTAATCATTTTGATATTAAAGTGATATCCATCGTCTCCTTGCCAAAACATCAGCGGGTATTGCAACGCGTCATATGAACGGTGTGTTTCACATATTCTTTGTAGTTGCCCAGTATTGCGTCGTGCAAGTACAATATCACGTGTTTCCAAGTTTTCGCCAACAATCAGGATTGCCACTTCATCGATTGTTGGAGCATTAAATGTGCGTTCATGTGTTCCAGCTGGTCTTTTATCTGCTCTGATCACAACTTTATGGTCATCAGTCTTGAACAGCCTGACCTATGCATGATGTTCATGAAGCATTTGCTGCAACTTGGAGAACGCTGTGCGCTGTGACCAATCGACCATGTTGTGCGATTGGGAAACAAAAATAAATCATTAATAGGATTTTCATTCAAGCACTTTGTGGTAAACGACATTCTTTATTTTTTGGTCAGGCGCAAGAACAAATAAAGCGGATGGTTAGCCGACACGGGAGCATGCCACGTACAATTGACCACGAGAAAAACATGCATTTTCTAGATTGAGGCCACAAATAGTCAAGGATTGGCCCTGTGATTTGTTGATCGTCATGGCGAAGGCAAGACGAATCGGGAATTGAATTCGTTTCATTGTGTTTAAGATGTATTCTTTTTTTTAATATATAGATTATTATTATTATTATATTATACTAATAAATAGGGAAATAAATAAATATAGCAATGCCCGTCTGCCTGTGTGATTGGCTGGCCAGCGGACAGACGGAGTGCTGTAAAATATGCCATAAGTTGCATAGATCTAAAGATTACGTATACGCAACGTACAAAAGCTAGCAACGAATATCAAACCAGTCGTGGGACTGCTTTTATTTGCAGTTTCTATTATTTACTTCCCTGAAACTTCCACCTTTATGTATTCGGGCTCATGCCCTTCCCTATCGCTGGCTGGCATCTTTGCCTACTGCTCTTCGATTTGCTGCCAGTGCCAGTTCAGATTTTAACTGCATTTTCGGTATGCGCTTATTTAATTAATTTGCGAAGCGTGATTTTGGCTTTTGGGCTGGCACTTGGCCGGGCCAGGGGGATGGGGGGCAGCCCATGGGGCATGCTTCCCAATACGAAATCATTTGCAAAGCTTTGATTGTCTTTTGCCAGCTGCAGAGTGCATCTCAGCCTCTCGCCCTCTCGCTCCCCACTACGCTGCACTGTGGAACTCCACTCTATTTCAGTTTCGGGATGAGTTGAATTCCAGTTTGGAGTATTCCGATTCCGCAGTTGTAGCGTTTCCGTTGCCGTTCCCGTTCCCATTCCCGTTCCCGTTCCCTCTCCCTTGCCCTTGGTGTTATCTTGTTAATTGTGCCGCTCCGATTGCAATTTTCAAGTGATTCCTGTTGAAGTTTCGCACCTCGAGGAGTAGAAGCCAAACCCACTCAAGTTACTGTCACCCCCACTCTCTCTCCCGCTCCCTCTCTCAGCAGCTCATCCAAGTCTGGGTAGCACCTTTGCAGTTTGCCGTCGACTTAATTAGTTTGTTATCCTCACCCACTAACACGAGCAAGCCCACACCACACCACACCAACCCACCCCACCCCAGCACACCCATCCGCCATCCGCCATCCGCCATGCCCTGCCCTGCTCTGCTCTGCCAAGCCCTATGTGGTGGTCTCTGTCTAGTCTGCTGGTCTGGTCTTGGCCCTGTCTTCTGCTACGTTTGCCTTCCGTGCAGTTTGTGTCTCGTGTCCTGTCCTCAACGGAAGTGGTTTGACAATGGAACTTAATGAGTATAAGCGGAAATTTAATCAGCAGTATAAATAATGAAATGACAGCTGAATGGTTTGACTCTCTCTCTCTCTCGCCCTAGCCCGCGCCCCGCGCCCCGCTCTCTGTATTCTCCCTTCTGGTTACTCGACCTCCTCAACTGTCCCGCCCATTGGCATCCATCCATCCATCCAGCCATCCCTCCATCCACTGCTTCTGCTTGGGGTTTCATTTTACGCTAAATGAATCAAAACTCATTTGCTTCGCTTGTTGAGTGCGAATTGTTTGTCTGGTCTGGTCTGGTCTGGTCTGTTGTTTGTTCAGTTGTTTATTCGTTGGTTGGTCAATCAGGATCGGGGCATTTGTTGTGCGTCCCGCGCTCCTGCCCGCCATCTGGATGCATTTAAAGTTGCTGAAGTGAGCTACAAAATGAATATCAGACAACGGGGAGCTGATCTTCTAGCACGTGCTGGCACTACAGTATTTTTTTCGTTTTAAATGCAGTTTATCCAGAGATCCAATAGATGTTTTATATGCAGAAAATTCCCTTTGCTATCGAAGCTTTCTAATGACAAAAAAAACGAGCATTTGGCGGATGTTTTACGGGGCATAGAGTCTATAGTCTATAGTCTGTTGTTACCCCTGTTGTTCCCTTTGATTCCACAACTCTGACAAGGGATCCAACCTAGCAGCCACATATTCTCTACTCTATAGTTTATTTTTATTTAATTCCCTTTGGGAATTGACTGCAAAACTCTTAGAAGAAACCCACACAAGAAGAAATAGCCCTACGCATTCGATTGATATAAAATCAGAATCTCTTAAGCTTATATATATACATATATTGTGTATATATATATATATATATAAAACAGAACCTCCCCCCTTAGACTATTTCGAATTGATGTTCCTTCAGCGCACATTCATTTTGTTTGCGTAAGGAAACGCTCTCTGGCCCTTTTTGCAATAGAAACAATAGTCGCCACAGTTGGAGTGGCAGGCAGGCAGGCTACGCCCCAAACGGGGGGTAGCACCCCGACATACATACATACATTCTCGATATATAAGTACATCGCTCCATGTGTGTAAGGGTGGTGGTGGGGGCGTTTGGCTGGAACGGAGCTGTGCGACGGAGCGTGCAATTTGAATTGAACTTTCTGCATGCAAATAAACTTCCATCCGCCCCGTAGGCCGGCGGCGGGGTGATGGCGGGGGCGGGGGCGGGGGCAAAATGTGAAGAATTTAATTTTCCAATTCATAAACAATTTCAGCAATAAAAGCCAAACCAAAGAAGCAGTAGTAATAATACTAGAAAAACAACCAACCCATCCGAAATGGGCAAAAACAACAGCGAAAATATTTCTATGCGTAAAGGCGAATAAACACATACCCTTATGGCACCCCGGCGGTGTTTATGTTCCTGTGTTAGCTGCTTGAACTGATTTTGGTGAGCTCCTTGAATGCGAACTCCTATTTTATTCGTGAAATATTCGAAACTCGAGCAGTCTGAGCTGATCAGCCCTATTTGAGGCTCACAAGGCGACGTGTGACACACATTGCAAAGCCGATAGATACAGTTTTTTAGTTGGGAAATATTCTCGTAGCCATGTGACGTTGGAGTTGGACTTTGCGTAGAGAGGGATAGCCGTGTTCGTAGCCGTCTCCAGACACGTCTAATGGCTGTCAGTGGAACAACTGAGGCACTTCTTCACACACATGGATGTTCTCCAGCAGCACACAGACACCAAGCCAGCGAAATTGTATTCGCAAAGTGAAATCTTCGATAAATGCTGCCGCAGCGCTGCTCCCAGCTCCACTGGCCAGCCAGCTGGACGCATATAGTTCTCTCGCTCCGACTGCAGGCATTTCCCAGAGGCCGTCTTTATTTTTGCAGCTAGTCAGTTAGCAAAGTCTAATGGCATATGGCTATTAGCATTCGATGGCATTTTGGTGCCCGTAATTCGCCGCCAGACCTGGCCCAACGCTTAGGCTTGAATAAACAATGAAATGAGCTTATAGCTGGTGATCTTTCCATGTGGCTCAAAGAAGGCTCCTTGGGCTTCTCGTCGTGAAACTCTTCGGTGAAGTTCTTCGCGTAGACGTTGGTGAAGAGTTGGGCCTGCTCGCCCAGCTCCTTCTCGCGCAAATAATGCATTTCATAGCGAAATTTTCTGTGCTTTTTCAGCAGAGACGCGTAGCAAATTTATTAACAAAGTGGACATGTGCCCATGTAAACATTATTTGCTGTATCCACTGTCCACACTGGACACTATCTATGATGTGTGGGCGACTTCTATGAGACGATTACCCCCCAGCAATAAAAACAAAGCAACAGCTGGTGCAAAAAAATCAGGCATAAAATTTAAAATTAAGCATTCTGAAATATCTTTCGGTTTAAGTAGCTATATTTATTTTTCTTTAATTTCTTTTATGTGTAATGCACATAAACGTGTGTAGTGTGCAGCAGTATATTACCGATCGGCTTGTGCTCAGTGCAGGTCCTGTGCCCTCTGCCCTCTGCCCGCTGCCCTTTGTAATCATTTAAATGAGCAAATTATAAATTACCCCAATAATGGGCCTGAGGACGAGGACCAGGAGCAGGACCAAAATCAAGACCAGGGCGTGGACAAGGACTTGGAGCAGTACGAGAACGAGTACGAGGACAAGCAAAATGTCCAGGAGTCAGTGCAGGAATCACGTTCAGACTATGCACACACACAGACACACACACACACACACACACACACGTGCATTCATCAAATATACATATGCATGCCATGTGTGTGTGTGCATTTGTGATATGTGTATGTAGGTATGTAGGTATGTATGTTTGGTTCATGTGCATATAAAATATGTATGTGCAATATATTATATATTGCGGCGATTGCATCGCAACGACAATTTTGGCTCATTATAAATTTCCCTTAATTTTAATGCATAATGTTTCTGGCGCAGTCCATCTGCCTCTCCCTCCCTCTCCTCTCTCTCTCTCTCTCTCTCTCTATCTCTTTCCAGCTCCACATAACGTTCTCTCTCTGTCTCTCTCTCTCCCTCTCTCTCTCTGTGTGTGTCTGGCACAGTGCCTTACATTTAATGCATGCAACTCCAGCTGGCATCTGACTCCGACTCCAACTCCGACTCCAACTCCAGCACTGACACAACCCACCAGCTCGACTGTCTCGCCTCACCTCGCCTCGCCTCGCCTCGCCCCAAGTTGCATTCAACTGCAGCATCCAGGGAGGGCGAGAGAGATGGAGCCAGGCCCAGTGCAGTGAAGCCAGCTGCCCCATCTTCGGCCTCGTCCTCGCCCTCACCCTCACCCTCACCCTGTGTCTGCGTCTGTGTGCTGTAGGTAATCATGTTGCTGACAGCATTGTTGCCTCTCAGTCCGCTGTTCTGGGATCTACTACCCTGGCATATTGGGGCTATGTGGCCATTCTTACCCATTTAAAACAAATTATCAACTAATTTCTTTTCAATCTTTTTTTGCACTCAAAACTCCTAAACTTTGCCACTGACAGCTGAATATTTTCCAAATAGAAAAATATCATTGTCCAAGGTTCCATGGCGCTCTCTCTGGAGCAGCTAGGGTATTCCCAGGCTCGCATCGTGCCTGAAGGAGCGGCAGCCCAGCCTTCATGTTGCATGTTAAAATTGTTGCACGACAATGAGCAAGATGCTGCTGTCGCCGCCGCCAAAAAAAAAAATGAAAAAAAAAACGCGCACAAAAGCTGAGTGAAAAAAGAGGTCGGGGCAGGGGGAGGGGAGGCAAGTAAAGCCAGCAAAATGCACATGCCACGTAGTTATGCATATATCGTATCCCCACCCCCCAACCCTCCGCTCGAACTCTGCTCCAGGACCTGCTGCCTGCCCCCTGGACGAGTGTTCCAGGCAATTCACAAATTGAACGTACGAAATCACATTAGCCCCAACGTCAGCCCCCAGCTCCCCAGCTCCAGACCCAGCTGCAGACCCAGTCTCAGTCCCAGCATCAGCCTCAATGCCAGTCGCAGGCTAAAGCATCAGGCTTCAGCTCCAGATATGTCTGGGCCGGGAGTTGTCCTTTCAGCATCTTCGCTTGTTGCAGCAGCGAGCAGCAGCAGCTCCTTGGGGAGGCACCGACCCGTACCCGTACCCGGACCCATGCCCGCCCGTACCCGTAGCCGGAATCAGACCCGTACATGGTCTTGGAAATGGAGAGTCAGAGTTGGATCGAAAAACCGGTACCAGTATTATTTTTGGCCGAACACGTACTCAGCCGCTGGCATTGGCCAATTGGCCTGCTCTTGCTGTTGCTTTTGGTCCAGGTCCAGGACCAGGTCCCGTTTCGATGCCCGTTCCCATGCCCCCACCCTCCCCACCGTCCCCACCATGACGACGTGCTGCAGCAAAAGTTTTCCTTGTCTATTGATTTGAATTTGAATTTTTCGCCTAATTGCAAAAAGTGTGCACAAAGTGAAACAAGCAAAAGATGGAGACGAACGCCACAAAACGAGCAACGAGCGACCAAAACCAAACATAACAAGCAAAGAACATGCCCAGTACACACACACCCTGTCCGAATATACATATGTATGTACCATCAACGATTCCAAACGATTCCCATTCCCATATACATACAGACATATGTAACTTCAGCTTCAAAAAGAAAGACACGTTTCTTGTACCTTAAATTTGATAGCTTTTAAATTATTTCCATGGTTTTGTGCTATTAAACATTGTAATACTTTTCGTGGAAAGATTTCTTTTTCATCTATGCCATAATTATGCATACGTGGATACACTGCTTCCAGTAACTTCTATATGTACAGTGGATACCCTGCTTTCTTCCTGTCTTACTGCTTAATATACTTACACACATATTTATGTATGCACAGTTAATATTCATTTTGTTCAGCACAGAGAGACAATGAACTGTAACAGCCTGTTACCGCGCTCTCCTACATCTCAGCTCACTGTTACCGATCTCTTTGACAGCTCACTGTTAGCGTTCACTGTTAGCCGGCTTGTGTTCGCTCTCACGATCCACACTGCTTTCGAGCGGCTCTGACTATGTACATAATTACGTTTCAACCTTCCGTTCCGTTCCATCGACGTCTACTGTGTGACTTGGACTTGGACTTCATCAGTCTATCGTTGACAGTTCCATCTAGAATTTTGTCATACATTCAGTTTTTAAATTCTGGTCTTAATGTTCTGGTAGCCAATTCTGGCTATAAATTTTCTGGTAGTGTCTTTTGTCTTTTGGTAAACTTTCCCCCGCCCCCCCAGTGACTAAATCAAAATGTTCAAGTGCACTGCTTGCGGCTACACAAAGAGCACGCTCGACGCTGCGCCTGAGTACCAGTTGCGGCGTACAGCGACTGGCTCTGAGCAGAACGGCGAAGTGTTGTGTGTTTCGGACAACTGCAGTGTCTGCCAGCGCCTAACATTCTTTGCCCAATTTGTGGGCAGCGAGGCGGATGCGGAGATGGAGGCACCACCACAAGAGTCAGTGTCCAAGAAATCTCAAAATGCTTGCGCTCTCTCATTGAGGAATTTGGCAGAGAGGCGGGTAAGCACTCCAGCGATGCTCCACGCACTCCAACGCACTTTTGGGGGCCTCGCATCAATGCCGATGCCACCGTACGGATCCTTCAATGTCGATGGGAAGGTGCAGGAAATGCCGCAGAGGTTTCCTGGTATACGAAAGGGTCGCGGTCGGTCAGCGCCACACGAGATAAGTCATCCGTGCGCGTCGCCGCCCAAGCGAAGCCCAGGAGATGTGACCATTCATTATCGCAAAGAATGCTGCGCAGCCACAGGGGCAGTAGCAAGCCCGGGACACCACCCGGAGCCGCGCTCGGAACCGGAGTCTGATTCAGAATCTTGGGATGATCTGAGCGTAGAGAGGGACGTGGAACATGAGATGGAGTCCTTGGATACGCTCCATCGGCGGCATAACTGCTGCACCCTCCTGCTCCTCCTCCTCTGGCTCCAGTGGAGCGGAATCCTCTGCCCGCGGACAGCATCGGAACACTGGGGGCCTGCACAGGACCAGTGGAGCGGAGTGCTTCAAGCTTCGTTCGTTCAGAAGCGTCATTCAAATGCAGCAGACGAAAATGACAGAAAAGCAGCAGGAAATTCGACTGTTGGATCGCCTTAAGCTTCAGGTCCAAGCCGAAATGAAGAAGATCGAGAAGGAGCTGCAGGAGCTGGAGCAGGAGCAGGAGCAACTGCAACGGCAACTGGAACACACAGCCCGAAAGGATCGCAAGAAGCGTCACAGTGGAGGAGCACACACGCACCGCGGCAAGGACCTGCTCGCCGTCCAAGTGCACTTCCATTAGGAAACGGAGTCATCTACGCCCATCCCATCCCATCCAATCCAATCTGAAATCAAATGCATTTCAGTTCAATTAAAACAAATTCTGAAACGTTAAATTATATTTAATTGTGGGATTAATTGTGCTGGTGGGTGGGATTTCACAGCCAAGATGATGGCAGGACGTGTCACTCACTTCAACATTTCATTCTTCTGGCTGCCACAAATTCCTCAGGTTTATTCCTCCGGGGAAGGGACGTGCCAGGGCCGTGTCAGCAGTTTGGATCCTATTAAAACATGGTGCAACGGATTGATTTGCTTTCGTTTCAAATTCGCATTTGGCTTTACAACTTCTTAAAGTTTTTTAAGCAAAGCAACTTTGTGCTTTTGTGCATTTTTTAAACGAATTTAATTTATTTAATGGGCACTTTACAGGGTACACCCAGCTATCAATCATTTGCGTGCCCACCCAATTGAAAGCCCGTCCAAAAATGCAATGTCCAATTTTGCCAAAAAATGCTAATTACCCAATTTTCAGCAGTTGAATATTTTTGGACATTTTTAACTTTTGCCTCGTCGCACTTCAGTGTTCCAACGTGCAGTAAATTTTTAAATTTTATTTCACATTTTTGGGCATTTTTTGGAAATGTGTGCTGCACCTTTTCGGAGTCCATCGTCTGCCTGGGCTTTTGTTGTAATGACGAAAACTGTGTTTATTTTGTTATAGAGGGGTTGGTGTGTGGGGGGAAGGTGCAGACAGGGCAGAAACAAAATATATTTTAGTGAATTTTTAATACAAATATTTGCTTGGTGCCCCTTGGGCCCACACTGCGTGGGGTTGTGTGTGTGTGTGATATCAAGTACAATACACACAGTATATATATATATATATGCACATATGTACATATGCCATGGCACTACGAGTAGATCGGACAAATTGTTTTCATAGAATTTTCATATTTTGTGTGCAAACATAAAACGAATAAATGGATGTATAAATATTACACAAAACAAAAAAAATAATAACAAATAAATAATAATACAAGAAATGGGAATGGGAATGGGAAATGTGAAATGGAAATGGAAATATTTCCATGGGCTCGCTCCGAATAGTTTTCGAATTGATTTCACAAGTGTTGGCCAAACAAGCGGCTCTGGGGAGCGATGGACTGGGACTGGAACTGGGACTGGAACTGGGGATTGGGGATTGGGGGACTGGAGACTGGCGACTGGGGACTGAGAAGCCCTACTGCGAGTAGTATATTGAATGTATGTAGAGGGAGTGCTGGCGTCCCGGAGCTGAGCAACAAGCATTCAAGTAGACATCGACTGGCCGAGTGTCTGGCCACGCAACAAGGTAATCAAATGCAATTGAAAACCCAGCGCAAAAAGTTCATCCTTCATCCTTGACGAGAAGAACGACGTCGACGACGACGACGACGACGACGATGACGATGAACAACCGTTTGCAGCTTGCCAGTTTGCTCCATTCGGAGTTCTCCAGTGCGTCCCCCCGCACCGCACCGCACCGCCCTGGCCACTTTCTACCCGATTTCTACCCCCCGGTTGCCATTGCAACGAATTTAATCAAAAGTTACAATTCCAATTGTCCGCAAGCGGGTCACTCGTGTTGCGTATTAAAAAAGTTCGACTGCGGTGAGACAGGGACCGAGATACACAGATGCGGATAGACAGGGACGGTGGCCACCATATTGCAGATGGCCAGAGACACAGAACGGGAATACATAGAGAGAGAGCAGGAGCAGGAGCAGCAGGAGCAGCCATGGCATCACATCCCGCTCCCGCTTCATATCCTTGCTGCTATGTAGGCCAAAAACAAAAAACGACCAGAAGCAGAAACAGGAACAGAAACAGAAAGAAAGAGAATGAAGCCAAACCCAGCCAAACCCAACCAAACCAAAACGAAGCGTACCAAAAACTTTACCCGTTTAAATTGCAGCGATTGCATCGAACCAAACCAAACCGGACGGTCGGACGGACGGAGGGACGGACGGACAGTCAATGCCCATTTTTGTGCTGCTCATTGCCGCCTTTCGTTACGAAAAAAAAAAACACAAGGGATTTTGTTCTGAATAAAAAGCGAAATGGTTCCGGGTTGGATGTGGCCAAAAGATAATGTCAAAATATTCTACGCACCTCTGAAGGACAATTGGGCTGTCAGTACAAAAGTGAAACTGGAACAGGGAGTGATAAATACAGTCACACACAGTGGCATACATAATACCAGCGAAAGTAGCGCAAATTAAAGTCAGTTGGCTCGATCGAAGTCTTAGCGGGCACCATCCACAAATTAATGAATAAATAATCTATAAATATTTGTAAATAAATCATACAAATTGCAAGCAGAACAAAAGGTAATTAAATTAGAGGTTTTAATTTTGTAAACTGCTAGCTGCCTGCGAGTGAAATTAAATCGAGGCACCAACACCCCAAAAATAGAAATCATGAAAACATTTGAAGCCATTGCAGTGCTCCAGGTCCCTTATATTTTCGTTACACGTTGCATTTTACAGCCTCTTGCATATTCCTTGCTGCTGCCACTTCCCAAGGGGCCGCCACTTAAATGATCGCCGTGATATGGCAGCCAGCTCTGCTCTTGTATTTTGGTTTGTATTTCGCTTCGAGGGAGCGCAGTAAGTCGCAGCTTGTTGCTCTCAATATATTTTATCTATTTATTATCTTCATCCCAGTGGTAGCTCCCTCAGGAGTTGTTTACAATATCCCTATTTCCTTGGCTCTCTGCAATCTGGAGTCCCTCTGCATTAAAGAACGCTGCTGGATGCTGGATACTTCTCGCATATGGCGAGTACTGTTGGCCGTCCCTGCCATACCAATCAGTGCAGCCCACAATCAATTAACGCACTGGCAGCCATTAAGCTGGCTGACCCAGCCCAGCACAGCTCTCGGACGCCTGTTCGGATCTAGTCTGGTTAGGTCGGGTCTGTTCTGAAGCTCCAGGGCGCACTGGTAGTACTCTGTTGACGGTTGACGTTGGTGTCTGTGTGCCTGGGTGTCTGCTGAGGCCCGAGGTGGTTCTTCCTTGGTCTGCCGCATGCATAATCGATTTGCCACTGCCACTGCCACTGCCCACCCCCATCCAGCCGGACACCCTCCAATCTGTCATAGCCATCTGTTTTGAAGGTTCGTTGGAAAAACTGTCAGCCTGCTGCCTCTCGCTGCCTGCTGCTTCGACTAAAAAATTATTTGTTTGGGCATAAAAACTCTGTAAAATTTTCCAGGTAACTCTTTCCCTCCACATATCTTCATATCTCTCCATCACAATGTCTCTGCCAATTAAAGAGCAACAGCAGCAGCAGCAGAATCAGCAGCAGCAGCAGCAGAGCTCAGTGCCGCAGCAGCCGGACAAGTGTGCGCCCATGGGCAGCAGCAGCAGCAGCTGCAGCGGCAGCAACCAGAAGGAGAAGATTGTTTCGCTGTCGGGGTCTCCGTTCGAGTGCAGTGACTCGGACGACGAAATGGGCCTGCCACTGAGACGCAATCACAGCCTCACCACCGTCAGCAGCTCGTCGCCGATTGCCGCTCGCATTGAGAGCAAACACTGCTTGGATACGGTGAATAAAATTGCGCCAAAAAAGTCGCCGGCAAAGGAGAAGGAAGACTGACACCTGAAAACTAACAACTAAATGCTAGCAATAGTCCGGCAATGGAGTCGTCCGCATGCAAATATTTATGCGAATATTATTCCATTTATTAAAAAAAACAATAATTAATAATAATAATAATAAATAATATAATAGTAATAATAATCAATAAATAATAATAATAAATAATAAAACAAATAATAAATAATAATAGCAAGTAATTATAATCAAAATAAATAATATAATAATTAATAAATAATAATAATAAACAATAATAATATAATAATTAATAAATAATAATAATAAATAAAAATATTTAATAATAATAAATAATATAATAAATAATATAGTAATTAATAATCTAATAATTAGCAAATATGTATAAGCAATAATTAATAATAATAAAAATAATAATAAATAATAATAGCAAATAATAATAATCAAAATAAATAATAGTAATAATAAATAATAATATTAAATAATAATAACATGTAATAATAAACAAAATAAATAATAAAATAAATAGTATAATAATTAGTAATAATAATAATAATAAATATTTATAATAAATAATATAATAATTAATATATAATAATTAATAATAATATTAAATAATAATAACAAGTCTAAGAAATAATATAATTATTAGTAAATAAATCTAAGCAAGGGAAAGGTTTGTCTGTGCTTTGTTTTTGCGTGATCCATCCAATTCGATATTCACCCAATGAGCCCAATGGAAATCCCCCAGCTGTGATGCTGCCCCTGCCCCCACCGCCCACAGCCCAGGCTGGGCTGTGCTGCCCCTCCACACCTGTCGCATAATTGAAGGTAAATTACGTTTACTCGTCTACACATGTTCGATGTTTGAACTCGATTGGCAACGGACAGCGGGGGACAGCAGGGGACAGGAGGGGACAGCAGGGGACAGCACGGGACAGGACGGGACGAGACGGGACTCAGCGTCCAAAAACGAAATTGCTATTTACAAACAATTTTACATATTTACGCGGCAACTGATGACATTTTGCTATAAATTTACCCAAGCACAGCCATCAGCCGCTGTGCACTCTCCTGGACAAAGCCCAGTGCAAACAGGACCAGGCACGACCAGGACTCGTCGCTGCCTGCTGCTCGTACCAAACGCACACTGACTGATGGCTCGGACTGGATGGATGGCACGGCACGGTACGGCACGGCACGGCACGATACGGCTTTGGCTTTTGGCTTGGGCTGCAGTGGGAGGAGGAGTAGAAGCAGGAGTAGGAGCTGTTGCTGGACGCTTATTGTTAGATGGATGGATGGATGATGTGTTGCTTTTGGTCTCCTACCGACGCCGCATTGCATACTGTTGTTGCAATCCATCTAGTAACTTCTCGGCTCCCAGGGCAAGGGGACAGAGGACAGGGCCAGGGCCAGGGCCAGGGACAGGGCCAGAGACACAGCCAGGGCCAGGGCCAGGGACAGATAGAGTTGATGATTTGTGGCGCAAAATGCGAAACTGACAGCGCGCTTCCGCTTAAAGGAAATTGAAATCCTTCTTTGCACAAAATTGTTGACGTATTTACACCCACACAGTTGCAGATGAACAGATGGAGATACACACAGACAGACAGTCAGACGGAGGAGGGACAGCCAGGCAGACAGGCAGAGGGACAGAGGCCAGGCACACGCACACAATTTTTTGTGGATTAATTTTGGCCTGGTTGGGCGGGCGCAGGGGCTGGACTGTCGCTTGTGTGTGGGTGGCAAGGTTTATCCTTATTGGTTTGTTTCGGGGCCTCGTCGCCCTGTTCTGCGGATCCTAATGAATCCTAGTGCTCATGCGTGAGTCTAATTAGTGCCCAATGACACGGCCACCGACACTGACACAGATCGTCCGTCACACGCCACTGAGCAACTCCCAAAAAAGATTTTCTTGCAGGAATTCAAGCCGTGAGCAAGGAGCATTCCATGCTTTCAGTACGTAGCATCATCGCTCTCGGAAAGAGGATAAAATGGCATACCAAAAATATGCGCAATTCTTTCTGCTGAGTGCTGCAGGGCTCGGCCGTCTGCCGCTTGGCTTTCGATTGTTCAAATTAACCACAGCAAAACATTAATAACTTGGCGCGACAAATGGCACAAATTTGAATGCACGTTGCACGAGACAACGAGCAGGTTGTAGGCCGAGATGAGCAGCTCACTTCCTCATGCTTGGAATTGGCAATGTGCCCCCGAAAACTATTTTAAAAATTCCAAAACCGCAAAACGGTGACTGTTTGCGCTTTCTTAATTTTTACTCAGAGCCTGCAGCACGGTTTTGCACAATAAATATTAAGTTGACAACGGAATCGAACTACCTTTCACATTATATTTGGTTCGGGGTGGTGGAATGAATTTAACTGAAGAAAAAGCGACTCAAAGTGCAAGTTTTTTGCCAATTTTAATTCTAATTAGCAAACAAATTTAAATGAAACAGACAAAGAAATAACTAACTAAACTAATAAATAACTAAAATAACCACAAAATAAATATTTTTCTACTTAAAAGGCAATATATATATGTATGTACTCCTCTGTCTTTCCAAGCCACGGGGACTGGAGCGGTGCCTCGCTGCCTCTGCTGGTCCACTGCCAGTCGATTAGCCCGCAGCAGCTAGGGGAGAGGTCTGGCTGAAGGCTTGGCTCCGCATTGAAGATTTAGTTGTCACAGGCAGCTGCTACATCGCTCTGATCGAGGGCGCTGCAGTTGCCATACGAAATGGTGAGCCTCAGGCGGTGGATGGACATGGCCCTGGCACGTCCCTTCCCCGGAGGAATAAACCTGAAGAATTTGTGGCAGCCAGAAGAATGAAAAGTTGAAGTGAGTGCCTCATTCTGCCATCATCTTGGCTGTGAAATCCCACCCACCAGCACAATTAATCCTACAATTAAATATAATTTAACGTTTTAGAATTTGTTTTAATTGAACTGAAATGCATTTGATTTCAGATTGGATTGGATTGGATGGGATGGGCGCAGATGACTCCGTTTCCTAATGGAAGTGCACTTGGACGGCGAGCAGGTCCTTGCCGCGCTGCGTCATGTGCTGGAGCAGGGCGTGCGGCACGACCAGCGTGGAGGGACTGCAGATGAGGGCAGCCATGTCCCTGGGCTCGCGCAGATCGTAGGGCTGGGCGGTCAGCACCGTCAGGCTGTCAGCCAGGTTGGCGCGCGTGGACGCCACGGAGAGGGTGGCCAGGAGCTGAATGTTGGTGGATCGGTGGCTGCTCAGCCACACGAGCAGCATCTCCTCCGGCGGCGACTCGCTCTCGGCGTCGAGGCCCAACACTTTCGAGGGCCGTGTGCGCGCGGCCATGAGGAGCACTGGCAGCAGGCCAGCCACCAGCCTGGCCCGAGGCCCGCCTGAGTCGGTGACCTTGTCCCTCAGCTGGTACAGCATGATGGGCGTGGCCGCGTGCAGCCGCGCGGCCTTCGGGTCCAGGAAGAGCGTCCTGGTCTGTCGCACGCCCACCTGCTGCACGTTCAGCCGCTGGTGGTCGTACAGCAGATGGACGTGCAGGTCCGACGGGAAGCACATTCGGGTGCAGCGTGCGTCGGGGCAGTGAATGGGATCGCAGCGCATGATCAGCTCCATGGGGCGCCTGTCCGCGAGCATTCGATATTTGTCCATCAGCACGCCGAGCAGCTCCTCGTCCGTGTAGGCCACCGGGCGGAACTGCGTGGCCAGCGCCGGCGTGTCCACCTTTGTGGGCATCGTGCAGTCCGTGCGCTTCACCAGGCAAATGCTCCGCGTGGTCGAGCCCTGCAGGACGCCCTGATAGCTGCACCGCTTCACGGGAACCACCGAGGCGACCAGCTGCTTCAGCTGCCGCATCTTCGAGAGTGGCAAGCTGTGCGGCTTCTGTGCGCCAGCCCTGTCCTGATCCTGGCTCTTGGTGGCTTGCTCCTGCAGCCATTCCACCAGCGAGCTGAGCAGCGCATCGGCTCGCGCATTGGCCTTGTCCTGGCTGGGCGGCGACACACCGAAGAGTCGCTCCAGCTGCTCGCCCTGCCACATCGCCGGTGCCGTGGGGGTGTATACAGTTCCTCCGCCTACGCCTGCGCCTCCGCTCTGACGCTTGTGGCGCTGCTTGGGCAGCTGCTGCCTCTGCCGCTTCTCCAGCTCCATCTGCGCTTTCTTCAGTTGAGTGCTGACCTTGAGCTTCGACCTGGCCAGCCGCGCCACAGTCTTGTGCTTGTGCAAGTTCTCGCGCACTTTGAAGTCGCTTCTTATGCAGCGCAGCCCGCGCGACTTGTGCAGCGAGTGGCCGCTCGATTTTCGACTCACTTCGCGCCTCTCGTGGCGCGGCGACTCCAGCTCCAGCCCCAGCACCTTATCCACATGCACCTCCTGTTCATCCAAGGACTTTGAATCGGAGTCCGCTGCCTTTGGGAGCGGCTGTGGCGGCGCCTGCTGCTGGGGGCTCGCCTTTTCCTGCTCATTGGCGGCTCGCGAAAACCGCTCCAGCATTCTGATGCGCTGCTTGGCCGGCACCTCCTGGTCGTTGCCGTCCCCGTGGCAGGACTCGCACAGCAGCACTGGCTTAGTGGGCTTAATGACGGTGCGATCCACGGACCAGCCCTCACCCGTCTGATCGGCTGTGAGGTGTGAGCTTTGGCTGTAGCTTCCGCTGCAGATTTTCGCTGCGCTTCGCTTACCTTTTGGCCCTTTGGCGGCTTCTGTGCGGCTGCCCGCTCCGGCTGCACCGGGGCGAAGAAGGCAAAGCAGTGGCAGACACTGCAGTTATCCGAGACACCCACCACCTCCGCCTCGGACTCGGACTCGGCCTCGGCCTCGGCCTCGGTCGCTGTGCGTCGGCACCTGTAGGCCGGCGAGGAGCCGAGCGACGCCTTCAAGTGGCCGCACTGCGTGCACTTGTACATCCCTCCGATTGCGTCTGTGTCTATTGGAAATTTAGCAACTATTTAAACCAACGGTTCAATCCGCGAGAAAATAAATGAATAAATAAATATTTGTGTGTAGAGCTCCCAAGTGTGGGGCAAAGTGCTGTGGCTGTGACTGGGATTTGATTCAAACTGATTGCCCCTGCCACTGCCACTTGACAGTTGTGTCTGATGTGCCTCTGTTTTTCGGTTTTTTTGTTAATTTTTTGGAGGTGGAGGGTGGGGTGCCAGGGTCAGTGGCAGGCTCACTTCCGGCCGGACATGTGCTGATGATTATATGCCCAATGCTGACGTTTCGTTTGCCGCGCGCACAGCTGCAGCAACATGCAACATGCGGCATGCGGCATGCAGCAGCACCTGGTTTCATCATCAGTATCTCCATTACCATGCACATAATTTGCATGTGCAACGCCAGCAACGCATGCAACGTGCGACGTTGAGTGGCCACCGAAAATGTTGGCAACTTTTGGCGAATTTTGAAGCTTGACCTGCAGCCTGCAGGGTCAGCTAATTGGCGGCACACGCACACCTACACCACAAACACGCACACACACAGAGTACGAGTGGGAGAATGACTCTGCAGCGGCTTAGGCTGCAGCACACCTGCGCTCAAAATTAAAGCAGTGCCAGGGCTGGCGCTTTATGCTAATTATTTTAAATACAAAATATTTTTTGTAATATATTTTTGTATATGCGGCAAACACTTTTCGAAAAGAACCAGAGAAAGATTTCATGCCATTAATTGTATTTCATTTGAGTGTTTGCTGGCACTGCTGCTATGCTGCTGGCCGCTGCTGTGTGTACGCCACAGCTTGTTTTTGTTCCCCCCACCCTCAGTGCATTTGTATTTTTGACAGCTAATAAAGAGCGAGATAGTGGCAGAGAGGGAGAGTGAGCAGAGTGGCAGAGAGGGAGAGTGAGCAGAGTGGTGAGAGTGAGCAGAGTGAGGAGAGAGCAGATTCTCGTAGGTGGACTGCTCGTAGAGGTAGCGGCAGGCCCCCCTGTCATTCGGCTGTAACTAAACATTTTTGTGTTGCCTTGTTTACAACGGCTAATCGCCTTGGCAGAGCAGCCCCAAGCCCCAAGCTCACAGCCACCCCAGCCAACCACTGGGTGGCACTGCACTGCTTTACCAATTTCCATGCAGTTCAATTAGAATTTGTCATTGAGGTGCTGCTCAAAAACGAACCAAAAAAATACACTAAAAATAGGGCAAGAAGGGAACGAGTGAACGAGAGCTGCCTGCCAGCTGGCATCTCGGTTTCTGCATTGAATACCCTTGCAGAATACTCCTTTTTAATCATATTTATTTATGGCTTATTTATAAATATGAATTACTTAAAAATCAATTCTAAAAACTAACTATTTCAATATTGTTATATCATACAAAAAAAAAAAATATATAAATATATATACCAATATATAATAAGACCTATAATAAGAACAAAAATGAAAAATTTACTTTAAATAAAATTATATTAAACCAAAAATAGATGAAATAAATGAAACTTTATGTGTGTCACATATTGTTTAGAAATAAGATTAAATATTGTAATTGTAACTATAACTCTGCCGTGACTAGTGCATTACAAATAAGTTTTACTTGTAGCACTAGGAAAAATCAAAACTAAACACAAATACAAATACATTTTTGAGTGGAAGCTAACGCTGATTTTATGATATTTTCTTGACTTTAAAATATTAACATCCAATACCCATGGTTAAGAAGCAATAAATATGGGAAATTTTGACAAATACTTGCAACTAAATTCGAGTTTTTAATTATAACATTATAAAATTCTATTTATGCATCGAATTGCAGATGATTTTAAAATGCTATAATTTTTGTTAGGCAAAAGCTCCTCCCTAAAGCTTAATGGAATTAATTAATTAAATTCATACAAATCTGTAATGAAGTTCTGGCAGTTTTCCAAAAAGAACGCAGCGAGCCAACCGGATAGCGCATGGACCCGGGAGCCCAGCACGAGTTGAAATTCCATTTTTGAACAGGTATTAAAAATCGTATTCAAAAAAGAGTTGAATGCCTGGCTAAAAGGTATTTTGTGCAGGTTGGCTGCACTACACATAAAAATCTGGACACAGAAAATACAAGAGGGAATGGGAGAAGGAGTAGTAGAAGGAAAGGTGGTGCTGGTGGCGCTGGTGGTGCTGGGGATGCAATGGCAATGGCATTGGTAGGTTGGTTAGGGACTTTGGTTTTGCTTTGCTTTGGTCATTGAGCTTTTGCGGTGGTTTTGCCTGTGCAGCAGCAAAATATGAAATGCATTGGCCTAATGTTCCACCTCTGTCTCCCTTGCTTCCCTCCATCGCTCTCCCCCTCTCTCTCTCACTCTCTCTCCCTCTTTCTCTCTGCCTTTCTTTGTTTCTCTCTTGCCGCCATCTGTTTTTGCTGGTGCGTTGTTGTCCGCTTGTCCGTTTGTCCGTTGGCCCCATCATCCTTCCAGCCTTTTATCTGCCCTCTTTGCACCTTAACCGCAGTTTACTGTGGGCAAAGGCTCCAGGCTCCAGGCTCCATCTAGTCATCGATGGTCATTCATCTAACTGCTGTCTCTGTGTCCGTTGCTGCCCGCTCACTCGTTGGGCTGGGGGTTGAATAGTCCCCGTTCTCGTTCCCGTTCTCGTTCCCGTTCTCGTTCCCGTTCTCGTTCCCGTCCTGGTCAGCACTCACTCTCTCTCTCTCTGGTTTCCCCCGCATTCACTGCTGCCCTGTGATGGTCGGTGATGGTCATAAGGACCATTCTAATCCACTTTGTTGAAAATACTCCACTGCATATTGAAGGGTCTGAAAGCATTCCCAACGATCAGCGGTGGCCGTGCTCTGCATAAAAAAGTGCCATAAAATACGCTTAAAGTCGAGGATATTGGTGGGAATTTAAGATCGAGCAAATATCTATTTATATGCAATAAAAACTTGGATGTAATAAATACGGCAAGTCGGTTTTTATTTATTTATTTTATTTTTTTTTTTATTTTATTTTTCTTTTGTAAAAATTTAAGTGATTAAATCCCCTGTGCAGTGTGCAACATTTTTGTATGAACATAATCTCTCTTTTCATTGGCATTAATTTATATCCAATCCCCCCCTCTGCCAGGCGCCTCTGCTCGTGGTCCAGCAGTGCCCCCAAAGCTACGTTTTGTGAAGCGTTTCAAGTTTAGCGCAATGGTGACAAGGCAAGGGGTTAGGCATGGGTGGAAGGGTGTGCTGAGGGGGGGAGTGGGTTTAAGGGCCGTCCTGCATATCGATTTGATGTGATTTTCATTAAAAACTCAACACAGGTAGCAACAAAACAAACTGGAAGCTGGTAAACGGGATAGAAAGAGCCAAAGAGTCCGCTGGCAGAATTCAGTACAGATGGAGAGTGAGGCAGAGAGAGAGAGAGATGGAGAGAGAGAGAGCGGTAGAGCGGTAGAGGTAGAGGCTAAAAGCCACGCAATGCACAAAACCACGTGAGGAGGTCATCAGGCAGGAGTCGTGGAGGGATCGTTCCTGGGGATTTGCAAAAGAAAATCGCTATAAAATCAGCTTTACGCTACTTCACCCTTTCCGCATACCAAAGAGAAATACAAAAAAAAAAACCAAAAACCAAAACCAAAAAAAAACAGCAAACAGAAAACAGAAAGCGAACGAACCAACAACAAAGATGACAAATAGAAAAACGATGAATAGGTCCAAAAAGCGGAAGCAGCTGCACATTAGCCAAGAGAGCCAAGAGCGAGGAGAGCCAGGAGCGAGGAGAGCCAGGAGCGGGAAGAACCAGGAGCGAGGAGAGCCAAGAGGATTCCCTGTATTTGGGGGCATGGCAGGAATGGCACTCGGACTGGGCATAGGTGTATGGCAGCTCGAGATTGAGTGGGCGCTGTTGTCCCTACGTGAGCAGTCGAAGTTCGACCAGCAGCAGCAGTCCCAAAGAAATTAAAAGCAAACAAACAAATCGATTATTAGCAAACAGCCACACATAAAATGCCAGCAACAACCCAAAGAAAGGAAAAAGGGTTCAGATACGTTTTTTGGTAGGATGCGGACTTGGCACATGGATTTGTATGGGCCAAAAAGATCTGCGCAAAAGTGTCGAGGCATCTGCTTCTGGGGCTTCTGGCGGGTGGGGCTCGGACCTCCCACATCTTCATTGTTTGCTGGAGGCTGTTGGAGGGAAATCTGTTTTCCGTTCGTTCGATATTTTCACGCATGATTTATGACCCCGTTAACAAGTAAAAGTCTCCAACGTGCTGCAGCCAGCCAGGCAGCCAGGCAGCCAGCCAGCCAGCAGTCCACCAACTTGAAAAATGAATTTCTCGTTTCTGTCCGAGACCAGAACCGCCCCCTGCACCCACGCAACATCCATTCGTTTTGCTAGTATCCGTCGACCCGCTCTGCCACGAAAGATGAAGTGGCAGCGAGGCACGTAAAGCTCGCCCGCTCTTGTTCGCTGGGGGCGCGGACGCGGGCGCGGGGCGTGGGCGTGCCGCATAAAGTTGCCGAAATGAAGCTTAATTTAAAGACAAACATTTGTGCATAACAGCGACAAGGACAAGGGTTTCCTTGCTGCCACTAGCCGTCCTCCAAGGAGGCGGGACATGCCAGCAGGGCAGGGCAGTCTGTGGTGGGGTGCGGTGGGGTGTGGAAGCAGCAGTTAACCAAGGGGTATATTAGCTAGCCCACACCTACAGTGCGCACAAGCAAAAGGGTCACCGAGGGGTTGGCACTGCCACTGCCACTGCACCCCTCTGATCACCGTTCTAATTATGAATTTAAAAAGTGTTTTATTCTCAAAAGCCTTCAGAGCAAATGTACAGGAAAAAACCTGAAAAAAATACACAGAAATACACACAGAAATATATTCAGCGATGGCAACGTTTTGCTGCATGTTGCTCAACGTTCATCGAACCTTTGACCTGCTGAACTTCTTTCGAGAATCTTTCGATTTTCAGCTTCGGTTGTTTTTCTTTTTTGCACTTTAAATTTCCATTTGCATTGCCAGTTTTTGGCGCAGTTTGTGGCTTTCATCAAACATTGTTGACCACAGGCACAGGGCATAAGTGGAGTCCATCAATCGCCACCATCCAACCGTCTCGCTCTCGCTCTCTCTCGTTCTCCCTCGCTCTCTCTCGCTCTCCCTCGCTCTCTCTCGCTCTCCATCTATTTCACGTTTCTCAAACTCTTATCTCTGACATTTTCACTCTGGCAATGGCCGCGTGCGTGCCTGCCTGACTGCTTGCCTGCCTGTCCGCGTTCCAAGCAGTTAACCGAACTTGGACATAAAGCAGTAGAAAGAGGGAGGGAAAGAGAGACTGAGACTCTTGCCTGTTTGTGTTTGTCTTGGCCAAGGCTAAAATGTTTGACTGGGAGAAGCTGGCTAGCTGGCTGGCTGGCTGGCTGGCTGGCTGGCTGGTTGCGCCACCACCCACCAAAAGGGAAAAGTTTTGCCCCGTCGCTTTATGAATTTTACATATGTTTTAGGCCCAAACTGAGACGAAGAACGAGGTGAGGTGAACCGAAATGAAATAAACATTAGAGAAGAGAACGAGAAGGCAAAGAGAGAGGTGCAGAAGGGCAGCCAACCAGTCGGCAGGAAATCCATACAAATCAGAAAAGTAAAAGGAGAACAACAACCATAACGGAACTAAGCAGGTGTGCTCTTAACGGTGGCTGGCGACAGCGGGGGGCAGCAGTGCAGAATGCCAAGTATTTGGACAGGGATAAGGTAGTGGTAGTGGTAGAGGTGGAGGAGGACTTCCCCTGGCATTGTCATCAATCATCGCCGTTCTCGCGCAGCCCACACAGCCCACGCAGCCCACGCAGCACCTGCGAATGGAACAAGCAACTGGAACCGTAACAGGAACAGGAACAGGATGCATGGCTGCTGTTACTGTTGCCGGACTCTTCTTCCTTTTTTTTTTTTGGTATTTTGGGGGCTAATCACGAGTCAGCTTCATGGTTTTTCAAGCTTCAACTGCTTCAGTAGGTTAATGGGGGGAAAATCGCTGCAGGGGCATGCCGCGGGGGGCTACAAACAACACGTGCATGGGCATGGGCTAAAAACTTTTCAAAATTCTCTTCAAATATCCATGGCGGAAAACAAATGCTATGCCATGGCATGCCCTGCCTTTGATACCCTTTGCACATCGATAGCTGCAGCATTTAGCCCCAAATAAAGATCGAAATAGATCATATGTATATTTTTTTGCCTCTGTTATATATATTCTGGGATATTCTGGGACCCAATTGTGGCTAGAAAGTCACTTTGATGGGTTAAATAAATCGCCGAAAATATCGAAATTATTATCATTTGAGATAATTTAATACTTGGGAAATAGAACAAAAATTAAATTAAATTTTTTGGTTTTTATTACTTATTCTTTTGATGCGTTACATAAATCGCCAAAATTGTCGCCAATAATTTTAAATGATTTACTATTTTGGAAAAAGAAAAATTTTTTTTTTTTTTTTTTTTTTTATTAGTATTATTTTTTACCCAAACAAGACGAACTCGCAATTTTGATACTTTTCCTAAATGCTTGTGTTTCGTGTTACGTGTGTATACATTGAATTTAAACTGACATCAGTTGGGCCAACAACGAAGCAACTCTACTGTACGCAGCCTACACCGGGAATCGAACCCGGATCCGGACGTGTGGCAGGCAGGCATCTCAGCCGACTGCTCCACACCCGGCGGCAATGTGACGTTGGAAAAAGTCATATATAAGTTACCAGTGGGGCCTACTGTGAACCGGGTCTAAAATTCAATTTATTGTGTTTAGGCCTTCGCTGTATTTTACTCGCTGTATTTTATTCGCTGTATTTATTTACACTCTTTGTATTTCACTCGCTCAAGTAAACGCGAGTAGAAAAAAAAGCAAAGGACATTCCCGTTGGACTTGTTGCCGCCTTTGTTGCTGGCAGGAGTCTCTCCACTGGCCTAGGCCTATAGCTGAAGGATGTATCCTGTAACTGGCAGAGAATAGATCGGCTCGGACCCTCAAAGAATGTTCATTGCATGGGTTTGGGCAGGTTGTCTTTGTGCGCTTGCAGGGTATCCACCCGATCGAGTGGCCAGCCTTCTGTGGATTTTTGTTCGCTGTAACAGTTGTCGAAAATGATAGCAGAAAGCTCCCAGAAACCAATTGCCGTGGGAGCTAGCCGCTGCTCACGGGCTCTGCTCGGCTCTGCTCTGCTCTGCCCTGCTCTGCTGTGTGGCACGCGTGTGCTTGATGGGCCTCCAGTCGGGTTGCACCCCCAGAGAAGAGACGGCGGCGGCGACGAACACCCGCCCCCCAGCACACGGCGGCTGTTTGTTTGCGCTTAATTCGCGCCGCTCTGCGTCTGAGCGTCAACGTCATGGGGCACTCAACCATGTTCGGTTGCCGCTACGCCGTTACACCGTTACGCCGTTACCATCTACCGTTGCCTGTGGCAAAAGCTGTTAACTAAGCGCACGGCAAATGTTTGCCAGCACCGAAGACGTTTAACCATGCTTATTAAAACCGCGGCACCGCCCCCAGCCACAGTCCCCACCCCAACCTAAGCCCCAGCCCCAGCCCCAGCTACTGTTAACCCTTTATCTACCGCACTCTCTGCTTATACCTTCCTGCAGCGCGTTGGCAGTCAGTCAGTCAATGAACCCGTCCAAAGCCAGTAGTCTAAAGGCCACAGGGGGCATGTCATACTTTTGCTTTCGCTTTCGACTCTCGACACTGTGACTGCGATTAGGAAAGGGTGGGGACTGAGGCTAGGACTGAAGCTGGGACTGAAGCTGGGACTGAAGCTGGGACTGGGTCTGGGGCTGGAACTGGGTCTGGGGGGACTGGGACTGGGGCCGGGACTGGGGCCGTAGCATCAATATTTATAATGTTAGTTTTAAATTAGCGCAAAATAAACGACTGGCAAATATTGAAATAATCTCTCTAGCCCTCACTGCCCCACTCCCTGCCTTCCAGCCTCCCTCCCACTCCATCTCTCATTGTGCTAAATATGATTTAATCTTTTGGTATCCACGCGGTATCCACTGAACTGTTTGCTGCCTGCACCGCTCCAAAGATCCCCCGTGGGCTGTGCCGCAAAATCCCCCAATCAAACACACGGCGCGAATGAATGGCAAAGCGCTGAATGGGAAGTGTTGGAGGAGCGTGGAGCGAGTTGAGAGCGGTTAACTAATGATAATTCGCGCACAATTATTTCGTATGCAAACTGCTGAATTTAGAGGGAATCAGCTGCCACAGCAATCAGCAAAAAATCTGCCCTAAATTTATTAATTTTCCTTGGCCCAGCAAGTCAAGAAAATTGCCATAATATTGCCCCGGCCAATGCCAAGAATGGAGTGAGGCAAATCCGTGCTAGCTCAGAATTTGCTCACAGACATCTCTCTACCATCGCTTAGGTGTGGGTTTGCACCTGTGTTTGTGTGTGCTTGCGTGTGTTTGAGTGTGTTTGCGTGTGTTTGCGTGTGTGTTTGCGTGTGTGTTTGCGTGTGTGTGTTTGTGGATGGAGCTGGCAGATCTTCTGGTTGAGCTACCGTTTGCGGTTATTGCGGTTGAACCAGAGCCCGACCGCAAAGCGAGTTACAAAAACCAGAAACCCCAAAACCCCAAAACAGACACTCGCTTCAATCGTCGACAAAACTGCCCGCATAATTTTAGCTTGAAATTTAACTTTAATTCTTTTTGCAAAGCCCCATCTATCAGATACAGATACACATACTATACACATACACTGTATGTATTTTTTTTTTGTGTGCAACTTTTAAACATCTGACTGGACATTGGGCAGCGTCAGGTTATTGATACGTTTGCGATTCGCACCACAAATCACAGTCCAATTAAATGCCCAGTCGGACTCCAATTAAAGCTGCCACAGCCAGAGGGATGCACCAATTGGATAAAGTATAGGCGGGGGGGGGGGGGGGGGGGGGCAGGAACACTGGACAGGGGGACGGGGGACAGGGGCCAGCTGCCGTTCCAAGCTGAAAACGTTGCAGAAACTTTTTCGACTGGCGAAAGTTTCGATGTCGCTTTGTCGAGCGGCAAATAAACCAGTTGCAGACAGGACTCCGACTCCGACGCTGACTCTGGCTCAGCCTCAGCCTCAGACCCAGTAACCCAAGGCCCCGCACATTCCCCAGAGCCACTAGCTGGGGCGAGTCGTCGCACAGTGGGGCCTTCCTGCGGCCCTTTCAGCTTTAAATTTGTGTGCAGATTGTCACCTACTTAAGTATGCCAATAGGCAAAGAAATGTTCCAATTAAAAGCCTAATTCAACTCGAAATTCCTAAGTAAATCAGAAGATTTACCAAAGGATCAACTGACGTTGGGATGCCGTCATTGATGCCAGTCGTTGATGATATTCACAGCAGTCATTGAAGACATAGCTAAGATTTTTATAGGGGTTACTTTAGTTATTAATATTAATAGCGTTACCGACTAAACAAGACCATTTTACTCCACTTAAAAGCTGCAGAATATGCATACAAATTTAATAATTTATTCTTTAATTTTCTCAGAGTTTTTGAACGGTCTTCGAAATTTTGGGAAATTATGCAAAGCTCTCTCTCCCAGTAAATGCACATTTGCCAGCTCTTTTTGGCTGAGGCGCCACTGCAGTGGGGTTTGTTTGCTTGTATAATATATATATATAATATGTATAATATTTGTTATAATATAAAGACTTATATTTGAATCTGCTATATTTGCTAAAATTATTTTTTTGTATTTTGTATTTTTGCTTGCAATTGTTGCTATGGCAGCTGATATATATAAAGTCATTATTTGTGCAGAAATATAATATTTTATTGCATTATAATAAAAAAGACAACAAGCAAAAAAGTTTTCCATTCAACCAATCGTTTTCATACCAATGGTTTATATGGCAGCTATATGATATAGCAGTTCGATCCCGATGATTTTAATACATAAATTTACATTAAAAAAAGGAAAATTTTGTGCAAAGTTTCCAGTCTCTACCTGAACTGTAAGTATTTTTGGTCGCTCTGCCACAGAACGCCGCCCACTGTGCACTGTGCACTGTGCTGCGTCTGTACTGACTGTACCATGCACAAAGTACACACATATACGTATACATACATACACATGGGAGTGTGTGCAAGGCTACACTAGTGTGTGTGTGTGTGTGCACTCAAAACGTAGCAACAAATTTACGACTCATACGTGCAAATTATTTGGACACAAAAACCAAAAAACCAAAGACAAAAACCAAAAAAAAAATGTAGGTAATGAAAACATCAGCAGTGAAAAATGACAAAAAATGAATTTCGGAATGTTTTATGGTGAAGTCTCAATTATACGCCGTTCACACATAATTTTAGCTCGTGCATAGAGTTGGCTGAGTTCCGAGAGCTCTTCAGCGAGTTAAAGCCTCATTTATTCGTGGTAGATAATTCAGAGGAGTACATTTTGATTTAATTTAAATTAGTTGTGACAGCGCTAACAAATTCCACCTCACTGTGTTTATTTATTTTATTGTTTAAATCAGTTTGAGTTTGTTTGTAGTTAGTTGATTTTTTGCAGCACCCAAGACCTGTGCATACCTTCAGGTTGCAATCAAATAATTTGATCGCAAATCACTTTAGCTGCTCCAGTCACTGCTCGGCGCTCCCTGACCATTCCAATCATTTCATTTTAATTAAGAATAACATTTGCAGTTTCGGTTATGGCTCCCCAAAGTCAACTTTCATTTAGCTTTATGGGGTTGGGGGCTGGGGGTTGGCAAAACACACACAAATCGAAAATTTTCACCGAAATGTTAACTAAACTATTTAAATGGTTTTGCTGCTGTTGCTGTTTTCTGATTTTTAGACTGTTTTCCGGGCAGCATCAAAGTCAACGAAAACTGCAGCCGGAGCTGATGGTCGTTGTCGAAGCTGCTGTTGATTTTTCATTTTTAGTATACAGCACGGGAATACCCTTTGCCGGAGGGCAGCACAGCAAAAGAAGTAGCCGCTTCAGGCCTTGGTCAGGCAGATTGGCCGTCGAGTTCCATGGAAAATAAATTGGTCAGTGGAGGCAGCTAAATTCGGATAAAAATATAGAAATATTAGCTGCTAAAATGCTAAAGAGTTTTTTGCATGTTTAAACAAGAAAGCAATATTTATAATAATAACAATTACTATTAAATAAATAAAAATAATTGCTCAATTGCTCAGTTGAATGTCTGCCTGTCTGGCTGTAATCAAATCAAGCAATAATGCCCAACACCTGCTTTAAGCATTACCCACCAGGTTCTGCCAGGGTATATGCATTTTCGGCCCCCTACCCCCCCGAATCCTGGCCACCAGATTCTTTGCTTGTTGCTGCTGTTGTTGTTGTTGTTTTTTTGCCGTTGGACGACGGTCCGCTGAAGAGCGTAAAATGCATGGAGTTTATATAAAGTTTGTTGTAACACAAAAAACGTAGAACTTTTTGATGTTTTATTAATTAACTTTTTGCATTTTACAGTGCAGTAGTAGTGGGTGGGTGGGGGGTGGCTGGTCTGGCCATGGTGCATCGGTTGGGTGGGCAAGGTGGGAGAGTAAAAATAGTTGCCAGCATGTGGTTAAAACTTTGATGCCTGCCCCAGTGACGTACACACACACACACACCAGGCGGGACATGCAGACATGCATTGTGCATATTAAAATATTTATGATTGTGTGAAGGAGGCGGGCACCTGAAGCCGCCCCCTCCCCCGCCCGGTCAGGTGAACCTTTTTGCATTAACACTCGTATGGCAGGCACAGTGGAAGCTCCAGTGAAAATTGAGATTTTTGTTTGTGCCATATAAAAATTATAATTTTATAATAATAATAATAAATAATAAAAAATAAAATAATAAATAATAATAATAATAAATTTATAGTAATAATTATTATTGTGTACAAAAATAAATTCTGAGTGTCTTTTTTTCTGCGTGGTGGAACTTGCCCTTAGAGCAAATTCCAAACTAGACTCTTTAGCAGAGTTTTTACTGTATGTAAGCGCAGTTTTTGTTGCTTTTGTTGCTGCCAAGTACTACTTTTGCCATCTTTCACTTAATTGCTCGTAAAATGCAAAAACGAAAATGTTCTCAAAAGAATGCTGTGGGGGCACGAAGCACCCTACCCCCCCTAGCACCCAGTCAAACACTCGAATCAAACAACAAACTTTCATCAAAAGAGAAGGCGAGAAAGAGCAAGAGGCAGCAAGAGGCAAGCGAAAGAAATGGCATGGAAAAGTCAAAGACGACGAGAAAGTAGAAAGTGGAATATATAAAAAAACATGTCAAAGCACATGGCGGAAATCATTGAAATGATTTGATCGAATATATAATGCGTATACGGCGCCCACCCATGGCCAAGTGCTCATTAATATATGATTGAATCTCAGAGCGAGCAGCAACAGAATAGGAGAATGAAGCAGTAGAAGTAGAATGGAATGGAGTGGACTGGAATGAAGGGAGAATACGAATAAGAAAGGAGAGCAGCTCAACTGCGACTCCATTAAAAATCTTCGAAAATATGCCATAAATAATGCAAACAATTTGCCAGCATAGAAAAGCCAGGGACTTTGCCAGCTTCTGCTGCTGCTGCTGCCTGTGTCTGTGTTTGTGCCTTTGCCACTGCCACTGCCACAGCCACTGCCACTGCTTGCCGCGGCATGAAAAGACCCAAGCCCCACAAAGAAAACTGCAAAACGAAACGAAACAAAAGCCTTTCCAAAGACGCAGCAGCAGCAGCAGCAGCAGCAAAATCAGAGACGGGCAAGGGATAGGCAAAGAGCAAACGCAGAAAAGTAGACTACAATTTTTGCTTGGGCGGCAGCGCCGCAGTTTCGACGAATATTTCATACACTTCCACAGATTTCAGCAACATGAAAACACAATCAAATATTAAGCTACGCTATTTAACTATTTTGGGCCTTGAGCTATAAATTATAGTATTAAAATTAATAAAAATTAATATTAATAAAAATTAAAATAAATAAATTAATAATATTAAAATTAATTAAAATTAAATTAAAAAACTATTAAAATTAAAATAAATAAATTAAATACAATATTGTTAAAAACGCTTTGCTGTGAGAATTTCCTAAGGATTGCCCACGACAGCGAGTCCTAGTCGCTGCATCTTGTAGTCCAGCGAGCGCGTGCTACATTCTGGCGAGTGGATGGAAATTTGTTTCCCCTTCTTGGGTGTTAAATCACTTTAACTTCTCAGAGTTCTTTGCAGCATTAACGATGCACACATATCGATCATGCCGGTGAATGCAACCCTGATCTGTGCCTAGGGTATGGACACATCACAGTGCCGCGGCAGTCAAACTTGTATTTTGCGCGGCAATAAAAAATAAAAGCAAAAACAGCAATGAAATTTTTGCTTCTCTTCGTTCCCTTGCACCAATCTTTCTCTCTGCCCTGTCTCTGTCTCTGTCTCGGTCTCGGTCTCGGCTGTGATGGCTCTGCTCTCCACTCTGGACTGGATTTGCAGGCGGCAAAGATGGCTGCGACCAGTGCAGGGGAGGGTGGGGGAGGGTTGGGTCAGGGGACATGGAGCACATGGAGGATGAAGCCGGAAGCGGGAATAACTGTGCGCGGCATAACGGAACAACAAAGCGCACCAGGCACGAGTACAGTAGTACAATAAAATTGCATACGAAAGCAGTTTACTGCAGACGAAAAAATTAAATTAATGAAGAAAAATGGTAATAAAGCGTAAGTCACGTGTGTCTCTCCCCTTACACCCTGTCTCTCTCTCTCTCTCTCTCGCTCTCTCTCTAGCTCTTCATCTCTGTCTCTGTCTCTGTTTCTTTTGCCCGTCAACTATCTCACTCTTTTTCCACTGTTGTGAGGTACCCAGCAAAGACAGACAGAAGTTAGACACTTTGGCTGGCAGGGGATTGGGCTAGGAATGCTTTCGCCTTCGCCTCTCCGCATGTTTCCACCGAAACTTCAACCGAAAATCTGTGAGCAGCCGTAAAAAAGAGCAAAGAGCCGAGAATTAAGTATGTGAGCTGTAAAAAGACATGAACGTTAGAATATTTGACTGCAAATAAACAGTACGAGTGCACGGAACGGACATGACTTTAACCTGTGTGGCTCGTCGCCATTGTCTGCACGGCGCACACTTCTTGTGTGCTTTTAATTTTTCAGTACTAAACGATGGAGTGAAGTGGATTAGTTGAGGGGCTTAACGCAAGTTTGCTGATTGAATATTAGATCTGGATCATGGAGTATTACCCTTATGCCTACAATCCAAATAAATTCTATTTAATGTCTATATATATTTTTATTTAAAATCTGAGTATTTGATGTACTTAAATATAATTGTTTTTCTTTTGTTTTTACATGAAATACATGAATATTTATTAATTTTTTTTTTTTTTTTTTTTTTTAGGGTTAAACGCAAGTTTGTGATTAAATATTACAAAATTTTGTAATACCTAATGCCTACAATCCAAATAATTCTATTTAATTAATTAATTATTTTTTTTATTTATTTATTATTTAATTACAATTTAATTAAATGTTGTGATGTAATTTAAAATAATTTTTTTTTTTTTTTAATGCATGAAATACATGAATATTTATTTATTTATTTGTATTTGTATTTATTTTGATTTTTATGACTATTTTTATTTTTTTGCACCTGATCTGCCTGCTCTCCTTTGCTTGGACTATGCTCATGTTCCACTGCTCATTCTCAGCCTTCGCTTCTGTTTCTGCCATTTCCTTTTGGCTTTCTTTAATCTCTCTTCGCAGCCTGCACGACTAATGTGCATATCCCCACTGCGGGCGTCCGAGCTTTGAGTAATGGAAACTGTCGAAAATGCTGAACAAATGGAGCGTGTGTCAGTCAGCGCTCAGCTATCAGTGCGTGTGCAAGCGCAGCCAAAAAGGGGCTGCAGGAAGAAGGTATTTCCCCCCTCTACGCAGCTTGAAAAAAAATGCTGCAAAAATGAGCTTTGTCCAATGCACTTATTAGCGAAATGCTAATTGAATTTCCATTAAATTGACGTGCGCATTTGCAATTAGATTTACGCACATGTAGAAATGCCTGATTATATGCACATAAATATGCGAGTGGAGGGCTGTGCCGCGCTACTTTGATGCTTTGTCGCTGCTCCTCATTAATTTTACAGGATTAGTAATTAAACACATGTCCGTACATAGGCACACACATAGCAGTAGCTCTCTGTGTGTGTGTGTGTGTGCATAATCCCATTATTAACACTTTTACATGGCCAAATCTGGGGGACTGGACTGGACTGGACACTGGCAAAAACCCATTGGAGCGGACGATGCATCCCACAAATTGACAATTAAATATCAACTTAGTTAACTTTTATGTGGCACAAGCCCAGTGGCTGTGCTTTTGTTGTTGCTGTTGCTGTTTTTGCTTTTCCCAGTCTTGATTAACAGCTAATTAATGAGAGAAGCTTTAAAGTCGCATAAATTCAGCCGCGAATAAAGTCAATGAAATGGTTTTCTTTTTTTTTATTGTGTGCGTGTTTTTTTTTTGGCTTGAACTGAGGGATTTCCTTGGCATGTGTGTGTGTGGATCTGTGTGTGTTTACAGCAACAAATATGCCTCGAAAGCAAAGCAAGCATAATCAAATTATTTCCACTCGATTGGTGTTTATTGATAAATTACGCCACAAACAATATTTTGATAACATCAATTATAGTCACCAATGGCAATGGCAATGCCAATGCCAATACAATGCCACCCGCCCCTGCTCCGCCTTGTGTGTGTAAGAATATCCATTCGATGAAACTTTGTTGGCTGGGAGAAAGTACAGCAACAACGACAACAAAAAACACCACACAAAGATGTGTCAAAGGAGGAGCGTGGGGGGGGGGGGGGGTGAAGGGTGCTCGGAGGTGCTAATCGAAGACACACGCATTGTTTAGGCAAACAATTTTGGAATATACATAAAGACTAAGCCGATTCATTGATACCGTACGAAAAGCGAGTTCAGAGCAGGTAAAGAGTGTCATTTATTTATTATTTATTTATTATTATTATTTATTTTTTATTTATTATTATTATTATTTATTTATTATTTATTTATTTATTATTATTTATTTATTATTTATTTATTTATTATGATTATTTATATATTATTATTACTTATTTATTATGTTTATTTAGTTATTATTATTTATTTATTATTTATTATTATTATTTATTTATTTATTATTATTATTATTTATTTATATGTTATTATTCTTTATTTATTTATTATTTTTATTTATTTATTATTATTATTTATTTCTTATTATATATTTATATATTTATTATTATTTTATTTCTTTATTATTTATTATTATTATTTTCTTTATTAATTTATTGTTTTTTTTATTTATTAAACATTTGGGAAATATGCACACAGAGTTGTAAAGATAACTATAAACTACAATATCAGCTTTGCCTGTAGTTTATGTTGCAACCATTCAGAAGATTTCAGGAAGAGTCAAAGTTAACTGCAACGAACAGAGTGAGACCATGGCTGGAGCACACCTCCATTCAGTGCTTTCTTGGGGGCAATATCAGACACAAATAATGGGGTGCATATATACCTCTATTATTGTACTGCTTTCTGCTCCATCTGGCATAGTAGATGCGCTCACTTCTCGTAGCTTTAAGCCACTTGAAGGGGCGATGCAAGCTTCATTCAGTGTAATATTTCTCACAGAAGCTGGCACACAAAATTGTATTGCTCTAGCTCTGATAGTCTCTGAGAAGTTGGCCATAGACAAGACGAAAGGAGAGACAGATGTACTACCATATTCGGATATTTTCAGCGAGTGCCTCAAATGATGGATTAAAGCACATACAAAAACAATAATTACATGGATAGGACATGGCCAAACCCATTTTCAACTGACTCAATGTTCTGCAGTCTATATTCCATGGGGTACGGCACCTATAGCCGATCCAATCATAACCGAGCTTAGCCCAGCCATGAAAACAGCAATGAAGCTGTCCTTAAAGACTGACGACTGGCTGCAGGGGAATAAAAAGCAGAAAAAACCATGTGTTGGGCCGCCACGAAAAAGCCCATAATACCCTAATCAGTGATGGGACCAACAACAGCAACAATTTCAGCTCTATGGGGTGGGGTGTGGTGTGGGAGGGCTGCTGTTGCCAGGGGTAGACAGGACACTGTGCAGCCAGAGGAAAAAACTGTGGTGGTGGGGGGGCTGAGGATATGGGAACCACATGTGTTTTTATTTGCTGGCCACAATTGATTTGTAATCTTGGCAAACAGGATTTAACAGATTAGACGTGTAACAAGCAACGGGGGCGCCCGATAATCGCACGCACACAGCCGAAAAACAGTCCCCCCCCCAGCACCACCCCAACCCAAACACACACACAGACAACACCACGTGTGTCCTGGTTTTTGGTCCCTCTTCAAGGGGAACGGATGGAATTTTTGTTGCTTTTTTTCTCTGCTGCTGCTGCTGCTGCTGCTGCTCTGTTTCGTGGAGGCGGAGGGCACTTTATTTGCTCGCTCGCTTGGCTCACATTGGCTGTGCTCTCCGCTTGTATGATTGATACTTAATGCCGCTTTTAGCCTCGTTAGGATATCGTTGGCCATGCCCGTGCCCGTGTCCGTGTCCGCAGCCCCGTGTGTCCGTGCGGCCTGTTGTCCGCGTGTCCAGGGCGTGTGTGTGCGTGTGGCTGTTGCCATCGTAATAGCTAGTTTTATTGTCATTTCTTTGGCTTTTGTTTGAGTTTGAGTTTGAGCCGGGCGCCAATTAGCTGCCCGTTTTCATCGAATTCTCGCTCCATTCGGCTCTTGCTTTTTTCCATTTGTCAACGTTAATTGATGATGAGCACTCATTTAGTAGATTTTGGCGAGTTCGTCAATCCATCCAGTCGGTCAGTCGGTCAGTCAGTCAGTCAGTCAGTCAGTCAGTCAGTCAGTCAGTCGTTGAGGCAGCAAGTCAGTCATTCAGGGAGTCATTCTGGCTCTGCTTTCGCTGGCTTTCAATTAATTTATGCCACTGCCTAATTTTGATAACACACGAGATGCTGAGGCTGATGCTGGCTGCTGGCTGCTGGCAGTTGGGCAGGTGTCGCCGCATCTAATGAAGCGACCACATGGCGTATGATCAATGTGAGCTTGGTCACCCACCACTAAGACCATTAGCAATGCTGATGGAAAAAAAGGAATATTGATGAAGGCAAAATTGAGGTCTCGGGCAGATAATAAGCAACTTCGACTCAAAGCGAAAATATTTCTTGCGGGGGAGCAGCATTTAGCGTGCAATTATTATTGTTATTCGTATACGTAATAATTGGCATGGGAATTTACTTATTTTTTGGGTGTTTAATTTGGTGAACCGCTGCAGATTTTGCAGCATTATTTACGCCTAGTGTTTCGATTTTTTCAACCAGTTTTTGTTGATTTATTTCGAATACAATGCTTGAATTTTGTACTTGAATTTATTGCTAATTTGTACACAGAAACTCTTTGCTAATTCCAAATAAAACTGCATTGATTTCGGTAGCAGGAACTTTCCCCAAGGCAAAACATTTTCTAGCGTTTTCTATTGATAATTGTCCAGCCAGCCCGGCGTACTGACCGGCACGGAATACGGTTGGCAAAAGTACGCAAAAAAAATAAAAGAAATAAAAATCCATTCGCAGGACCAGCACTATTTGCATTTGCTGTGCCCATTCAAAGCTGACCGACCAAGCGGTAATTATTAAGTAGATCAACTGCTGCATAACCGATTACGAACCGATTTGGCTACCGGTGTGTGTGTGTGCTATGTGTTATCCCTTGCCTAACCGCATCCGCAAGCCCCATCATTCCCATCGTTCCCATCATCAGCATCATGGTCATTGAGCTTCATTTGCGGAGCAACAGCAGCAGCAACAGCAGCAGCAGCACCAGCAGCACCAGCGGCAGCGACATCTGTCTCGCGGCGATAAAAATTGCATGCAATTATGCCCTCTCTGATTTTCGCTCCTCTTCGTGCGCCGCGCCGCTCCACTCCTATCCTCCCCTCATCCTTTTACGCAAAACCCCGAAAATCGCCCCGAAAAGCAGTGGGAAAAAAATTGGGGAAAATCGAACCAAATCCCGGAATCCGTATGGGATGTCCGTCTGTCTGTCTGTCCGTCCGTCTGTTTGTGTGTGTCCGCTGAAGTGCTTTTTGAGTGTGTGTGTGTGTGTGTGTGTGTGTGTGGTGTGTCCGCGAGGGTTCCTGTGTGTAAGAAGGTGTCTGTAACTGTGTCCGCCGCATAAATGTCCGTCCGGCTGCGTCGCGTCCGCTTACTGTGAGCGAGTGTGTGCGCGAGTGTGTGTGTGTGTTTATTCGCTCGTCTGTAAATACACTTGTGTGTGTGTCTGTGTGTGTGTTTGATCGCCTGTCCCTCTATGCGTGTGCTCCTATAGGTGTGTTTGTCCGAGAGTGTGTGTGCCTGCGTGTGTGCGTTTCATTGGCAATCAAACGCTTAATTAATATGACACACCAATACAAGCTGAGCTGTAGCGGGTGGGGGGGGGTTGGGCGCGAGTGTATGTGTGTGGATGATGATTTTTGGTGTCGACATGGCCCGCTGCCACCCGCCTACAGCCTCCTGCACCCCATCGTTTTTCGGTTTTTGGCATATTACTGATAACACTCGCGTGGCCTGCCGATTCTCCAGTGTCCCTTACGAGTGAGCGAGCAAGGGAGAGAGAGAGAGAGAGTAAGAGAGAGACAGCAGAGCGGTATCCATGCTGAGACCGGAGCCTTAGTTCAGGGCATCGTTTGCGGTAATTGCTTCATAATTGAACAATTATGCAAACGTGATTGAAGTGATTATATGGCGCCGTTTATGCGCCCCTGTTTATGTGTGCACCCCCACCCCACCCCTACGCTACCACACCCCTACGCTACCACACCCCTACGCTACCACACCCCTACGCTACCCCACCCTTACCCCATTCTGCCGCTGTTCGACCCATTTCCACATCAATACATTTTCCGCCCTATCTCGCCCCCTCCCCCCCCCCTATGTAGATCTGCGCAATCTCCTGGTTTATGCGTTAATTGAATGGATTTCCTATAATTTTTGCGTTTTTGTTGCTGGTTTTTTGTTTTTTTGCTATTTTTGTTTCTGTTTTGTGCGACCAAATTGTTTTACCCACATCCGAAATTAGTTAAACATGAAATTTCTATGCTAATTTGTAATCATTTCGCGTGCGGCGATTGGCGATTGGCGATTGGCAAAAAAGGCAGTTTATCCAGCCTCAGTTTTGGGCTTATTCGTTATTCGTTTTTATTATATTTTAATATAATATTAAGAGTCGTTTTTTGCATAATCAGGCCAAGCGGCAAAGCAGAGGCGTAATGGCATATAATATGCTAGTGGGAATTTCAGTGGTTACGCCGATGAAGCAAAGACAATACACATAGTAAGATGCGTAGCGTACAAACATTTTTTGGCACTCGAGTTTTAGTGCCTGGCTGCAGGCAGCAAAAGGCAGAAGAGCCGCTCATCAGGGCTGAGGACTGAGGACTTAGCTGTATGCGTGCCCACTAATTCTCATATATTTTAGTACATTTAACCCTGTCTGCCTGTTTGCGTTTATAGTGCTGTAAATTACTTAATCTGACACTCTTTGAAGACTCTTGTGCACCTTTATCAAAAGAACTGTAGCGAGCAGGGGAAACCTTTCAGCGAGTGACCATAATATGCATGTTCATGGTCTTAGAAGGCTTAGAAGCTTCTCGCTATTAATTATTATTATTATATTATTATTTATATACTATATCTATCGTTGTTTGCATCGACTGCAATATTATTGTATTATTATATATTATTATTTCCAAATTTAAATTCTTAGCAAACATTAAACGTGCAAAGTACTCGTTGAAGTATTGTTTCCGATGCTGGCAGCTGTGCGGAGGTTGTGGTACACAATCCAACGCTGCCCTTTGCTTCTCGGTCTTAAATCCCAGCGGAGTTTTCACGCCAAATGTGTTTGTACTTTGTTTTTAGTTTATTCTCTTTTGAATATATTCTCGAGCAGAAGCTGTGAGCTGTGGGCAAGTTACTGCCACAAATCAGCGGGCATATCCTCAGCTTCGGGACGCAGTCTCTCCACATTTAATCTAATGATTTATTCCATTATCAAGGGGGGTGTATACCTCTAAGTATAAGTAGCTTCCCGGCTAGTTTTCGTGGGGCTAATCCGCAAGTCTAGGAAATGCTGAAGAAATCAGTTCGAGAGCAAAAAAACAAACACAAAATGCACACAACAAAGGGAAAGCAGGCGGCAACCATTTGTGGCACCTGGTCATTAGTGTCTGACTGACGGAACTTAAATTTAAAGTGTAACATCAATCATGGGGTAGCAACGAGGATGAAGACGCTGCCGGTGCCGCCAAGGAGTAGCAGCAGCAGCAGCAGCAGCAGCAGCCCGCTGGCCCGAGGGCTAGGCTCAAGTGTTCACACGCGGGGCTTCCTGTTGCTCCTGTGGCCTGTGGCGCGGTGCGGTGAGGGGGGGCACTGGGGCACTGGGCTCTGGGGCCCAGACCTGCCACAACTCGAATTGTAATGACGCAACAATTTAAAGTTTGTCGTTGATGCTGCAAAACTCGGTGCTAATGGCGTCAGCGTCAACGTCTCTCAACTCATCTTTATCCGCCGCCCATTCCCTCCCCACAGCATCATTCTGGTTGCCTGGGTCCTGCTGGGTCCTGGGTCCTGGGTCCCGGCCTGGCCTGGTCTGCTCTGCTCTGATCTGCTCTGTTCAGTGTTGTTGTTGATGACGGCGATTATTTGCGCCATGAACACATGGAAGCAGCTGCAAAAGGTGGCAACGTCCCACAAACCGTTGCTGGGTTGGGGCGGCGGGGGGCGGAATGGCACACTTCAGACCCAGGCCAGGTTGCCCGAGCAGCCAGGCAGGGCAGGCAGGCAGGCAGGGCAGGCAGGCAGGGGCAGGCAGCCTTATGACTCGACTCCGTGTGCAGCAATTCAAACTTTAAGCTGTCGACGGGGCAATGTCGAGCACTGCAAACTGCAGACAGACATTACCCATCACCAGCAGAAAGAGATGGCAGGAAAAGAGAGACTGAGAGAACGAAAGAGAGAGAGAGAGAGAAAGGGAGAGGGAGATGCAGACACTTGGCAATACAAATTGAAATAGTTCTTCTAGCCTTCTTCTGTTCCGTCTTTTTCGTCTTCGGCCTAGCCTCTCCCTGTCTGTCTGTCTCTGTGTCTGTCTGTCTGTCTCCTTTGCAGTGCAGTTTGACTGTTGCTCTGCAGGATGTATTAATATAAATGAATTATTCGCCCGACGCTCTCAGCTCAGCTCTGCAGCTCTGCCTCTTTCACTATCTCTTGCTCTTGCTCTCGCTGCCTGGCAGTCTGGCAGTCTGGCAGTCTTGGGGGCTTGATAGATATTATGATGGATACGCCTTAACGATGCTGCAGACAGACGACGATGCAGCTTGTAGCCAAAACTTGGCCAAAACTTTATGGCCAACAAAGCAGAGCAGGCGAAGCAGCAGGAAAGGGAGAGTGCTAGAGAAGGAGACAGGACAGGACAGGGACAGAGCGACACAGCACCTGACATTCCCGGCAGAGTCAGCAAGGCAACAAAAGCGGCAGCAGCAGCAGCAAAGTAAATAAAAATAAAAACAAAAATAAAAACAAATCATTCGAGCCTTGAGCTAGGACCTAATGAATGAATGAACACAGCACTGCGTACAGTTGTGCCTGAATGGGCGTTGAGCGTTGATCAACCGGGAACTAGTTCCATTGGGAGCATAATTTTAAGGCTGAAAATTGTCTAAAAAAAACTATGAATGTTCAGGCAACGTTATGCTTTACATTTGATACGTAAAAATTTCCTGTGGGAGTATTAACTGCGACTCAATGTGACAAAAGCGCTTGAGACATGTCTAAGTTGTACCGTTGTGCCCGACTTTATTTAATTTAAGTTATTATTTAATCGAACAGCCCTGCACTCTGAGAACAAAGCACTGCAACTAGAATATTGGCAATAGATTTTAAGATTTTGGATATTTGCACCAACTGATCAACGAAAATGAAAATTAAAATGTTTTCACTTAAAATTTGACATAAATAAAAATATATAAAAATTATATTATATTATATTATATTACATTTATTTATTTTTTTTTTTTTTTTAAGATTGGTTTAAATATGTGTCTTAATAAAAATGTATTTTTATATTTTATATATTTATATATATATATATATTTATATTTTATATGTCAAAACTAAAGTTAATTCCATTTAATTTCTCAACGTTTTTTTATTTATAAACCAAATAGTAAATAAATATTCTGTTGTTTTTTTTAACATGCCATTTTTCAAAAATTGAAATATTTTCACTTAAGATTTTACATAAATAAAAATTATTCAATATTATATTATATGTATTTATTATATATACACATATTCTTTTTATATCGGTTTAAATATGTGACGTAAGAAAATGTATTGTTTATTTTTTTAAATAATATATTTATTTATATATATTTTATTTTATATGTCAAACAGTTTATTTATTTTCGTTTTTTTTATGTATTTTGTGGTTTTTTTAATGCTTTTCAAAATTGAATGTTTTCTTGTTTTATAATAAAATTTTTAATATTATATTATATGTATTAATTATATATATTTTCTTTTATGGTTTTAAAAATGTATTGTTTATATTTTATATATAATATTTTTATTTATATATATTTATATTTAATATATCTAAATTAAAGTTTAATTCTATTTAATTTCTCAACATTTTTTAAATTTAAAAACCGATTAGTAAATATATATTCTTCTGTTTTTGTTTACTATGCCATTTTTTTTCGGCGTGTAAATAAATGAAAGTATGTTGCAACACATTTAATATAAATGTCATCAATAAATTAGTTTTTTAATTACATTAATCGCTGAAGTGTGAATTATTTTTGCTTTAAAATTAAAAATAATTTCCCCTGTAGCTTGAAGTTTAAGCTCACACGCACTTTACCTGTCTTGAGTGTGTATTGACAGCAGTGCGAAGCTCGTTTCAGTGCCACAGCCGACTGCAAATGAACATCCCAGCAGCTCCTTCACATCACACCTCTGAAAAATGAACTAGTCTTGGCACCATCATCATCATCATCGTCACAACTTAAGCCTGAAATGACCAACTGTACTTGAGAACGAGCCCTGAACAATGCACTCGAGCGCAGAGCAGAGCAGGGCAGGGCAGGGCAGGGCAGGGCAAAGCTGCGCTAGACGCACACACAGCCTGCCCCCAAGATAGTGAGCTCTTGGCCGTAACCCGGCCGTAAATCCACTCTGCCTCTACCGCTACCCTGCTTCATCTCTTGGCGGCACCACCAGTAGCACCAGTCCACTCCTCTCCTCTAAGTTTTTGGTGTTGCATACAATTTGCCCATGGCCCTGGGGCGGTAACAGCAATTTAGACAAGTTTATTTATATGAATGTGTAGCTCTCTCCATTCGCAGACGCACACACACAGACAGACAGTCGGGGCTGGCTGGCTGGCTGGCTGCATTGTTGCTGCGGTTGCAGGACACCAGCAGCAGCAGGAGCAGCAGGAGCAGCAGTAGCAGCAGCAGCAGCAGCAAGAGCTATAGCTGTGGATGGAGTTCATGCAACGTGCAACATACAAAAGGCGCTTGGGGGCAAGTTCTACTACTTCGACTATGCGCTCAGTTGCCAGCTAATGATATAATGAGCTAATCAATACAATTAATTAGCATTATCTGCATCCTTAAACGGGAGGCGGGGCCCAGGCCATAAGGCGTGCAGCGTACAGCTCGAGGATAGCACTTTGCGAGCGGGTATTACGTGCATTAGAGGAGCAGCACCGAAACAGCGACGGGCGGTCCGGCTACGGGTGGGTTCGGGTGACCCCAAAAACCCGCAACCGAAACCCATTTTGACTGACAGTTGAACGCAGATCCCAGCAGGATAATGGCTGGTAAGAGGATATAGTCCGGCGGTGGGGGGTCGTTGTGGGCAGTGCTGTACTGGCAGGAAGGATTGGCTGTGGATGGTAGAGGTAGAGAACGGATTCATTCCTTCAATTGCAATCTCTGATTCCTGGGGTGCGCCTTGGCCATTGCTGCGTAAAAAGTGGGCTAAATGTCGTTGCCAGTATCCTGTGGAGGCAGCTTAAGCTTACCCCGTCAAGTACACCTCTTCCCCTGGTCCCTGACCCACTACGTCCGGGTGGGCTGGGGGGTGGACCCAACTTGAAGGCTGTGAAGCGCTCACCAAAATGGTCCAATTGCCGGCCAAGTGGTCCAAAAGTGCCGACGTCGCCTGTTGGATCTATGTCTTCTCTATATATCTCTGTCTCTATCTGTCTGTCTGTCTAGCTGTCTCTCTCTACCTCCCTCCCTCTCACTCCTGTGCTGTCTCTGTCTCATTTCATGGCTATTCCTCTTGCGCTGTCCTGTGCACCTGAATTGCTGCTGCCAGGGACTGCCATGGATGCTGTGCTCCGCCTCCCTCTTCAAGTAAAGCACTTAAAAATTGATGAAAGAGCTGTGGGAAAATACTTCGACTTCCTATTAACGATTTTCGGCTAAGCGAAACCATAAAAAATCTCTTTAAAGTTGGTTGACCAAGCGAACTCAGCGACTATTTATCGATGCTTAAGGTACATCTCTGGATAAAGCTAAAGATGGAGCTAAGGATAAAGCTACAGATATTTTGTGCAGCTCCCAGTGTACTCCATTGTGTGCATTTTTTGTTGTTGTACCAATTTTTAAGTACCAGCACAAATGGCGCACATATTTTTGCCACGTTTTTAGGCATGAAATCAGTGTTGGCTAAGCGTTTAATTGTGCATCAAAATGGGTAAGAAAATCCCACATACATAGTTCTACTTCAGAATCAAGCCAAACGATGTAAGTCATGGCATTATCATGCAATGAAATTTATCCAACACAATGAATAGATTTAAAAAACAGTGTTGAAAAGTGCCATTAACAGTGCTGAGCAACACTGAGCAAAAATCTAAGCAGCAGCAAAAACTGACTGTCATCAGCGTTCGGAACAAATTTCAATTGACTTGGCAAGTGTTTCTGCCAGTGTTGGTTAAGCCATTATCGAAGCCGAAAACCGATCAATGGAAAAATTGATAATCAACAATTTACTCGCATATTTGGCAATTAATTATGCCAAAAATTTGCCGCCCAATTAGAATTCAATTCAAATTTATATCCACAGACATTTCTGTATAATAATTTATGATCGAATTACAATTAAATTTATTCAACACAAATGGCCAATAATAGAAATATGCACAAAACCCCATAGATACGTGTGTGTACGTGTGTGTATGTATGTATTTACGTGTACATATGTACATATATTATTGATAACAATAACTAATAACTTAAGCAGCTTTAGTGGCTGAAATTCCGCACGCAAAAGGCGAGAGAGAGAGAGAGAACCAATTCAATTCGAAAATGTTGGTTAGAGTTTCGGTTTTAGGTTTTAGTGGATTGCAGTCGAGTGGCAGCAGCAGCAGGAGCAGCAGCAGCAGCAGGAGCTGGAGCATGGCACATTCGTACAAAATATGTAAGCATAATGTAACTACAATGCATGGTGCATGCTGCATGCATGAAGCGAGACAATACAAAATACTTGGGTTAAAAATTCTAACAACAAAATTGTGGCCACTAACCGAAATTGCATTTTCTTCACCGACAAGCTTGAGGTTGGCCCCTATTCCCAACGCTCCCCCAGGCAGCCACTGACTTGGCCTTCTTTGCCCCACTCACTGATGATGGCTCTCCCACAGCTTCAGCTGAACACAGAGCTCCTGCTGCTGTTTCTGCCACTGCCACTGCCACAGCCACAGCCACAGCCAGTGTAACTGTTATTGTTGCATGTCATAAATGATGCTGCTAAACAGTCAAGAATAATCCGCTTTTGTGTGCATATCACAATCAAATGCTACACACCCACGTCCGACTACCCAACCACCAACTGCGGAGACCCCAGCCCCAAATAAATAAAAAGAAACCCTCCAAAAAACAAACCAAAACGAAAGACAAAATAAACTTGCAGCCAACAACTACATGCACCCCAACGACGAGTCGAAGGGGATTAACTGTGAGCGGAGCAGGGAAAAACCTGCAGCAGAAAAAGTGAAGATCCATTTAGTGGCATTCATTTCGGATGCTACCCAATAGATTTCACTCGTGACTGAACTAACACGAGTGTATTTAATGTGTCATTGAATATGCCAATGATTGGAATCGTTGAATGATTAATTCGGGCAGAGCCATTAAAATAGAATTTAGTTTTTAGTTATGTATATTTAAATTTTATAATAAAATGCAAGAACTCTGGAGAACACAGTAAAAATAATACAGAAATTACTAAACAAATTCAAATAAAAATATTAATTATTATTATATATATTTTAATATAATATTAATTTTAATAATTAATAATTTAATTTAATAATTAATAATTTAATTTAATAATTAATAATTTTTAATAATTAATAATTTAAAATAATTTTAATAATTAATGCAACAAAAATGGAAATATTAAATCAGCTTTAATTTCAATTTAATAATAAATAAATAAATAATTTTATAGTCACTAATAAGTGCTCCAAAAATCATTATTTAAGGTCTAATGAAGAGAGATTTTATGGATCATTAGGTGAGGCATTCATTTGCGACTGATATTGGATTATGATTCATGAATGATCCCCATTTAAACGCCTTGAGATGCCCTAACCCTAACCCTCACCCCTAACCCTCACCCTAACCCTAACCCTAGCCCTAACACACACTCGAGTGTGTGCTTCATGGTAAAACCAAACTCCAAACTTAACCAAGGAATTCCCAAATATATTTCCAACCAAAAACTTTTCACCCAAAATGGACTTAGTGGCCAGTGGCAGGGGGCAGGGGGAGTATAGTTCAGGGGCAGATTTCAAGAGAGGTTGACTGCGAGCAGGCAAGTGGGCAGAGTGGAGAGGGGCCGTGTGCAGCGTATGAGGAAGTTACAAACAACATGGCGCAGCAGCTCGTGGCAACAACAAGAACATCAAACATTACAAGAACTGGGACGCCGTCCCAGCAAGAACACACGCATGGCGTACGAGAGGGAGGGAGAGCACACACACACACACACACACAGCTGCACATGCATGGCCTATGCACACACACACACACACACACAGATGTCCCCACGGTAGGTGGTGGCATGGCTTGCGCTGGACAGACAGGACAGGGACAGGCACAGGCACAGGCACAGGCACAGGCACAAAGTCGTGGTTTCGAAATCCAAGCACAAGAATACAAATACAAATACAAACAAAACAACAGCAACAGCAACAACAACAACAAAATGAAGCAGAAAGAGAAGAAATCAACAGTAAAATACACTCGCACACACTCACACACACACACATCCACACCACACACACACATACAAATTAAAAATGCAGATTTCTATTGCAACATTCGGAAGTGCTTGAAAAATTGTTGTTGCTGCTGCTGCTGCTGCCATCGTTTCCAGTCATCGTTATTGCCAGGACTATTCGCCCACCTCCCACCCCACCCCCCCAATCCAGGCCCCTAGCCAGGACTCAGGCCCCAGCTTTAGCCAGCAGCCAGCTTCCTGCTGTTCCTGTTCCAACAGCCTCCCTCCCGAAGAGCTTCCAGCCCAACGACGACTCTTTCTATTCTCCCATGCTTCTCCACTCGCTTGTTTTAGATACACTTCACTGCGAGAGTCTCAGAGCTAAGAGGACGCACTGCAAGTTATGGGCATGATCCCATATTTGGCTGCTATTTTTATATATTTATGGAGCACGAATCGCAGCTCTAAGGTTTCTATTCCATCACTGCCAGAGGCGTGTGATCAGTGCCCAACATGCTGCAAAAATCTACACAATACATTTTCCGTACACCCCGCACACCTGCCATGGCCATAATCACATCTCATAGCTGCAAGGTCTAAGAATATATTAGCTATAAGCGGGAATTCCTCAGAGTATGCAGAACTTCGAGGCTCAAACGCAGGGAAAGTCTCTTGCGCTGCGCCTTTCTTGTTTTCTCTTTCTGGTTTTGTTTTTTGTTTCTTGTTTTGTTTTTGTGTTCAGCAATAGCATCAAAATTGCAAAGAAAAGCCAGCAAACAGTCAGTAAAATATTGTAGCTGGCAGCTGCTCGATGGTCTGCAGAGGGTACCGGGTACCGGGTACAGTGGAGGGACTGGTTGGAGTTGGGGGGAGACTCCTGCTCCGTCTGCTGCTCGGTCGGAGGGGGGGCTAGTTTTGTATGAAAAGCGAGCGTAACAAAACAATGAAAACATCGTCGTCATCACAATCATCGCCATGCGGTGTTTTCTTGCCATTTGTTTCCCGAAACTCTCTCTCTCTCTCTCTCTCCCCTATCTCCCCTCTCGCTTCAGCACGCATGAAACCAACAAACATGAAAGCACAACAACAACACCACAAACAACATGCAAAAGCAGCAAAATATCCAAGTGAAGCCGAGTGGCCAACAAAAAGTACAAATAACCCACAGAGGACGAAACTCCTCCACAAAACTCCCAAGCAAAGTCGATCTGGAATATACACTACGCGGTGTAAAAGCCAAAGCAACTTAATCAATTAACTTGGCTTGATCTTGGCTTGATCTTGGCTTGATCTTGCGCTAAAATGTAGTTTATTCCACAGCGATATTTATTTTTGGTGATTTTATATAAGTCCATTTCTATAGCTGTTTATTTTATTTGAGTTTCCTAACCAGCGTTAAAGTAAAGTTCTTATGAAAATTAAATCCTTTCTTCATTCTTCATCTGGAATTAGGAATTAGGGTATACTAGGGTGTAGCCTTTCTTAATAGAATAGAATAGATTTATTTTGTCTAAAACTGAAATTTGTTTTCTTTTTTAAATGCGCCAGACTAATGCCTAGAAAATAGCCACAAATATAAATATTTATGCATTTATTTTTATTGTGTGGTGTCTATGCTGCCTGCATAACTCGAAATTTCTGCTGTAAAATCTCTGAAATCGTACTCCTTGTGGCAGCCTGACCCCCTGCCACACCTTACCACTGGCAGCAGCAGGAGCAGCAGCAGCCTTCAGCAGCCCCTTCCTTCATCGTCATGTGGTGCATGTGTGCATTGTCTTTGATGTTGTTGGTTCGGGCTTCATCTTCAGCTGCAGTTACAGCCTCGTATCTGTGCCACGTCTAAGTCTAATGTTTCAAGCGTCAGCAGCAGGAGTGCAACAAACACACAAAACACACACACGAAAAAAGAAACCAAGAGAGAAAAAAGAAAGAACAAAAGCTATGGCCAGACAATTAACCAGCCATCAGTCATTTGGTTTTGCTGGCACGCACTGGGGGGGCGGAAGGAGCTGCTGCTGCTGCTGCTGCTGCTTCCAACTAAGCAACTAAACCGACCCGGCACCATAGCCAGCTTCCCCAACAGAAGCCAGTGGGAGGCGATTGCACATGCAACATAGTCTTACATTGGAGTAACCCAAAATGGACGCAGATGAATCAACAATTCAACAACAATTCATTTCAAACTGTTAAAACAAATGGAATACCCGCCAGCAGCAGAAGAGCAGCCTGCCAACGGGCCCAGTAGCCACACATGGAACACGAAGACCCTAAATCTTGCACCAGGAGATGGGCGACACTTTTGATTTTTATGGCACGTTTATTTCCATCTGCGATAGAAGTACTCAAAATGCCAGCTACTAAATGCGAACAATATAACGATTGAGAAATCCATTTTATTATAATTTACGATATTTGTTTTCGGGGATTTTAAATTAGTCAATTTCTGTTGCTGATTATTTTATTTGAGATTCGTGCAGAATATATTACACAGATTCCCCACAGCAAATGATGGAAACATTGAAATTAGATTAATTAGAAAATCAGCCACGACTGCTACTGCAAATTAATTTTTACCGGGATTAATTTTCGAGAGCTACAACAAGCAGATAAAAATATTCCCTTAGGCGGATGTTCTTCCACAGTTCCCTCCCCTCTGGAGAAAGGAAAACCTGACAAATCGTGGCACCAATTAAAGGAATAGAAATAGAATAGATTCAATGAAGTTTTATTACCATTGATGGAGGAGGAAGATGCATAGAGAATAGAGATCCTTCGTATCCTATCCTAATCCTTTTGTCGGTTTGGTTAGTTATCAAATAAAATACTTGTATTTAAGTTGTTTGCCTTCCACAAGACATAAAACATAAATTAAACAAAGAGTATAAAAAGGAAATATGTATAAACAAAACAAAAAGGTGGCAGCTCTGCATGGCATGCAACAGCCAAAAAATGACACAAATGACACAGGACTCGAACCTGCAGTCTTCGATTCCCAAGTCCGACGTCTTATACATTGGGCCACACGGCTTATTGAGCTAAACTGGCTGGAACTAGCAGTTCAGGGACTGGCCGGGATCAGCGCTTAGTGGAGTAAATGCTGTGGAAGAGCCAGGCTCTAGGGAAATCCTCCCTCTAAATAGCGTGCTGAAGGTTTAATCGTTCGACCAGGCTAAAACGGTATATATTTCCAGCTCCAGCGTCGCTTCAGAAAAAAGAGCGAGAGCAGAAGTAATCCTTGGGAATTCGTTGGAGTGAGCAAAAAAGCAGCAAAGTGGGGGAGAGTAAAAGTGTTGCGTACGTGGATGGATCGACAATGAATAGTGGAGTAGAAATTGGAGTAGAAATATTAATTTTGGGCTGCTCGAGTGTGGATCGCGTTGGAAATAAAGCCAGCGAGTGACGCGAAAAATATGAGAGATGACAAAAAAATGGAAGGGAGTGCATTATCAATACATATCAAATATGTGCAGGGTTTTTATTACATAGTTCAATAGTGCTACATCTATAATGCATGTGCAAAGAGTTGTTAAAACAAACGAGTGCACACAATGTCGAAATAAGAGTCGATAGTCACATTGTGCACAGCATCAAAATGTTTTCGTCTTCAAACTGTCACTGCAATTCATTTTGCTCGCTTTATTTGTTGACTCTTTGACTTGTCGTATAAACACGTGATTTCTTGTTATTCGCCGGACTGGCACTGGCGAGTGGATGTGCGTGAAAACGAACAGAAAAGATGTATTTAATAGTGAATATATATAATAAAAGTCACAGATAAACATGTGGGGAATCCCACTGTAGTTTCTTCATAATTAAATGATTTTACTATTGGACAGCGCCACAGCCTCAACCATATAAATATCGTCAAACAAAGGACTGCAGTGGATTGTGTGGAAATTCCATTACTTCTATTTTATAGTTCCAATTGAACATTGCGAAATGTCCAGCATATTTAAAAGATGGAGCATAAATTATGCACAGACATATTGGCCAAGTGCAAGGCAAGGCAAGCCAAGCCAAGGCAAGGCAGGGCAGGGTTCGGTTCGGAGCCTGCCCGAGTTCGAGTGTCTCTGGGCTGGCCATGTGCAGCTACCAAGCCTCCCCCAGCCCTGGCCTGTACAGCTCCACGTACCACTTCTACGGTAGACCACTGCCACTATGCCAGAATGTGTGTGGGCAGATTTATGGCTTCTATAAATTGCATATTTCCCTTTTATTGAATTAATTAATTTCACAAATAAAATTGTGAGAAAAGGAAATCCAAAAAAAAAATATATATACATATGTACATATATCAATACATATGTACATATATGTTATAGTACATAAATGAATTGAAAGCTAAACCAAATTGTTGGCTTTCACATTTAGTTAGGGACTAAAATCGTTACTCGCTTATAAATGTTTTTTGATGATCGATTATGCTGCGATGGCATCCCTCCGGCTAAGGGAACGCTGCCCTCTTTAGGGTAGTGCCAAAGTGGCAAATGTAACTGGCAGGCAGGCTGCTCAGTGGAAATTGCTGGGAAGCTCCACTCTGCCCCGTCCAAATTGATAAAGTTCCTTGCTTAAAACTTTTAATATGCATTGGCAGCTGTAGCTGTAGCTGTGGCTGGCCAATTATACTCCAATCAGGCACAAATATGACGGTAATCCATCAAACCAGTAAGCAATATAAATGCAGCGGGCCGCTTGGGCGTTGCATATGCCAAGGTCTGATCACGGGGTTACCGGTTCATCGCTTTGCCCATCCTTTGGCGCTGACAGACAACAAGTAAAAGCCATTAACTTTACGAAATGGAAATTAATTTCATTTGCCCCTACCCCCCCGCCACTGTTGCACGCAGGACAGGGTACAAAAGTAGTTTGTATTTTTGCATTGGTATTCGTGAGGTAAGCCTTCAAGGATGGGGGCAGTCCCCCACACAGTCTGAGAAAGTGAAATGTTTGTCAGCAGCTGAACGCTGTAGCTGGGGTCGCTCTCGCTGCCCGTCTGGTGCTCCGCTTTGAGGTTGGATGACCTGCCCGCCGACCAATCCAATGTTAATTTCAATTGGCCGATGCCGGGCTGTGGCCGCATGTCGTTGACTCCTTGCCGCAACTAAATCAAGTGCTGCACGTGGCAGATGCACTCCGGCTGCCGTCTCGGTTTGCTCTCCGTCTGGTCGGACGGACGATGGACGCTGGACGGGTGGGGTTGATGCTCCGTTATCGCACTTTTAGGGCATGACATGAGCTGCCGTCGCGTAGCGCGTGGGGTGTGGGGGCGGGGATCCCTTTTTGGCAAATGTCGCGAGTCGCGAGGCGTCGCTAACGTGGACATGGACATGAGCAATGTGCACTGGCGATAAGGAAGGCGAAACTCAAACTCTCAGAGCGGCCATCGTCGTCGTTGTCGCCATAATTGGCCAGTCAGTCAGGAGAGGGGACGGCCCCAAAATGGCCCGGGCTCAGTACTCCACCTTATGATATCCCGTCGAGAGCCACCGCCGAGCGCCATCGAACCACACCCAGCACCACACCCTGCACCACTCCACTCCACAATCAATTGAAGCGTAATGGCAACAGTTCAATAACTTTTTGGCCATTCTCTCCATGGGATTGCATTCGGTTTGCCAGCGCTTCGTGGCGTGCCCGTACGGATGATGATGATGACAATGATGATGCTTCAATTAACTTTTGTGGATCTAATGAGTTGTCATGTTCTGATATTGGGGGAATTGATTCGATTGCATCTGTTTGTTAGTGTTGTTAGTGGGCTGCTGTCTGGCCAGCAGCAAGATGGATTATGTTGAAACAAAACCTAAAAAAAACAAAATAAAAAAACTGAAATTTGTAGCACTCGAAAACCAGATGAAGTTACCTCTCAAGCTGCTTCTCTCTGCCAGTCTGGTAATATTCGTTCCTAACTTGTTCGCTGCGCTCTTCGGCCACGTTCTGCAGCATAATAAAAGTTAAGACTTATCAGTTACAGGGTGTGGGGGGTATTTCCCTTTTAATATACATTTCTTCGCACATCTTTTCAAAGGTAACCAAACAGAAAAAAATGCAACTTCTTTTGGTGTTCCGAACTTAAAGCAAATCCCTTAGCCATGCTCGTTGCATTAATCAAAAGCCAAAAAACTTAAAGGCAATGACTAATATTTTTGGCTATCAGCAGCGCCAAATAGCCAACGTGGCCACCCACCTTCAGCTGCTCAGCTCAGCTCCGACCCTTACCCTTACCCTTCACCCTGCTATGTGCATATAAAATCGGCCACATATATCAATGCATTTCGATGCACTGGGACAAGAGTATTTAAGTTTCAATGGCTAAAAAAGAGCTCGTGGATTTAGCTTAGAAATTATTTTTGCCTGTGGGAAATTTTCACGGCATATTCCACGCACTTTTGTTCTTGCATATATATTTAGAGCGTGCACTTGTTTTTCTTTCAGTGTAGTACATGGTTTACCTGGCGTTGGTCTTGGTCTGGAGTCGGGCACTGCGCGTGGTGCGGATACGGGAACAGGGACTGGCACTGCGACTGCGACTGGTACTGGGACTCTGTCTGGGGTCTGGGACTGCCGCCTGGTTCGGGGTCTGCTGCTGCTGCTGCTTCTAGTGGGTTGACTTTTGTGGGGCGGGGGGAGTGGCACTAGCGCTATCATTGCACAAGTGCGCAAAATTTTGGACTCAATTCACGTGCTCTGCTGCCAAAATTGTTGCCTTGCCCGTCTCTCTCTCTCTCGCTCTCTCCACCTATCCACCTATGCGCCAGCGCCCTCTCTTGGTCTCGTCTTTCGCTCCATAAATTTGCACATTGATCGCCCTGTGGCTATGCCGTCGACTGCGCTGCTTCATTGCAACACATATACATACATACATACATAAGTACATACATATGTATGCATGTATGTATGTATTTAATTCGATAACAGCGCAACGGTAACGGGAGTTCTGTTCGAAGGATTTTTACCCAACTCAGCGTAACTCTCGTTGCAGTTACTGGTACTGGTGCTCTCTCTGTCTCTTCCCTTCTTTCGTCCTGCCAACCGCATTGCACTCTCTCAAGTGCAGTGAAATAGTTGTGAAACACTTTGCCAAAGATGAAAGATAAATCCAAAAGCAAATGGCAGCGGCAGCGGCAGCGGCAGAGGCAGAGGCAACTTTCAAGTCCGAATAATTTTTGCATATTACCGAAAGTTTCGACTTTAAGGCAGAGGCAGAGGCAGAGTAGATGCCGACTGAGGAGAGCAGCTTAAAGTGAGAGTGGCCGAGCGCAGCAGTTTGATGAGAGGAGTAAGTAGCTTGGAATTGCGGTACAGTGCAGTTTGAGGAGAGGAATAGCATGAAGAGAGGAAGCAAGCAGTGGCGGCTGACCAGCATCGGTCACTTTTGCACTGCCACATTCCACCTCTCTTTCGAACTGTTTGCATTATTGTTGCAATTAAATACGCTTCATTGAGCAGCAGCACACTATGCAAGGTGCATATTTAGACAGGGTGAGGGATACCTCTCCATATCTGACACATAAAACTGCTTTACCGCTTTCATTATAGCGGTTCACTCACACACAACAAATATGCGACTGGAGTAGGAGCACACCTTCAACTTCGCCCCACCTCTCCTTACTTCACGTTACAGCTTGCACTAACCAAACGCTGTGCATAATTTAAATGTCTAGACCCTCACACCATACAACCAGCCGGCACCGCCCGCAAACACCAGTCACCGTCCAACGCCGCACTCTGACCGCAGCATTGTTCAATGTGCAAAAGGGGCAGAGAAAGCATGGAAAGAGAGAGAGAGAGGGTGAGAGAGAGAGAGAATTCCTCAAGCATCCGGCCTGCCACTGTCAATAATTAAGTGCGAATCTTGATATGCTGGAGCTGTCGCTGTCGGTGCTTCTCCTGCTTCTTCTACTTTTCCTTCTTTTTTGCCTGAATTTCTCTCTGCTCTGCTATTTCTGCTGTCTGCATTTATCCTTTTCCCACGCTCAATCTCTCGTTTTCTTTTTGTTTCTTTTGCATTCGCTTCGTTTTGATTAAATTAAAAAGTTACCGCAGACACACTCCTTCACACAGACACAAAACCAACAAACACACACAAACAAATGGCCAAAGTGAATTCTTTTCTTTTCTTCTCTCTTTTCCCCTTCCCTGTCGAACGTCATCGCATGTCCACTAATTGTCTCTTCAGCCCAGCAGAAGCAGTCAGACAGTCGGACGCGCGCCGTCAATTGTCTCTCACTGCCTGTTGCTGCTACTTGCCGTACCGCTCTCTCTCTCTCTCTCTCTCGCTCTCTGAAAACAATGCAGTTGTGGAAGAGCTAATAGATTTATCATGAATCGTTTCACAGTCCGTTAACGTCGTTCTGTCGCTCCATTGTCTTTCAGGTGTCAGCAGCGACACTTTCAGCTGCGACAGCGCGGCATCTCTCTCTTAAAATTAGCACTTTGGTTTGCACTTGAGCAACGGGCAGCGTCTGTGCCAATACAAACAACATATCACTTAATTATTGATCAGCATTTACAGGATAATCGATATATCGTGGTATATATTTTGTCACACGGTTTCGCGGATGTTTTTCTTTATTTTTAACAACAAAATAATTTTTAAAAAAATATACTTTAAACATCCGAGTGCTCCCTGATCCAGTCATTGAAAGAGTAAACCCTGGCATAGCCATCGGGATAGGTGCTGCCACATCCACCGACCACAAAGCCAGCGATGCCCACAACCTGGTTGTTGTAGACGGCCGGACCGCCAGAGTCGCCATTGCAGGCCCCATTATCGGCCGGGTGCAACAGGCAGAGCTCGCTCTCCACCCCAAAGTTGATGAGTTCGCCGCACTGCTCAACGGTGATGGACTTGAGGGTGTTGTACTGCAGGTAACGGGGCAGATCGCCCTGATGCTTGATGCGACCCCAGCCCGAAATGATGATATCAGCATCGGCGGGCGTATTGACCGTGGGCAGATCGATGGCCTTGATGCTGTCCGAGTAGAAGAGCGGCGACTCCAGTCGGAGTAAGGCGATGTCGTTGAGGAAATCGCCGTATTTCTCATGAAAAATGACCTCCGCCACCTGGACGAGGACGCCGCCACTGAAGCGATCGGTGGTGCCCGCACGGATCGTTAAGCGGCTGGCCGCGACCGGTACATAGACATCGTTCTCGATGTTCGTCACACAATGGGCAGCGGTCAGGATGTAGTTGCGCGACAGGATGGATCCGCCGCAGCTGTGGGAGCCGCCGTTACGCAGCGACACCTGATGCGGAAACTGGCCGATGGTGGCCTCTTCTCCGCCCACCACACGGCCGCTGATCCAACCGGGTGCAGACTGAACGGCTGGCAGCAGGCAGCAGCCGACCACGACGGCGATGGTCAGCGCCAAACTATTAGCAAAACGAGTAGCCACCATGTTGTACCGCAGCACCGAACTTGGGCTGGGCCCAACAGCGTTACCCCCTTATATAGGGGATCACTAATCCCTAATATGCGATTATTTATGGCTACGCCCCACTCGATTGGGAACTATCAATAGTGGACAAGCGGCAATCTTATCTGCCACCCGAGATTTATATTGGCCTGTCGTGCCGTTATCTTTTTGCCTGTCAGCGAACCGATGTTACATATATCAAGGCTAATTGTTTTACAACTGCCAGTCATAGTTTTAGTTGGGCAAAATTTCTTGAGCACTGACCACGGCATGGAGTGGGGGAAAGTCTAGCTCTGTAAACTTTTGCTTACCTATTGGCGTTGCCAGATTTATTCAATAGGAGGGGCAGAAGCTTTCTCTGTCGCACTGATGAATTTTCAGCACGTTGTTCTTTAATCAGCTAAACTTGCTGTTCGTCCGACTAGTTACAGTGGGTCAGTGGCACACACGTCAGGCGTTTTTTTTATCGAAGTTAGCTCACTTTTTGATCTAGTCGATCTAATTAAAATAGTTGATATTTTTCTGTGCCCTGTGCCTGCAAACATCTAAAGGATTTTGGCATGCATTTTGTTTGTCTTAGCTCAAAATGAGAGATGCCTTTCATCATTAATGCCATTATTCATGGTTCTATATTTCGTTGTGAGTATTTTACACACATGTGTATGTACATACGAGTATGTTTGTACGTATGCATGTGTATTTGTCAAGCAATTTCACTCTAAATTTGCCAATTATGCGCATTTTTTGAGCGTGACCCGAATATGCACACGCATACTGATACAGATTTATCTCTATGTATGTAGATGCATGTGTGAATGGAGAGTAGAGCCTTTTATCGCTTTTTCTACATTGTCTCGCGGCCATTGTTGCGGCGAGGGTTGCCCCAATACATTTTGGAACATGTAATGAGAGTTGGGGACTTTTTTTTAAAATTTAATTTAATATGTTTTAAAGTAATAATTATTGCTTTACAATTCAATCTTAAATGGTAAAGCACAGAAAAGGGGTAAAAAAATTAAATTAGAATACACAATTTCAAACAAATAAAAGTGTATTAAATATTAAATTTAAAAATTTATTAAATATTAAATTTAAAAATGTATTAAATATTAAATTTAAAATGTATTAAATAATATATTAAGAAATGTAAATTAATATACATTTTATATATGCCAAAATACATATTACAATGGATAATCATTCTTTTCCCAAAAAGAGAATACTTTTGTGGTACCTTAATTGAAATCGTATTTTGTGTGCATATAATATTTACTGAAATATTACTGAAAAAAACATAGTATCACACTGGAATGGTTAAACTTAAATTATAGAGCATGAGAATTGATTTTCAGATTAATCAGAGTTTTGTGAATATTCAAAAGATTTCGTTCAACTCTCTTGCATCTGTGTAAGTCTATTTTTTTGTCTCAATGATGGCTAATGTTGCTGTTGGTGTTGCTGTTTTTGTTTCTGTCGTTGGGGGCTCTCGCGCATTTTGGAAAACTTACAATATATTGGCATAATTTATACTTTAGCAGCATTTTTATCGCTGCGCTCGGCACGAAATGCACAAAATACTCGCTACAATAAACAATGGGCCGGGCCGATTCAATGTTAGTCCACACGTCCACTCCCAGCACAACCACAACCTATTTTCGGTGCATTTTATGTGTCGCTCTTTGCGTCACTTTGCGCCTTTTATTTATTTACGATTTTTGCGTGAGCCTCGTTCGATATTCGGTTTTATTTTTTTCGTTTTCGTTTCCTTGTTTTTTTATTATTGATTTGCAATTTATACACACAAACACTCAGACAGATGTGTAATTTTTCTGTGTGTGTGTGTGGGGCCAATGTTGTCATCATCATCATCGCCATCATCATCAGCATCAGCAATCAGAATGGCGTAGACAGGTTTATTTAAACAGGGGGCAGTCCTGGAAATATGGTTATAATATTCATTTATTTTTCCATTTTTCAAATAAATTAATTTAGCACTTGACATTGATATACGTATATTTTATGTATTGCCTAGTACAAATTTTTTAAATTGCAAATCGAAGAGGGGCTTCCGCCACTGGCATGTCTTTATTTGGGTTTGGTTTCGGTTGCCCACTTTCTGTCTTTATCTCTGACTGTCAAAGCCATCAATCATTTTTAGCATCATTTTTATGTAAATAATTAAAATACAAAATAATCATAAAAATAAAGGATTGTTCTGTTTTTTTTTTTTCGTTTTTGTTTTTTGTTTTGACGCAGTCTCGCAGAAGGATAAGATGACTGCAGCGATAAAATAATGGAACTTCCAATGTGGCCCCAGCAAAAAAAATATTTCATTGCATCGCATGACCTTTCAGAAACGAATACGAAGTTAGTTCTTTATTGTCATTCCATACAGTGAGCGTAAAGGAACTCTTTCATTTGATATTTGTCAAGTGCTGATGGCTTCATTTGCTGACTTTTTGGCTCGTTAGCGATTCTAGCGGAAAGATATCACATTCTGCATATGGCCAGTTCCCATCTGGCGTTACGTTACATTCGCACGACAACTAACTAGGGAAGATATCATACTATTATTTTCATAGCAAAAGTTATTGAATTTCGCAAAAAATAATAAAATTCGAGCAATTTTTTTGGATATATTTTTCTTTTGGCACAAACTCGACGAGTTTCCAGCGGAAATAATAAACAAGAATGGGTGGACGGACAGAGCGGAGCGGACGTCGACCCTTCAACAGCGGCAGTCTTTGCTCTCTGTCTCTGTCTGTTTATATCACTGTCCTGCTCCCTCTTTTTTGACTGGCATTTTGTGATGCGTCATCATTTGATATCAATGTCGTCGGTGGATGGGCGAGAGCAAAGGGAAAGCTACTCGTGCTCGTACGATAGATTGTTGATATCGTTATTGCATATATGTACATGGGAGTTTTTAAATAAAATTGAGAATCGAATATTACTTTAAATACCTGCTACATGTGTAGCAGTGACAGAGAGAGAGAGAGAGAGAGACACGCACACATCATGCCACATGTGTGAGTATGTGCAAGGGGCGACGCAATGCGTTCAAGTGTATCAACTTCTACGAACACATCTGTAGATAGGACTATTTATATACATACAATAAAATAAATATCTGCTATCCGCTTTTATTTAAATGAATTGTATCTGCGTCCGCATTCCCGAAAAGGATTTCGACGGGGGAAACAAATCTGGAAAAGGCCTTTATAAAAGGTTTAATGATTGCACTGACATTGAATCGCTGTAGAAATTTTCCCATTAGCGAACAAACACAAACAGAGAACGTTTGAAGTGCGCGTGATTTTAGTAGTTATATTGGGTAACAATTTAAAAATCACACACAAAATATTCATTTACATTTTTGGGGTGAAAATATTTATATTAATTATTACCAGACTGAAGACAAATCTAGCTTGTTGGGCTACAATTTTTTAAATAAATAAATTAAATAAATTTGCATTATTTGTTATAATTATTCGTAGTAGATAATTTTGAGCCAAACCTAAAAGTTTAATTATTATTTTTATAAAATATTAATATTTTTGAATAATTAAATTCCATTTACATAGTTTTTTATTTTAGTTATATTTTGCTTAAATATTTAATGATTTCAATTTTTTTAAATCTAAAAAATAAATAAAAAACAAAAATTACAAAATTGTTTTTTGGAATACATTTACAAATATTCTCTGCCTATAAGGGACGGGGGAGGCAGCCGGAAAGGGACACAGGGAAAGCGACAGACATACAGACAGCAAGAGTGAGTGAGAGGGAGACAGACAGACACGTGTGTGTGTAAGTACAGTACATCTGTATGCGTGTGCGTGTGTCTGTGTGTGTCTGGGTGTGTATATTGGGGAAGTGTCGTCGGTTGGTGCTACTTTTGCCGCAGGAAGCGGTCGCAGCTGTGGGTTTTAAAATTTCAATTCATTTCCGTTGTGCATACCGTATACGGTACGTATACGCAACAACAGTCATCCAAAAACATATACGTACACGCAACAACAGTCATACCAAAAAAACATGCACATACGCACACAGCAGAGACGGACAGACGGACGGACGGACGGACAGACGCACACAGAGGAGGCACACACACAAAAAAAGGGGAAAAACAAAATGCGGCTAAATGGTAGACAGAACCAACAACAGGGGACAGGACAACCGTCCTATGATGGTCGGAGGGGCAGGCCGCCTGGGCCTAGTCCTGGTGCTGGTGCTGGGTCTGGGACTGGGACTGGGTCTGCGACTGGGCAATTTATGTGCCGAAAAGGCCAAACAGAAAGCGAACCTGAGGCCTGTTACCGGATCCTCTCAACCGCTCCATACCGTGACACCACATCACATCACCACTCCTACCACTCCTGCCACTCCGCCTGCACTTCTGCTGCGCCGCAGGACAAACAGTTGGAGCTGTCGAGGATTCCATTGGCAGGCTGGCTGGCAGGCTGGCTGGCTGGCTGGCTGGCTGGCTGGCTGGCTGGTATATTTTTTATGTTTAAAATGTAAAATGCTTCAAGTCACAAAATTCAATAAATGCTCAGTGGCCAGTGCAGTGTGTTCTCGATATGGCAACGGGTCTCTGTCTCTGCCTCTCTGTTTCTCTGTGTGTGTTGCGGTGCAGTGGGCGTGGCACAATGGGGTAAATTTCATAAATGTATGACAAATGAATGCGTTGAATGCAGCAAGCGGCAATGGCAACGGTAACGGTAACGGTAACAGTGCAGCAGTGCCACACAGCAGGAGCTATGTTCGCTCAGGTGCTGGGGCATATCATGGCTGCAATTGTGTGGCATTGACATACACACACACACCACACCTGGAGCAGGCGGGTGCCAAGGATGCTGCAGAGTGGTTGAAGTGCTGGCTGCTGGCTGGTGGCTGGTGGTGCAGCAGCATAGAAATTAAACGATTGATGAGCGGCTGGCTAATGAGTGCAACAACGAAAAATTATACGAAAGCTGCGAGCACTGCGAGTACATACGCGCCAAATTGTGGGGCAAATGAGCCAAGCGCACACGCTCACGTAATATGGCTAATATCCTGGTCACAAGCTGGTCAGTATTCTATGATTTCAAAGTACAATTGACAAGTGGGGTGTATGAATGAATGAATACTTTGATGGAGAGACACAAAGCACAACCACAACATACACAGGGAAGAGCAGTGGAAGAGTGGAAAGTGGCAAGAACTTGCCCTCAAAATTCTCAAATTGGACTCTGATAAAAGCAAGAATTTTGGGAATTTTTATTTTAATTAATTAATATAGAATGTACAAAAAAAAAAACTAAAACAAGACTTCATCCATTCCAGAAAAAACTTACCACAGTCTATTATATTCCATTTAAAGCAGGGACTGCAAATAATGATTAATAAATAAAAAAAAAATAAAAATAAAATATTTTTATGATAATATAAATTATAATTACAATTATTCTATTTATAATTATATTTATATTATAATTATAAATAATTTTCTGTGTGTTTTTTTAGTAAACAAAAATTATTCACTTTAAGACAGCGAGAAATATGTTTACCAATATTAATTTTAAATAATAATCGCTGCATTTTGCAACATGATTTTATAATTGTCCAGTTTTACATACTGGCAGGACTTTCCATGCAACGCTGAAACTGTTTTCATTGGAAACTGTGCATTGCAAAAACTGTGCACAAAGAGTTGTCTCTCTGTCTTTTTGCATTGCTATTTTGTGGCATTAGAAAACATTTACTAATGTTATAGATTGGGCATAATCCCAAATACAAACTGGGGGATAATTGCTAAAAGACAACAACAACAAACAAACAAATGACAGACAGCCTCGATCACGTTGCATATTCCCCAAGCAGCAGAGGCAGTGGCAGAGACAGTGGCAGTGGCAGAGACAGAGGAAACTGCAAAAACATTGAACATTCGCATCGATGTTGGTTTGTGGCCTTAGCCAAAGAGCAAACATATTTTTGGTCCAACAATTGGCCACGCCTAGGAATGAGTGGTGGGCCACAAAACAACAAACAACAACAGCAAACCAGCAACAATAGGTGGTGCAGCTGGTGGAGGTGCAACAACAGCAGGAACAACTTTGACCGCAGCAACTTTTGGGTCTCATAATTTTCCAGATTGTTTCTGCTGCATACCCTTTCCCAGGATATCCTTTACGTGCATGCAAAGTGTTTTATACGAAGGCTTTAGTTGCTGAGTGCTTAGTGCATCATTTGTGCAGTTAAAGCTGAACATTTGGAGTACTTTTTATGCAGTTTAAAATAAGCTCCAGAGCTCTCCCTCGAACATTGACTCAATCGATTTCATTTTGATTTAACTTGCAGCCATTTCTGGTTGGGTTTAATGCATGAATATGTTTCCGAAAGGCTGGCACTTGACGTGTGCTTTGAGGTTGTCAATCAATCCGATGCAGCGGACCACAATTGTTGGCTTAAGTGTATGCTCGCCAGCGGTTTCATGACATTCTCCCCTCCCTAAAAGTTTTTGCACCCAGCGCTGAGGTTGTTGTGTGTATTTTCTGGGGAACGTGCAAAGATTTAGGAAAAGTACTTGGGCAGCCAGCCAGCTCTGAACGAAGCGGGATCGCATAGGGATTGAAGTTGAGACAGAGAGAGAGAGAGAGAGAGGGAGCTGGGACTTGGCTCGCGTCTCATAGCCAGGTTCGCCGCCTTTGGGCCATGGCAATAAAGGTAACCTTCTTAATTTGTTATGACTGTCATTTTTGGGCACGTAAATGGGCGCGGCTCCACTGGGCAGCTGTCTCTCCACTGACTCCTGTGCCTGCTCCTTCCCTGCCTTTGCGTCCCTGGCTCACTCGCTGTCCTTCTCCTCTGCAGTTCTCCCCTTGCTCTAGCGCTAGCTCTCCTTTTTTGCCCAGCTGGCGCCTCAGGCCTTGTTGGCTCTCTGTATGCGGCATGTTCCGAAAGTTGTTGCTGGTCGTTCCAGCGGGGTGTTATGGTTGCTGTTCCTGCAGTTTCGTCCTGGCTGTTTCACGTTTCTCATTGTTGTTTCTGTTTCTGTTTTGTTTAATACTATTTGCATTCAGTGTCGCCAAACACCCTGCGAGTGGGGGAGGATCAAGAGGGTGTTTAGGCAGCAAAAAATTAAGATAAAGATGGAATCGAAGCGGAGTATGTAAACAGAAATGTTGATGGCACTTTGAAGCTGATTTTTATTTTAAAGAGCAAAGATTTGAGTTGGAAAACTCTGAAATAAAACAGTGAACAGCATGCGAATGGGAGCAGGGAGCATTTTCCAATATGCCTAAATGGGTTTTTGCACCTGCAGAGCTCCAAGTTAAGCGTCAGATTTGGTTGGGTTTTCATTGCCAAGACACAGTCCAAATTGTTTGACTGAACTCTAGACTAGAATGAAATGTCCCCCTAGGCCATCGATAGAAATGTTACCAGCAGAGTGTTCATTTGCAGCAGGCTGACGGCTGACTCTGCCTGCTCTTCGAGTTGCAGCCCCATAGCATATGGCTGTAAATTAATTTATATACAATTTGCATTTAATCTGATTAACTCCTGTAATTTGTAAGGTCGGTACGTGACCTTTTTGATTATCAAAAAAATACCAGATAAATTTATAAATTTCATAGACAAATCCATCTAGCTATTCCCACTACGCTCTCTTCCATGTGCTGCTGCTGGGCGGACACAGCTGTACATCCTAGTGGATCCGATCTGAACGGATCACTCCACCAGCTTCACTCAGAAACTTGTCAATATTCATTGGGAAAATTGGATGCAAGTTCGAGAAAGGCAGACAATGACAAGGTCTCGAATTTTACTGGGAATATAAGAGATCTGAATTTTAAAAAAATATTATTATAAAGTCAAATAATTGCCATTTGGTTTTACAACCAATTAATATTGTTGCTAGCTTCGAGAGAGGTTTAAACAGATTTGGCTTAAAATATTGCAGAAACTCATACTGAATATTGCCAGCAGCAGGCGTTCGCTCTACCTTTGTGCCAAGTGCGCGCTGGTCTGGTTTTTGGGCCCACGCTGAGCACACAAAAACATAATTTGTTTGCTTGTCATTTTGCCATAATACGCTGACAGCAACAAGAACAACGGACCTGCAGGAGCAGGAGTGGGAGTGGGAGCAGGAGCCGGAGCCGGAGGAGTAGCAGCAAAAGTTGGCCCAAGAAGCTAAGAGATAGAGAGAGGGGGTGGCAGAAAAACGAAACACGAAAAAAAGGGAATTTCAAGCACAAATACTAATAAACGGGCAGCAGAGCACAGCACGGGATCGAGCTGATGATGAGGATGCAAAGCAAAAGAAAAACTCGCGCTCACCACTAATGTGTTTTAATTTTACGGTCAAAAGCGGGAAGGGAAGAAAGCAAAGCAAATAGCAGCTGCAAAATGCTCTTTCCAAATTGGATTTTATGTTGATTAATAATAATAATAATATTATTATTACAAATTGTTAACTTCAAATAATATTATATACAAATTTATATTTGATATATTTATATATTTTTATTTATTTAATTTTATATTTTTTTAAATTGTATTTTATATTGATTAATAACAATATTAAATACAAATTGTTTATTCAAATAATATTATGTAAAATTTATATTTTATATTTTTAACATTTTTTAATTTATTTATTTTATATTTTTTTAAATTTAATTTTTATGAATTTTATTAATATTATATGAAAATTGTTAACTTCAAATAATTTTATATAAAAATTTATATTTTTGTATTTATTTAATTTATATTTTTTAAACTGGATTTTACATTGATTAATAATAATATTAAATACACATTTTTAGCTTCAAATAATATTATGTATAAATTTATATTTTAGTAATTTTCAAATAGTACTATTTTTTTAGAGGGGAATAACTGTCACAATAGTCTTTTAAATATATTAAGTGAGCTAATAATTCATTTTTGGCACATTGCAGCTGTCTATTATATTCTAAATGTATTATAGGTACTCGTATATTTATTCCTATACCTCCAAAGGCTGCCTCATCGACTAGAGTATCTATTGTTCGAGTTATTTTGCAGCAACAGATTTCAGATCATCAAAGCTCCACTCTGTAGGGGACAGCTGGACATCTCAACACTTGCGAGGCAGCTCTCTTGGCACTTTTTCTGTGACTCTGCTTACAGAGCATAATGAATGTGCTTACGAATTGGTTATTATATTTTTGGGGGCACACGACGAGGCGACGGCACCCAAGCACTGCGGATAAGCTGCAAATGGAGATGGTGCTGGGAGCTGGGAGCTGGGAGCTGGAGCTGGAGAGGCAGGACACGGGACACGGCTTTGTTTGTTTGCTCCTCTGTTGTGTTTGTTGGTTTGTGTTTGCTTTTGGCTGTTGCTCCTTTGCTGGTGCTGGTGCTGCTGCCACTCTGATTCTTCTATACTGCTCTGGCTGTTCCCTGTTGACCTGCAGGCAGCCAGCAAATGGCTGAAAAGAAAATTGAGCGCAAAATGCTTAACAAATATTTTATGACGTTCGAAGTTCAAACGCTTAAATGTGGCAACATTGTTCTGGCTCGCACTTGCCTTGTGCTGTGGCTGTGGCTGTTGCTTTCTCGCTGCTTTTTTTTTGTTCGTAGCTGTTGCTTTTAGTTCTTTATATACCCTTGGTCTGCGACGGTATGATGCGTCGCCGAGTGCCTGAAACCCAAGCGGCAAGCAGCAAAATTCCAATTGAGTTCTCACGCCCATGCGTCTTCGTGCGTTCGACCCTGCCTTGAGCAGCTTAGTTCCACGGTTGCCCGAATCCAACAGCATCCTTTAACGAGCTGTCAATTCGTTGGAATATGCCCTGGCCAGGGTATCACAAGCTTCGTATGCCATAAGCTAGATATTCTTTGCTGTTGCTGCTGGCAAATTACCCGCATCTCAGGCAGCAGCCGTGGCAACATCAGGCACAGAACGCAGGCGGTGCAGGCGGTGCTGGATGGTGGATGGGGGATGGGGTAGAGCCAGAAGCAACTATTTTGTAGAGCATATTTTTGGTCCTGCTGCTGCTGCTGCTGCTGCTTGCAGCCACCGCCTCGTCGTCGTTGGCAAACAAAACAAAGGAGCGGCGAGAAAAGGCTGTGCTGCCGAAGGAGCAACGAAAAAAAATTGTTTGAAATTCCTAACAAAGCATTTTAACAATTTGCTGACATTATAACGGCGACAAGTTGAGCGAAGTCAATAAACTGTTAACTGAAACTGAACAAAACAGCAAAAAGAGAAAAAAAGGAAAAGGAAAAAGGAATAGTATTTATATGCGATACATATACACGGCGCTGGGGGAAAAACAAAATGCGCCAAAGTGAAAAAAGTGCTGATAGTAATAGACTGGAAAGACGTGCATCAATAGCGCCTCAAATGCCCCATAACATTTCTCGGTCAGCACGGCGGAAGGGGAAGACAGGCGAGTGGATGCTGAGTGGAGGACCGACCGTGTCATGGGGATTGACGAAAAAGTTTTTAACGAAAATTCCCGCAGCAGCAGCAGCAGCAGCAGAAGAAGCAGCAGCAGAAGCATCAATGTTTGGCAGCTGGCAGCATAAACGGCATGAAACTTCATTAAAGCGATAAAAATCAGAATCGAGAGGTGGCAAACCCCAGCACTGCCCCAGCCACAAGCCAGCCAGCCAGCCAGCCAGCCAGCCAACCAGCCACCTTATCGCTGCTGTAGTCCCCAGCTGGAATATGGAGAATAAATATACTTGTACCATAGCAATGACTGACAGACAGACAGACAGACAGGCAGACCTTTGGGTGTGCTATAATAATTCTGCCTGAATACTGACAGATTCGGGGCTATGAAATATTAAATTTAAAAATATGCGAATACTGGAAAAGTAAACAACAAAGAAAGTGAGCAATGGCAGCAGATCAAATGAATCAAATGGCAAACGATCAATCAGAAACTGTTGCAATCAGAACAGACAAACTCCAAGATCAATGCCATATGCCCAGCTGGACAGAGGTAAGGGTATAGCCAGCAGCAGCACAAAAACAACAGCTTCAGCCAGAAGGGAGCGGCTCTCAGCGAATCCGCTATGCCCTGCGCTATACACTAAAAACAACTGCCATAGATGGAAATGCAGCTGAAGGTGGGTGCACTCAGCGCAGCAATGGGTGGGGCTTGGGTGGTGGTGGATAAAGGAGGTACTGTATCATCAGGCAGCCAAAGTTATTAAACTTGCTCCGGCTTGTTTATGAAATAGTTAAATGGGATGCCAGACAGGAGCCAGCAGGAACCAGCAGAGTCCTTTTTTGCCATGCAACAGATTCCAGCAGCACACACACACACACACACACCTGATTATGATTGGGGAGTGTATGTGTGTGTGCGTGTGTGTGTTTGGTGGTTGGTTCAGCCCCCAAGTCATAGATTTATGACGAATTGAGTGCAGCATGTGCATTAATTACTCACAAAAAAAACAAAGAAAATGGGCAGCTGCTGCAACAGATATTACAGCATTTTTCACACGTTCGATGACGGACATTGATGAACATAAAAGCAAGCATATACATATGCATGTACATACATAATGGAGGATGCGTTGGATATTTCGCATATGGGTCAGGTCGGAAAATTTCCCTTAAGACTGCTTGCGCTGGGAATATTTTGTGAGGATTTTGCAAGCAGTAGCTTGGCATTGATTCAAGAGGCTGTGCTGTGGCCGCCTTGGCGATTGCAAGCTTCATTTGTGGCCCACATCTGGCCATGCGATATGCTCGACCATGAGGCTGGTAGCGACCACAGTGCGAGCAGCGAGGCTGCTGGCAAGCAGCAACAAAGGAAAGGCATCATTTCAGTCATATCAAAAATAGTTGCTTCCCCCCTTTTCACGCAATATAAATATATACACACACTATCATATGTATATAAATTCCGTTTATAGGTCTGTGCAAACAAACGAAAAGGGGAAGGAACGGGAGGAGCGGGAGGAACCTAGGACCTAGCATAAAAGAAATCAACTATTTTGATTGAACGCACACACACATGAGTGCACAGGAGCTGAGCAGCGCACAGGATAACAAAGATTCATAATTACGATAAACAACGAATGGCAGTAGTCCCCACAGACGAGGGGGGTAGCAGAAAAAAAAAATGTGGCAAAAATCCACAGCTCTAAAGATAAGCAAATGCTCGTCCCTGGTTGAGGTTGCCTTTTTGTTTGCCACCATTTGCCGCCTTGCCGCCTGCCGCTTGCTGCTTGCTGCCTGCTGCTTTGTGATAAATCACAAGGGGATGCCTTCAGCAACTTGAGCAGATTTTTCCCAGCAGCGAAAAAAAGCAAAGAAAACTGAGATAGATAGAGAGAGAGAGAGAGAGAGCGCCACAGCGTTTGGCCAACAATCAGTGTTTGTTTTTGTTTTTTTTTTTCTGTGCTTTTAATTGATATCGTTCGGCCATGATTTTAATTGAACAGTGGCTGGCCATAAACCAGCTAAAATTATCCCTACACATTGCAGGGGGTGTGCCCCATTCCGCGCAACGGAATCGCCAAGGAATTGCTTAAAAGTAGATAAAACAGATTGCCAGGGAATTGGCGCAGCATTGAGCCAAGAATTGAGCAGGCAGGACTTAACTTAAGGTTTGTTTGCCGTCAGTCTGTTGACTGTTGGGTTGGTGAATTTCCAAAGTCAAACATTTTGAGCTGGGTAGCTGTTGATTTGGTTAATTCTTGGGGGTATTCAGTCGTCGAATATTCATATTGAATCTTTTATTGGCATATAAATAAATGCATAGCTTTTTTGAGCGAGATTTAAAAATAATATATATTAAAAATATATATTATAAAATATATTAAAATATAAATTTAATATTAGAATTAAGCACACAACTTTCTAAGCTAAAGAAAAAAAATATATGCTAAAGAAAAAATATTACAAAATATATTAAAATATAAATTAAATAGTAGAATTAAGCACACAACTTTCTAAGCTAAAATAAAATGAAATATATACACCAAAAAATATTATAAAATATATTAAAATATAAGTGCAATATTAGAATTAAGCACACAACTTTCTAAGCTAAAATAAAATAAAATATATGCTAAAGAAAATATATTAAAAAATATATTAAAATATAAATTAAATATTAGTAGAATTAAGCACACAACTTTCTAAGCTAAAATAAAATAAAATATATACAACAAAATATATTATAAAATATAATTAAATATAAATTTAATATTAGAATTAAGCACATAACTTTCTAAGCTTTAATTAAAAAAATATATATTTAAAAAAATATTATAAAAATAAATATAATATTAAAATAAATAAAATATAAAATATAAGTGTAATATCAGAATTAAGCACACAACTTTCTAAGCTAAAATAGAATAAAATAAAATATATGTATATTTAAAAAATGTTGCGTCGCATTTGCTGCTGGGAACAGCATCCATCTCCTGGGAGGGTGGGATGGACGTGTGCACTTGTCCCTGCCTGGTTGTTTACCAAGCAATTAATTGGATTATCTAGCGCTGTGTTGTGCCACCACACAACAACCAAAACAACAACAACAACAAAACAATAATAATTATAATTATTTTGATTATTATTTTCATTTTTATTCGCATACAAAATTTATACCCATGCTATATAAATATCTGTTTGTATGTATGCATGTGTGAATGTGTGTACATGTGTATTTATTTTATGTACGAGCACTATAGTATATGCACTGGTACGTGCGTGCCGTAGCCGGATAAAAAAGAAACTGAGGAGCGCAAAAATAATTAATTAAAAATTATTATCTTTCGCGGAGGATCGCATCGAAGGCCCAATCAATCGATGCGATGCGATACGCTGCGATGCAGCAGTGTTGCTGCATCTGCATTTCCATCTTGGCTGCCATTTTGCATTTGTGGCAGGCGGCAGGATACGATACGGGGGCCTGCCACTTGTCAGCGGCATGGCATTTATGAGGCATTGCCGCCACCCTGCCGCCCCCACAGTGCCCACACCTACCGAATGACAATGCATTTTGTTGGACAGAGCAGCGAAATTTTCGGGCTGGGCTGTGCTGGGGCTGGGACTGGGGCTGGGCTGTGCTGGGGCTGGGCTGCTTTTCATCGCATGCTGTGCCTGCGCTTTTCATTCTGCCCCCCTGTGCATGTGTTAGTTTCTCTCTGTGTTTTTGTGTGCTTTGGTCAAATGTGTGTTTGACATTTTCGTTATGTTCGCTAGGGGTGTGCGGGTGCGGGAGGGGTGGAAAGTTTCCCGGGGTCTGGTGGGTGTGCTAGGGGAAAACGTGCACCATTTAATGCTACCAGCTGCTGATGCTTTACCCGCCGCTACTGCCGCTGCTGCTGTTGCTGCTGTTGCTGCCACACTTTTTGTGGCATAAACTGCTTTTGCTTTTGCATTTTGCATGAAATTTCTCAAAATTGTGTGCATTTGTTGAGGTTGTTGTTATAATTTAGTTGGAAAATTGCTGTCACACCCATACAATCATGCACACTCACACACACACGCACGCAATTAACCCACTGTGGGCTATGAGGCTTTCCCACCCATAAATCGAGTCTAATCAAAAAAATTTAACTTTGTTTATAAGCTTACCACAAAAATTGAGTTATTATTTTTATTTATTATTATTTAATTTTATTTGTTTATATTGTTTTTTATTATTTATTATATTATTATTTATTTATTTATTTATCATATTATTATTTGTTTAATTATTAATTTACTAATTTTTTATGCCAAATTCTTCCTATAAAATTACACTAAAACTCATTTTTGTATATGATAATATAATTATAATTATTATATAAATTATATATTATAATTATAATTATATTTATATTATATTTTCTAAAAATTTAAATAAAACTAACATTTATTTTAAAAAAATAATAATGTTTCCCCACTGGGGTTAAGATTTTATGCAATTTCAATTTAATTTCTGCGCCAAAAAAAGAAAAATTAAAACGAGAAAATTAAAAACCGAAACTCATTCGCTTACGCGCTTTCGCTTGGCTTCTGTTTCAGTTTTCAGTTTTCAGCTTTCAGCTTTAGTTTCTTTTAGCCAGCCATCCCATCCAGCAGCCAGACCACCCCCCACCACTGTCTAGGCCAATTCCATGGCCATGGCCAGGGCCAGTAGTTAGACGGACGGTTTTTTGGGGTGTTTTTGTCAGAGTGTTGATAACATTTTAGGCCAGTGTCCAGGGGGGGCGAGTGGGGGAGGTGGGAGAGCCAAATGGGCGGCTTTGAATGAATGTCTAAAATGGGTTTTTGGTCTGGCTGCAAGTGTAATTTTAGCCAAAAACGCGAATAGCGAATTGCGAATTGGATTGCGGCTTATAAGCACGTTTATAAATTACTGATTCGTCTATGAACTAGTCTGCTGTCCAGAGCCATGACCATTTCCCGGACACAGACACAGACACAGCCACAGACTCGGAGAGTACCCGCAGCCGGAGCCGGAGCTGGAGCCGTGGCCGGAGCCCTAGCCGGGGTTTATGTCAGCAAATGAATAAATTAAATATTCCATCTCCATCATTGAAAATGCCTCCCCGTTCATGCTCGTGTGTGCGTTGGTTTAATTAACTTTTTTCGCATTTGGTTTTTGGCAGATTTTGTGAACTCCCAAAAATTGAATTTTCTCTTTTTGCAATTAATTTGTATTAAAAACCAATTTTCAGTACAAAAGAGTGGCAAACACTGGCAGCAAAAACATATAACGAAAGATGGGCTGGTAAATGCATGAAGAAATCCACCATCGACCCCCCAAACCCCCAAGCAAGGGCTTAGCCCGGCTTAGGCCCTGTCATTTTGACCCTAATGCAGGAACTGACTTTTGGCATTTGGTTGATTACATTAATTAGACAAACAAACAAAGCGTAAAAAACAGCAGCAGCGAAATTCAATTCAATTCAAATTAAATTGCTAATTGGATTAAAATTGAAAAGTTATACCCTTGAAAATAAATCAAAAAAATATCGGGGATTATGGCGACATTAGCCAATGAGATTTGAAAAATGCCAGAAAACTTCGTTTCATCATTCAGCTTGATGGAAGCCTTTTGGGTGTGTATCTAAAGAGTGGATCAATATTTGGAGCAATTATCCCTGACGAAATGAAAATCAAAACTTTCATTTTCATTTTCACTTTACCAGTGCAATTTCCGTTTCACTTTCCAATTCGCAGAGCCAACAATCATTAAAAACTAATTAAAAAATGCATAATTCAAACCAAAGTATTGTTGTGTACAGCAACAAAAATATTGAATTTAAAATGAAAAGCGCCTGAAGAGGAGCGATGAGCGTGGAGGGCACCCAGGCGGGTTTCCTTTTTTGAATGTGGTTTTCGTTTATCTTCTCGTTTATTGCAGATACAGATACATTTACGGCTTTTATAGGATGGAAGCAGGAAGCAGCAGCAGCAGCAGCAGCAGCAGCAGGAGTCGGGCCGCAGTCAAAGGCATCCATCCGCAGTCCAATAACCGATTAATAAATATGCGCAAATTTTATTTTAATGCCTTCCCTCGCATCAACAGAGAGCGAGAGAGAGAGAGAGAGCGAATGACGCCAATCCACACACGTGAGTTATGACCTGGCTGGAAGCCTCTCGTTTTTGGGCCATGAGCCTTTTATGGCCATGGGAAGTTTGAAAAATTGGCCACAAATATCGTGCGAAAATATCAAACACTCGACTGGCCTTAGGTTATGTTTTGTTCTTTGTTTTTTGTTTCATGTTTGTTGTTGTTGTTGGTGCCGAAATATGCAGGCAGCAAATATCTATTAATTTAAATTTTTATTGCCACACTTGTGCCACATTAATTCGTTGATTCGCCTCAATTTTTGGTGTGCAAATGTTTTGGCTCCAAAAATGATTTATGCCCATGGATTTTGTGACTCTGCAAAGATGCTCTTAATGGATGCTCCATCTCTCTCTCTCTCTCTCTCTTTCTGTCTTTATATTTGCGTTTGTGGGTGGAATGGGGTCTTGGGTGGTATGTTGCTCGGGGGAGATCTAAAACCGGAAAGAATGAGCATCAAATTGTCGGCTAAATATTTCATCACTTAACATAGAAATTATGGAAAATTATTGAAAATTGTTAAGCTAAAAATGAAACAATTAACAGATTTCCATGCTGTTTCTTCTGCTATATTTTTGTGTGCAATATTTTCTATTTTTCAAACCCATTTTAGACACTTGCGATCAGGTAGCGTTATGATTTTCTTATTTTTGCGGCCGAAAAATATTATACGCAGAATTAAATATACCAATGGACTCACGCAATATATTATTAATAATAATTATCCCTAATAAACACTTAATGAATATTCTTGCTAATACTAATATGTAAACTATGTAATTCCAAACTAAATTAAATAATAATAAATTCAATATTGTAGCGTAAATAATTTGGAATTCAATTGATTTTAAAATAAAATTTTAAATTAAATTGATTTTACATTAATAAATAAATAAAATAAAAAATGAGATTTATTAGTTTGCTATTGATCTATGCAGCGTATTAAATCTCAGCTGTGCCCTACAGCTTTATTAGGCCATTCAATATTCGTGGCGATCCCATGACCGTTGGCTTGTTTATTTTCTTTTTGAGATGTTTCGCCTCATTTGGTTCATTTTTGGCATTAGCACTTGGCATTGTTGTTGGAGCGAGCGTTTTGAATGGCAATTAAGTGGAGGATGAAAAACATTCTGACTCACACGCACACACACACACACACACCACACACAAAATTATACATAAATACGTATGTACGTGTACGTCGCAGAGAGACAGCACTTGGGCAACTCAATTTGCACTTCATCTGTCTATTCTCTCAGTATCTGTATCTGTATCCACATAATGTATGTGCGTGTGTGTATGCTCTGTGTGCTGCTGGTAATTGCTAATTGATTTTGCCATATGCATTAGTTGATACATTTATAATTATGCTTTTCAATTGTCGGCCATTTGAAGTGCTTGCAACTCGATGAGGCATGAATCTTAATGCCCCAAAAAACATTTCAACATTCCGGCACCGGCATTAAGTGATTATGGGGTCAGCAGCAATGGTTGAAAATCTGTGGGCTGGAGCGGGGCTGGGCGTCTCAGTTTGGTGGATTGTTTGTTGCTTTAATGCGGATGCTTGATGGCCATGGTGCCATGCAGAAAAACCACTCTAAACTTTATTAATTTTAATTAAAAACACTCGACTCATTTTGAGGGTTAAATGCTCTTCCACTTCTATGTCGCTCTCTCTCGCTCTCTCTCTCTCTCTCTTTCTCTGTGTGTGTGTGTGCGTGACCAGAACTTCCTTTTGGATCTTCTTCGGGCCGGGCCTCTTCGGCGCGCCGGCTGCTGCTGGTTTTTATAAGCCACAGAACACTCGACTGGCCAGCAGGCGGTGAGAGCAGTTAAAAACAAGAAAGCCATCAACAAGAAAACTTACTCCTTTTTACACCAAAAAAAAAATACCAACGGCTGCAACGATACGCAAAATACTCTGTCCAGTGGGCTAGAGAAAATGTGCAAGGAAATCTGCAGTAGGAATAAATCCCAATGTAAATTCAGAGTTTCAAACCAAATGCATAAAGAACTGTATTGGGAATAAATCCATGGCATATATATATATTATATATTATATATAAATATATATATTTTATAGTTAAATAATAATCTGCCAGAAAAGAGAGTGTATCCCAGCGTTCGCCATAAAGCCCTTCAAAATGTAGGTGAAAAATCTGAGCTAAACTTTTGTCCAAAAGGCGTAAGACGTTTTGTGTATTTGCTGGGGTCCAAAGGGAGCCCAGGCATAGCCGAGGGGTTGGTAAGGGCGTCCACTGCAGTGGCAGTAGCAGCGGGAAAAGGCGGGAAAGGCGGGAAGAGGCCGGAAAAAGCGGGGAAAAAGGCGAGCTAAGCGGGTGGAAGCGCCACGAGTTTCTTGTTTATTGTTTTGACGGCGTGCACGGCAGTTGGTCGCTTAAGGCCATAAAAAGCAAAGGTGCCGCGACAATAAACAATAAAGAAGAGCCGCTGCTGGTCCCCCACAGTGCCCCCACCCGACAATTGTTTTATGCAAAAATGTACAGCTTAAAAAAGAAATTATCTTTATTAATAAACGAAAACAAAACAACAACAGAAAATATGGTATTATGGAATTATGCATGAATCTTACGAACTAAATGGGATCGTGCATTCTTATGCTATGTATGTGGATAATGCTGGGCGCGCAGATTAGGTGGCTGCTGCCGTTGGGACGATGGATGCGGCACTGGAGGTCCTGGCCATGCGCTTGAGCGGGCCCATGCAGCTGAGCAGAACGGGCAGCAGGATGAGGCCGTGGGCGGCGCCGATCAGCACGATGCCCAGGTACATGCGGAAGTAGAAGACCTGAAAGACCTGGGAGTTGGAGAAGCCCAGCACCACGATGCCGGCGAATTTGGTCAGCGTAATGCCCGACAGGACACTGCTGCCAGTGACGTTCAGTGAGTGGCGGGCGCGCTCCTGGGCGGTGCCCTCGGCCCGCTTGAACGATCGCACAATATGCGAGACAAACTCGACGCCGATGCCCACGCACACGACGAGATTAACCAGCGATATGGCATTCAGAGTAATGCTCCAGGCCCACATCATGCCACCCATATTGATGAGGATGCAAATGACCATGAAGAGCACAATCATTGCGGATGTTATGTCCAGTCCGGTGATGAGCAGCGTGACCACAAAAATGGCCAGCAGCGACAGGCCCAGCGAGAACAGAGCATCCTCCCAGATGGTCAGATACTGCTCGTAGTAGATGTAGAAGACGCAGTAGGCGAAGATCTCGGCATCCACCTGATTCTCGGCAAACATGGCATTGATCTCGCCCGCTATGCGCCGCACCTCGCGCAGCTGGGAGTAGAACTCCTCGGAGGTCGTCGAGGTGGTCGAGTACTGCAGGAAGTACGTGTCCTGCACCGTGGACATGCCCACGTCATCTATTGTATAGATGACCGCCTGCAACAAAACAAAACAGAAAGGAATATAAAATAAAATAAAAATAAAATATATAAATATAAATATAAAAATAAATAAATAATAAAATATAAACTTTAATTATAAAAATAAAAATATGAAAATAAATGAAATATAAAGATATAAACAGTTAATTATATAACAAATATAAAAGTTAATTATAAAAAAAAAATTCATTTCTGAATTTTATTATTAAACTCAGAAATACTTTTAAAAATAAGTTTTCAAAAGTAATTAAAATTTTAATATAATGGAAAATAATATATAAATAAATATAAAATTTTAAAATGTTTTTTATAAAAATAAAATTAATTTCTGTCTTTTGTTATTAGACCAGAAACTTTTAAAAATAAGATGTAGCTCCAATTTTTAATTGAGCCAAAAAGAATTAAAATTTAAATATAATTGAAAATTCCAAATCAGAAATAGCTCTCATTTTCAATTTTGAATTTTTGACTAATTTATTATTATTTGATTAAAATCAAAATTTTTGTTTGTAAAATTATGAAAAATAATTTGTCCGTCTTCATTTTTTGTACTTACGTCCGCATAAGAAGCCCGTCCTGCCTTGGCGCACTCCGCATCGGGTAGATCGAAGAGGAAGTAGGGCAGAAATTTGCTGAAAGTCTCGGGGGTGGGTCTCAGACCATCCTCCGTGAATTCCCGATGGCAGGGCAAGCAGTCCTCGCTCTTTGAGTCTAGGAAGGGGAAATATTATATTAATATTAATGGAAAAAATGCCTGCAGGGATAACTTACTACTGGAACAGAAGCCCTGCGTGGTGACATTGTACTTGCAGCAGTCGATGATGGCCAGCCAATCGATGTAGTCATCCAGCCAGGAGGTGGCGGGCCGGGCCAGACTTGTGATCTCCGGGTAGCGTGATTGTGTGTAGAGCTGAACAGAGAGCGAGTCGCTGTTGCACTCGACGCCCCCGCAAATGAGATTCTGCTGCAGTTTTTCCGAGTAGTTGAGTCCGGGCTTGAGCACCCAATAGACGGGGGCGCCCATGGCCAGCAGATCGACCATATAGCGGAAATACTTCACCACATGCGAGTCCTTGGGCATGGACATCTCCTGGTCCAGGCCCTTCTCAATCGAGGGCACCACCATCAATGACAGGCAGGTGATCACCGTAAAGGTGAGCAGCACGGTCACTTTGACAGGTCTAAAATACAAAATAAAAAATTAAAAATAATTAATTTTTAAAATTAAAATTAAACGTTCAATTAAATTTTAAAAATTAAATAAAAATTAAAATTAACACTAATTAAAAATTTAATTAAATTTTGATTTTAATGATAGATAAATAAAGAGAAAAAAAAAGTTAGAAAATAAAGTTGAAATTTACATTTTTAACGTACCATTAAAAATAAAATAAATATAAAAAATTTAAGTAATTATTTAATTTCAATCACAAAATCACATTTAATTTAGATTTTAGTTTTTATAGTAAATATATTTAATTTAGATTTATTATTTATTTATTTATTTTTTATTTAATTTCGATTTTTTAATAAGAATTAAAAATGTCTGATTTAAATAAATAAAGTAAAATGGGAAGAAATGTGAAACTTACTTTGACAGCAGGAAGGGTGAGTAAAAGTTCTTGAACATCTGCTCCAGCACGCCCACATCCTGGGGCGCATCCTGCTTGGGCTTCTTCTTGGTCTGCACACAGCACAGCATATCCAGCCGACCGTCGAGCACCCTTCGCTCATCGATGGCCATCAGGGCCACAAAGGCCGTGATCTGAAGCAGAAAGTCGAGCAGAATGGCCGCCGCCGCGTACATGGCGAATGTCTTCACAGCCGGCATATCGGACAGCGCGCCAATGGCAAAGCAGGCGAATTCACTGCCAGCCGTCTGAAGGATCGACGGACCCACCTGGCCGATGGCCTCGCCAATCGCCTCGTGCGTGGTCTCGAAGCGACTGCGATCCAGGCGCTGGAACGTGTGCACCATGATGAAGATGTTGTCGACGCCAACGGCCAGCACCAGGAAGGGTATCACCTCGATGGCCAGCATCGTGGTGGTCACATTCATGTAGCCCCAGAAGCCCAGACTGCAGGTGACCGATGCCAGCACAATGACAATGCCACCGATGGCCAGCATGATGCGAGACTCGCGCAGGAAACCCCGACAGCTGCGTATGCGGCCCAGCGCGATGGCCACGTAGATGAACATCACCAGATAGCTGATGACCACGGTGCCCACCTCGCCCTCGGACAGCTCCACAATGGCATCCTGAATGGATCTCTCCGCCGAGTAGGCAATGTCCAGGCGATCGCTCTTGTAGTCCCTGAGATAGTCGACGAACAGCTTCTCCCACTTCTTGCTGGGCTCCAGCTTGGAGGCGTCGTTCTGATTCTTGCCCAGGAAGGTGAGCACCAGGCCGGTGGCCATCATGTAGTCGGGATCCTCGCCCACGGCCACCTTGGGCATGCCGCCCACAGCGACGCCGGGCTCAATGGGACCGCCATAGGGGCCAAAGCAATCCTCCAGCATGGGTACTCTATAAATTAATTTATAATTAACCAATGCTCACACGCACAATAATCAAGCAAAGAGGATCGATCGAGGAATCGGATGCGCAAGAGTGAGACATACCGCAGACAATCTTCGAGCTTGTTCAGATAGTTGATCGTGTAGCCGTTGCTGTCCTCGTAGTTGGTATTGAACACGTCCATGTCGTGCTGGAAGTAGCCATAAATCGACTGTATCACACAGTCATCCACCGTGGCGACTTCGCCGGCCAGCAGCACGGGGGCGTAGCAGATCTTGTCCATGCCCTCGCCCTCGGCCAGGCCCAGCTGCATAATGACCTCCTGCAGCTCGAAGACCTCCTTCAGGAAGTTGTACTCGTAGGCAGGACCAAAGTTGAGCAGCCCACTGGCCGCCTCATGGGTGAACTGGAAAGGGAGAGAATGCGGATCAGCACTTGCCAGGCTTCGACTTTTGGTTTGTTTGGGCTACCACACACATTGGTCTGATTGATGGCCTTGATGAAGATCTGATTGGTGCGGTAGAAGGGTCCAAAGTGCTGATCGAAGTAGTCCTTCTCGATGCGCGTTTGGCTCTCGTCGCCGGCCCACAGCTCGACGGGATCTGTGGTGATGTTCATGTACCTAATGCCATACGATATGCCGCCAATGGCCCAGGAGCACAGGGCCAGCACCAGCACCGGATGCTTGGCACAAAAAGTGCCCCACGCACGAAAGCCCACATAGAAGAACTCCCCGAACAGGGTGGGCATGCAGATGCTGGGCGGCGCAGTGCGTCTGAGGGAACCCCAGCATATGACGATGGCCAGGATCAGGCCTAGGATCAGGGACACTATGAAGGTCACACCATATAGGCCGGCTATCTGCCAGGGATCCAGCGGCCCGGTGGGTGCATCCGTCAGCGGACATGACTGCTCGCAATCGATGCAGGCACAGGCATAGCTGTCGTCGTACCTCTCGCCACAGTCCAGGGGGAAGAGCTCCAGGTACTGCTCCTGGGCGCCCTCCTCGGCATCCTCCGACCAGACATACGTGATCTGGAAGGGCACATAGTCGCCAGTCACATCGCCCATGAACTCGTACCATCGGCGGTAGCTACAGGTCTTGGCATTGTACGCGCCACAGCCGAGATCCATGGCCGGACGCCCTGTCTGGGTGTGCTGTATGCCAGCACAGCTGTCGTAGACCTTTTGTGCGGTCATATCCGATATTCTATACTCAATGGACTCCACGTACTCCTCGCCATTCTCCAGAAATTCAGTGTTGGCCGTGAGGAAGAGCGTGTGATTCTTGGCACAGGTCATGGCGCACACAGTCTGTCCCATGTTCCGGGTGCATGTGGGACACCTGGAGTAGACACCATCCGCCTGGGAGAGGCCCGCGTCCATGGTATGAATCTGGTTCTCATCACAGCACAGCTTCAGCTCGTCCTGGCCACTGTCTCCTTTGTACTCCTTGTAGAGCACCGGACAGCGGCGGGCGAAGACGGCCTCGGCTTCCGGACTGTTGAGGGCTCTGGCCGGGTCCGTGTCCGCCTTATTCTGCCAGTGATTGCCAATCTGATGACTCTGGCCATACCAAATGCAGCCCAATTCCTGCTCCTCCTGTGCTCTGCTGCATGGAAATGCCACGGCCAAGAGGCCACAAATCAGCCACAAATATTTCACATTCATTATCACAGATCAGTTGGTAAAAAAACACACAAAAAAAAAAATGGGGAAAACCCGAAACACTTTTTGTGTGGTGGAAAGCGCGTCGAACCTTTCGTGCCGGCAGCACACCAATAACTAAACCCAACTGAAACCCTTGGCTGCAGCCTATCGACGAGCTATCAATGAGTGGCGCAGAGCGGCGATAAGATTTCCCCCTTCAGTTTCGGGTGATTACCAGTGTGTGGGCTTATCTCCCCCGATAAGCTTCTGAATTCTGACGGGTTCTGACGGGTTCTGATGGGTTCTGATGGGTTCTGATGGGTTCTGTTCCTGCGAACAGCACTAATCGGCAGGGAATTGGCTTTATCAGCGGCGGATTAGCTTCTGGCCGGAGCTTAGGTCGGGGGCACATAGCGACAATGATCGTGAAACCTTTGTGCATCAGATTTGTATTTGTGTGGGTGTATATTTATTTATAGCTTTAGTTTTATTGCTATTTAATTGTTTTTTTTTTTTTTTACCTAATCCCTGACCTTTGTGTAAAAGATAACATTATTGTAGTTTAATATAATTTGTATTTAATATAATTTTACTTTTACATTTTTATTTTTATTTATTTTGAAATTTATTTAAATTTTTTTTTCATCCAGAGATTTGTCTGCTGTGTGCATAACTAAATTTAAATATAATATAATATAAATATATATTATATTATTATATTATAATTATTCCTCTTGCTATTATTGTTAATATATTATTTAGCATGATATTATATTATATATATAATATAAAATATAAATATACAAAATTATGGGTGCATAATTAAATTTAAATATACTTACATACAAATTTATATTTAATTATGCGCACAACATACAACTCTCTGGAATGTCAAAATGTAAAATTAATTATTAAATGAATTAATTAATTATTATTAATATTTAAAATTAAATAACTTAATTAAATTTCAAAATAAAAAAGTAAAACTCATATATATTTTACATAAATAAGAACAAATCATTTTCAGCAAAGCAAAAGCAGATTTTAATTGAAAATTTATGCCATTGCATTATTTATTTAAAAATAAAAATATATATATACAAATATATATGTATATATATATATAATTCTGCGTATTGAAAATTGATCAATTAAATATGTGAAAGTAAAATTCAAAATAATTTCAATCTTGATATTACCAAATTTATAAATTAAATGTTTTATTTGTAGCTATTGATGTCAAATAAATAAATAATACAAACTACCTATTGACTGATTATAAAGTTGGCTCTGCTATCTTTCAAGATGAGCGATGTGTAGTCATTGTTGGTATAACGACTGACTAGATTCATGAATGAATGAATCAAATACTTTTAAAATAAACTATAAAGCGAAAAAGTCATAAAACATATTAAAACAGAAAGTTAAGCAGGGTTAGTATGTCCCTTTATTCCTTTCTCATTTCCACTGAGCTCTCTAGTAATTTCCAGGAAGAAAACCCCCTTCTCGTTCCGCGAAAAACCTATGCCAAGCAATCGGCAGCACAAAGTTTGATCAGTTTCGGTTCTGTTCTGGTATTTCTTAATGAATCATTCATCCGGCCCGCTAACACATTGTCTGGACCCTAGGGGTAGGCAGATAGCAAGGCGGTTGTCGGGTCTCAGAGCCAGATTAAGAATTAGCTGGCGACGTTGCCGTGTGCTGCCAGCTGAAGGCGGCAATATAATTTTACGGCGCTGAAGGGTCTCGAGAGCACAGCGAGGCTTATCGTCGATCGCTCGAATGTCAAACAGGTGTTCAACAGCCGCCACCCACAGAAACGAACAGAAAACAGCGCTGGCCAGCTGCCTGCCACGAGCCCCAATTTGTAGCTCCCGCCGATAAGCCAAAGATATAAGCTCAGGTGTCCGCACAGGTGCGAGACCCAAACTATACTAATGGAGAGTCGGAGAATCCCGCACAATCTCCGATAACATTAACTGCAACAAAACATGAGCCATCAGGCTTAATTTGCACTATTTGTATTTATTTATTTACTGTTACTGCACAGCGCTAAAATATATTTGTTTAATCATCCAATTGTTGTTCAATTTATATAAAACAATGGCCAAACAATCCAGCTCAATTTGCAGCTTATCTTGACTTGTGGCATTCGCTTTCTATAGCCAAGTGTCTGGGGGCATAAATATGCAGAGACTTACTTTTATTTATTCTTTAAGTGGTTTTTAGCATGGAAGCTAATTAAGGTATTAGGGTTTAAATTCAAACAATAATTGTGTCTGTTATTATGGCACTTGAAAGCATCATATTGATAATTTGGGCAGCATTGAGATACTGAGAGGCGCCGATTAGATTTTTAAGAGCTGATGCTTCAGGCAGAAAATTGGCTACAGCCACTATCTAAGGAAGTAAAATAATAATAATAAAATATTTAAAGCTTTTTGGAGTGTTAACCGATAGAAAAAGCCCTGAAATTTTAATATTTTTACTTAGATTTTAATATTTATGCCATTTATTTCCATCCAAGAGTGGTTGTATTAAAATTGAATTTTTTCACTTACATTTTGATATTAATATGAAAATATTTATATTTAATATGTTGCATATTTAAATTTAATATGTTTCATATTTAAATTTAATATGTTTCATATTTAAATTTAAAGTGTTGCATATTTAAATTTAATATGTTTCATATTTAAATTTAATGTGTTTAATATTTAAATCCAAAATAAATACAAAAAAATATTTTATTTCATTTAATATCGAATATTTAAAATAAAAAGTATTTCCTTTGGATTTTAAAACAAAAATTTTGCAATCAATTCATAATAATATTCAATTTAAATATGAAACATATTAAAGAACAAATTTAATATATTATAGTTACTTAGAAGTGTTTTGTATTTAGATTAAATATGACCGCATTAAAAAAGCATTTTTAATTCACTTATATTTGAATCAAAGTGAATTCTATTTAATTTAGCTATGTTTGTATTTAAAAATCGCATTTTATCGCATATATGATTTTAGTTATTTTTACTATGCCTTTTTTGTATCAGTGTAGATTAAGCTTAACAAGTTCTATACTTTGTTGCGGAATTATATGGCTAATATTTGATAGTCAAAAAGGTTTCGCGGGTCAGGCAGATGCGTCTCAGATCTGAACGCAATTATTGTTGCTCAAAAACTAGTCAAACAACCACAAAAAAAGTGTCGAGTGAAATTCAGAAGCGCCTTGGCACAGCTGACCGTCTAGAAAACAGCTAAGCCACACTGGGAGACATGCAGGAAGAAAGAAAAAAAGAAAAAAAAAAGTCGCAACGCATATCATTTGGGTTTTGGGTTATTTTTTATAATTTTAAGAATTTTTTTACATTTAATAAATTTGGAACGAAACAAACGAAATTTAAGAAATTCTCTTGCGGGAACCAATTAACCAAAAAGTCAAAATTTTAACCAGAATGTATTCCTCTTTTTGTTGTTTGAGTTTGGGTATCATTATTCATGCTTTGGCTGTAGATCCGCTTGTGTGTTGGCTGTTGACGGGGGCATGAAGCAGGAGTGGGGGAACTCCTTAACGGTGAGCTCCACGTAGACGGGTTCCGTGAAGCCATTGCTCAGGACCTTCATGTCGTTTTCGGTGATGCGCATATAGTTCTTGCTGGCGTTCAAAAAATTCTGACAATTGTGGGACTTGCTCAGGCCACGCATCAACATGATGCTGCTGCGACTGATGTCGAGCCGGCTATTGAAGACGGTCATCAGCACGTGCACGGGCCGCGGCAGGTCCATGGTGATCACCCACAACGCGAATACATCTTCATCTTCATCTTCATCTTTGGTCTCGCTCTCGTTGAAGTTAAGCAACTTGCCACTGACGGCACTTGATTTGTTGCGGCACATCATCACGATTATGGGCAGATGGCCCGCATAGCGGGCATAGTGCTCAGGCAGACAGCCGTTGCCCACCGGCATGAAGCGCCTTAACGGCAGCGTGGAGTCGTCGCCCTGCGTGCCGCCATACACCAGAATGGACATGCAAGTGTTCGTGGCCAGTCTGAAGGATGTGGGGTTGAAGATAATGAGAACGCTGTCGTCCTCGAATACCTCCTTGAGGTACAGGTTGAGACGATCCTTCAGATGAGTGCGACAAAAGTGGGCCAGCAGTTCCGTGTTGAGCAGCGCCGAACAGCCGTCCAAGCCCAGCGGGCAGCAATACTTGACTTGCAAGACCTTGGCAGTGTGACTTCGGGGCGACTTCGGGAGATGGCCAGCACTGGTGGCCTTCAGGTGTGGCTCGTAGTGCGTTTCGGCCGTGTTCTGCAGGGTTCGTACCTGGCGCAGTCTCAGCAGCAGATCCTCGGCTACCTCGTCCCCGGAAAGCTTGGCGAATTCCTGCTCAAAGTATTTGGAACGCTCCATGGCATGCTTGAGATGATCGCCCTCGAAAATGGGCCCACCGGCGGTGTCCGCGTGCAGCATGTCTATCGGCAGAAACTGCAAGCGATGCGTCTGACTGTAGAGCCCGCCCTCCAATGGGGCTTGCTTCTTGCGTATCAGTGCATTCGCTTGCCACACTTTGATGATGTCAGCGTCCGAGCTGAGTGGCATGGGCTGAAAGCAATGCATTTCCCTCTCGCTATCCACTGTCCGTAGAGTCCCGTCACTTTCCGCAGCCGCTCTCCCATCCTTCATGTCTGTACTTGCTTTGGTTGTTTTCTGGGCCAAGTTGAAGGCTTCACTGGGCAGCGAGTTGTTCTCAGTTGCGGCACGGATCTGCCCGCACTCGGGGCCCAGGGTCTGCAGTCTGTTGGGCCGATAGTGCGCATGCATTACCTGGTGGATCACCGTGCTTTCGCTTATCTGCAACTTAACCAGAACCGGCGATTGCTCCTGATGGCCGTTTAATGGCAACGTGGGCGGGTTTTCGCTGGCTGTGTAATATTCCGTGTTGTCTGCTCGTAGTATCATTGCAGATTTAGCTGCGGAATCCACGGGCAGCGGTGGTTCTGTCTGGGGCTCGCGCGCTGAGTGAAACACTGTCTCGCCGGAGCGATTGCTGGGCAGTGGCAGTGGCAGTGGCAGTGCCAGTGCTGGCTGCTGTTCCCAAGGCTGATCCTGTGGCTCACTGTCAGGAGCCGCATGAAGTATGGCCGAAAAGTACTCTGTGCTGCCCTCAGGCGACGGTGTGCGGTCCCGTGCTGTGTAATACGACCCAGAGTGACTTGTGCGGTTCGATGCTGGTGGGGAGATGCCATCGCTGGCACAAAAGCCACAACACACAGAAGCTGGACGATGCCTGGTTGGGTCTATGATTGGAAACTGTGACTGATAGCTCAGGCGTGTGGGTTTGATCAGCGTTTGACTTTGAAGCGACTCCATCTGCCGCTGCTGCTTCTGCACTGTCTGCTCCTGTTCCTGATCAGCTTCCATTGGCTGTGCCCGCCGTTTGACTGGTCCCATTACCACAATCGCTGCTGCTGAGCCAGTTTGCAGACGTCCCTCCGCGACGGTAGGTGCATTGCCGTCATCTTCGGACGTCGATGGCATGCTGGAAGACTGCTCTACCCTTTGGCTGGATGTGACATCAGCTTCCAGTGCTGCGGACTGATAGGAAGTGCCGGTACTTGAGCTACGTGTCGTGTAGGCAGCGGGCTCGGTGCACCGTGAACTGGCTGCAGAACGACAGTCGCAGGGCTCACAACGCCACGCACAGCTGCCTGTGTCCGAGGCGCTAGACGTTCCCCCATCCGTTGCCCTTGGAGGTGCCACAGCTGGTCTGCTGTTGGCTGCCCCTTGAATCGATGAGAAAGAAAGGTAAGTATTGCAGGAGTAATCCGAGTCACCACTCCCTGAAGATCTCTCCCAGATCACTGACGCTTCGGAGGAGCATGCGGAGAACGGTTTCTTGCCCCGAGTCCACACTACAATGGCGGGCTCGGAGGACATTCTAGCCGTCACTCCTTGTGATATTTTAGCTGGATGCTCAGGCCACGGTGGTGCACTATTCGATTGGTAAATGCTGGCTGTGGATTCACACGCAGCGAGCTTGGGCCATGCTTCACACCGGAATAGTTCCATCAGTGGTCGCGAACGCGAAGCTGTTGCCCTGCATTCGGGTTGTGCTGTGCATGGACCCGCACGGGCTGTACACTCCAGATGCTGCTGGGACCGACAGCCGTGCAGCCGTGCTTCAAGGTAGGACTTAATTCTGGATGTTTGAGCCCGCCGATTTGATTGGTACCTGCACCGAGACCGAAATTCTGGCTCTGGCTCTGGCTCTGGCTGAGCCATGCCCACCGGATCGTACTGATGCGGAGCAGATGCTCGTACGGTGTGGCGCCCGGCTGCACTTGGTTCAGTGCTCTTCTCTGTCTGCTGTGGCGGCAGCGGCCTGTCGCCGTTGTGCTGACAGCGGGAGCTCAGCAAACGCTCATACGTGATCGGACTTCGTTGCACATTGCTCGCCGAGGAGATTTGACATTGTGTGGATTGATGTCTGAAGCTGCGCGTCTGCTGGAAGGGTTCTTTTGTGCCACAACCCGCAGCCACAATCATGTCGGGCAGTGGCGAACGAACGCTGCAGCTTTGACCCTCCGGCTGACTGTTCAATGATTGGCCTATAACCAACCGTGGGCTCATCGTGGCGACGTATTCAAATGACAGCAAGGGACTGCCTGCCGTCTCTTCTTGTGGCAAGCTGTAGTGGTCATAGGTGCTCGGCTCCACTGAGCTTCGCTGGTCGTCTGAATTCTTCAATTCAAGGCTGGTCGAAGTGCCGCCCAAACTGGTAACTTCAGCGAGCTCCGAGAGCCCGTCTTGCTGCACGTTTCCACGCAATGGATCGCAAGTATGCAGGTATACCACCTTCACGGAGGTAAGCGGTATGCCCACCCCGTCAGATTTTTGATCAGGGCGCTTAACATCGGCAACATCTGGATTAGTGTCGGTGTCTTTGGTCGTTTGTTCAGCATCGGCATCGGCATATCCATGGGCCACGTCATTGCTACTTTTGGCTTGGGGGGGCTTGGGCTCGGCTAAGACGCGGGATAGATGGATGGATAAATAGTTTGGATTATAGACAGATAATTGCATGTATAGATAATTGTTTAAGAAATGGAAGCTTGGATTAATTGAAGTTTGGATGGTTGAACGGTGGGCAGCAGCTCTAACAGAGCGATAGCAGAGTTAACGCTCTGCTATAACAGCCTGTTAACGCTTTGCTTTACCAGCCTGTTAACGCTCTGCTATAACAGCCGGTTAACATGCTATCTTAACAGCTCCAGCTCACTGTTAGCGCTCGCTCTCACGATCTGTTCCACGCCATTCCATTTGGTGAGCGGCTTCAGTGCATAGCAGCAAATAATAGAAAACAAAAACTTACCATCGGTTTGTTGCATTTCTTGCTGTTTCCTTGTCCAGAGGCTTGCAAACTCCTTGCATATCGACTCAAAATCAGCCACATGGTCATGGTCAAGTTCTATTTGGTTTTGCTGCTCATCTGCCTGTTCCTGTTTTTCGGCCTCTTTCGCTTGCAAATGCATTTCAGCCAAACGATCAGAAGACTTCATCTCCATGTCAGTATCGCTTTGATCATCACAATTTTTAGCACCGTGCTTCGATCCGCATGGTGCAGCCACCTCATCCACTTGTGGATAGTAGAATTTTTTATCCATTTCTCTCAAAACAAAACAAAAACTAATAATTGAACAAATGAAACGATACGAAACGATTATTTCCGAAACTGAAATTTCAAAGCAAACTTAGAACAAATTTAATGATTGTTTTCTCTCGCTGTAAACACGATCTGAATATAATGTTTTTGTTTCACTATTGTAAAATGGAGAAATAATATTTTAGTTGTGTTTCTTTTGAGGGTTCAAGGAATACTGAAAAATATAACAAACACAAATTCCCAAAGACTTTTTATTGAGTGGTTGCTTTGATGCAATATTTTCAACGAATTTTGTATAGTCTAGAGCCTTGACATAATACCCAGAAACAGGTTGATTATCCATTTTTAAATAAAACTAATATACGCTTAGCCCTAGGGGGTACAAATATATTAAATTAAAGTAAAATTTTTAAGCATTAGTGGAAAGCGGAAACAAAGTGGAAACCCTCCGGTCAACGATCTGTTCGCAGCTGGTCCAAGAATCCGAATTTCCGAAACCTTATCAGTGCCTGCACCCTGCCGCAGCAGATCGTGGCCATTGAATGGTTGTGCATGGGTTTGAGTGGAGAGAGAACGAACGAACGGAATTTCGGGTGCGAAAGCTTTTGGCAAACTGTTAACAGAGACTGTTAAGCTTTCACTCGCTGCTGCTCTTGCTCTCAGTCGCTCTGTCGCTCTGTCGCTCTCTCTGTATGTCGGCTGCTCTCTGCTGCAGCTGCAGCTGCTGCAAGCTTTGCTTTTATTTATTTTTTATTTGCCAGCCCAAAATGCTATTGAACTCTCACGCATTTGCACACCTACACACACAGGCTCAAACATACCAAACACACACACACCCACACACACACACGCACATGCATGCATACGGATACTCTCACGCCCACCAAAAACACACGTGGAGACATGATTTTTGTTGCATTTTTTAAACAAAAAAAAAATGGTGTCCAGGAAATGCAGCGAATATTTACGGTTCTAGGCGCAGGCTACGAGCAAATAATAGCAAATAAAATAATTGATGGTGGACAGAGGGAAAACCAGAAAAAAATAAAGCCGGATAATCGGTGGAGTCGGCTTTAAAGCAACATCCACCGGCCGGTGGACACGTGTCCTGAAAATCCCAGACCTACATCAACAAAACACCCGAAAACCGAGAAACCGAACAACCGAGAACAACCGAGTTAGTTACCGAAAAAAAAACAAACCTCGTTACCGAAGCTTACGCGGCATCGTTAATGCGCATCTGCAAAGCTCTCTTTTGGCTCGTGCTCCTCCACCCGCTCCTACTCCTCCGGCCTACGGTAGTGTAAGGCCCCGGTCCCCCGTGCATGCCGCTCCACACTAAAGCCGCATCCACTGCACCTCTCCCTGTACGCGGTACCGGGATCCCAGCACTCACTTCTTCCCGTACATTTTCTAGGACATTATCCAGAGCATCGTAGTACCCTGCTTTTTGTGTAGGCTTGTATTTATGTGTCTCTACCATCTCATAGATTTCCTGATATATCGAATTCATATTCGCTAGAATATATCTTCTATCATTGGAGCCGGTGTACCTCCTGCACCCCATAGAGCCCTTTTCGCATGCCCCTTTCTAGCTCGTACTTGCATCTGTTCTGCTGTGGCACTTGCCTATACCCTGTAGTAGCGTTCGCACTAGCACCTATTGATGGCTCAGTTGGGGAGCTCCGCGTCATATCCCATGGCCGATACCCTCTACCCCACTGCTTCTTCTGCTTCATGGTTCGCCTCAATCTGTGCCTGTTCCCGTTCTTTCTTCGTTTTTGTTTTTGTGTTTCTCCACCTCTCTCTTTCTCTTTCTCTGTCTCTCTCTCTCTCTCTCTCTCTTTCGCTCTCACTCTACTTCTGTTCGTTCTTGTTGTTGGGGGGTTTTTTTGTTTTTGGTTTTTTTTTTTTTTTTGGGTTTTGTGTTCATTCCAGGCGCATTCTGGAAAATTGTGTCAAGCTGACGACACAATTTTCAAATCGCATGCCCGGAGTTGCAGTTTTTCCCTGCTGCAGAGAGTCCAAGCGAGAGAGAGTTGCATATTACTCTCTCTCTAGCTCAAAGCGAGAGAGAGAGAGAATGAGAGCGCCGAGCCGGATTGCGGCTGGCTTCTTTTGCCGGCTCTTCTGCGGTGTGTTCACATGTGTGTTGGTGTGTGTTGGTGTGTGTGTGAAGCATTGCACAAATAATAACGGTAATGGTTAGGCCGCCCGCCGTCTAACGGTACAGTAGCCCAACAGGAAGTGGTGCATTAACACGCGCGCCGATTCTTCCTCTCAGAGCCGTGCTTTTAACCCACTGAAAACGTAACTTTTTCGGCGTAACAATAATAATAATAATAATACTAATAAAAACAATAACAGAGAGACAGAGAGAGATATCAACTGTGTGTGTGTCTGTGTTTGTGTGTGCGATAGAAAGAGAGATATATAGAGTGAGAGAGAGAGCGAGAGAGGGAAAGGTATATTCAATGCGGCATTCGATTGCATCACCTCCAACAAAAATAAAACAACAACTTTTGGAGAGCTGCTGCCTTAACCTTTCAACCGTCGACGTCAAAACTATGACGTTGTCGTTGCTTGCAGCAGCATGCCACACTGCAACCATCTCTCTGTGTCTTTCTCTCCATCCATGTGAGTGCGAGTGTGTGTGTGCGAGAGTGTGTGTTTGTATCGGGTTTTGTTTTTTTTTTTTGATTTTGGGTAAATTCACAATTTTGATTGCGGCAAAAAACGGGCATCCAAAAACACCGAAATACAAACAGAGGCCGGCTAAGTCCGTGAGAGAGAGATGCCAAGAGACAGAATGTTCGAGCGTGAGAGAGAGAGCATGACAAAACGTGGACAGCACGTGCAGCAGTCGCAGCTTTTTTGTTTTGTGTTTTTTTGTTGTTTTTTGCTCGGTGTGAATGCCTTCTGCACACGAGACAAAAACGTGTTTTTTTCGGTGCGGTCGCCGTTGACGCAGACGCTGACGCTGGCAGTGCGGTTACTGTTAAAACTTAAGAGCGTTAACAGAGTTGCTAACAGCGCTAAAACTGAGCAGTGCTTCGAATTAACATTTAACATTTAACAGCGATCTATTGGGCACCAAATTTCTGTTGCATATGTTGCAGGGAAAAACTTGCATGCTCTATGACTCCATGATGGTTTTTTGGTCAGCCATCATTGGTCATTGTCGCAGAGTAGTCCAGGTACAAAATTGTTTAAGCTGACCTTCTAGGGTTCAAAGATTCGCCGCCACTCTCTATCTGCGCTCTTCAACTCTTCGCCAAATGCAATAACAACTGTTAGGAGCTCTCTCATTAGCCAAAAGAAAAAGCCGGTCCTGCCGCTGTCGGTGTCGCTGTCTTTGCTGCTGCATCTGCCACAGCTGCCGCTTCCGCCGGAAGTAGCGGCAGCGTCATACAAAAAGCTTTCCTCTCAACTAATGTTAAACTTAACAGAGCGCAAAAGCCGAAGAGAGTGTGAGAGGAAGCAGCAGCAGCAACAGCAACAGCAGCAGCCGCATCGAAGCCAGCTGCGACGCCAGCAGCGAGCGAATCTCTAACCATTTCGTGTCTCGTGGACAACAGCAATCGCATCTCGTGCTCATTCGTGTGCGGCCCTTCACCGCTAAGCGACGTGTGTCCCGACCATCGACCATAGACCATCGACATCATCGTGCCATTCAAGGTCGTGTCGTCTTCGTCGTCGTCGTCGTCGTCATAGTCATCGTCATCGTAGTCATTCGTTCGCAATCGCATTCGCTGCCTCCCTGACACCCAAACGAACACACAAAACAACCAAGCCACCCACCCACCCACACCCACTTTCTCGCTCTCTCATTGTCTGTCTGGGAACCGCATTCGTGGACAGACTTCGGGCTCTCCTGCTGCTGCTTGGCACCTTCGGGGGGCTGTTGGCGGTTCGGCTGCCTTTGCTGCTTTTACGCTAACCAAACGCTCGCCACGGGCCGTGCAGCAAAAACAGTTTACATTTGTTTTTCCGCGTGCGAGCACACGTTGACGGGTCTGTCTGCGATAGAAGCTCTTTCTCAATAACCCAAACACACTATCACCACTGGCTTTCCACCACATACCCTCTACCTATACCTCTACCTATACCTCTACCTTTGCCGTTCCGTACCGCACCATAACTGTTTCGTTCTTTTATGTTTTCCGATGTGGTTTTTCGAAAACTTAACTTCAAAACTGAACACCCGCCTCGCGAAATTTATCACCCGTTTCCTGTTCACCGTGCGTGTCTGTGCGTGTTTGATTTGTGTGTTTCGATGCGAATAAGCTCTGCTTCCGGCCGCCGATCCCAATTCTGATCTGAGTCGCTGTTGCCGCTTCGGCCAGCTACCAACTCCAGATCCGTAGTTCCAATTCCTTAGTTTTTTAATGTGAGCATTTTCCGATTAAGTGAAGTCTTTCGAACAAAACAAGAAACTCCGACTGCATAAAAACTTTGCCACTTTTTCAATTGTCGCAAGGAAAAACTCCAGAGCTTCAGTTAAAAAACCCCACAAATTACCAATAAAATAATTCAGAATTCCAAAATGCTGCATTGGTAAATTTCCAAATTTGTATTATGAGAATTTTGGATTTTCAAAAGTTTAAATTCAAAAGTTAAAATTCAAAAGTTTAAAATTCCGAAATCTTTTCAGATTTCTTTTTCAAAAATTTCTCTGGTAAAAATATTCAAAGTTTGCAAGGCGCAATTTTCCGAAAAGGAAGCTCAAAAGTTTCGTAAGCTGAGAATTCTGCAACGAAGCAAATAGAAGCTTGGGAATCGAAAGATTGTCAAAAGAGCTGGAAATTCGAAAGTTTTCGAAGCAGTGTGTGAGAGTTTTTGGTTTTTTTTTGGTGCAACTTCTTCTGTCTGTCACTGTCGCTGTCCGCATCGCTGCCGGCGTCGCTGTTGCAGTGTCGCTGCCGCAGCCGAGGCCGCATCGTTTTGGCGTTGCGTGCGAAGTTTTGCCGAGACCGAGCGACCACCCGACCGACCGACCTGCCACGACGGAGCGGCGGCAGCGGCGGCGGCGGCAGCCGGCCTCTGCTGCTCCTCTGAAAGCGGAGTAAAAGCGGAGTCGAGTCGCATTCCGAGTCGTGTCGAGATCGAAGCGCCGAACGGAAGTGCAGTGCAAAGCGGAAACGGAAGCTGAAACAGTATTCCCACTTAATACTTGGCACGCCAGAGCGCACACACACACACACAAACACACGCGGACTCTTACACACAAACACAGCGAGAGAGAAAGAGAGAGAGAGTGAAGGATGGATGGATGGATCTTTCTGTTTTAATTATTTTTTGATTCTTGTCGCGCGATTTTCAATTCGGCGAGAATTTTTTTCAACATTTTTTTAACGTGTCTCTTTTTTACAATCTAAAAAAAAACAAACCCACAACAACAACAACGAAAGCAGCAAACAAAAAAATATAGAAAACAACAACGTGCGGTGTTGTAGGCTTGCCACACAGATCGAAACGAATGTCCAAATTGAAATTCAAATTGAAATCCAAATGATTAAAATGATAATACAAAATGCAGCTGCAACAATAATTACGAGCACTCGTATAATGCCAACAGCAAAATGTTTCAACAAATGCAGTGCGTGTGCATGAAAAACCAAAGCCAAACCAAACAGCAACAGCAACTCGAGGAAAAGTCACAGGGAAAAGTACTTTGGACAAGTGAAAACCCGCTCGAACTATAAACACGAAATACAAAACGAAAACAAAACCAAAAACAAATAATGATCATGGAATGCCCCATAGGAAAGAGAAATCCCGCCCAAGAATCTCCCGGCTGGACTGCCACTGCCCCTGCGGCAGAGTGAGGAGTGGCCCAAGGTGTGTGTGTCTCCCCCCCAAATAAATATGTACCATCCCAGCCCCTGTGTGTATTTTTTCCTGCATATTTTTTTTCCTGTTATGTTTTGTTTAAATGATATTTGGCACTTCCGCTTTTAGGAGAACCATCTTTGCCCCCCCTGTGAGAGGAAAAACTGACCTAGTATTCCATTGAAAATCAAAGCATATTCTATATAAATAAAATGTTAGCCACAAGGGAACAATGAAACATTCAAAACCAAAAAAAAAAGGTATTTTCGTGCGCGTTTCAAATAATGGAATTCCATTCCCGATCGAGTACGAGCCAGAGAATATCCATCCAATGCTCAACAATCCATAAATATAAATGAATATAAATATAAATAAATGTTCATCTAAATTTATTTGGATTGTTCAACAGAAATGGGCGGCTATGGGATGGGATGGGATGGGATATAAATATGCTGAAATTATCTCATCAAAAATTTGAACCGTTGCCACCGCTGCTGCCACTTCGTTTGGGACTTCAAATAAAAAGTTTTACGCTTTTTAAACAATATAAATTATAGAATTTTATAAACAATTCTCCAGGGAACCAGCTGACGCTCAACCCCCCCAGACAAAAACAAACATAAACAAAACGGCAAAAATGAACAAGAATTATATTTTTCTTTCAAAATAAATCTCGTTTTGATTTGATGATTTGTTCATGTCTTTCGGCAAGTTTTCGGGTCTGGCCATCGCTCATTGAAAACCCAGCGAACCGCAGCACTAGATACATCTCCTCCTCCTCCTCCTTCTGCAGTTCTACATAGATCTTTCTCTCTAGTTCTAGATCTCTAGAGACCCGTACTATTAATAATTTCTATGCAGAGGGGAAAGCTCTCCCTCTCTCTCACTGTCTCGCACTCACACTCTATCTCGTACCCCCCAAAAATTATGAGGGTTTAAGAATTTTGATATATGTCTAGACTTTTACTGCTAATTAGACAAATTCTTTTATCTTTTCTGATGGAAAAATTCTCACATTATATTTATTTGTCGTGGCAGCATTAAATGATTAAAAGGATGTTGATCAGAAAATTCCATTTTGCTTACTTGAAACTTTTAGTTTACGAGTTTTGGGACTCCAGCAGATGTCAGCAAGTAAAGTTGAATAAGTTGTTTCTAATTACACATATTCAAGACCATTAAACATTATACATTAATACATCCTACAGTACTTAATCAAAAATTGATAATAGTAAATTTTCGAAGGAAATTTCTGGGGTAATAAGACAAGACTGTGGTCGAATTTTGTTCTAGGAATTTGACTGACAGATGAACACTTTTGACATTATTTCTTTCTGCCTTGGTTCTCAGATAATTATTAAGAGTTTTGTTTTAGCAATTAAAACTTGTCTTCATGCGACTGTAAAAGATTTCAGATAGAAGACATACAAATTTGAAATTATCGAAGGAAACTGAATAGTTCAATGTGTGAATCGTATTTGAATGCATTTTTCTCTTGCCTTCGTTTAATGGAAGATATTCATGACACAAAGTGTCATAACTCGTATGAATTTGCATTGAGTACTCATTGAATCGAATCGAATTGCAGTACACATTAATTTATGGTGATGGTTTGATCAGAGAAAACTTTGCAAAAACTCTTTGTGCAAATAATTCACATTAATTTCATCTCAACGCTTCATGAATAATTTGAAAATTCTGTCACTATCATTGAGGCATAATCAGGAAAATTATTCCAGAGGCGCAGAATGGAAATTTCCTTTCCACTTGCACTTCCTCTCTCACAAATAACACCCAGTGCTCAGGCCACTTTTAGGGCCACCCACTGGCCATATTAAATCATTAAATAAAAAAAGGAAAACAGCACATGCGAATGTGCAAAAAAATCACATCAAAATGGCAGCAAAAAATTAATGCAAATGTTGGCGCTTTCATATTTAATATGCAAAAATAACACACCAAAAAAAGAAAGAAAAAAAATGACGGAGCAGAATGCAGAGTGCATAGCAAAGTGCAGTGGAAAAAAACAATTGAAATAATTGTGCAATATAATGACACATGAAATTTCATTTCAATTCTATTTTGCATCCCGTTATTCGTTATTTATTTATATAAGCGGCCACAACCCCAGCAGTGAAGAGGAAATCATGTCCATAAACTGCAAAATTTTCCACAAAATAAAAATAACGAAAAGAACAAAAACCAAAAACTCATTCAATGGAAAATGAACAAAACACAACAAAAAAAAAACAACTTTCGAACAACAAACATAGTGGAGAAATATTATAAATAAATTTAAATGCAATAAATTTACATAGTCGATGTGCCAGCGCATCAAGCGCACCAAATGTCATCAGAAACGCAGTCAAAATATTATGCCTATATTGGTATATGGTGGCAGAGGGGTATATCGGTTAATGGGTAATAGCTTCGATGATTGGGAGCGACTCGAGCTTTAAGACTTAAATGCAGCGTATTTTTAGGGAATTTCTATGAATCAAAGGTGGCCCATCTTCAAATTAAATGCTGGTGAGCTGTCACTCTGTGATTGGCTTGAAATCTGATATCCAACTCAAAGAATCTATCCATTTATCAATCAATTTTATTTATTTACAATATTAATTCTATTTATAGAAATTCTCAAATTATTTTTGATCAAATCAAAGCACGAATTGCAGAATTATTCATTAAAAATGTTTACACAAAATTCAATTATTTTTTTCTATTGCAACAACATGAGAAAACAATAACACGGGAAATATTATCGTAACATTGAACTGCTGACATTAAAAATTTATAGAAATAACTGCAGGTTATGTCCCACTTAAATTAAATCCGTATTATGCGTACCACGTACAATTACGTCATTATTAATATTCCCAAATTTCGAAGAAAATGTATGTGAAAGTAGTAGAAAAATTGGCATAGAATTGTGCGTGGGCGTTAAGCCTGTTGAATAGCGAATTAATTCTGTTGCCTGAGCATCTTTTGAGGCGTCTTGCCGTGGTCCTGGGTATCTATACTTCGAGTACTTTTGCTCATCATAGAAATTATTGCTGCTGCTGCTGCTGCTCGTTCCCTATCACGAGTATGACCTAATTTACGAGAGGAAAAAGGAAACAAAATAGCAGAACAAAAAAACTTACAATGCTAAAGAGAGAGCGACAAAGAGAGTGAGTCGCGAAACATGTCGCATATTTGTCGCTTTTTTTTTTAAGCCAGAAAAAATCCATATGTATATATGTATGTATGTACATATATACAGATGGCGCGAGAAAGGGGGGGAATGGATGATGGGAGATGGAAGATATAGCTGCTGTTTGATATGGAGCTCCCCATAGATGTGAAGGCAAAAAAGCGGCATCGGGTAGCGGCAGCGGCAGTGGCAGTGGCAGAGGCAGTGGCAGAGGCAGTGGCAGAGGCACTGCATAATGGCAAATAATGCGGGCTAAAAACAAAAGTGACTGCTGCTGCTGCTGCTGCTGTTGGTGCTGGTGCTGCTTCCTTTATTGTTGTCTCGACATATCCCCGCCATTGTTGGGCCTGCCTGGTCGCAGGACTGGCGTTTGGGCCTGTCCTGCCCTGTCCTGCCCTGCGCTGGCCTGGCCTCATTTGTCCCAGTTTAAATGGTCTTTAGGTCGAAGAGTGAATCAGATACATGCGATGGGGCACGAGAGTCTAAGTTAGCAAGAGAGAGCGAGAGAGAAGGAGAGTAGCGCATTAAACCATTGCAGAAATTTTGCATGCATCGTATTTGTGTGTGTGTGTGTGAGTGTGTGTTTGTCTGTGGCTGTGTGAATGTGTAGCTGTATCTGTGTGTATGTTTATTTGTTTGCTGTTGGCTTTGATTTGGTTTCTGGCCCGATGGCCCGATGGTCCTTGCCCTGCTATCGCCATCAAATCAGGCACACAAACATAATTGTTGTCTCTGTAGAAGTGTAAGTGTGTAAGTGTGTAAGCATGTGTTAGTGTAAATAGCAATTACAGGCCAACACTCGCTCGCTCTCTCTCTCTCTCTTTGTCTCTTTGTCTCTCTGTATCCCTCGCTCTTACTAGCTCTTTGTCTCACGCTTTAGTGGGTAAATACTCAAACGAATGCCCCGAAAATCAGAGACACCAACACTTAAAGACACGGCAAAAACTACTACTCCCAATTAACCAAATTAAGCGCAGAGAATGACACAATAACAACAAGTTACAACGCCTGTGAGAGCAACACCAACAGTGTCTGACGTAGCTCTGGTATTGACAACAAAAAGTTCACCAATTTTAGTAGCAACGAGAAGGAACGTGTGAGTCGCTTCTGGGGACGCGACTCTACTTATACCCGTACTCAGTCAGTATATACATTTTTGAGATATGATTTTTAAATTTTAGAATAAAAAAAAAAATTTTACATTTTAATTTTTTGCTACATCTGTTATCTACATCTACATCTACAATGTATATTTTACATCTAACATGTAGATTATAGATGTACCATTTATATTCTACATCTCCACGAGGGGTTGCTCGCGCACTGAACGCGGCAGAGTGTGCGAGCGAGAGAAGAATGAGTTGTGTTTGTCTTGCAGGAGGGGGCGGGGGAAGCAACTGAAAATTAATTTCTTCATTCTGGCTATAATTATGATCCGATCTGATTCATATTCTGCAATCTGGTAGATATGGGCATTCTCTACGATACTGCGTTTTTAGTTTTATCGTATTTAAATTGTGCCTGCCACAGATTTTCGTCCTTTGTGGGGGCGGAAGGGGGCGGGGCGAAATTTTGAAATACACGGCAGTGTGATATCACATGAGTCTTGAACCAAATTTGGTTGCCCTAACTCTTATAGTCTCTGAGATCCAGGCGCTCAACAAGACGGACGGACGGACAGACGGACAGACGGACGGACAGACGGACATGGCTATATCGACTCGGCTATTGATGCTGATCAAGAATATATATACTTTATGGGGTCGGAAACGTTTCCTTCTCTGCGTTGCACACATCCACTTTACCACAAATCTAATATACCCCTTAACTCTTTTTGAGTACGGGTATAAAAACACTGACAATTACAACAACAATAAATCAAATTACTGAAGGAACAGAAAATCGAATTAGAATTTGATTAACTGTAGGAACAATGCCAGTAATTGCAACAATAAAATATTGCCATAAAATCAAGTAATTCAATATTCAATTCAAAATTAATTCAATAATGCCAAAATTTTGTTTAACGAAAATAGCAATAACGATAAAAATTCCAACAACAGCATTCAACTAAAGTAATTCCCAAAAAAAAACAATACTTTCACCAGCCTCACTGTAGCGACAAGTTAATTAAATTGCAGCATTAGCTATTGTTTAAACTACAACAATTAATCCAATGCAACATAGGTAATGCCCCAAAATATTACGCCAACGATTATGTTACGCTTACGAAATTCTCCAACAGTATTTTCTGTCACACCAACAAAAAATGTCGCCGCCGCAGCAGCAGCAGCAGCAGCAGCCATGCACTTAAGCGTCGTCTGCGCCCATAAGTATGCTTCGATAAGTGTGAATGAGCGTGCTTCGGGGCGCGCTGATGAGACGATGATGGAGCTGAAGCGCAAGTGGAAAGAAGACCAAGAACAAGAACAAGAGCTGGGCGAATGAGGAGCGCGAGCGGGTCTTGGGTACATAACGATGCACTAACTAAGTTAAAGTGCTTGGAATAACGAGAAGACAAGGCACAGGGCACATAGAAGACACACACACATATATTGAAGGCAGATAATAAACAGGTTTGCAGAAGGTGTCGAAACCATATTTGCTAGTGAGCGCGAAAAACTTACCAGAGAAAATGCAGGAGAACGTCGGGGAAAGGCAGAAATAATTTGGAGAATAAATAATCCTCATCATCATCAGTCCTAAGTAATCCTAAAACTCCATGCTCCAGGGGCTTTGAACGTGAAGCCGCAGACATTTTTTGCAAACACGAAAAAGCCGTGAAAGAAACGGAGCAAAGTGGAAAATTGTTGGATGGGGGGGTGGGAGGTGGCAGATTTGATAATGGACGATGGGTTTCTGTGGCCTGTGCCTGGACCGAGTCCTCTAGCCTGGACCCATATGCAAATTGCTGCAAACTAACGAAATTAGACTGTAGAAGAAAAACACCACAAATTTAATTACATAGTTGGGGGCACACGACACACCAGCAGAGGCTCCTCCTGCCCCTGCCCCTGCCCCTGCCTCTGGAGAATAATGGGGGAGCAGCGTGCGGGAAGGACAGACATTGCATTACACAATATTTATTTAATGGCATGACTTTTCATACATACAACGCCGCCAATTTATGTCGTCCGCCCATATTTTTCCATCCATCCCCCCTGCCCAAAAGCCCGTCTCCCCATCATACGCTGCGTTCCAGCTGTACTGCTTCTCGTGACCGACATTCGACAGCCCGCCGCCCCCCACTGAAAGTGCCGCCAGCCGCCAAGAGAGTTTCTCCAACAAGTTCGACTTTTGGCTTTGTCTTGAAAACGAAAGCAGCCCGGAAATGTTTGTGTTGGCCTCATCGTACTATATAGTAACTACTTAACTGTACTAGACCATATATCAACAAGAAGGAAGGAGGAGAAAGCAGGAGGAGGAGTGCGGTTGGTGGTGGCCAGGGTAGGCAGGAGCAGAAGAAAGAGAAATGGTAGCCAACAGCAGAAGAAGAAGCGAAGAATGGAGAATGGAAAGGCGCGAGCGATGTGTGCATATATTATGCAGTCACCTCCAGTCACTCTCTGCACTTCTCACCTCACTCCCCTCGCCGCCTATGCACTTTACTCCTCCCTCTGCTCACTCTCTCTCTCCCACTCTCCCACTCTCTCACTCTGCCTGTGCCTGTGTCTCTGTCTTTCTCTTTCTTATTGCTCCTTCTCGCTGTCGCTCTTCGTTGCCCCTTTCAACCATTTGTGGCAAGTTTTCGCTTGCCTTTTTTGCAGCTTGGCTTTAAGTTGGCTTTAATCAGGCACTGCATATGCCCTTATGTGCCGTGCATATAGACATGCCTGTATGTAGCTCATACAGCTTATACACAAACATGTCTGACAAGACCGAAGCAACGAACCCCCCCTCGCTCGCTCTCCCTGCCGACCCCTCTGGCCACTCTTCTGTCTCAATAAGTTTGGGCTTTTCGTATGCAATTTTCGCATTTGTCTGTCTCGCTCGCACTGCGCTGTGGTCTGTTTGGGTTTTTTGGGTTGAAAGGGGTGGAGGGGTGGTGAGGGGCTGAGCCACGCCCATCTGTTAAATAGCATCCATCGTTCCATCGTTGTTGTAGCTGGCAGTTGTAGTTGTTGTAGTTGTTGCTGCTGTTGTCGATGGTACGTGTTGGGAATGTAGGACATTGTTATGCAGGCAGCGGCATAAAGGAAGAGCAAGGCGAATCAAATGAGAGTTGAACAAAGCGGGAGAGCGGCAAAGAGCGAGCGGATGCCAGCAGTGCGGAGATGTGGCAATGTTGGTAAGCGGTTATGGGTTGAGCGTGGGTAGGGTAGGGGTAGTGGTAGTGGTAGGCAGACAGACCCATAGGCAGGGAACGAATGAAATGTGCAGCACACAAAAGTTTTCATCATTATTGGCCCATGAGGTGAAATTTATTGCAACATAATTCAATGGGAGCGCCAATTCTAGCTGCTTCTCTGTCACTGGGACTCCTCCCTAGCCCAGAAGGGGAATTGAGCTTGGAATAAAGCACACAGAATGTACAAATAATGAAGCGTAATAATAACAAGAAGCTGATTAAACGCAGATTTTTAAATCATTTAGTTAATTTTTTATTAAACAATAAAAGTTAAATTTTAGAGTTTAATTTTGGCTAATTAAAAATATAATTAGAACTGATAGCGTCCAAAGATTCCAAAGATTATATTATTTTATAAATATTACATTAATCAACTATAATAATAATATATTATATATATTATATTATATTATATTATATTATATTATATTATATTATATTATATTATATTATATTATATTATATTATATTATATTATATTATATTATATTATATTATATTATATTATATTATTATTATAATTTTTTATATTTTTGTGCAAATAATTAAAGTTTTACTAACCTTCCACTGTTTTCTTTTTTGGCATTTTACAGAAGGCGCCTGAGGAAGCAAACAAAACTCGAAACTGAATAAAAAGACAATTTTTAAAGACAAACCAAACCAAAAAAAGAAAAACCAAAGAGCAAACAGAACAGAACAGAACGGAAACTAGAAAATTTCGAATTATTACAAGAATCTTCTATACATTTGAAATATTTTCACATTCAAATTCAAATTTAAATAAATTAATACAAAATAAACTAATAAATGATAGTAAACGAAGCTCAAATAGACTGAAATAGAGTCCAAATATATTACGAAAGTAAAATGCAATTAATTCAACATATCATATAAATTAATTAGAACAAATTGCATTTAAGTTTAATAAAACACACACCAAAAACAAAACAAAACTAAACAAAAACCAAAAAACCAAAGGCAAAAACCCAAACAGAAATTCAACGAAAATCCATAACCAAATTCGAACAAAAGCAATTAGAACGCTCCAAATATAAAGCAATTAAAAAAATAAAGAAACAGAAGGTGGCAGAAAATTACAGCATCGAGAGAGAGAGAGAGAAGAGTGAGCGAGGGGAGTTCTGCTGTGACTCGACCTTCGACCTTGTGGCTTGAAAATGACTCTGAGTGAAACAACAATGAGAAATATGCATCATAAATAAATCAAAAACCGCGTTAGAAATCCAAATTTAAGTGCGCGATAAATTAAATTACAATCGAACGAATAATTTAATGCAACAAATGGAGCAGCAAAAATAAGGAGAAAACAAAATCAAGGTGAGTTTTCCATATCTTGCCGTACTTCCGCTAATTTGCGACTCGACCCTGAATTCAATTTAAAAAATATCTCTGTATCATCTTCTCAATGATTTCAACAAGTGCGTGCCACGCCGCACGCCGCACACCCTCATCACCCGCTGATGGTCGTGTCGTTGGGTTTCTATTTTTGGAGATACAATTTCTGTGTATTTCTGTCTTTATTTTGTTTGTTTGTTTGTTTGAAAAATGATTTCTTAATGAGTGGCAAAGAAGAAAAAAGAAGAAAAAGATTTCGATAAGTGGGTGGAATCCCGAATGCGGAATGGGAGGGATGCGCATACGAATAGATCATCGTGAGTCGTTGGCTTTGACTAATGAGCGTCTAATGAACGAGTCAAGTGATAAATACGCCAGCAAAGAACACGGGCACGAAGGGTGGAGATTTATAGATTTCTTTGAATGCAATTCAAGCAAATATATCAATTACACAAAATAAATATCAAACCAAAGGAGGAAAAGAAAGCGAGGCAAGGGCAAGCTTTGAAAGGATGCACCATTACGCGCCATAAATGCCCTGAATGAGAGGACTCAACTTTTTGGTGGAAATATAAGTGGAAAATCAAGAGTAAAAAAATTCTCCGGCTCACACACTCGGACATGGCTGGACATGGCTGGGATGCAATTGGTGGAGCTCCTGCTGCTGCTGCTGCTGCTTCTGCTGGAGCTTCATTAACATCATTCCACTTTCGTAACTCAATTTGGGAACTGGGAGATGCCGTGGCACATGTTGGCCCCATCATGTGGCATCCACACCGACAGCGCAGCGACAGCTCAGGAAACAAGCTAATTCCAGCAGTAGAAGCAGCAGCAGCAGCAGCATTCCCCAGCATATATATCTCTTTATAGATATATATATCCACACACTCACACACACACACATCGGAAAATGCTGACGAAGCCAAATCAATTTCGTTGCTGAAAAATTGGGAGCGAAAAAAAAAAACGAAAAATCATAAAAAAAAGGGGGTGGAAGAGCAAACATTTTTTCTGCTTCTTTGTGGCCCATTCATTGGGACTCTCATTCATAGAGCAATCAGTTAAGGGGGGGCATGTGGCGTATGTGGGGCTGGCCGTGGCTTAGCACTAATCAAATCAAAGAGTTCCCCCCCAAAAAATACGAAGAAGAGGGATGGGAAACACTTCCGATTTCTAACGGCATGAGGAGCAGCAGCAGCAGCAGCGGCAAAGGGAGCGGGCGGCGGGTGGTTGCAAAGGCAAACAAACAAATACGAGACACAGGAAATGAGGAGCCAAGAAAAGAGGAATTTCTGGTGGAACGGGCAACAGACAAACATTAAATAAATAATCTATATAAATATATATATAATGTCAATCGAAAGAGAGAGAGAGAGAGAGACAAGGAGGAGAACTGCATTCAAAAAAAAAAAAAAAAAACAAAAAAAAACAATGTTAGCCCCATAAAAGTTTACCTCGCTCTCGAATCAATTCCCCGCCGCACCTTCACCGCATGCGGCTTATGTTGGGGCATTTTCTGGCTTGTCGCTTGCCACTTTGTGGCAATAAAAAAGTTCGTTTATAAAAGAAACATTCAAGAGATGTTTTTGCCCCTCCCAACCCCACTACTTCACTCTTCCTGTGCGTGTCACTCAACGGCTTGTAAGATTTTTCCAACAGTTCCACGCCCACACACCACACACCACCCACTCACACACCCCCACCACACTCAGGGAGCAGTGTTGCCCTCCTCTACATGTGGTTCACACGGTTCAAACAATAGATAAAATAAAATAAAATGAAATAAAATCAAATGGAATCTCTTTTTGAATCCAAATAAAACTTTGTGTTCGAAAGGTGTCGCCCAGGAGTTGGCCAACTTTTTCGTGGGAAAACAAATAAAAATACTCTTGTGGGTATACTTTTGGAGGGGCATAAGTGGAGTTAGGGAATAGATTTAAAATGGATTATAAATCTGTCGTATTTTGTCAGTTTAAGCATTTGATTTCTGGTGGAAAATATTTGAAATTTTCGGGGAAGTTCTTTGTTGCATTCTTCCATAGAAATTTCTCTCTATATATTTAAGTTTAAAGACTTTTGTTGTAATAATTTATGTATAATTTATTTTCTATTTTTCAATTACTTTTTCTACCATATTTAATAATTATAATATAGTTTATTTTCTATTTATCAACTACCTTTTCTTCTGTATTTAATAATAATAATTATTTTTTCCACCTTATTTCTGTAAATGGCGATTTTTGATATATTAAATACAGTTTATTTTTTGCTGCTAGATTTGTAATTTTGTCCACTGTGCGATGGGGTAATTTCGGTAGGAATGTGGCACATTTGTCCCGCCCTTGTGTGGGGGCATGGCCATATGTGTGTGTGTGTTTTACAGTTTTGATGGATTTTTAGTGCTTATTGTCGCCCGGGGGCGCCCTAAGGTCTCCGGCTATAATCTTGGGAGTTGTGCTTACGCCCCGTCCCGCCCCGTCCCACATTTTAATATGTTTCATATTTTACGAGTCTGTCTGCAATTTGTATTCATCAGTAAGGGAAGCCACATCAGAGCTGAGCGCTGATAAAACACACACAGACACACAGACAGACAGACAGACAGACAAATGTTGCACACTGAAAATGCTTGTTGTAATTAATTTTAATGCAAACATTTCTGTGGCTTGAGTAGGCCACGGAACAAACAAAAAGGTTGGCATTTCATTTGTTCCGTTTACCGTTTTTGCCATTCGGTTCATGTTGCTAATTTTTATGAGCACAATGATTGATTGATTGATGGATGGATGGATGGCAGGGTTGGAATCCAAATGAATGCAGATGGTTGATGGTTGATGTTTGAGTGAATTGCTTTTTGATAGATCACAAATATGTCAGAAGGGAGCCGGAGCCGGTGCCGGGGCAGGGACGGCTGCCATTCTCTGCTCAGTTCATTGTTCGCTGCGTTTGCCCCATTAACATTAATAAACGGTGGGGGGGGGTGCTGGAAATTCAATAAAGAATCCAAAAATCGAACACAAACAGAAACAGAAATAATTGCAATTCCAAATGCGAAAGAATTGGCAGCCCACAATTGGATTGACCCCATAACCCAGTGTACACCTCGAACATATAGCTGTCATATCCAGTGTACACTTCGTACCTATAACTGTCATATCCGAGCTTAGTCTTAGTCCAGCTTTGAGGTAACTGAGGTAAATAGCCCATGGATCGTTGTGGAATATGTGTAGAGTCCCTTGGGAAACGAAACTGTACGTCTTTTACACTAAAAACTGAGCAACAAATAATACTTTCTGCCAAGAATTATCTTACAATTAATAAAGAAGAATTTTTGCATTAAAATATTTTTTTTAATATAATATTTTATTTTATTTGCAAAAACTTTAACCAATAAAAGGCTAATACATTCCATAGAGCCATTGAAATTCCTTTGCAATAAATGAAACTTGTGCCTGGGTGTGTTTGGTTTTTATCTGCTATGCCATTTGTTTACCCCTTTGAAGTGACTGTACCTTGGACCGTAGCACAACTGTTTCTCTACGCTTCATTCTTTGTGCAGCTATCCACATGATTTTGTTAACCTTTTTGTCTGGGGTTTTTCGGCCAAAAGAATTGCAAATTTAATTTGTGTACGCGCCGCAGAAAAAACCAGAGCCAGAGACCAACCGAAAAGAGTCGGAAACACACTCAAATAATTGCCCTGACATGCCATAGCCTTGCGCATAAAATTGAAATTTTTTTTGTATAGCATTTTTTGTCCAGCATAAATAAAAAAAACTCTTTCGCCAGCATGAATAAATTTCCAGATGGGGGACGGAACGGTACAGTGCCGTCCTGAAAGTGAGACACACATTTGACAAGTTCATAAATTATCGGCTGTAGACGGCACCGCAAAAAAATGCTGTAATTTTTTGTGGATGATTGTGGGGAAACTGTTCCTCCATTTAATTCCATTGCCGTATTAAATGCTGGCGAATATTTCCATTTGAATTCATTGTGCTGGATGGCAGGGGGTGGGGGGCAATGGTGTTGCTGCATAAATGGGGCGTGGCACGGGCACTTGCAAGTAAGGAAATAAATAAAATGAAAGTTTTTGCTGCGCAGAAAAAAATATACAGCGAGAAAGAAAAGAAGCAGGGGGTGGTGCGGGGCATGGAATATATAAAGCACAGAATAAAAACTTGTATACGGCACATAAAAAGTAACAATAAAAATCCAACAAAGTGAAACACAACCACCAACCGCCAGAAACTATAACGGAACACTCCACACAATCCTCGGCACTCCACTGTTCGCCCCCTCTCGCGTCTCGCTATCTCTCACCCGCTCGTTCTCTGTGAGAAATACAAACAAACAATCACCAGGATAAGGCAGAAAGAAGGAGGAAGCAGGCTGAGAAGATGAGCAGCGGGCGGCGGGGGCGGTGGGGAGAAAAGCGATTTAGAAGGAAAGAGTTGTAAGTGGAAATAATGGCATGGCCAATGCGGCGTATGCGCGATTTAAATTTTTCATTTGCAACAAAAATGAAGCAAAATGCTGCAAAGGCGGATTAGTACTCGCAGCTTAAAAAAAAGATGCCCAGAACCGAGGAAACTGCCAGAGGGAACTCACAATAAAGTTCACTTGGGCACCATAAAGAGAAGGTAACTGCAAAGATAGAATAGCCAGATCTATGCAAGAGATAGAAACTGCAAGAAATCATTATTAAAGGTATGCCATTTCATATGAGAGCAAATGGGAAAATATCCTTATAAGCTGTGACTGTCCCATTGGATTGTGTGGGGGGAAGGCCGTTCAATAATACCCGGAAAGCCTTCCCTCTGGGGTATTCTCGAAGTTGCCTCTGTAAACTCAGAGCAAATTGGCTTGATACAAATAAAAACACACTCAAATCTAATTATTCTAAATAGGAAGCACTTGAAAATTATTCAAATATATTTCATTTCCAGCGCTAAGCCATTCGTTTTATTTTCCATCTGCATGTCTGATATGTGTTTCAGCATTTTTCAAAGATTTCCATTACATACATATTTAACTCATATTCTCCAGCGGAGTATCTCTTCCTCGCTTTTTTATTTCGATTTCCCGCAGTACACACACACTCTTCATTTATCAATCATGCGCCCCGTTGCACTTGGCTGACTTCGTATGCAAATAGTTGTGTGCCATCCGTGACACAAAGTGAATATTGTCTAATGTGTGTAGAGGGGGCCTGGTCAGAGAGCAGCAGCCTTTCAACTCAAATGCAACTTACATCTATTTTTTTTCGCTCTCTTTTTTTTTTTTGAGGGTCATTTTTCTTGGTAGGAAAATGCAAACTTCTTGCCTGGCTGCTGCCTGCCTCTTTTTATTATTTGGATGTGTTTGAGGGTAAAAAATGAATCAGGCAGCACCTTCCCCACCAATATATGTGTGTGCAGACATGTGTGTGCCATCTTCCATGGCATACAATGAATAATGGAGGCTGATGCCGATGACAACTATAGGAAATATTATAGGGATATGCGACCATAAACCAAAAGCAAGAATAAGAACAAGAACGAGCCCCACACCCATCACCCCCCACCCACCACCCACCAGCACCCTTCACAGCACTAGGACTAGCACTGGGAGTAGGACTAGAACTAGCACTACAACTAGGATGACGACGCCGCTGAGGAAGACAAATAAAAGAGAAATCGTTTATTGCAAAAGAGACCATAAATTGATTTTTTCAAATAAAAATAAAATATCGACACACGACCAGAGAGTATCTCCGCCCACCAGCCCCCGCACTATTTCAGACAGATAAAATAAGCCATACACTGGATGGGGTGGGGGGAGAGTGGCGGGCATTGTTAGTGGACGGGGGCAGAAGGCTACAAGCAGGCTGGAAGGACGAAGCAACTGTGGCTAAGTGAGAGATGCTGGCTGAGATTGTAAGGCAGCAACAACAGCATAAACGACTCAATAGCCGCCCTGGTTGTGGTCCAAAAAGAAGCCGCCTCCAAGACGCCAACCCACACACACACACAGCCATACGTACTAGTGGCATAAAGAGAGAAAGAGAAAGAGAGAGAAAGAGACATTGTCCTCGTCGTCATCAGCTTCGCCTACGTTCTTTTTGGCCAAGGTATCCTCTGCACTGCTCGTTCTCTCTCCATTTCGCTTCTCCTATTTCCTATTTAAGTTAAAAACTATTAGGGAAGCCCCCTTCCAGCACCACGCCCCCACTCCATGGGCGTGTATCCTCCTTTTGCCGTAGTACATAAATTAAGTGAAAAGATGGAAGTATTTTTTTGCTTTTTTTTGGCATGGAAGGCGGAGGCTCTGCTGCTGCCTGTGAGTGTTGGATGAATTTTTATTAAAAACTATGGCCCCCGCTCTTTAATAAAGATGGAAGGAGAGGAGGCTCTACCACACACACACACACAGGCAGGAACACACCAATACTGATACAGCAAAGCTGCGCAGGCATGGGACCATAAATAAGGACACGCGAGGAGAACAGGACAGCGCTGGCATTTATCTGGCCCCGAAAAAATGGCAAAAGGAAACGAAGCGATGGAAGAGCAAACGTTCCCAGAGGAACGGAACATTGTGTGGGAGGGAGAGAGAGAGAGGGAGAGTTGGATGGAGCGAGGGAGGGTTATATAAGATTGATATAAGATTTCATTCCACTCCATTTCCACGCTCAATATGTTTTATTTCATGGTAACGAAACGAGTGGCTTAGTGACGCCGAAGTTGGGGGATCCTTCTGAATGGAAAGCCTATATTTGGTGACCCCTAAGCGGAGTTACTCTTTCGGTGACCCCGACAGGCGGGAATGCCCTTTTTTACTCCGTATGGCAGCAGATGCACTCCTTTTTTTTTATTTGAATTTGAACTGGTGACCCCGATCTTGATTTGGTGGCAGTCGCGATCAGCCGGGGCTGAAATATTAATTGAATTCGCAGTTTTGGTACAGGAAATAAAAGCTGGTGGCATAAATTGGCATCACATTAGGCGCAGCACCGCCAAAGAGACCTTCACCACCACCCTCCCATATAAAACTCGCGCTGTGTGCCTGTCGTTGGTCTCTGTTTCTGTCTCTGTCTCTAGTTCTGTCCCTGTCTCTCGTTCTCTGGGTTCGGGGTTCTGTTCCTGACTCGCTACATAAATCAATTTGGCCATTTATTTAGCAGCAGAGCAGGCAGCGGGCGACATTTGCATTTGCTTATTAAAAGAGATGGAGATAGGAAATCAGAGATGGAGTTTTCCCATGCCAGATGCTGGAGAGGGGCAGACAGAGAGAGAGAGAGCGAGCGAAAGGAGAAGGTGTGGAAAGAGGAGTCGTGACAAATATATTTCACTATTTTAATTGGCCAAACAAACTGAAAGTTTTTGAAGTTGAAAACTAAAACTGAAGTTGAGCATAAAAAACTTGATTCCTTTCTTCGCTTCGCTTTGCTTTGCTCTTCGCTTTGCACTTCTGTTTCTGATTCTGACTCTGATGCTGCTGCGGCTGTTTCTTGTTCGGATGATTCGCTGCCTTCCTGCATTGTTCTCTTCCCTCTACGAGCATGCCCTATCCAAAGAGGCGTTGCAACTAAATTGGAAGTGGAAGACTGAAGATTGTTGCTGTTTTTGATCAGACATGCGATATAGTTGGACATATCTGACTGTTTGAGGGGGAATTATGGAGCTACCAAAGCCTCGCCGCCGCCCAAGGGTATAAAAAACTTCGATCCTTTGCCGCTCTGTTGCTCTTCGGCGCTTGTTTTATGGCAAAAGGAAAAGTTTGCAATCCAAAAAGGCAGGCTGGCTAAATTAAAAAGAGTGCGTACAAGCGGCTGGCAGCAGGAGTGTCTGGCACTGGTGTTGGTTCTGCTGCTGCTGCTGCTGCTGCTGCTGCTGGAGAGGTAGTTTCCAGCTTTGGCCATAAACTTTATCGCTGCCTGAGTGTGGGGAAAAAGCAGGAGTCTGTACAGGGAGTCTGTACCGGGAGTCCGTACCGGGAGTCCGTTCCTGAAGCCTGTACCTGTAGTCCGTACCTGTAGCCTGTACCTGGAGCATCTGCTACTCCAGGGCAGGCAGAGTGGGGCATGAGGCAATCATACATTCATATGCTCATGTTTATTTAACGATGCTTTTTACGCTGCACGGCGCCAAATGCAAAAAGGATTAAAAGTCAGCAGCCCGCTTAGCCCTCGTCCTGCCATGCTGCTTGCTGCTTGCTGATCCTTCAAGTGGCGTGAAATTTGGCACTTTGAGTGGCGTTTTTCGGTCTTTACAGAACTTTTAACTAAACTGAAAGTGCTTCAATTCTGTGTGTGTGTGTGGCTTATTTGTGTACGTGTTCTGTCTGTGTGTGCGTGCTAAAATATTAAAAAACATCTTTTACTTGGTCGCTCATCAAATGTCAAATGGCACCACCATCCTCTGCAGGGCAATGCATGAATGAATGAATGAATCGTTCGTTTTGGTTTATAAGCTTCGATTGGCTTTCCAGTTTGTACATTTTTTTATCTAAGGAAATTCCATTTTGGTCTGCACATTCTCCCCCACCATAAAACTACGCATGTCTGTACTATTTCCCATACATTTTGCTCACTCTCTCAAACATTTTATATACATTTCTTTTTTTGATTTGTTTGCGAGACAAATTTCATTTGATGTGAAATGAATTTTAATATTTTCTATAAATAAATTTTAAGCTCGGAGGAATTTTGTGGGAGCTGCAGAAACATCAAAGCGAGTAGCAATTTTTTGTCCCCCCCCTACCCTCCAAAAACGATTAACTTTTGTGGTTTGTAAATTTGTAACTTAAATAGAGAGCGAAGGAGAGATATATCTATTTTTAAATGGAGTATGGGGATGACGAATGCTGGGCGTCTGGGGAAAAGAAAAAGGTTTAACATGGGCAGAAAAACTCTGTGTGGCGACCCTTACGGTGTGGGTGACCCTTACGGTGTGGGTGACCCTGTCCAGCGAAGACAAAGAGCTGCGGAGTGGCACTGAAGTTTCTTGGTGCAGATTTGGGGCCGCTGAAATCAGTGGACTCCGATTGAAGGACTTTGCTGGCTGCACTCGGCAGTTCCTTAATTGGCGCCGCTCTCCGAGGTCTCTGTGAAAAAGAGTTGGGACACAGCTTATTCGAAATCCTGCAAGCTGCAACCGGCAACCCTGGATCCTTTATATCCTCTTATATATTTGCAGTATTTTTTACCCGCTGTATGGCTTCCTTTTTGTGTTTCTTTGCATTGGCCAATTACGAAGGACAAAAGCAAACGAAAAGAAATGTCAATTGGCATCGCGATGGCTGTGCGTTAAGCCGAAGAGCCGGAGACAGAGAGACGCCAGGACACAGCATAAAGAATGCAACTGAGAATGAGCGGATGCACAGAGATACACAGAGCTGCCAAGAGAGAGACTCTGAGACACACACTTGCATACACAGATGGAGATGGCGATGCGGATACAGCTACCGAGAAGGGGGTGGGAGATATACAACTGGGGCTGGGGGATATTTTTTAATAACACAAATTGTGTGCGAGAAAAGAGAGGAATTATTATTGAAATATTTACAAGGCACAAACACAATTGATATCGCTACCTACTGCTCATGCTCCTGCTCCTGCTCCTCCTTCTGCTCCTGCTCCTTCTCCTGCTCCCGCTCCTCCTCCCGCTCCTCCTCCCGCTCCTACTTCTGCTCCTTCTCCTTCTCCTGCTCCACCACTGAAGAGGAGTGAATGTCCTTTGGCCTGCTACACCTTTAACTCCTTCCACTGCTTTTGCTGCTGCTTCTGCTGCTGAGATGACATAATTTATGGCATCAGCTGTGACTGCTGCTCCATTCTGGCCATAGCCGAGGCCAGCAGAGTGCCGGCGAGTGCCGGAGAGTGCCGGCGAGTGCCGGAGAGTGCCGCAGCGAGCAAGTGAAGTGTCCTCGAGTGGTCTCCCGGCAATTAAAACGCCAAACTAATTAGATGAATTCTGTGTGATTTCCGTATAATTAAATTGCCCATTTCAGGGTAGTCAAGTGGAGAGTGGTCGAGTGCCAGCACCGAGTGGCATGGCGTGGCACAGGCCGGGGGTGTCTAGTTCCATTCATGGGACATCGTTCCGGCTGCAACAAAAGGGTATCTTGCGATCTTAGCAGCTCCGATGGCCCGTGGATACCCTTGCCCCAACGGCGCTAAATCTAAATAAATATTTTCGGATACCGCGAAATTCCTTCTTTGCTCTGCGAAGAGTTAAACGAAACCAATGGCAACCAGAGGCGAAGCTAACTTAAGGGATACATGTAGCATGTAGCATGTAGCATGTTGGATGTAGAATGTTTTATAGCATGCTAACTACATCGCACACAGTGCAGCGCAGGGCGGCACCTCCCCGCTGCTCGCGCCGCTCTCACACAACATTTAAGTTTACGGTACTTAACGTAATTTCCCTCCGCCCTGGCATCTTCTACTGAGCAACTTTTCCACCCACTCCTCGCTGGAGAGCGAAGAGCGAGCAGGGGGAGTGCGGGTGCGGGTGCGGGTGCACTCCCTCCGCAGGGTATTCTCTGCGCTTCCCGGCCAGAGGGGCGGCGCGGCGTCCGTTCTCCTAGTTGAGCCAAAGATAAATAAGCAAATAGGCAAATAAATCTTCATTTCAACTTCTTGTGAGGCTTGCCTTAACTTTTTCTCAGCTGTTTCACTGTACAGTGTACACTCCCTCCCCTCCGCACCGAATTTCCCCTCCCCCAGCACTTTTCTTTTGCCTTTTAAGTTTCTCCTTGCCTTCTTTTTTGTTGGCTCTCTTTGTTGTTGTTGCTGCTGTTGTTGCTGCTTCTCAGCCAATTCAAAAATTTTCCAACTTACGCTAGTAAATTGTTCGGGTAACATGCACTTAAGTATGCTGCCGCCTCCTGCCCCTCATGTGCCCCATGCCACATGCCACAGAGCCGTCTGCACTCGCCTCTCTCCTCTGTCCATCAGTTTTTCGGGACCCGCAGCTGGAACATGTGTACTATCCACGCTCGTGTCTCACTGTCTCTCCGCCGCTCACTTGTCTCTCTCCCACTCTCCCTCTCTGCCTCTCTGTCTCTCTGTCTCTTTGCTCTTGCCATTAAAAGTTGAGCCCTGCAGGGCGAAAGTTTCCCCAAAAACGCTTAGCCCTCTGCTCTAACCAACCCCCTCAGTGCCAGACCCCTTGCTGCCATTCCCACTGCCAATTGCCCACGGCCCCAGCTCAGCTGCTGCTGCTGCTGCTCTGTGTTGCCCTGTTCTGCCATTTTTGGGTTTTCATTGTTAAAGTATTTTTGGTATTTTTCTTTGGTATTTCATTTACGTTACGCTCGACTTTTTTGTCTCATTTTTATTTGTGTAGTTTCCCTTCTTTCTTTGTTGTTGTCAAGTGCAACATTTTAGGCTGCATTGGTGGGCCAAGTGGGGAGAATCGGGATGGCAGTTGGGAGGATGGGAGGATGGGATGATGGCTAGAATGCGCAGAACGGGGCGGATGTTTGTTTGGGGCTCGGCTGATGGTGATTGAGGCTTGACGAAGAGCAATGATAAATGGAAAAAGCGACCGAGACAGTGACAGAGAGAGGGAGAGGCAGAGGTCACACTATTTACCATATCTTATGAAGGTTTTTTAGTTGCAAAAAATATGCACAGAAAAATGGCATAGCCAGAATTATATTTAAATTAAATATTCGATTTTTAGATACTTAAATATTAAACTTAAATAAATGTTGCCAAAAATCTGAAATTAAATAAAATATTATTTAATATATATTAAAGTTGCCTTCGATAAAAGCTGCAACAATATATGTATGCTCCCCTCACATGCTCCCCCTCCATGCACCCCTCACTTCTCTGTTCATTCCACTGCTCCCATTTCTATCCCTTTCTCCCTGTTCCCCTTCATCTCTATTGCTGCTGCATTGATTTAAATTTATTATGCCCAACGTCGGGGCGGCAGAGTGGCGAAAATTTGATTACAATCATAAAAGTTTATTTGTTTCTCTTTTTCTCTCTCATTGTTGGTTTTTGTTTCGTTTTTTTTTTTGTAATATTTCTGTGTTCCCCTGTTCCTTTGTTGTTTCATTTCACTGCTGCTACTCGGCTCCCCCCCTTCTGCCAGGCCCTAACACTAATTTAATTTTCCAGGTGAGATTAGGAGTTGAGTGGAGGGAGGGGCTGGGGTGCCCCATCCATTTGCATCGTTGCCCTTTGCACGTACTTGAATCAGACAAGTTCTTGACTCGCTTTACCCCAGTCCGTCTAGTTTTCTGCCCTCTTCTCGCTCTCCTTTCTCCTACTATTCCCTGCTAGCCTTATCCGTCTGACGAGCATCGTCTGGGCCATGTCATTCATCCGCTCATTCATACGCTGCTTTGGATGCCGTTCCGTACCGTTCCGTTCCGTTCCGTTCTGCTCGTTTTCTTGGTGCCGCTTACCTTTGCATATTTATGCAATTCAGCGGAAAGTTCTCTCTCCCACTCCCACTCCCTCTCCCTCTCCGCCTTCCCTACCCACGCCCCTGACGCTGTAGCTCCCTGCCGGCTTATGTCAGTAAACTGTAAATATTTAATTAATTTGCATGGATATTTTTTATGCCAGTTCCTTCCCCCCAAGTTGAGTTTATTAGTCGCACACAGAGGAGATGATGTTCTGCCGCTCTCTCTCTCTCTCTCTCTCCACCTCTGCTGGCTGTGTGCCCTCCAAGCCCGTTTTTCCGCTTTCCGCTTTTCTTTTGCAAGCTTTTCCTGCATCCTGCTGCCCTGTCCCCGCCTGTTGGCTCTGCATAATTTAGCCCGAGCTTTAAATACTGCTTACATGTGCCTGCCTGCCTGCCTGTCGGTGCGCTGCGGTTCGTTTTTGTGTTTGCCACGAGACACTTCTGGAGAGATCTGACCACAGCTGGCACTCTGCTCAGGGATTATGATTCCTAAATGGATGGGCATGTAAAGCACATTCACAGATCATCTACTTGAATATAAAACAGAGGAGCAGCAGCCCTGTTCCCCTTTTTTCTTATATTTTCTTAGCCCAGAAAATACAGAGAAAAGTTATGGCAGACTTTTTGTATGTTCCCAGTCGTTGATCAGTCTGATGATCACAGCTCTGCATACCCTTCCTTGCAGGACTTGGAATTTGTTTCGTTCTGCTTTCATTTTTGCTGCTAACGATGCCGCTGCCACTGCCACTGCCCCTGCCATTGCTGCTGCTGATACATACTAATAACTTGTTTTTCATTAATAATTTCTATGCCCCACAACCACAAGCCGCCGCCACTCTGCAGCAGAAAGAAAAGGAGAGGGACGGAGCGAGTGTTTCTGGTGTGGGAGGGAGGTGGAGCGATGGCACTTGAGCGACGCCTAAAACTCCTCCAATTAGTAGCTTTTAATTTGGTAAACAGCGGTATTTTCGTGCTTTTGCATTTTTGTTGTAATTAAAAACCAGAGGAGGAGGAGGAGTACAAAAAGAAGAACGAAGAAAAACAGAAGAGCAACAAATGTGTGTGTGTGTGTGTGTGTGCTGTCGTCTGTCATCTCTCTCACACAACCTTACCCGGGGTCCTGTGCTGTCTTGTCTTGTCTTGGCTATTCGTATACCCTACGCAGGGCAGCATTTAGCTGATATTATTTTTACAATTTATTTTCTTTGGCCCGGCAACCCGTGAGTCGCCAGGCGCGATTGCCAATTTACATCTTGGCAGTGCATGCGAGCGATTGGAAGTTCAAATCTGAACAATGCACGCGCATGCCATCAAGACACAGTGGTCGGAGGGCACTTCCGGAGGCGCTACCTCCGGTACCTCCAAGGGATCCACCCCTTGAAGGAGCCGTGCAGGCACCAGGAAATTGGTGTGGGATTGCTCACATTTCTGTCACGATTTGGTTCGCCTCTACACTGTGTGGCGGCTAGAATCAGTTGGGAATTCGAAGGCCCCGATATCGTAAAATATACTGCAAGGTATGCTCTTATATAAGGTAAGGCGCGCCAAGCCAACCATCGGTTGCCGAACCTTTTATTTGTATATCTTTCAGCTTTTATCGGTGTGAGCTTTGGCGTTGCTTTCATTTTAAGAAATATGCAGACAAATGGTGGAAATTCAAACAATTCCGAATTTGTTTGCCAGCGAGTAAATAATAATAAAATAATAATAATAATATTTAACGTACAGTTGCACACAAAATATCCCCCCAATGATATTCCCATTTCTGGTCTCTCAAATAGTTTCTATATATCTTTGTGGCAAATGCAACTATCGTATCAAAGCTCTCGATCTCCCGAAACTCGTTTCATACTCTTTTTGCTCTTCCCTTCCCTTTTTGCACCATCATCAATGCCTGCTCCCCTGCCCCAGGCCCTGTCACCGCGTTCAGTCATTATTTTGATGTCAACAACGTGCCAGGCAGATGATTGCCCCCTCCCCCCACACACACCACACCCTTCGACATCATGACCAACAGCATTCTGTTAATTTTTTTTTTGTTGGTGCTTGCACCTGACCGACCATCGCTGTAACGCTTATTAAAAAAATGAAAAAACGAAAAAGTACTGCAAATAAAAGAGGATGAAAGGAGGAAAGTGAAGAGGGGCAAGCAGGGCAACGGCAAAAAAGGGATTTTTTTAGGTAAACTTTTGTCAGTGAAACCCAAACAAGGAGCCGAGCAGAACAAACAGATTAACCGCAATAATGAACATGGACAAACGCTCGACTGCCGGGCTGGATAGAGAGGGGTTGGGAGGTGTTGCCAGTGAGAATCGGTGGATGGGGGAATGAGTGGAGTGGGGATGGGACTGGGACTGGGACTGGCGTGAGTGCGTGACCTTTTTCTGTTGGTGTTTGGAGTGGAAAGAGAATAGACAACCGGAGAAAATATAATCGAGAAGTACGAGAACGTTTTAGACTCTAAAATTAAGAGTAAATGCGAATGGAGATTTGTGAAGATCCACTGATAATAATTTTCTGCAGAAGGTAGCACATAATACCCATCTAAACATACTGAATTTGATCAGATATGATGCACCATCAAGAAGTTCTTCTCAAAAAATAAAATTCCTTAAGAAAGTAAAAGACAAAAGAAAATTTACTTCTGTTGGGATTTGAACCCGAGAAGTTAAATTATGAAAAAAGAAGCTGAGCTCCAAGCCTCTGGACCACAAACTCGTCATCGCTGGCAGCGTCGAAAACGCAACATCAACGAGTAGTTTGAGCGAGAATAAGTTTAGAGCGAATTTCACAAAATGATGAACGTCTCAGATTTTTATCCAGCTTGAAGATGGAACAAATCAAGAGATTTGGGCACCTGAACTGCACATATTTCTGTTGATATATCGTTTAGGAATACATATGTTTTGAAACAATATATTCCACTCGCTCGCTTCACTCGCTGAAAGGTTTGTGTGTGTGCGAGCATTTTGTGCAGCTCAACGCTGGTGGGAAGCACTCGCGGACATATCCTGAAACACCTCAAATCTGTGCTCCTATATCTAAGCGTAAGCCTTCCTGTCCTACGGGGGGTGCTCTGCTATGCTCTGCTCTGCTCCGAAATGAAATGAAATGAACACAAAAATAAAGGAAAGACTTAAGCCTCTGGGCAAAGCGTTTGGGTCATCGTTGTGGCAGTTGTGCTGGTTAAGCCGGATCCCCTTACTGTTCCTGCAGCACTGCGAGTATTTTTTATTTATTTCAGCCCGTTTCGTTGCTCTCTTTTTCACGGGCGTTGCACAAACAACTAGCAATGACATACTAAAATGAGTAAGAGCCGAGCCAGTGTGGCAGTGTGACAGAGGCAGTGGCAGAGGAAGAGGCAAAGGCAGAGGCAAAGGCAGAGGTGCATAGAATGTTCCGGACAGAATGGGGAACGTCAGATGAGCCGACGACAACAACAACAGCAGCAGCAGCAGCAGCAGCAGCAGCAACAGCAGCAAGAAACTTGGATGAGCCCCGCTCCACTTTCTACTTTCCATTTGCCATTTTACCACTTTCATTTGCCAACGACTCAGACACACACAGACACACAGAGATACTCGTCGTGCAAACAGACACATGGATACACACACACGAACCTATACAGACACAGTTTGGCGGCTTTATGTGGGGCATTAAAAGCGCCGACTGCCTGCAACATTTCCTCGTAACCCCATCAGCATTTCAAGTATTATTAATAAAACGTTGTCGCATCGTCGAGCGCATGATGTAGCGGCTAAAGCAGCAGAGTAACAGAGTGAGATAGCGCCAAAGAGGGCAAAGTAGGGCTGGGAAAGGGAAGGAGAATGGGAGTTAGTGGTGGCTGCTGCTGGTTGGGTGGGTGGGGAGGCGCACTCGGAATGGGAGCAATGGGCGCAGCCCGCCCTGACAATGCTTATGGAATGTAACATTTTTCGCAACAAAACAAAAGCCGGAAACCACGACAACGACCAACAAATAAATACCATAACTAGAAACATGAATGAGCTACAAGACACAAGACACTAGACGAGAGTACTCGTCGCACAGAGTGCCTATAGCGAGATAGAGAGAGGAAGAGACAGAGAGAGAGAGAGAGTGGCTGTGGTTTCATACCAACTCTCTTGCAAAAAGATTCCCCCCGTACATATATCCCTCTTGGCGGTGATTGGCATTGTTAAGCGAAGACTTCTGCCCAACACTGAATCTGAAGTTGTTCTTTTACCAACACTAAATAATAATAATACTGCTTATTGTTATATTCCTACTGGGTATTCCCACAATCCATCATCTTGATAGAGCACGAAGCCACTGCGCTTTACACATTCCTTACCAACACTGGCGATGAGTGGTGTCTCAGCAATCATACCAGGACCAGGACCAGGACCACGACCAGGGCCAGACTGCTACTGCTACTGCGACTGCGACTGCTGACGCAAGGATGATGACGTAGCTGTTGATGTTGATGGGCCTTGCCTGACGAGTGCCTTGGCCACGTTTGCTGAGTGCCTTGATTGACGCTCTGAGCCATTGTTGTTGACTTGGCTGGTAGTTGGGGCTGGCTGACTGGCTGGCTGGCTGGCTGGCTGGCTTACAAGACGTGTGTGAGTGTGTGTGTGCGAGTGTGTGTGTGTTTGTGTGTCTGGTAAATGCCAAACGGAAGTGGCTCCCCAAAATATAATTCATATTTAATATGTGTATGCGTGTGCATGGCGTGTGCGTGTGTGAGTATAAGCTCACATAATTAGTTGCAGGCCCACACACGCACACGCACACGCACACACACAAAATCTGAATTTATTTGTACGAAAAATAAATAATTAAAAATGCCTTCCACACAAATGCCAGTTTATGGCTTGGGTATGGATGATGATGCTGATGCCGCTCCGTACTCGTCCTCCTGCATGGACGTGTGGGGCTGGTTTCCTCGTTGACTTTCCACCAAAAACTGTGCAAAATTTAATAAATAAATAAATAGCAGACTGACATACACGATACGAGTATTTCGACATGCCAGTTAATTAAAAATTTCTTCAAAGCACAAGCACAAATTCTGCATTTTTTTTTGTTCGTATTTCTCTGGCATTTGTGGAATTTCTTTCCTCGCTGGGTGGTGCAGAAATCTGGCAAAGAAAATAATGATGGAGTAAATAATATCGATATATATTTTTCACTTATTTTGAATAGTAAATTAATTGAGTTTTCAATCAAAATAATCAGACAATCAATAAACAAATTAACCGCATGCAAAAATCATGCGTAATCATTTAGCTGCAATTACAAAAATGAATTGAAAATTAACAAAAGTTGTGCAAATATTTTGAGGGTTTCAAAGGAATGTTGGCAAAGGGTTTACTTTTTTTTCTTCATTTATTACATTAATTGTTCATTAAATGTATGGCATTTATATGTTGCTACTGGGGCACATAATGATGGTGCAAAATGTACAGAAATCATTTGGAAGTCCTGCCTGATTTCTGTGCAGACACACGCCTTTAAAGGCATTAAATATAGTTGAAATATTTTTAGAAATATAACACTCTAATGGCCTATGGGTGTTGCCATAAATTTCGGAATATTTACCCATGCTCCGTGCTGCATTGCATAGTTCATTAGCCACTCGCAGGTCATACGGAAATGAGTTCAAAGCAAAGCTTAAACCAGGCCAAAACGAGTTCAGTTTGCTGGCCAACAGCTGGCTTTCTGTGTCGGAGAGAATGGAGGAGCTTTGCCTCATTAATTTAAATTTTGCGCTCGTGTGTGTTCCTGTGTGTGTGTGTGTGAGAGAGAGAGATTTTATGAAATTAATTTCGGAACTGCATGGCACATTGTGTGGTTATGAATTTATTAAAATCGTTTTGCAAAAACTGCACCGAATGGCAAATTAAGCAGTTTAGCAGCAGATTTATGTGACCCACTGTTCCAGCGCACAAGCCCGCTCCAACAAGCTGCACAGAGTCTTTATGAAGTTGCCAAACATTTATGGCTAATAAATATGTATGTATGCGCAGCTCTATTTAGATACAGCTACAGCAGATAAACAGATATGGAAATTTGTATAAAATATTTGATTTTTATTTGCGTGACAAATCAAACCATTCACAGCCTTCACATTCAATTGCCTCTAATCGCCTGCAAACACATACAGATAATGCGTATACGCAGTGCCATTCCACAGACACATTAGTATCTCTGCATGGCTTTGTGTGTGTGATTGGCTAAAACTTTTATGGCATCAGCATTGGCCCGGCAATTATGTTTGATGTTAGCACATTTTATGGATTATCTTTTTGCCTTACTTTGAAAGTTGCCCAAACATCCCCCGCCAAGAAGGGAACATAAGAATTGCTAGATTTATCTCTGCAGATGTTTAGGATCTTTGGCAGCTGTTTATTGGGTTTCCGAATCGAAGTTTGCAACGTTCAAGCGTGCCCCGCTGTAAATTTCAGCCAAATGACATGCTGCCAGCGCTCCAAAGCTTGCTTAATTGTCGTCTAAGTTGGGATGCTTGCTAGACGATAATTATAGCGAATATAGTAAGCGGAAGTCATTATGCAAACGTGTGCTTAAGCCGTCAGATCGTGTGGCCACAAAGGAAGCTTCTCCCCCTTGCCTAAAACATCCTAGAGCCGCCGTTCAGCTCAAAAGTAGGCTATGAATCAAAGCCTAACTCACGGCTCAGTGGAGTGACTGAATGATCCTGGGACGGAGAGGCAGAGGTTCGCATGCCGCCAGGCCGCCACGAACATTTCTTTTTTCGTTTTCTTTTCACGATTACTCCAGCCAATAAGATGGCGCGGGCACTGGCCTAACCAAACCCAATCTTCGACGGGATTAAACGGGCGCGAGTTTCCAGTTCAGTTTCAGGCTCGAAGCCCCGCCCCTAAAAACATAGTAGTCCCTGGGCAGCTCATATAGAACTTCTGACACTACCCATTTGCCGCCGGACTTGGTCTGGGGGGTAGAGATGCCTGCCACATGTCCGGTCCCAGGTTCGATTCCTGGTGTAGGCTGCGTAGATTGGAAGTAGAATGTATTAGTTTTTCTGCACTTGTGCAGACAACTAGATATCCACTAGATAGCAAATGTGCAATGTAAACACCAAACTCTGATTGGGGTTGATGCAGGGCAGCATAATCACAACAACACTACGTCAACTACTACAACTACACAGCATTAACTACAACACAAATATTCATCTAACAATAAACGAAGACGCCGCCTGGCACTGGCCAGGGGATGTGGGATATCCAGGCAGGAGAACAAAAGAGCGAACAACAGCAACAGCAGCGAACCGAACAGAGCCAACAGCCAACTTCAAAATTCAAAATTCAAGGTCTAATTACTGGGACACCATTTGGATAAAACGAAATGTCAAAATTGTAAATGTAAAAGTCGGATATTAATTGTAAAAGGAAAAATTAAATAAAATTTTTTGTTTTTTTTCTTTATTTTTTTGGATTATTGCAACCATTTGGGTTGCTCCCTAAATAATATTGATTATATTATTAATATTAATTAATATTATTATTTAAATAATAACATTGCTGCCATTTATTTAAAAGATTTTCTTAGTGGCAAATGATTAGAGAATTATTTCCATTGAATCGAATTTTTGAATGTTTTCGTCGTTCTGCAAATGCTTCTTGGGTAGTATTTTTCCATGCGGTTCTATTTTATTTGTACTCTATTTGTTCTTGACTCTGTGGCGTGGAATAACCCCCACAGCTTCTGCCGAAATATTCATCGGGATACGCTGCTCAAATTATTCCACTGGAATGTGGATGCAGAAAAAAGGAAGAATAGGAATCAATAAATTCATGAGCACAAAAAGCCTCCACGTTGGGGGAGTCTGCGCTTCCAAACTCTAAATCCTTCCCCCACCCCGCGCTTTGGGTTATTAATAAATTGCACTTGAGAACGTTCACTTATTAATTTCTTTAGAGCCTGCCTGCCTGCCTGGCTGGCTGCCTGGCTGGTCGGAAAAGTGCACAAGTCAACCATTTTTTTGTGTGTGTCTTCACAGGCAGCAGCCGTGACAGTACGTGACCAATAACAGGGAATCTATCAGAGGACCTCCTCCTGCCAGACAGACAGACAGACAGACAGAGTCATTGTAGAGTCAGTGGCCTAAAAACGACCATTATGAAGTTGCTCACTTGATCGTGCAATGTACTTTTCCTGCCTGCCTGCCTGCCTGCCACCGCCCCACCCGTATATGTATATGCACACGTTGTTGTTGTCCGGCACTTAGCACGTTCCCCCAATGCAACGGTGGCTGAAGGATGGAGGATGGAGTGTGCAACAATGCAACCAAATTAGCACACAAACTGAAAACTGAAAACTGGAAGCTGCAAACTGGACGCGAGCTGGACGGGAACTGGAATGAAACATGCTGGACTCTGGATTGGGGCATTCTCTGGACTAGAACTCGCTCTGTGGAGCACAGCGAGAGGGAGTTTTTTTTTGTGTTTTGATGTTGTCCCGAGTCTCTGTCATTGATTGCCATTTTCCCCAGCTAATGATGTGTGAAAAAGTTTATTTTCCCAGTAAACAACATGGAAAATGCTAAATAAATATACACATAAATAAAACAAAACAAAACAAAACAGAAAAACAACAACAACAGGAACAGAAAGAGAAACAGCAACAGCAACCAAAAGGCAGACCGAAATCCAAAAAGGCAAAAAGCCAAAAAGCAGAACGCAACGCCAACGCCAACGGATGGATCATTGATGGGTTGGTGGGGCTTTTGATGCTTTGCTGATTTCGGAATGCCAAAAACAATGAACAGAGACACACAAATGCAATTTATGATGGCCAGAATGCATCACAGCGGTACCGGCCGCACCGCAGCGGCAGTGCGGGGCAGCTGGCAGGTGGCATACAGGGGCATGTCAGGTTGAGAAATGAGCAGCGGCATAAATTCCATGGAAATTTGGCACGCAAAAGTGAAGGCGATTGCCACAATAGACAGAAAGATTTAGCGCCAGAGAGAGAGAGAGAGATCCATGGCGGTACAGTGAAGCAGCTAAACTGAAGCACAATGCTACGCAGAATGAGGAGAATTCAATTACTTTTTGGCTATAGCTGCAAGTTTGTGCGATAATTGATTGCTATATGATTAAATATTTATTTATTTATTTGATTATTATTTATTAATAATATTTATTTATTTATTTATTATTTATTTATATATTTTATTATTATTTATTAATAATATTTATTGATTTATTTATTTATTAAATTAATTTTTTTATTTTTTTAATATTTATTAATTATTTACTATTATTTATTTAAAAACAAACTCCCTAAAATCTCGTGCCGCTAATTGCTTTATGATCACGAAACGCACTGTGGTCCCAGCCACGGCCCTGGCCATTGGGTGAGCGTGTCTGAGGGGTTCCGCTGGAAATCAAATTTGTTTCGTTTGCTGGTTACATTATTATGCGTATTATTGTCATTAGCTTGAGTCCTTCCTTCCTTCCTGCGCTCCTGCCTTCGATATTTCCTCTCCATTACCATGCCTCCCGCCATGCCCACCTCCTCGTCATAATTCTATTTTCCGTCAGGTTTTATTCTGGTTTTTATTGCCCGAAAGTCGTAAAGGCAAATACCGAAATTGGAGACAAAACTAGATTGTAGGCCAAAGGGGGCCACCAAGTCCCGGCAGCGGGCACTGCGCGCAGCGGGGGGTGGGCTGCGGTGGAACGGAAGCGGATGTGGAAACGGAAGCAGCTCCATCTTGTGGCCGTGTTAATGCGATCCTTGCCGCGTTTATGGCATTGTTTAAAGCATCGCAAAAATCAGGAAACAAAAATAAACGAATCACAGGAAGCCACATAAAACTGTCCGGCTGCCATTGGCTGCCATTGGCTGCCGGCGTGGCCATTCTTTCTGCCAGAAATCTGCATAGATATGGTGTAGGTACAGGCATCGCTTCTGGCTGAAGTCAAGCGTTTACAAATTCAATTTAATGGCTCGTATAATGCCGCTTTACGATCCTTTAAATATTATGCTCGAGCACATAGAAAGGAGGCACCGCGAGGACAAGGCACGCGGAACACGACGGGCAACGGGCAACGGGCCACGGGGCAAGAGGCAAGAGGCACAGTTAATTATGTTGAACGTTAAATAAACATCAATTAAAAAGTTGCCTCCCCTGTCTTGCAATCACCCATCATATACCCATTCCCCAACACCCCCATCATCATCATCATCATCATCAGGCCATCCCTGCCCCCCATCCATCCTTGCCCTACCCCCACCAACATCAAAGTGTTTTGGGGGGTGGGGGGTTTTGTTGATGTTGCCATGGATGTTCCTCGGTGGCGGAAAATATGTTTCGTTTCGTGCATTTTAAAGACAAAACGGGAAAATGGCAACCGAGCACGACAATAAATATTCATAGCCCAAGCGGCGAATCGTAAAACAAATCAAAAGTCATCAAAAAGTGCACTTTGCTCTAATTCCCTTCGCCGTCGCCGTCGCCGTCGCCCTCGATGTCGATGTGGAATGTCGTCGTCTCATGGTATATTTTCATGCCCGGCAAAGGTAGCAGGATCCAAGGGTATTCCAGGGATATCCACGCAAGTGCGCGACGGGCACATTTTGGCAGACAGATCGACAGGTCGTGGTAAATCGTGGCAGTACTCTCGATCTGTGGCCAAGAGGACTTGCCTCCGAAAGCATTCAATTAATTGTCAAAGTCTTTATGCCCTCGCTGAATCGATTTAGTGGGTATGCGACTAGTCGGAATGGGCGACTTTATCATTCCTATCGGCTTTCCTGCTTTCCTGCTTTCCGGCTTTCGTTTTGGTATTTTTGTTTGCGCCATTTCATGACAAGTCATGCCATGACCTCCTCTCAGAGCACTCTCTGCCACCCACCTCATGACAAAAAAAGAAGAGGAACAGGCACAGCAGGAGCAGCAGGAGCAGGAGCAGGAGCAGCAGCAACAGCAACAGAATCAGGAGAGCGCAACAAACAATCATCATGGCAACAACTGAGCCTGGCAAACTTATTAATAAACGTTATGACGACAACAACAAGAATACTATGCCAGCAATGAAGTCGTCTTTGGGCAGCCGGCTCTAGACTCTAGGCTGCCGGTACATATCGGCGTGGTCCTGTTCCTGTTACTGGTACTGGGCCTCGTCGTGGCTCCTGGCTGGGGCTTTCTCCTGTTTGGGGAAGTTGTATTGTGTCAGTTTTCTGTGGCCCCAAACTGCGACGAGGACGGCGACGACGACGACATCCAAATTGGCAAAGTTGGAACAAAAACGAAACGGGGCCCAAAATGAAGCCAACGAAAAGGAAGCAACAGCAACAGCAACACTAACAACGAAGCCGTTGGGGCGGCATAATTACAAAACTGTTTTCATAAAGCCAAGCAGCAGCAGCAGCAGAAGCAAGCAACAACTACAACGGAGCAGAGAGGCAGGCAACGGGGCAAAAACAATCGAATCGCCAAAATGAAGGCAGGCGGACCAAAAGAGGAGCAAGAAGCATGCGGCATGGAAGAAGGGGCACAGTGGATGGGACTTTAAGCACTTATTTAAAGGGTTGCATTTTAGCAGCATACAAAATTCAAAAGCTATCGATTTATTATCGATTTCGTTATCGATATGCAATAATATCTGCGGCTGATTGAAGGAGAATTCGTTTATATATATTAACCGCAAATCGATTAAATAATGGAGAGCAATCGATAAATGATCGATATCATTAACGTGATAAATTGAAATCAACAGCTGACTGAAAGAGATTTTCCTCATTAATAATTATAAATAAAAAATAAAAAAGTAATTAAAAGATTAAAATAATCGAAAATTAATCGAAATTGTTAAATTAAAATATCAAAATTTAACAATTTAACAGTTTACATGTAGCTATTCACTGCTCTGATATCATTATTGGAGGCAAAACCTCCCATTGTCCGTCGACACTTGTTTGTAATGGAGCCCCCAGTTGCCCCCACCTGAAGCCCACTTCAGCCCCTTCCCAAAGCTGGCAGACAATTAGCATTTTGGCCATGGCTGCGCTGCGCCCTGTGTCCAGTGTCACCTCGAGCCTGTGTAACGAAGCTGGCGAGATCTCCTGCCGCTGGCCCTGGTCTCTGCTGGAGCTGAGTCTTGTGGCAATTATAAGCGGAGATTTTCTCATGGAGGGGGCTGTGCGCCCCCTTTCAAGATGTGGACTTTGTTTGGGGCATGATAATTTCATCACTTGATGGGCCCTGCGGCGTGTAAACAATTTACAATCGATGCCCAGCTGCTGGAATGTTCCCTTGCCCAAATATAAATACACTCATACATATATGTGTATGTATGCATGTAAATATGTATGAAAATGAAATTAGTTTCCTCATAAAATATTCATTAGTGGCGATTCCCATTGTAATTTGCATTAATTGAATTGTTTGTTAAATTGGAAAATTCTCGACACCATTCTGTGGGGCATCATTATAAATTGTGCTTAGTTGTCCCCTCTCGTACTCGTCCACGCCATCGCCATCGTCCCCATCGTCTCTTGTCCCCTCCGCAACCATTCTCTCTCTCACTCTCTGTGTGTGAAACCCGATTCCGATTCCCGGACGAATGCAAAACAATAACCATAACAATTTCCCCATGCCCAGAAAAACAATTCGACAACAAGGACAATAACCATAATAATAAAATGAATTAAATATGTACCAGAAAACCCCAAACCAAACCAAACCAAACCGAACCGAACCAAACCATACCCAACCCCGAACGAGACCCCAAACCAAGCCACAGATCCACCACCAGAAGCGATGCAGAGACCCTAAATCCAACACCCAAACCCGCCGAATCATTCCCAACCGCATTGTGATTAAACAGCTCCGACAATTGTCGCACGTGCGTCCATCGGAAGCCATGCAAAAATCTCACACTCGACCGCAAATTGAATTTAAAATGAGATCCACACACGGCCAAATATGCAGGTATACAATGCACACACACACGCACATTAGCAGCTGTGGTTGCCAGCACTAATATAAAGCATTTCCAAGTTGTATTGTTTAGCATTTCCTTCCTATCGATGGGCATGTGCGCGGTAGAGCTCCAAATGGTTTCGGACATCAGATATTTATCCCTCTCTCTCTCTCTCTATGTCAATGGCTATCCACAGCCAGAGAAAGTGGCCCTGAAATACTATAATATATTTTAATATATATTTAATTTAACATTTGATTATTTAATTTAAATATAGTTGGTGGTCTGTTCTTTTTGCTGTGACATTTCAGACATCTTAGAGCGTACCACTAAAATTCCGCATTACTTTCACACACCCAAACGCAAGCATCGAAATCGTTTACTAAAATTTGCACAAATTTTCTCATTTTCCTCTGGCGCTCTTCTCTCGTTTCAGGTAAGCGCCACAGTGAAGTTTCCCCCCCCGTTCAATGGGCAGAGCATCATCAATTTATGCGACCAAATGTAATGATGTGTATGTAAGTGAAAAGACGATTTTCTTACTGATTAAATTACACACACATGAGCAGACAAGGCAGCAGCGGTAGCAGGAGCGGGAGCAGGGACCACGACCACACACACAGGGCACAGGGAGACAGCAAGAAATGGTCGTCGTGGTACCCGTCCCAATTGGCGATAAATTTAGGTGGCACAGCGACAGGGAAGACAGCAGCTAAATCTATGTACAGTATGTATATGTATCTGTAAATGTGATTTCGGTTTCGGTTTTGTTGGTTATTATACTTTGATGGCCATTGGCATAGCCCAAAGTGGGCATATTCGATTTGGTGTGTGCTTGGGCCTGAAGCAGACACAATTTGACCTTGATTCGATTTGGCATAAAGCGGGGGGCCCACCATGGCACCATGAATAAGCAAAGAATACTTTTTATGAATGGAAAACTGAACTGGCACTGAATGGCGCTTAAATTTATAGTTTAAACGATCGAACCAAAACGATAACTGCTGCAAAAGGAGATTCTGTTGAGCGATGAACGTTCGCTGGGCACAGCTTGGAGGATGCCTTGTGCCATTAAAGCCAGCGCCAGCCGATCCATGTGGTTGGAGGGGGGAGTGCTGCCCCCATCGAGTAGCTCTCCCAATATTAATCTCGCAATTCGTCATGGACACGACTCCTTTCGGCTTGTGCCTGCCATGCCACTTAATTAATTCTGTCACACATTGCCGAGCATCGCTCTGCCCACCAGACATTCCCCATTATCTCTAACTCTCTCACTCCCCCCTCCCGCCTCTCTCTCTCTCTCTCTGTCCCTCATCGTGTGTTCTTGCTCCATTTTCACCGGCTGCTGCGGCACTGCTTCCCTCGTTCACCTTCGTTGACCGCATGCGGTGCTCGAATTTTATGTGTGGCTCACGTAAGTATGCTACGCCATTTGGCCAGGCACGCACACAGTGGCACATGGGCACATGGAATCCTAACCCCCAAGACCCCAAAAGCCATCCCATCCCAGCGCATACCCATCCCCGTCGGCGCCCGGACATCCCCCTATGGAGAGGACACGCCAAATAGTTTTGATGCCCATTTAATAAAATTTTCCATCTATTTTGCTGCTGCTGCTCCACGCTTGTCCTGCTCCCTCTCTCTCGCCTATCATGTGTTCGCCTTGAATTCGTTTTGTCACTTATGGTGTGTGTGTGTGTGTGTGTGTGTGTCTGCCCATGTCCCTTTTTCTTTCTTTTCGCTCTGGCCATGCCACGCCCCTTGGTGACTGCGGCAACACTTTTGCTGCTGCTGCTGCTGCTGCTGCACATGGTCCCTTTGCCTCTGCAAAGCCGGAAAGTGAAAAATCCCAAACGGAAATACATTCATTTGCTTGTTTTACTTTTCCAATTTCAATGCCGGAGGTTCGTCTCTCTCCCATTTCTTGCCTGCCTGCCTGCCTGCCTGCCTGCTGTCTCCCGTTCTCTCTAACACCATCATCGTTACACATGTCGAATGGGCGTGGGCGTCGCCCTGGGCCTGGGCCTGGACCTGTTCTGGTCCGTGTTGCTGGCTCTTGGAACGGTTTGGGGGCCTCGGCCCTGCCGCAGTCACGTTTAAAACATTAAAGTTAGATTTATGACTTTTCGGGTTATAAAATGACTTTAGATTGATTCCCGTCACATGATGACAGTTTTTCGTTTTTCATTCGCCAACAAGGACTGTGCGCCGTTCCCTGTGGGAACTACCGAACGGCAGGCAGGCAGCCAGGCAGCCAGGCAGCTCAGCTCAGCTCCTTTTGACCGTCTTCCTGCCAGCCAGCCATCCTGCCAGCCTGCCCGACTGCCTGCCGCGAGCCAAGGAATGAAGGAATGGAATGGCAGTCATGGGCACCATGTGTAGACAATGAATTTTTAAGTTGTTTATAAGTTAAGGAATTGGAAGGATTTGCTTTCCGCCGTGCCCTGTTGTGTGTGTGTGCCTTGAGGGCACCCCCCCAGGACGCCTCCACCCCGTCCTACACCCTTCAAGTGGGCATCAATTTCAATTCTGTGTGAATATATTTACCCTGACAAATTGTGTTAGTTTCACATTCATTCTTCAGGCATACCCTGCGTTTTGTTTACCCATTTCCGAGGGTATACTCGAAGTTATGGTCTAGAAAGTTACAGCGAGCAAAACAAATACCTGAGAATCGAATATTTTCCCCACAAGATTTATTTACATTTTGGGAAACATTTATAGTACAAACAAACTAAACAAACTAAAACAAACTAATCTTTTATTGTGCATTTTAATGAGAATATTTTTCGTATTGTCTTTTTTATTTTATTTTCTTAAATTTTGCACATGCAGTTGAAATTTTAAAAATAAAGTTTTTTCACTTTTTTACAAAACTTTACAATACAAATGAAAGTATTAAATAAATATAAATGAAGAAATATAAAAAATATAAATATATATTAAATATAAATATATGTGTCACATATAAAATAAATATAATTCCCAAATAAACTAAATTTTTTAATAATTTAAATGCATTTCCCACAAATTTTATCTACAATTTTTGATTTATTTTTAAAATGCTTTTTATTTAAACTAAATATGTTTCGTATTTATGTTTTTATATAAGTGAGTTTAATTTTATTTCACTAAACTTTTATTTAAAATATTTAATATATTTTAAAATTTAATAAAATATTTAGTAAATATTTAATTTAAATAAAAGTATTTTCTTCTCCTATTTGCAACTCCCATTTAATGCATATTGGGTATGCAATGGTCGCCATACTTTCTGCGTCTTAAATCTCTTTTGTTGTCTGTGCGGGCCACCGCATTGTGGGTGCGGAAATACCCCGTACTAAATCACCGAGGAACGCCCTCAAAGCGTTCCCACTAATGTTAATTTAACATTTTGGCCTAATCAAAGGCTATTTTTAATTAGCCAACTTTTCTGTGCGCTCTCTCCTGCCTGCTGCTGGTCTCTGCTGGTCTCCTGGTCTCCTGATCTGCGTTGATTTGTTTTGGGGTTTCGCTTCGCTCTCATCCTCTCTAACCGCAAAATGCTGATGAAGAAATGTCACGGCAGAGCTGCATTTCCGATGGCATCGGCAGAGCCATAGCCATAGCCGTGCCCACGCCACACCGCAGTGCCATAGATACACCATAGACCGAAACGAACAGAAACGAAACGGGGCCATCGTGCATTCATTAGCGTGTCGCTTGGATCCGATCCACTCACTCCCTGACACACACACACACACACACACACAACGGGCAAAATGGTAAAAGGAAAGGGGCAAAAAGGAATCAGTGGCAACCGGACCGCGATAGAGTTATCAAACGTGGCCGCAGCAAACTATTAATGAAGGGGAATGCCGAATGGGTGAATGGGGGAATGGGTGAACGGGGGAATGGGTGAACGGGGGAATGAGGTCTCATGGAAGTAGGGTATCCGTTTTGCTGGGGTTCCACTTTACGTGCCACTGCACACATTGTGGTGCAGGCACCAGGATCCCAGCGGCACAGCCAGAATCAGTGGCACAAGCAGAAAGCCAGGAGGAGGCAGCAGCAGCAGCAGCAGCAGCAGCAAAAGGGTCTCGGCTACACTGCAGATTTGAAGCGCTAATTACGTGGTCATTAATTGCGCTAATTATTTTTCATTTTGCCCAGCGCACTCTCTCCCTCTCCTACCCTCTCTCTCTCTCTCCCGCTGTGTGTCGTTTTTCAATTTCCATCCATTTTCATTTTTGCATCATTTGCATAGAAAGAGAGTGTGGGAGGGTGGGAGAGGGTGGTAGCACGAAAGGGAATTTTACATTCCGCTTGTTCCTTGTTCTGTTCTGCGTTGTTCGACTGTCTCCAGGTTCTGCTTGGCTCTTGTCCTTGTTCTGGTTTGTGTCCTCTTGGATTCTGTCATTATTTTCCTGGTATTTTTCAATTTAACAGGAAGGTATTTCTGAAGTGGGGAAGCGGAGTGTGGCATGGCATGGCATGGGGACTTCTGTGCTCTTCCATTCCATTGCATTAACAGGACAGGCTGTCCAGCATTTGTTTCGTATTATCCAGGGGGCGGCGCCTGGTGGGAGCTTAGCTCTTGGGTTCTCTTTTTTTTTTCCAGTTCTTTTGGAATGGCTGTAGTTCTTGTTTCATTCATGTTTCTGTTAGCCTTGGGCTTACATTCATATGGCTGCTTATTCTCTAGCACTATTTAGCCCGTACCACGCTGTCAGTTTCATTTTGCCACATGAATACTCAGCTAAAGTTTGTCTCTATAGGCATTAGGATATACTATTAATTTATATTATTTTTATTTATTCATTATATTAATTTAATTCATTAATATTATTCATTTATTTTATTAATATTAATATTTATTTATTTATTTTATTAATATTAATATTTATTAATTTATTATTATTTTATTAATATTTTGTTGTATTGTTTGGTTTTTCATCTGCAGAAAATCTCAAAATTTGTGCTCGTAATTTTATTAAAAATTATGAAATTACAGTTATTCCCAGCAGACATTTTCCTAATTTTCTTTCTTCTGCTCCATTTTCTCTGTTCACTTTTGTTTATTTTTTTTCATTTAGATTTTTCATTACGTTCATTTTCTTATGCACATTTACTGTAATAAGAAAATGCGCATGAGGTAATTTTCCTGACTATTTGCAGCATTTTCCAAATTGGGAACGACCAGGCGAATGCTGGGTAGGTGGGCAGGGAGGTTGTGGTGGGGCATGGGCTGGGGCTTGAGCTTGGGAGCTTGGGAGCTTGGGGTAAGCCGCAAGTGACCGACATTTTGTGTCATCGTCGACCATAAATGGAAAATGGCTAAAACCGTGGCAACGGAAAAGATGAACACGATGCGACTGCGGCTACGGAAGGTGCGGAATGAGGTGGTTGGTGGCAGGCGGCACGACATCCGCCAGGGGAAATAGGAAGGAAAAGCCAGCGAGAGGAGAAGAGGACCGCCCCCCAGGAGGATGCGGCGGATGCGCCTGGGAATCGGTTGTGGTGCGGTGTCACTGGTAATTTGATGAAAATGATGCCACTGCTCCATATTACACTTTGCGCTAATTGAAAGTTTCGTCATCATCATCAGTGGCGAGGAGTGGAGAGGGCGAGGAGAGGCGTGGAGCGGCGAGGTAGTGGAGCAGGGGATGAGGATGCCACCGTTAGGGGCAGACCTCATTTGGCATTACTATTGCACTGGGAGATCTACCATCACCTACGGACTGGGCCGCCTGCTCCCCTCGGAGATGGAATTCAAAGTAGGCAAAAGCCTCTGAAGGTGGTGGCAGGTACAAGGGATTTTTCCTTTGCACAATGAAATTTAATTGCAATGAGCAAAATGGAAATAATGCCGAGAATGAATGAGTTAATGAACGAATGACTGCACAAATGAGTAATTCATTTACAAGCTAATGGACGATCTAATGAAAGCGCCACTGGCTGAATGGACGAGGAAAAGGCGTAAGCTTATAAAGGAGAGCGACTTATGTGCCAGCAAATAATAAAAAGGGAGTCTCAGGATGTAGGCAGGCAAAAAAGAGCACAAACTATGACGAGTAGTAACGTTTCAGACGCATCTTTCACTCGTTGCAAACACTCGTTGGTCACACATCGCCATGCACTACTTGCTGCATTCGTTATATTTTTCAGTGTGTGTTTCCGTTTGAGATTTTTGGTTCCATTTACGAGCTTTGAGCAGCTTGGAGTCTGCTTGCCTAATGAAATAAATGCTAGCTAATTATTTATTTAGTTCTCCCGCTGCCTGATTCGTTGGGACCACAGTTTACTTAACCATTCAGTGGAGAGGAAAAACTTTTCATTTTCATTTTCATTGACGTTGACTTTTGTTGTTGTTGTTGTTTTTGTTGTTGTCGACAAAAAAGGGCCAGCGCCAGTGTGCCTCCCCGATTTCGGGCAGCACTCATAAGAGCATCAGGAACGGTTTCAACAGTTTACACAAAACTTGAAATTAATCAGAAAATTGTTTGGCCAAGCTTGGGGCCGCAGGCTGGGCTGGGCTGTGGCTGCGGCTGTCATTGGGAGGTGGGTCCAAACTGCAATTTGCAGTTTTGTGGGCCGCCAAGTTGAAAGCAAATATGACAGCGAAATGGTAAAATTGCGGCCCAACAAACCGAACCACAGCGGTGGGGTAGGAGCTACTATGATATGATGGCAAGCAGCAGCACCAGCAGATCCTGTGACGCTTTTTTCTTACTCTCAGCAGCGGGTATTCAAATTTTAAGTAGCTGTTGGACAAGCAAAAAAATCAAGAACTCCCCCCCCAATTCTTTTTGTTTCGGGGGAAATGCGTTTGATTTGCAGCTGCTGTGATCGGTTGGATCGATCTATAAGGGTATGTGTATGGGGCTGCTTTTGGGTCTGCTTTTGTCCCCCTTTTGTGTTTGTTTAAAGCTCAAACAATCGAGAGGGATTTCTGGCGGGTTATGGGTTCAGTGCTGGCCTCTTGTCTCTTCGTTTGGATGTGCTGGCACGTATCTAATTTATGCCATCTAAACAAAATACAAACAACAAAAGACCAACAGAAAAGTTTTCCAGGACACACACACACACAGACAGGACTCTTGCTGAGTCTAGAGTGTGGGTGGCCTGGCCTCTGTGAGTGTTGCGTGGATTTTGCTATCTATAAAACGATGCTCCGGTCGCCGGTCTGTATCTCTGGAAAAAGTGTTTTGTCCAACTTTTGGTTTCGGTCTTTGTCTTTGTATTTTGGCTCAACTACGACTCCGACAACGACTCCGACACCGACTCCGACTCTGACTCTGAGCTGAAGGATGTGAAGCGCTGGCTCTGCCGTGGCTCTATGAATTGTATCTTTTACGGCTCTGGTTTCTGGTTGGGCTGATGGCAGCCCGTAAATAGCCCGATATGATTGTTTGTCTATATCTATGTCTGTTTCCCGATATTAAATATAAATATGTAAGCCAGCAGCAGGCAGTCTGTCCGGGCAGTGGGTGGCGTGTCGGGCTCGGTGTCGGTGTCTCGGGGGGATCTGCAGAATGAAGACATAAACGGACAGTTGAGAATTATTGCCGATAAAGTTGGATTGAAAAAGGGACAAAGACAAAGTCCGTGTCCGTGTCCGTGGCCGTATCCGAGACGCAGACGCAGACGCCGTGACTTAGACAGATTGAACATGTCGCCGCTTTTCTCTTTAGTTTTTTGCTGCTTCTTTTTTCTTTTTTTTTTTTGGTTTTTTTGGTAGGAGCAACGGCTACGCTTCAATGTGCTTTATATATATTTTATTTATTTTCGTTAAGTTCTGCCATTTCCAGCCCCGCCCCCTCCCCATGCGCCGTCTGTCAGGCGAGGCGTGTAATTTGAAACTTGGCACCCGACTGGGGACCAAAATGCGGCTCTGATATGCCCAAAAAAAACACACAAAAAATCAAGAAAGAAAACCCGAAACCCCCCAAAGACGTGAAGATGCAAATGGGCCAAAGCCGGCAGGAGTCCTTAGGAGTCGCAGGTCTGTCCTCTGACACCCAGGAGGAACGCAGTCGAGTGCAAACAAATATGTCCAACTCCAAGATGAATCTCGCTCCCTCTGGCTGCACCAACTTGTGTGTGTGTCCTGTGTGTGTGTCCTCTGTGTGTGTGTGTGCGTGTGGCTTCCTTCAATTGATCAAAGTTCAGGATGTGGGACACTGAATAATGGCTTACATTATTTTTTTTGGTAGTTTCTGTCTGCGCAAAGTTTTCGAGTTGAGTTTTTGCTCAGCTTTAGCAGCAGATACCCTGCAGGAGACCCTCGAAAAAAATTAATTTATTTATGGGAGTTAATTATTACTCTACTTTTAATTAATTAAATTAAATTAAATGATTTTTAAAATTGTTATAATATTAATAAATTATTATTAAATAAATTATCTTCTTTTAATGTTTTTTTATCACCCGAAATCAATCAAAAAATCGCTCTCTCACGTTGTAGCTTAGCAGTTAACCCACCTCCAGCGAGTCTCGAACTCGTTGAATATTTATTTGGTGCGAGTATTTTTTTTCCATCTATATTTCGCACTTTCTTCCTGGGTCTCTGCTGCACAGTCGCTCGCTCGAATATTCCCTCTTATGCTCATGCTCATGTGTGTGTTTGTGTGTTTGTTTGTGTGTGTGGCTGCATCTCCTGCATGTCCTGGTAAATATTATTTGACAACATTTGGCCCCTCACTGAGAGTTGGTCGCTTTGGGTGGCCGCAAAAAGCCAAATGGCAAACGAGTGAGAGCGGGGGGAGCAGATGTTGCCTTTAACTCTAGATCCCAATGTGCCCCCATCTGTGGCATGTGTGTGTGTGTGTGTGTGTGCTTAAGCATGTGTCAAGTGGCCGCCATTGTCAAGAACCCAGAACAGGACACGACAGGAGAGAAGAGCAGGACAGGAGAGGTCCACAGGTCCGCTACTGCATCCGTGCAATCATTTTCATGCATTTTCATGTGTTGCCTCTCTCTCGCTCTCTCTATCGCTCGCTTTTCTCTCTTTACTTTCTCTGTTGCTGTCACAAAATTTGCATATTCGTGCCACTGCTGCTGCTGCCTCCTCCTTCTCCTCCTCCTCCTCCTACTCCGACTTGAAATGCATTAATCAAAATGTTAAATAAGAAATTGGAATTGATTCCCAGCCAAAGCAAATGTTCAATATTATTCCATTCGATTCCATTTCGATTTTTTTGTATTCGTCGGCAGCCGGGTAACAGCTGCATGAATCTTGCAACCCATTGCAGTGGCAACATCATTTATACTTGCCCCCGACGCGTCGGCAGAACGTTGGCCGGGCGTGGCAACACCTGACAAAAGTTGCAACTTGAAGAGACATTTTTTTGGTTCGTGTGCACTGGACAGGGGGTCAGGGGCGCCTCAATGTTGCAGCAACGACAGCAACAACAATCGTTTATCGCTCTGCGAAGTGGACTTCGATTGAGTTTTTCTCTTTTTTTTGTCGTTCGTTTCCACGCTGCTGGCAACTTTGTTCAACTTCCATTCCGTTTTATTAGGTTCGTTTCGGGGCCAAAGGTGGGGGGCGGCATATTACACCTACAGTGAGTGGCAAAAGTGTACGTACAACCGGACAGTGACAAAGGTGCCCATGGGTCCCCATCCTCAATCCTGTGCCGAAAAATAAGAAACCATAAAAATCGACAGTTTAAGGGATTCATTTCGATCAGCGACCAAATGCCAAATAAAGCGAAAAGTAAACCAAGGGAGCAACAGTTTCAAAGCTAATTACATTCGATTCATGTTGCAATTTGCTGAAGAATTAATTTCATTTTATTTTTACCCAAAGGGCAACAGATTCGGCAGCCAAGTGGTGTTCCTCTATATTTTTAATTGGTTGATATGGAATATGAATTCATTTGTTAATAAATAATACACATATTAAAATTTCTATGGGTTACTCTTAATACCTTTATTTCAATTATTGTCTGCTTGAAGTACTTGGAAAGTATGCGGAAGATATTTATGTGGGGAATACGGAAAATAAATAAGCAGAAACATCCACAAATATCGAAAACTGATGCAAAACAAATGTTGAAACGTGAAGAAACTTTATTTTAAAGACAGTTAAGCCACGCTGGAAGAGAGAGAGAGAGAGAGAGGAAGATAGGCTGGGATAGGAGTAGACAGCACACAAATATCAAATTTAGCCAAGTGCTAAGCCACACTGGGCAAAGAAGAAAACACAAAATAAGAGGAAACATTATTCCAAAGTTCTTGTAGCATTTTTACTGCTACGAAACACAGCGAAAGATCGATGGAAAAATTAAAAAACAAAACAAAAAAAGCTATAAACTATTAGTGTAACTAACTCCCCTTGCACTCTGACTATAATCTCTCTAGTAATATTCTTACGTTGCTTTGAATTTCATTGATTTCTTAGCTACATTTCTTAAATTTCTTTCTCATTTCCTTCATTGATAGATTTCATTGTTTGATCAGTTATTACAGTCCCAGAAAATGCAACTAAGTATTCAGCAGTGTGTGAAAATATTCGTACGCGGGTATGGCATACTATATATGAGTATATCTGAGGCCACAACGAAATTGGTGTCGAGTGTCGGGTTTGTCGATTGTCGAGTGGTTTCTCTTCTCTCCCCGCTGCTCTCCTTTGCCTGTGTTTCTCTTGTTCTCTCTCCTTCTGGTAATGCGCTAATTAAAATGCCTGCGAAGAGGGTAGGAAAAAGCGGAGAGCATTTTCTCCGGCTTCTGCAATGGAATGCGAATGCAAGACGCAGCAGCAGCAGCAGCAGCAGAGCAGCCGCAGCCGTCTCATCTCTCCAGCTCACAAGTGTGCATGGGTGTATGTGTGTGTGTGTGGGGTCTTTATGGGGTCAGGGGTTATGGGTTGCCAAGGGATAAGCTTTTTGACTTGCCACTTATTAACTTGCCAAGCAATTATGGCCTGAAGACGGAGCCCCCAGAGCGCAACGGAAAGCTGGGAAAAGATTTCTTCTATTTTTTTTTTTGTTTTGTTTTGTTTTACTCCATTTTTAGTGCATGGCTGTAGCTTCAGGTGGGGCTCCTGTGAGTGGGATATTTCCTGTCCTTTAGCCTGGTTTCGCCTGTCCTTATCCCTAGCCTTATCCTGCTTAGATGCTTGTCCCCTCTGCCCTGTTCCTGTTGCTGTCTCTGCAGCCCTCTGGTCTGCCGCTGCAGCCAAAGTGCCCCCGCGTACGAGTATATTTCGATGCTTTCTCTGTAATTGCTCAGAGGCTCTGGGCCCGCTCTCTCTCTCTCTATATCTTACTCCTGCACAGCTCTTGCAGTTTTCTTTTGCTGCCAGGGGACAGGAGCCGGAAGTCATCTTGCACACACATGGGACAGGAGAGAGTGCGAGAGTGCGTGTCCCTGTGTGTGTGCTCTTAATAGGTAACAAGTTGCAAGTTACAAAAAAAAAAGCAGACAACGTCCGACCATCTCTCTGTCTGACGACTGACTGCCATTATCTGCATCAGCACGCGTAAACTTCGTTTGCACCAAAAACAAAACACAAACGAAAAACAGCCGAACGAAAGCAGAAGCACAGAAGGCAGAAAAAAAGATGAAACGCTGCAAGTGGAAGTGGAAGTGGCAGAAGATGGAGCAAAAGCAGAGTGCGGGGAGCAGAGGGGGCGTTGCGAAAGGAGGTAACTGCTTGCATCATTCAGCGGAACAAGAAGTCATTTCTTTTAAGCTCAGGCGGAGGCACTTTGCCGTGCCGCATTTTGAACTCTCCTCCCCTCGCTCCGCCGCCGCCCCCCTTGTTCGCATTTGAAGCTAACTGCTACGCACAGTGGGGCTAAGTCCGATAGCAGGCAATCGAAAAATCTGTGATTCTGTGCGCAGATTTAAATGGAGTAACAATTGTGCGCTTACCATGCCTTGCGGCTACCATTCCTTGCAGGACCTGCAAACAAGTTCACAAAAAATATCAGAGATAAATATTCTCAGGCTAATTTAATAAATAAAAATAATTATTAATATTACAATTAATAATAGTTATCAATATTATTATTAATAATAATTATCAATATTATTATTAATAATTATTGCATTATTATACTTACTAATTATTTAATTGAATCTTTAAATCATTTTATACCTTTTTTTTGTATTCATTTGCATATACTTTTATTTGTTTGTTTCTTTTTTATAAAGGTACCTGCAAATATATAAATAAATATATTTATTATATTATTTTATATTTATTTATTAATTGTTGATTTATTTTTTGTACAACATTGCCGATCGAACGATAGAAATGAGAGGAGTGATAGCTACCAAAACAATGGATTTCCAATAGTTCTTCCATTTCCATTTGTTTGCAAAGATCTTACAAAAATAAGAACCCATACTTCTGCAGTCCAATAAAGTTTTATTATGGATTATTCTATAGAAGTCCGTGTAGATTTTCAAGCATTGATCAGCCATTGCACCTCTCTTCCTGTTCGTAGTTTTCATACTTTTATATCGCTCATATTTATAAAAATTTGTTGCTGGCTTCATGTTTCGCATGGCTGCCGTGCGCCCCAACGGCTTTCCATGGCTTTCTCCATGCAGTCTCTACGTTTCTCTCAGTCTCGGATGTATGTATGTATTTATGTGTATATGTATATGTAACGCTACACTTACCTACTTACGGTAACGCCTCTACGCCTCCGCTGCCACCCAGCCCGCACCTTTACTAGCAGCTCGGAGTCTCCACGGAGTCCGCTTTTCGTTTCATTTTTGGTTTCATTTCATTTCCTCGGCTTACTTTCTTGCTTCCTTCCATGATGCGTTCAGCATCACCTACCCTCCACCCACCCCCTACCTCTCCAGCACAATTCTAATGGGAATTTACAATTTTTCACCAAAAAGCAAAAAGCTGCGCCTGGCGTCCGACATGCCCGACGCTTCATGGCGCTGCTTTTGCCGCGTTGTTTCTTGCATAAAATGAAATTGTATTGCATTTTCTTTTTTCATTTTGCCTCTTTATGTAGTTGTAGCTTTTGTTGTTGTTGCTGTCGCTGTTGTTGCTGTCCTTGTTGTTGCTGCTTTATGGCTGGACACAGAATGGCTGCTGCCTCAGCAGACGGAACCGGAGCAGCAGCAGCAGCAGCAGCAGCAGCAGCGGGTGGAGGAGCCGCCACAGTAGAATTACTGCTACTCCACTTGGAAGCTGTGTCCGTTATTTCGAGTCCGTTACTCTTACGCCAGAGAGTATCCTGATTTGGAGCAGCTGTTTGCGGGCTCCAAGAGGGAAAGCGTACGGCCATCAATAATTGTTGGCTGCTGCCAGTGCCGCCCACAGATCATGCCGCACAGAACTGCTCCCAAAAATTCGATACGAGTATAATCGAAAGGGTATTTGCAGCTTTGGTTGAGAAGGTCCTGGCCGGGGGCCTTCAGATTCTTTTTCAGTCTTGGGCTTGGCGTTTTTATGTCCATTTGCTGCTCCACTCTCCAGTGGAACACAATAGAAAATCGCGAGAGCAACATGAAAATTTATGATGCATTTCTTTTGCTGCTGCTGCTGCACTGTTGCGAGTACTCCACACCACCCCGCCACCACTCCCCTTGGCAGTACAGTACTCCCTCGCTTAAGTCGTTTTTGTGCCATGCTTTCAAATTATTACAAAACTTAAGTGAAATTTATATAATTGTAATGGAATTTATATTAGATTTCTCCTCGACTGCAGACTGACAAATGGATCGCCCGCCATTGCCTCTTCCCGTTGCCTCTCTTGGGGAGAGCAAGAATAGAGAATTGTCATCGTCATCGTCAACGTCTTGGTCCTGGTCCTGGTCCTGGTCTCGTTTCCCTTTTTATTTTGTTACTTGGCTACAAATCTGTGACTCAGATTTCGTTTTATTTATTTCGATTACTTAAGCTCACGAATCATACAAATAGTTGAATGAAACACAGACAGACAGACGGGACAGACAGACAGACAGAGGGAGTACTGGACGGGCTAGAAAGGGCGTTGGGGGAATGCTCTGAAAGTAGTGGAAAATGGCGAGAGTTGAATGGATCCAAGAAGGAAGAAATCTTTCCTTAAGCAGCCTTAAAGGTCTTAATTAAATGATTGGCCAGCAAATAAATTTAAACACAGATATGCAGCAGAGAGAAAAAGAATAGCTGAGGAGTCCTCGCTCACTTCGCTTCGTAAAACAAAAGATATGGGAAAAACAATTAGCCCAAAAAAAATAAAATGAAAGGAGTGGAGTGGAGGAGAGTGTGGAGGAGAGTATTTGTATTTCTAAGGAAAAGAAACTCGGTACTTGATAGCTCTATGCATGACTCCAACTGATGGGAGAGAGAGAGAGCTGCCAGTATTATGTATGGAGTGTGCAGTGGATCCCCTGGCCACAAAGTTCCATTAAATGTAACGCATCCCAAAACTCTTTGTTGCTTTTTCCTGCAGCATACCCAAACATTATGAGAACCAAAGATTGAAGGAAAATTGCAAGCAGAAAAATACGAGTATGGCCCACAGCACACACACAGCCCATGAGTTGTTCACACAATCGTTAACCGATTGATAGAGGAGAGTCCCCGTCTCCGTCCCCGTCTCCGTCTCTGTCTCCGCCACCGTCTACGTCTACGTCTCCTGCTGCTTGAGATGTTTTCTTTTGCTAACCATTTTCTTTGTCTCTTTTGCTGCTTCTTTGCTTTGTGTGTGTGTGTTTTTGTGCTGGCAAAAAATGTGAGCAAATAGTTTTCCGCTTGCCGCCGCATACAATACAATGGGAATGGGAATGGGTGGGGCGAGAACGGGGCATTCTTTATCAATTTTATCTGTGAAATATATTTCCGAAACATTTGCCATTATATTTGCATTAGTAGCCACAGCTTCCGGACCGGGTGCGGCCCCCCTTCCAGCCCCCTGGCCCCTTTGCCACGCCATCCACAGCCCACGTTTAACCCATGGGTGTGTGCTCCTGGCATTCCAGGAATTCTCGGGACACGCCAGCTCGACGCCAATGAAAGGGAACCAGGCAAAGCGGGCACCAGGGCAACTATGGGGGGTGTACTACGGACTAGGCATTCAAAGAACTATACACACACACTTGTATGTGTGTGTGTGTGTGTGTAGGCCTGTGTATGTGTGTGGTTATTCGTGTTATATATTTGCCTCGCATTGCGCTCGGCTTGGGTCTTGGTTTTTGGTCTATTCCCAGGCGGAAACTGCTTATCACACATTTCCACAAACCAAATACAATACAGGAATGCCCCCCACAATACACTGCGGAGTGTGGCGTGCCACTGGGGGTGCAGGGGCGAGCGTGGGGGCGGGGCGGATTGGGCAAAGTAATAGCCAAAGCGCACAAAGAATGATGCGTAGACATGATTTCCGTGCGGTTGATTTCTCTCTCTCTCTCACGCTTTGCTCCCTCACTCACACTCTTTGCTCCCTCTCTCTCTCTCTCTCTCTGTATCGCTGCTTTCCCTACTGCACACTGCTTCGGCGGAAATTGTTAGCCGCAAAAATTTCCATAAATCTTTAACGACACGGGCTGGCAGCCCTGTACGGATATTTTTGGTACATCCTTTTTGATCGCCTGAGCTATTTATTTATTGCAGCTTCCATTGGATTGCCCAGGGTTCGAGGGTTCTTTTTCCTGTATTTATTTGGAAGATCTTTCTATTGGGAATTATTGTCTGAGTGCTCTGGCAGCCCTGTGAATTTTCTTTTACTCTTTAAAGATCGTCCTTTGCCATGTGATTTCTGGCAGTTCATTAAGGGTTTTCATACTAAAGTTTCCTTCTTTTAGCGCTGCTCTGTTTTTGTTTAAAATGCAATCCTTTAAGGTTTTTGTTTGCCCTAAAGCTATTTAGCCTGAATGTTGCAGCCGTTTAAAATTCCTTCCTCTAATGGGTTCTTTCCTCCATTAGTTCTTTCCCTCTCTCTGCGTGTGTGTGTTTTTCCACTGCTCGTATTGTTTCCATTGCTCCATCCGTTCTATTCCCTGTCTTTACTTTTCTTTGCTTTTTTTGGTTTTGCCTCAGTGTTGCTATGAGAGCGAGAGAGAGAGAGAGGGAGAGGAAGCAAAGTGCCCGGCAGGAGAACTATTTGCTTGGGGGACTTAGTTTTTGTTACCTTTTGTGCGTGTGGAGCGCTATCTACATGATTTTGCATGCCCAGCACTCTCAATCAGGATGAGAAATAGAGAACCCAAACAAACAGAGAGCAGAGCAGGGCAGAGCAGAGCCGAGCGGAGCAGATCTGAGAGACATACAGCGGAGACAAAAAAGGAAAAACGAGTGAGGCCACTCTGACACCGACTTAGTACTCAAGTGGCAAGGTTGGCATTCCATTCCATTCCTCTATCACACACACACATTGTGGCAGTGCGGCATGTGTGGCAGTGTGTGGCAGGCAGCATCACAGTATCGCGGCAGTCTAAGTTGTCTCGTGTCGTTGTCTAAGCTGCTGCCAGAAGCTGCCCCCAAGTAGCATGTAATTCATCTTATTCCCCAAAGACAACCCAGCGACAAAGGAGACACGGACGCTTGAGCTTACAATTCCGGCGGGTAAATTGCTCGCGCAGATGCCACCCGACGTGGCAGCAATGGATCCGGACAAAACCCGGAAGCGAAGGCGTAGGCATACGCCGGAGGCAGTCGTAAGGCGTTGCTGTCGTCGCGTTGTGCGTGTCTCCATTGGGACATAAATGCCATTTGGCCCTGCCCCAACCCCACCAAAAAACATCTCCTGGGCAAGGGGCAGAGCTCTGGCAAGAGAGACGAGGCACGCGCCTCATTACGTGTCGAGTTCTGCACTCTGCCGCCTGCCGCCCTCCGCCTGCTATCTTCACCAATCTCCTTTTGACGCATAAAATGCGTAATGAATTTTAGATTTCATTTCAATGGCACAGAAAGAAGTTATGGCCAAAGGCTCATCAGGGGGGGGGGCTTTCGGATTTGCTTTGGACATGCCCTGTCATTCTGCGCCTCCTCTCCCTCCGCATCCGCATCCCCTTGCTCCTCTCTGCTACCACGGCAAAGGAACGAACACTTTTATTTGCCCGTTAAGTGCGTGCAGAGCAGCCGCAAAGCGTTTAGTCCAATGGGCTGCAAATAGTTTTAGGTGATCCCAAACAGGGTCTCGCACCAGGCACTAGCCACAGCGAGTGCGGAATGCAGTGGAATGGAACAGAGTGGCAGCAGAGGACTGGCAGAAAGCACTGGGAACCGAATGAATTAATTGCGAACAAAATTTTGATTTAGGAAGTGGAAATTAAATTGCAAAATATGAAAATATTTGATTTAAATATATTTAATAATTAAATTAAATATATTTTTTCACTTAAATGAAATATATTTAATATTTAAATAATTATAATATATTTTATACTTCAAATAAATATATTTTATATATTAATTATATATATTTAATATTTAAATGAAATTTATTTTATATTTAAATTAAATATATTTTATATATAATTTAAATTAAATTTAAATATATTTATATTTAAATAAAATATATTTGCTAAACGTAACATTATTCCTCCTGCACTAAAGCAAAGCTCCTCTAAATGTCAGTGAGCGTGCGGGCAAGATTAAAATATAAATTAAAATAGAAAATAAAATAAAAAAATCAAACAGAAAATTTAAATGTTTCTTAATTAAACATTATATAAAAGTAAATGAAATTTTCTGAATGAAACGAAAGAGAATGCAATTTAGCTGGAAATATATTATTATACAGGCTGGAAATAATATTAAACTCCACCCCATAAGTCATCTTCAATTTGAAGTTCACTGTTTTCCCTTTATGCAAATCTGAATGGAAGACAAGAGAATAGTTTGTTGCCATTCACTGGAAGGCTACTAGCTCTCTCGCACTTCAAGCTGGAAATAAATGAAACGGAATAAGGCAGGACAGGACAGGACAACTAGTCTGTGCTGTCCGGCAACGCTAAACGGCGCTTAATGGAATGAAATACACCCCGTCACCGATAACTCAGGGAAGCGCAGCCCAGCCTGGGCTTGGCGCGGCTTATTTATCGCCAGTTGGTCGAAAGTTATCGATCAATTAAAGTTACATTTGCATGCCAGGCGACACATTTGTCACCGAAAAGAGGCAGAGCGACAGACACAGAGAGAGAGAGAGAGACACAGAGCATCCTCGCTATCTGTGACGCCCTGAGCTTTGCTCTTGAACCGGTGCCGAACCGAACGAGCAGCAGGCACCTCCCCAGAGGGAAGCGAAACTTAACTATTCAAACAGCATTGAGCATAATTTTTCATTCAGGGTCGTTGGCTTGGGCTTGGGCTCGGTGGGGTTTTTTTGGTTTTGGTTTTTGGCTCCGAAAAGTGCTGCGACGCTGCGGCTGCTTTTTTATTATCTTCTGCAGAGCAGAGCAGAGCAGAGCAGCAGACACAGACACAGACCTACCCTGCCCCACAGACCTTGCCGCCCCAGCTGGTAGCCATTCCGACCGCCTGTGGTCCAAACTGCAAACATAATTTTTCTTGCTTCTAATGCCAGATAAACGCAGACATGAAGTAAAATACATGGTGGCCGGAGCGACAGCCAAAAAAGGAGGCGAGGCGCAAAAAGAGCCTGAACGAACGAAGACGAAACCGAAACCGAAAACCGAAGCCGAAACCGGCAAAAAGTTCCTTAACCCCAGAGTGTGCCACCACCGCCCAGTGCACCAGTAACAGTTCTATTCCCACACCACACCACACCTCCCACCCCCCATCATATTATTTCCAACATTTATTTGCCATGCGTAAATAAAAAAAGAAAAATATATAAAAAATTGTAGTAGAAATATATATAGGTACATATATATTTATATAGAGGGAGCAGCAGCAATTTTCAAAGGCAAAAGTGGTAAAGTAAAATGGAAAATGGCTTTTCCCACACACACACACACACACACAGCAGCATCCAGTCATCCCACCCCCCATCCCACGCCCCCTGACAGCCTCTCTCTCAATAATAAATGCAAAACTGCAACGGGCAAAGGAGAATTGCATTTTAGGTAAACATAGAGCCCCATAGTGCCAGAGCCCTGCAAAGTGGGTGTGGGTGTGGGCGTGAGGGTGCGGGTGGGGGGGTGGTGGGATAGGTGGCAGGGTACGTACTGCTGCGGGTTAAATGGGTGTGCTGGGGCGTGGGCATTGCGGGGTTAAGGCGTGTCCTGGCGCTTGTCCAATTGACGTAAATCGTGCGCAAGTTTTGGCAGCCAAAATGACTGCGGCTAAAGACATGCAGACGCGACAGAGTGAACGAGAGAGAGGGAGAGAGAGAGAGCTGGAATGGTGGAAAGGTCAGCAAACTTGCAAGCTTCAGGGATGCTATCAAAGTGATCGATAAACAATGCAAAGCAAGGATTTGTACGCGTCATAAATAGCACAAAAGAGAGCTGTAGGAAGAAGGGAAAGTGCGGGTAACACTCACACGATTGATCGATATAAAGAACGATAAATGAGAGATGTAATGGAATTAATAAATGAAAGATTTTAGCAGACATACAGAAAATAAACCAAGTAGGTTTCCACACTCCAGTCAAGTGTTCGAGACTCGCCACAAGCCAGTGCCAGGCATACAAGCAAGTTGTACATTCGAAGCACTGAAAACAAATAACAACGTTTCGGAATAAATTATTTACAAAGTTTTTACCTCAGAATGGATCCGCAAGAGAGCTCCGGGCTGGAGCAGACAAACGCAGAGCAGCCCGGCCCATCGTCGCTGCTGATCAAAGCCAAGCCGAAGGTACGCATCATGGAGAATGGCAGCCCAGAGGTACCGCCGGCCACGGCCACGGCTGTGGCTCCGGCTGGCAATGCCAGCGGTGCCTGCCCATCGAGTGCCCCCATGGGTGGCAGCACAGGCAGCGCCACTGCCAGCGCATCGATCTCTTCGACCATTAATCAGACAATTGCATCGGAGCCGATGCCGATGCCAATGCCCACACTGCGCTTCGTTTTGCGCCATCCCGCCGCCGCACGCCGCGTCAACTTTCACGTGGATGTGGTGGACAACGAGTTCATGAATCGTCGCAAGTCCAAGTGCTGCTGCATCTACCGCAAGCAGCACCCCTTCGGTGAGAGCTCCTCCGAGACGGATGACGAGTGCGAACACTGCTTCGGGCATCCCGAGGTGCGGGCGCTCAATCGCCAGAAGAAGATGAAGGCCGCCTGTGGCTGCGGCTGCTGTGGAAGTCCAACTCGCGCGGCTGCCACAGAGCAGCCAGGGACTTCGGGGGTGTCAGAGCAGCCAGGGACTTCAGGAGTGACAGAGAATCAAGCAATGCCAGAAGTGCAGCAGCAGCCGCAGCAGCCGCAGGATCTTCCAGCTGCTCCGCAGACCGCTGATGATCAGGATGGGGTGTCCCAAGAGCTGGCAGAACTAACAGGGTTGCCGGCAAAGCAGCAGCCACAGAGCGGAGAGGACACACTGTCTTAGTCTGTCCCCACAAAAACAGAAAAACCAAGCAAAAAACAAAACAAAAACAGCAATTTGACTTCTGTTTCAATCTTATGAAATTTAAAATAAAACACAAATGATTTCCCCCAATTGTTTTTGCTCCTTTTTCCGGTCTTCTTCTGCAACTTTTTCGCTCCATCAAGGCCATTCCAAAAGTTTTCACGGGGAGGGCAGCCTGCTGTAAAATGCTTTCCTGTTCCTGTCACTCAGTCAGGGGGGCTGAGACCGCAGAAAAGCACTGGCACACGCCCCCTTGGAACAGTCACGCCTACAATACTAGCGTATTGCAATGGCGATATCCTGTCGAATCCAACCAATGCCAGCCCCGTGCCCGGGACCCCGCGTCGTGTGTGTCTATTGATTGATTATGCGAACTGTCTGCGCGAACTTGTAACTAGATTAATGAACATTTTGCCCGGATGCAGTTCATCCTCCTGCAGGACTCCAACCCCACTCCCACTCGCACTCCCACTCGTTCTACTCGTGCGTCATGCCCCACTCGTGGCTGCAGTTGTCGTGTGGCACAGTCCCTGCGTAACATTTTGTGTCCCTGGGCTGGCTCTTGCTCTGGTCTTTCCATTCATTGAGTGAGAAATTTCGGTGGCCCGGTGGCAAAGTGATGATGCGCCATATGGGGCAGGATTGGGGCAGGATTGGGGCAGAATTGGGGCAGGATTGGGGCAGCATTTGTGCAGTTTGTTAACCCCACTCCTCTCCATTGCCAGCTGATGGCTTGATGTGGTTGTCGTGTCGCAATGCCAGTCCCAAATTCCAGCTGATGAAATTCTACATGCAATTTCTCTCTTCTGGTTTTAAACCCCAAGTATTTCCTTTAGTTTTAGTTCCATTTTAAGCACTCTTCCTGCCATTCTGGCTGTGCCCCTTGTTGCAGCAGCTTCCCAGAGAAATATCCATCCGGCTGGCAGCACTTCGAACGGGCAGCCAACTGAAGCTGCGGCGCTCTACCACAATGAGCAGCGGGGCAGGGACTATGACGTCGAGAAGGTTATGCAATTCCTGGCGAACAAACAAAAAAATCACAGCAACAAAATGGAGCGAAATATTTCGGTTTTGGTTTCCTTTCCTTGTGTCAAACTTTGAACCCTTTTCGGTACATACAGAGGGCGCAAAAAAAAAGCACTGAGAGTCGAATAATTACAAAAAGATTTAGAAATTTATGGCCATCGATTTTCAGCGAGAGTGAAATAATTTAATTAAATATATTTTATGCTTAAAAAATATATTTCATGCATAAATTATATTTATTTAAATTTAAGGTGTGTATTGAAAATACTTTTAAATAATTTGGTTTTTAAATAAAATTGTATTCCACTTAATTTCACAATTTTTAGCATTTAAAAACCAAAAATTTAATATTATTATGGCTGTGTGTGTTCTTTTTCTCTGAGTGTGTGTATCTGTAAGTGAGAGTCACGCTAGTCGTTTTTTATGAGGTCTCTTGGCGCTTGATTCCGCGGCCCCAAACCGCATTTGAAGTGCTCGCCTCCGCAGCCAAAGGCAGCAAAAAAAATACGCCAAAATAGGAAAAAAGAGTGGGCAGAGCGAAGATACAGATACAGATACATTTTGCATAACTCATATGTGTATGTAGTACATCTGGTTCTGGTTCTGCTCCCACCACACAGCCAGCCATATATCCTATATGTGCCACGAGAACGGGCTGATGGATGGGGACCATGGGGGCTGCTGCTGGGATGGTTGGCATTTTTTAACTTGGTCAATGGGTCGCCGTCAACGAAGCTGAATGTTTTCTCCGCTTTTCATATTATTTACTTTCCATTTTTTTTGTGTTTTGCCGTTGCTGTTGCCATTTGCTCATTTCTCTGTTTCAATTTTTGGATTCTATGAAAAGTGTGGGGCAGGCATAGCCTTTGGAAAATTATTCCTGCTCCTTCAATGATTAAGTTTCGCTCGATTCGGTCAAAGGGTAGCACAACGGCTTTCATCCATCGAAATTCAAGTGAAAAAACTCGGGGAAAATGCTTAAAAAGAGTTTTGGAGTGTCGGAATAAAGATCACATTTTGTTGCTATTTTCTATGAAATCCACATTAGAATATTTGTACGCTAATTTATGAATTAAATATATCAAATATATATATTTAATCATTTAAAGTCTAAAACTTTCTGAAGAAAACCCTTGGAAACTAACTTTATATTATCGCAACTACAATGTCGCTCAAGAAAAGCAGCTAAGCCGTGAAGCTCTCGCACTTGCTGTTTATTATCGAGAAACCAAATCAAGTGCCACTTGTAGACCATGAAATAAAGATAACCTTAAAGTCTAAGCCCATAAAATCCAACGAAATTAGCTCTAAATGTGCGCCTTATGCTGATACCCCGTCCTTCATTGGTTGCGGTTTATCCCGCCCTTAAATCCAGAAATAACACCCAGATATACAGATCTTAGCGCTGTCCTCCAGAGCGCTTTGGTATACAGTTCACAGTTCACTTGGAAGTCCCTAGACTTCAATTCAATCACAACCTGCAATTAAAATTTTAGCTCGATGATGCCAAGGGGCAGGAGCAGCAGCAGCAGCAGGAGCAGGGGCTGGGGCTGGGGGTGCTTCATTCTCTCCTGTTGGCCATAACACCCGAATAGCTTTGAGGTCAGCAATAAACAATTTGCGAGCAATTCCACAAAAATATTGTGGTCAAATGTGGGTAAAATGGGCCACAAGCAAAGGGACCGAGACTCGAAGGACACGAAATGAACCACAATTAAAATGGGGAATGGGGAATGGGGCGTGGGGAATGGGGCATGGGGAATGGAGAATGCGGATGGCGGAGTGGGGAGGGGGACTCTACGTTTGGGTTCGGTTCCTCTGCCCCAGACACAAATAATGAGGCAAACCACAACAATTACAGCAAACAAACAAATCTGGAAAAATAAAAAAGCAATTGAGGAAAAGCTGGGGAAAACACTCTGTCTCTCTGTCTCTCTGTCTCTCTCTCTCTCTCTCTCTCTCTCTCTCTCTCTCTCTGTGTCTCTCTCTCTCTCTCTCTCTGTGTGTGTGTAAATGTTGTGAAATGTGCCAAAGTGAATAATTTCTTTTTAATTTCCACTTAAGTGACTTTTAAATGTTTCACACAGCCAACAAAATAAAAATAAAAATAAAAAAGAGAGTCAAACGAGAGGGAGGGAGGACCTCAAAGAGATGGCGGAAAGTAGGGTAAGGAAGTCAAGGTACCTTTGGAAATGGGGGAAAATGTGTGGGGGGCAATGGTTAACAAGGGAACGGGACGAGACGGCACGGGACTGTGAGTGATGGAAGGCAGACGACACGTCACTTTGACGCCCTCTGGTGTTGAAAATTGGCAGCCCAACGAGGGTGGAGGGTGCATTAAGGGTCAGAGTTCGGTAGAGAGTGGGCGCGGCTGGGCGAAGAATGGTAGCTGTGGGCGTGGCATGTGTTGTATCTGTTGACTGAGAGTGATATGTGCTCAAGGGCTCAAGCTATGGGTAGTTTTTGCTCTTTACTCGCTGCTTTACTCGCTGCTTTACTCGCTGCTTTACTCGTTGATTGTTCTCGTCAGATATCTTCACCTATCTTCAGTGCCGTTTACGTGTTCTGTATTCTATATACTGCTACTTGTTATATCTTTCCGTATCTGTATCAGCTCCTTTCCTTCCTTCGACTCCATCCACTTTTTCCCACATTTATCTCCCAAATTTTGTACGCGTCATTCTTGCACCTTGTCCCCTGGGTACTTGCCTTGTTCTTTCATACTTTTCCATATCGCTTATGTAATTGACTTCATTGCCAACAATCGATTCAAGTACAAAAGCATTCAGACCCCACAGAAAGGCAGCCAGCTCTTTGTACGCAGTCATACTCCATGCTCCCTGCCTCCATTTTCTTATTGCTTTCTGCATTTTTCCTTTCTTTTTTGTCTTCTTATTTATGGCTCACATTTTGAAGGCTCTTCAACAATTTTTGAGCATCGAAATGAATCCCACTTGAGAACGCACAGAGAACAGAACAGAGCCGAACAAAAAAAAAGAGGAGATGTGAATGTGATATGCAAATGGGGGGGACAAAAAAAGCAGAATAAGGACAACAGTGTAGCAAAAGCATTGACAGCTCTGAGTCAGGTCTGGGGGGTGGGGCGGTCCTGGCGCTGAGTCAGCAAACATTTTTTAGCGCCCGACAAAAAGTGCTGCATAAATGGCAGGATGATGGGCGCAAAATGCTACAAAATGTTACAATACAATTTCAATTCATTTCGGTAAACAATTTTGTATGGAAAAAAGTCAATGCATAAGTCCTCACAATAAGCAAACCGAAGGGACTTTCATGTTAGTCTCGTGCTCGAGATTCCATAGATTTCCAGCAGTTTTTGGTAAGGATTTCAATGGCCTAAAATGGTCCAGCAAGCCTCTCTAAAACCATTGCGTATACGCAGCATTGCTCGCATTTTCTCATTGAATATTGCTGCAATCTGTTAAACAAAATAATCTGCGCACATCTGCTGTAATTAAGAGAACTTTATCCATATATCCGCACTACGCATACGCAAAGTATGCCGGCCAGAATGGCTCAAGGAAAAAGGAAGACATGCAAGCAAAGCCGATAACACAAATATATAATAATAAAGACAACAATAAAAATTGACTTCTCTCGCTTAAGTGGGGGATGTCTGAACCCTGTTGTCAGAGCCGCACACACCCCCGTTTTGACCGCCACAAATCATGTGAATCACCAAAAACAACAGCCACAACACACTCACACACACACACACACACATTCCCCTGCAGGGGTAGGTCATTTTTACGCTGATGATGTCTATGACATTATCAGCAAAATTTATTAAATGACAGACACATAAATATATAATATATTAGGCCATAAATATGTGGGGGACCGTGGCCGTGGTGAGGGTGTGCACCCGAAAGGGAGGGCTTAAATAGAGCACGTTGCAGGAGCAAAACAAAAACAAACCAATCACGACCCAGCAGATATCCTGGGCAACTAGAAAGTGTTGAATTTCTCAAAATTTTAATATTTTTCATATCAGCTGTAAATTAATATATTTATCTAGACAATTATGCAGCTCATATCATAGTTGCCTAATGGGAAAGAATATTTATATTTCTAATGATTATAATCATGCACGAATATAGCAACAACCTTGCTGCCCATATTCCACTCCATTCATCATCTCTGTCGACTAATTGCTTTGCCTGTCAGTCTCCATGCAATACTGTAGTACGCCCAATAATGGGCAATAAAGGGCATCCTAAAGTGGCAGACAAAAAAAGTGAGCAGAAAACCAGAAACAACAAAGCAACGAAAAAATATATAGACGAACACACGAAAAAAATCACACGCGAAAAGACATAAAAACGAATTACAATATTTTAATTTGATGTCGTTATTATCGCGCACACATGGTGCTCTCTGGTTGCAAGTACTACTCGTGGGTAGTCAACACAGTCTGTCCACAGGCTCACCCTGTGGTGTGGTGTCTCGTGCATTATTATATAAAATATATATTCCTTTTTTTTCCGTTTTTTTTTGTGGTATATTTTATTTATTTTCTAATGGTTTTTGGGCGTGCAGAAGGCTGAGCAGGAGCTGGCGGAGACACATGTGCGTTGGGTGTGGGTGTGTGTTCGTTGAGGATGGTAAAATTATTGACATCTAAATTAGGAATGTTGAAACACTTTGCCACAAGCACTCCCACTCCACTCCCGCCGGATCTGCTGCCTTTTCGGCTCTTCCTTAATTTGTCGTTCATTCCGTTTGAAGTTTGCGCGAACAAAACAGAAAATTAGCGCAGAGTGAGAAGGAAAGAAAGAGAGTGAAAGAGAAATGGGCATTCTTTCGTTGCTTTGATTAATATTTAAAATGGACTAAATTTCGATCCTTTTCTGTGTTAATTTTTGTTCAATTTCCATTTTCCGTTTAGGTTTGGGTTTTGGGATTTTCGATTATTTTGTATTTTCTTTTTGAGCGTGTCCCAGCTCTCCCGTTTCGCCTGCCGTTTCGATTTCTACTGCACTTTTTGCATGGTGCAAGATGCAACCGAAACTGAAATTGATGTCAAAATCCATGTGCCACGCCTATGACTACCACTACTACTACAACTACTGTGTGTGTGTGTGTGTGTGGGATGACGCTTATGTCTTTGTTGGCCAGATGGCCTGCTTACCCCCTTGCCGCACGCACCGCATGCTCCAGCTCCTTCTGGTACTCCTCCCCTTTCTATTTTTCGCTGCGCCGCCGCCTACTTCGCCTTTGCCTTACAATCGGTTACAGTCTCAGCTGTCAATGGATTCTTGACATTTTTTACTTAACACACAGAGCCCACACACACACACACACACACACAGAAAAAGAGTGGGAACCAGAGTGACAGATGGTGTGGGAGGGGGTGGACGGGGGGGGGGAGGTAGTGTGTTGTTTGGGCCCTGTTTTGTTGGCCCTTTCTGTTGTTTACTGCTTAAATCTGCCAATTTACTCGTTTACGTTTAGGCTTTATGCCAAGGCGTCGAGGGTTGCACAGGGAGTTCCTTGCTTGCTTGCTAGCTGGCTGGCTGTCAGTGTGTGTGTGCGTGTGTGTGTGTGTGTGTGTCCGCTTGTGTGGTGTTGCCTCCTGCTCGCATGTGTGTGAGCAAAATTAATATCTGTGTCATTTTTTGGGTTAATAAGGCTAAATTGAGTATATGTGCGAGACACACTTAATTATCATCATATTTATGACCGTCATGGGGTCTTCCCTTAAGCGGCGTGATACTCGTTGGGGCTCTTTGGGCGTGTGGTGGGGGTGGGGGTGGGGCCATGCCCACTGCCTCTGGCCCTGTCTTCTTCTTTTATTTGTTATGCCCGTTTATTATGATTACTTGTAATTATTGCGAATATTTGGCATTTCGGAATGGCGTGCCAAAGCAGCAGGGCCTGCAAGGGAAATATTAAATTGGGAGTACAATTTCGACTGAAGATATTGAATATTACCCATAAAGAATAATCCACAGAGAATTGCCGCAAAGCTTAGGCCTAAATCTGTTTATATGAGGGAAAGTATTATGGAAATGCCTGCAGAAACAGCGCAGCATGGAAACCACCAAGCCCAAGGCACCGCTGCCCATAAAAGTAGGCAACGAATATTGAGCACAAAATTCACGTGTTCCCGCTGGAGTTCTGCCTGAGCTCGCGACGAGAGTTCGAGGGTTCAAATACTAGCGGAGAGCCCTTGAAAGTCTTGTATTTTCTTTTTGATCTGCTGCGTGGATTTTCTATTTCTGCTGTCCCTCTCCTGCTCCAAATACCTTGCTGCATTTTTTGTGTGCTTGCTGGTCTGGGGTGTCTTGTGATTGAAAAGAAAATTCAACAGCGGACAACAAAAATACTCGTGCAATATGGAGAACTGCCCCTAAATGACAGCTGCCCGGCTGTCTGCAGCTGTCCGTCTGTCCGCCTGAAACCCTCTGCGTTCGTCTCTGTGCAATGCTATGGGAAATGCGTCGTCGCGTCGTTGGAAATGTCTAATCTGCCGGCTGACTGTCTAATCTCATTTGATGATGACTGGTCTTGACTCTTGACTTGACTTGAGTTGAGTTGCTTGAGTTGCCGCTTCGACGACTCGCCACTTTGAATCGATGTGAGACGACTCTTGACTCTTGCCCTGCCCCGCCCTGCCCTGCCTTGCCTTGCCTGCTGTGTGGCTTGGATCCCCACCCCTCTCACAGAAGGCTTAGAGCTTAATCAATCATTGGCCTTCTCCTGTGCTGTGCTGTGCTGTGCTGTATTTTCTGCAACTTCTCTAAGGCTGCCCCCTAACTACGTTTTTTTTTTGTTGTTTCTGTAGCTACTTGCTCCGGGCCGATTATTCATCTATTTGATGGCTTCCCAACATGCTTCGGTTTCAATTAATTTCCCAGATTATACCCCAAGCCATCTGCAATGGCCACAAAATCGAAAGAAGGTTCACACACACACAACAACACAACAAACACACAACAAACATTTTTGTTTCGCCAAAGTTTTGTTCAATTTGATTTTTGGATCATCAGCAGGCTACTGGCCCTGTCCCTGCCCCGTGCCCCATGTCCCACTTGAACTTTGAGGCTGGGAATTGTTGGCTTGGGTATAAAATTGAACCGGCAATTGAAACTTTTTGGCCAGAGCAAGATTGTCAAGTGTTTTCGGCCATGGCAAAGTTGAAAAGTGACCTGAAAAGTATGTTAAAGGAAATTTGATTCGATTAGAATGGGGAGTGGGGGCATTCTCCTCTCTCCTCTCGCCTCCTCTGCTGCTGCTGCTGCTGCTGTTGTTGTTTTTGGCTGCAAAGCCTGTGTCAGATTTTTGTGTGGCACATGAAAACCGAAATCTTTATGGTTTTCCGGCTTTGGCCAGGCCGGGCCGGAACAATATTCTGTCCATAGGCTGGGCACGACTCCCAGGAATAGCAAAGTTTCTCCCTCTCCCTCCCGCTCTCTCCCTCTCTGTGTTACCTGGGCTTATGCCTTATGACGGTACGGGGGCACACAGGTGCACAAATGGCAAACAGAAAGTAAAACAACAAAAAGCGACAGCATCAGCAGCAGCAGCAGCAGCCATGGAATTTACATAAAAAAAGTTTGTCATGCAAAAACAAAAACAAAAAAAAAAACGGGAAGGGAAGGCAGGGAACACAAGCAGCCGGCCGAGCTGAAGGCACATGCATGTTTGTGTATATTAAAAATGAAAATGTTATGAACGCTTAAGCAGCAGCAGCAGCAGCAGGAGGAGCAGGAACGGCAGCAGGAGGACTAGCAGGAGCAGCCTCAGGCATAGGTAGACAGGTAGGACAGGGCACAGGCACCAATATATGCATGATCATGTCTGGATTAGACTAATGAAAGCAAAGAAATGCAGCAACAATAGCAATGGCGGAGCAGCCCCAGCAGACAACAGCTGATGGCTGGGCGCGGGACTGGAACTGGGACTGGGACTGAGGGTAGCAGCAAGCAGGCAGGCAGCCAGGCAGGCAGGCAGGCAGTAAAAAATGCTGTCACGAGGCGCTGCCAAGACGCTGACACAAGACAGAGAGAGGGAAGACAGAGAGAGCGTGTTGGGAGTCGCCTCTGGTATGCCCTCAGCATGTGGCTAGATGGGTATACACCCATGAGCATCCCGGCCTGACAATTTGCGACTATCTAATACAATAAATGTAAAATTAATTATCGAAATAAATGTCGGGTAAAGCAATCCTTAAATAATTTAAAGAGCATTTGCCCATTCGCTCTGTTGGCTGCAACTTGCGACACGAGTTGAACACGAGTGTTCTGGCGGCTGTGTGTGTGTGTGGGGAAACGTGTTGGAGCTTTGACATGCTGACGGCAACACGGCAACAGCAACACGGCAACAGCAACAGCAACAACAAAAGAAAATTTTTGCCAGCCATGAAAATCCTTCAGAGTCGCGCCCGGCATATCCGCGTGACGACGACGACGACGACAACGACAACGTCATCGTCCTTGTCTTGCCATTGCCTTTTCTGTTTGGCCGTACACGCTGGCATTACCACCCGCTGCCGCACGGTGCACGGTGCGCCGTGCACGTTGCACGTTGCCCGTTGCCTTTGGCAGACATTGCTGCAAAGATTTACGGTAAGTTTACAGCCTCAGACATTTGTTGTGGCTTTTATAAATTGTCAGTGCGTGGGCCAAGGTGTCTTCACTCCAATCCACGCGAAACCAAACCCACCAGCACGCTCCCCGCTCCATGCTCTCCTGCTCCATGCTCCCTGCTCCCCGCTCCCTGCTCTGTGGGGCTTTGTTGTTGCTGCCTGTCGATTGCTGCAGTGTCAGCGCCACACAATGCATGACAACAGCAACTAGCAGGAGCAGCAGCAGTAGCAGCAGCAGCAGCAACACGGAACACGAAACACGTTAAGCGCATTGCCATTTGTGCCACATCATGGAGAATGCCATGGACCGTGCCTCGAGCGCCACAGCAGTGGATAGAGCGGAATGGCATGGCATGGAAGATGCGCGCTTGCTCTTGCTGTTCATCGCTGTGTGGGGGGTGGGGTGGGGCGGAGGGAGGTCATGGGAATGCCGAAAGCTGCCAGACAGCTGGAAAAGTTGTTCAATTCGCTAACAAAACAAAGCAAATCAACATCAGCCAAGGGAAGCGAGTATAAAAGAATCGCCTGGCAGGGGGGAAATGCTCTCTCTCCTTCCCCTTGTGCAGGGCCACGGCAAGCGGCTTAAGCGGGGCCGAAAAGGTGCATCCGATTGATTGCCCGATGAGCGCTGATCGATGATTGCGCAAATTGGGGATTGTCTCAGCGGATTGTGTGGCAGAAATTTGCCTCCAACATTATTAATCAACATTTAAAAATACAAAATACAATTAAGCGCTGCATTTATTGTAACATTTAATGGGCTGAATTTTGCACGCTGCCAAAGAAAAATAGAAAATAATAAAATAAAAATATAAATAAAAAAGATAATAATAAATATGCACAAATAATAAATTAATAAATAAACAAACAAACAAAAAATTAAAAAGAAATAAAATAAAAATAAAAAATAGAACAAATAATAGCATTAATTAATTAAAATATATATATAAAAACAAATCAAAATAAATAATAAATATAATAAATTAAAAAATAAATTAATAAAACATAAAAATAAAAAAAAAAAAAAAAAAAAAAAAATAATTAAAAATAAATTAAATAAAAAAATAAATAAAATAAAAGATAAAATATATAAAAAATAATAGCATTAATTAAATAATATAACGCTTACTGAATTGCGCCAGTAGCAGCGATAGTCGCCCCTCCGAAACACACCAATTGCCGTTGACTGTGGCACGTAGTTTCTGTTGCAGTGTGGCTGCCGCATTAAATGGGCTACGAGTCGAATTCCTTGTAGAAGTATCTGCTTTTAATGTCGATTGCATTCGATAGATCACTAATGGATTTATTGCAATTATCGATTGCACTCAGCGCCAGCCAACAACCAACAGCCAACAGCCAGCAGCCAGCAGCCATGGTATTCCTTTTTAAACAGCACTCATCCATTATGGTTATTAATCATCCCTTTGCCTGCGCTGCGCTGCGCCTTTCGCCTCTCCTCTCCACTCCTCTCCTTTTTTTCCTGTCGCCAGACATTTTGTCGAGTCATCGGTGGCGGCGCTGCTCCTTGAGCTCTTCCTGCTCAGCTGGTTAAATGCATTTCGGTTAATTGCATTCGGCTGCATATGAATTCTCACCGCTCCACCTCCCCAACCCCCCACCCCACCATGACATGGTGCCCACAGATGGCGCACAGCTGCAGATGTGGCACAGCGCCTCGTATCCATGGCGCTGTAATTAACATTAATTTCGTATAAACTTTGGCACATTGTGTGTGCCAGTGTGTGTCGCTGTGTGTGTGCCTCTGTGTGTGTGCATTGCCTTTTCAATTGTCGTGTCACAGGCAGGAATACTCGTATCATCCATGGCTACGAATGGCTCCTGTTGTTGCACACAAATTAACTGCGAGAGCACAATTGTTTTACACGTCGTTGCTGTTAAGACAGCAGAAGGTAGTGGCAGCAGGCAGCGGCAGGAGGTAGTGGCAGCAGGCAGCGGCACGGGCAGCGGCAGCGGCACAGGCACAGCCAGATGGAAATGGCCCAAAAGGGAAATGGCTGGGCCTGTTGTCTATGTGCGCCTCCTGTGGCAGTGCCTTTGCCTTCGCCCGTGTCTGTTCCCGTCATTGTTTGCTTTATGCCAAGCCCCAAACAATGAGGCCGCCATTTTACAAGTTTATGGACTTTATGCTGCACATGTGAGAGACAGAGAGAGACAGAGACAGAGAGAGAGTGAGAGATAGAGAGAGAGAGACAGTAGAGTGAGGAGCCACCCCAACCCACACCCACCCACTTGAGCTCAAGTTGACTGAAAATTGCTTCAATTAACCCTTTCGAAATGAGTGTTGTGTCTGCCCCACAGACGATTGCCACGCCCCCGCCGCCACTGCCAGTTCGGCTTATTAATTCGTATTCATATCTCCTGCTCAGGCTCCTGCTCTTGCTCACATAGCTATATCGATTTTTGCTCATAGTTCTGCCTCGGCGTATTTTTATGTGCAGCCTTCTTGGAGCTACTATTTTATTTATTGCTAACGCATTCTCTTTCTCTGGCTTTGTCTTTGCAGGTAAGTGGCTGCGTGCAACCCGAGCTGAGCGACGTCTCTGTATATCTCTTTGGGATAACTGTCAGAATGTCAAAATGTGTGAGAACTCAATTAAAGTGCGGGGTGCTGGGTGCTGGCTGCTTGCTGTTGGGCTGCTGGCTTTAAGATGTCAACAAATCTTGGATTGTTGAGCTTTATGGCTTTCCTTTGGCTACCCCTCTGCGCCCCTCTGTTTTGTGTTGTTTGTGGCTGGCTGGCTGGCTGCATTGTCAACTGACAATTGCAGCTCAAAAGCAACAACGAGCAGCAATGGCTCAGGAGATGGCGGTGTGTGGCGATGGGGCTGGAGAAAGCAGAAGCGGCAGCTGAGGGAGAAGTAGAAGCAGCAGCAGAGGGAGAAGTAGGAGAGGGAGCAGCAGCAGCAGCAGCAGAGGGAAAAGAAGGAGAAGGAGCAGCCAAAGGAGAAGCAGCAGCACAGGGAGAACTTGAAGCAGCTAAAGCTGGCGGCGAGGGAAAGCCATAAACAAATGGCGCATGCACGTGACTCAAAAGCGCGCTGCAGCGCTGCCGCAGCCACAGTGCGTGTCATAGCTGTATGCCCACTCACTGCATTCAGGTTTGGCCCCCAAATCAATTTAAATAAACAAAATTGGGAAGTTATTTAGCCGCTTTAGGCCAAAAGGAGCAGCAGCAGCAAGGCACAGTCCGACCCGGCCTTACAGCGCTGCGTGGCACTGTACTCTGGCTGGTAGTCAGCAGCCCGCAGGTGGAGCTCCGCGTGCGGAGTCTGCAGTCGTCTCCTGTCTCCTGTCTCCATTCCTCCTTGGCACAGGCAGCGGCGGCGGCGGCGCCTTCAGAGCTGCTGTTGAGGGAGAGAGGGAGGGAGAGGGAGAGCGCTTGCTGGAGTTTTGTTTTTGCATTGTGCTTTGTGCCTTATGGTTGACACATTTTCTTTCATTTTCCTTCTTTTCTTTACGTGTGTGCGCGATACCGGAAATTGCAAATGCAACAAGATGTTCTGCGGCACCGTTTGTCGCATTGTTTCAGTTTTAGTTTTTAGCTTAAGAACTCCCCAAGCCCAAGCCCAAGCCACCCCTAGCCAGTGCCCTGCCCCCAGCCCCCTACCAACCTGCCCTGATCAGCATCAAGTCGTCCTTGCCGCCTGGCCAGTGCCAGTTCCCTTTTGGAGACTCGATTTTATTCAGTCTAAGCCAAATTCCACATTCGACAACATCAAAATTCCACACAAATACAAATAAAATACGACAACAAAATATATATAAATATAATACACAACTAAAAGCAAAAAAAACCAACAAAAACCAGCAAAAAATGAACAGCCAAAGCAACAAAAACAGCCTCAGCGCTGCCGCCGAGGCGGAGCACCCGACGAGCAGCGGGCAGGTCTCGTTGAATCTCGGCTACTCGCACTCGGAGTTCTCGCTGTGCGCGCCGCTGGTGGGGCCGATCATCTCGCAGCAGTGCCTGCCAGAGCCCACGGATGGCGATCTATCCGACGACGATCTGCCCGACGAGGTGGTGCTCTCCCACACGCGCCTGAGCTACCGCGCGGAGCCGCAGAAGCCGCAAAAGCCGCGCCTCTACGTCGATCTGGACTTGGCTGCCGGTCCCAGTGGCAGTGCCAGAGCCAGAGCCGCGCCCAGTGCCGGTGCCAGTGCCAAGGGCGCGAATGTGGCGCTGCGCGGCGGCGAGGAGGACCAGGCGCAGAGCGCCGAGCAGCGGCTGAGTCGCGCCGCAGATCTCGAGCAGAAGAATTGCCAGCAGCGCTTGGCCTTCGGCTGTCCGCTGTCCAGCTGTGAGACGCTGCTGAACTCCGCCAACTGCCTGGCCCACTGCCTGGCCGAGCATCCGCTGGTGGCCACGCTGCCGATGCGCCCCAACGCCACGGCGACGCTGCGGCTGGGCCTGCCCCTGGTGCTGACCGCCTGCGGGAGTCAGCAGTGCATCGGGGTGTTGGCCTTCGCGAGCGGCCAACAGAGTGGCAGCAACCTGCACCTGCCGGCGAACAGGGCCAGCTACAGGCAGCGGCTGGCCGTGATGGTGCTGCTGTGGAAGACCTCGTGGGACGCACGGCGGAACGGGCCGATGGTCGCCCATTTGTACAATCTGTGGCTCTTCTGTCCGCAGGCGCATCCCGCGCTGCAGGTGCTGGTCTCGGCCGAGTCGCAGATCAGCAACGAGCCCGGCGGCGCCAAGCAGCAGGTGAAGCAGCAGCTGGTGCCCACCTCGCCGAGTCTGATGCTGCTCAGCCCCCGGGAGATGCAGCGGGAGACCGAGTTCTACATGCGATTCACGCACCGCGACATGAAGCTCCTCACGAACAATTTCAAGACCGACATCGACCTGAAGCTGACGATACACGAGGAGCAGAGCGGCAGCGATCGGCCGCAGCGGCCGCAGCTGAACCAATTGAATCTGCAGAGTCTGGTGCAGAAGCAGATCAGGGAGAGGCAGGAGCAGGCGTTTAATCTCACTCGCACAAGCATTTCAAAGCTGATCATACCGAAGCCGCGCGATTTCGTCGAGGGCTCCTTCACGTCCATCCGCGAGTCCATCCGCAAGTCCATTCGGGCGCGTGAGCTGCGGGAGGGCTCCTGCCAGGGCTCCTGCCAGGGCTCCTGCAGAAGCCTCGACTCGATGACGGACCAGCTGCCGGCAACGAAAAATCAAACTGCCGCCAATTCGGAGCACAATTGTGGCAGTCAGTCGGAAAATGCGCCGGCGGCAGAGTGTGGACAGGTCGTGGAGTCAGCAGCGTCAGTCTGCGAGCAGGTGCAGGTGCAGGCTCCTTCCACCTGCCATGAGGAGCAGTCCCTGCCTGCCCTCGAGGTGCAGACCCTGCCTGCCCGCGAGGTACAGTCCCTGCCTGCCCTCGAGGAGCAGTTCCTGCCTGCCCTCGAGGAGGCGGCGCAATCGCTGCCAGAGCCGCAGAACGAACAGTCCCCGGAGGCCTGCGAGCAGCTGCAGCCTGTGGACGTTTTCGAAGAGGCAAAGTCCCGTCCATCAGAGGAGGAGGAAGACTACCTGGACGTCTTCGAGGAGGCACTGTCGCGGCCATCAGAGGAGCGACTGTCCCCGTCCTCAGAGGAGCCGCACTTCCAGCCCGTCTTCGTGGACTTGCCGCCAGACGAGCCATCAGACGAGCCAGCAAAGCAGAACAAGGCACAGGCACAGCCGGAGAAGGAAACGCTCAGCCAACCAGCGGATGAATCGTGCGAGTGCCAGCCAGCAAATGGGCACGCGCAGCAGGTGGACAGCGCCTCCCAATCGGAGGAGCAGCAGAAGCAAACGTTGGCGGATCAGGAGCCGCAGGAGGAGCAGGACGAGAACGAGGATTTGCTGCTGCTGGTGGAGGAGTTCGAGGCTGAGGACGAGCTGGAGCTGGAGGAAGAGGAGTCGCAGCACGAGCAGGACCCTTAGAATGGGATCCACCCTCACCCTCACCCCCGTCTGGCTGAGCACAGAATTTGTTGATTTCTTTGGGCCACATTTCCCTTTCGCAGTGTCAATTATTTATTTGGAGGATTGTATTAAATAATATCTGCACGAAGTGGCGGCTTTCCCTTGTTTTAATTTCCCTCCCCCCACCCTGCCGCAACGTCACTTTATTCTCCCTTTTTTTTTTTTTGGAGTTTGCTTTGGTTCGGAGGAAATTTTTCGCTTACGCCGCAGAGTATGCAACATGTTTGCAGCCAGACCTCAGACCCCTCAGAGCCCACCCCCTGACAGGACGTTGGCAGCCATTAGCACAAATGTCCTGTGTCCAGGGTTTGGGCAGGGACAGTGGCAGGGGCAGGAGGGCAGCAGGGTGCCGGGGCGGGGTGGCGTGTAACTGCATCAACAACTTTTTAACCAACTTGCCAGCCAGCCAGGCAGCCAGCCAGCCAGCCAGCCCCTGGACTAACAAGACCACAGAATTGTCAGATCTCCCGAGTTGCGGGAAGCATGAAGCATGCAGCAGAAGCATGGGGCACGGGGGCATGCAGCATGCAGCATGGGTGGCAAACTAACTAACTCGATGCGCTCGCCTGCCACTTGTAATGTAGCGTTATTGTTGCAGCAACAAGAGCGGGGCGCAGGCAGCGCGAGAGAGAGAGAAAAAGACGAAGAGCAACTCTGCTTTGTCCGCGAAATACTTTTTGGGAAGAGCGCAAAAAAAAAGTACGAAATGATAGAGGGAGAGAGGAAGGAAGGGAGGGAGGTATGGAGGGAGCGATGGAGGGAGTTCAACTTCAGCTGCAGAGATTTTTCGGTCAGCGTTAATGCAGAAGCTTGGCTCGCCTGCCTCGCCTGCCTCGCCTGCCCGCACTGACTGCTGTTGAACGCTTTATGGCTGCAACGCCATTCCGACCCCCCCATCCCCCACTGCCCCTCGCGTCGCGGTCACTTCCATTGTGGTCTGCTCATCTGTGTTCCCTGTCCCGTGTCCCATGTCCGAGTCCTGTGTCTGCCAAGTTTTGTAGCCTGCTGCTGCTGCTGCTCCTCCTCCTCCTCCTCCTGCTGCTGCTGCTGCAACCCCAGAGCTAAATAGTTGCTAACTTTTTTCGTGTATATATGAAAGGAGTACGTATGTTGGTGGCGGTCCCTCGCTGGGATCTGGGATCTGCTAACCGCCCCACCCTCCCCTCCGGACACTTTAAATTGCACACAAATTGGCAGATTTTTTTTCGCTCGTTTTTTTGTGCTACGAATTCGCATTTTTGGCTGTTGCCTTTGACAAGTTTTTCTGTGTGGGTAGAAAGTTTCGCCTTCTGTTCCACTCGTAAAAAAAGAGAGGGTATATTTTGTGCAGATATTTGCACATTTATTAGTGCAGGGGTACCATGGGGGTTGTGTCTCACAGGTCTCACAAGAATTTAAAATTAATACACATATATTTGCACAGGGAACTATATTTGATATTTAAATTAAACATTTTCGGACTTAAAATAAATATATTCGGATTTAAATTAAATTTTATATTTATCTTTTAGTGTATTTTTTAACAAGTTTAACACATTTGATCTATTTTAAAGTGTTTCAATATTTCGATTAAAAATGGGCCAAATAAAAGAGAACTTTTAATACATATGTAAATGAATTAAAATCAAAGTGAATCTTATTTAATTCTAATTTAATTTCACCATGTTTTGTATTTAAGCACCGAATATCTAATTAAAATATGGCTGTGATTTCCGGTGTATGTTTAGCACATTTTAAGCCCTCTTGGTTGTTGTGCATAACGATTAAATAGAATAAAACAGGGCCGCCCCTTGTTAGGAACAAGATAAAACTTATTTTAGAAGATTTCTCAACAAAAGGGTATTTATCGCTGGAGATATTTATATATTTTGATATTTACCAAAGAAATAAACGCGTTTTAATAAAACTAAGCCAATGGCGGCTTTATGTTCCTTTCTCGTTGCTCTTTTGTTTGGGTTTTTCTTTGCTTATATTTTCTGTTTTTATTCCTGTTTTTTTTGTCGTCGTTTGAACTTCTTGAACTACCAGAAAATTAAGTGCTGGCTGCGGTTTGATGTTGTCTATGTTGCAGCCGCAAAATAAATTGCAATTGAATGTTTGATTGGGCCACAGCTGCGACAGCAGCTACAAAGACTGACATTCCATCAGAGACAGAGACAGAGACAGGGACAGAGGCAGAAGTTTTCTCGAACCCAATCAACTTTGTTGACAAACTGCGAAATACTCCCCCCCGATTCATGTATTCCCCGCAGACGGTCCGCAATTTTGGTTCAGCCTTAAAATTATAATTTCTGCTCAACATTTTCCGATAATTGTTTAAACAAACTGTGGTCTGGTTTATTGCACTTTGGCCTAATCCCCAAGCCTCGCAATTAATCACTAAATTTAAATCAATTTATGTTTATTTGCTTTCATTGTGTGGAGCTTTTTTTTGCATCAATGATTTGTTTTATAGTGCTCAGAAATGGCAAAACTAGACAATTAAGCATTATTATATTTATTGGAGCGTGATAAGCCATCAATAACTTGTCAAACCTTCCACTGGGAGAGAGAGCAGCTGCATTTGCAGCTACACAAAATATTGTGCTACGATATATGCAATTATTGGAAAGATTTTAGATTTTATAGACCGCTTTCCAAGAGAGCTGAGGCCTATGCCAAGCTGAAACCAGTGAGAATCAAAACCCTTCAGTTGTACCTACACTTTGATGGCTTTCGTTTCCGCCCGTTCCTTTTCTTAGTAGAATATATTTTACATTTAATTTCGTTTATTTTTTAATATATTTTGGAGCATATTTCTTGCGAAGTATTTGTAGTATTTTGTGCATGAAAAATCGTTGATAATTTCTGGGTCATTTGCCAGCTCACGTTCGCCACTTATTTTGCTGGCTCTTCTTGTCTCCCAGAGCTGAACGAACGCACAATAATGGCAAGCAGTCACTCGACTCGACTCGACTCGACTCGACTTGACTGTCGAGTCTCGACCCCAGCGCCTCGCTCGCTGTGTGGCAGCCACACTTTGGTTGCATGAATTACGAGGTTAATTAGAAGTTTGACACGAGGCATGGGGCATTTACAATATGTACAGGGAATAAATATATGTATTTCCAGCTGGGGCTGGGCTGGGCTCTGCTGGGCTTGGCTTGGCTGGGGTTTTTGGTCCAGGAACCAGGAGCAGCTGTCGTTGCATTTCGAGGCACGTACCAGAAGGCACAGCCACACCCACGCCCCCACACACACACACACAGATGCCTAGTTCCCTGCATAAATAATGCAAAAGTGTGAAAAGCCACACACACAGGCAGACATGTGGGGGCAAAGAGAGAGTGAGAGAGAGAGGCAACATTTGCTTAGCTTTGCATCAGAGCCCAGAAACAGGAACAGAAACAGGACGAAGGGGATTACAGAGGAGTAGCAGAGTAGCAGCAGCAGCAGTTTTCAATATCAGAGCCTTGCAGAGCCAGACCTCAGTAGCCTCAGTCTCCGCAGCAACCCAGTCGTACCGGCCCAGGAGTCACGCCCATTTGGCCAGCTTGCACTTGTTTATCATTTATTACTGCAGTTGGAGGGAAAATCTGTTTCCCAGCTCCCACTGCATTTCACTCTGTTTGTCTTTTGTTCAACTACAACTTCCCACTTCCACTTACACTCAGTCTTGCTTTTTTCCTGTGCATTTTCTGTGCATTTTCTGTGTATTTTTGCATATATTTTTTCCATTTGTTGCCGACATTTGTGCCTGCTGCTGCAGCCGCATTTACTCGGATTCGTACTCCTACTCGTATGCTGAAATGTTGACTTGGAAATGGAGCAGATATGTGGAGGAGAGCGGTGGGGGGGCTGTAATGGAACAAATAATGGTTGTCAGCAGGGAATGCAATGGAATGTTGGCATTTTCTAGTTATTTTTACAAAATTCATAAACTGTAAATAAAGATTTAATGAAAATGTACAAATTTAAGGCAGGTGCTTGCATCCTGCTGCTGCTTTAATTTGCAAATATTTTGGAAATTCCAAGCACTTCAATTGCCTTCAGCATTAAGCTCCTCCATGGCCCTGGCTTAAGCTGAATGCCCAAGATAGTTCTGCTTCAAATTTAAAATGTTTCAAATGCTTCAAAGTCTTTTCTTTTTAATGCCTGAAAATCATTTCACTTTGCGCTGCACATTAATTAATGCCACAGCTTCAGTTTCTCGACTTAATGGCAATGAGCGTGCCAGAGAGCGTGGGGCATGCACCTAATTTGCAGCAGAAACTAAACTGGATTATGCCTCGCTTCTAATTGCCAACTTTCGCACCAATGAAAAATGTATGCAACATTTTGTGCTCACGGGCACGACGCTTATTTATTTATAAATTGTATAGATATGCGCTTTCAACACTCCACAAGTTCCCAAAAGATCTGCAACTAAATTCGCATACATTTAAATGGAGCCCACGCACACAAACACACACACACACACGGGCTACAGATGCAGATGCAATTCAATTTCATAAGCAAAAACGTAGAGGCAGTAGAGAGACCGAGTGAGACCTGGTGGCTGGCTGCCCAAAAGGGCACACCTACCAGGGGGCACACCTACACAATGAGCTGCAATTGCAGTTATGCTATGCATACATGTGCATATGTATACGTCCGTGTGTGTGTGTACACCTCGTTTCTTGTTCGGTTGATAAAGTTCATTTACCTTTTAGCGTTTATCTAAATGCTGTTGCTGCTGCTCCCTTCGCACCCGCTTCGCACGGGCTCGCTCTCTGCAGCTGCAGCTGCAGCTACAGCTACAGCTGCAGTGGCAAAAGTGTAATTGTCTATCTTATGCTTTACATTTGCACACACACACACACACACATCTGACACACACACAACTGACACACACATACACATTATGTGTACATACATAGGCAAGCGCTAACTTTGTTTGTTTGTTTGCATTTGGCGCTGCTTGAGTTGAGAAATACTCCACGATGTCGTCTGGCAGACTGCCTGAATCCATTTGTATATATGTACAGTAGTAACTGTGTGTGTGTGTGTGCCTTTGCACTTGAGTGTGTATGTATGCTTGAGTGTGTGACATTAGTGCAGCGGGTCATGCCATATTCCCAGGCAACCCACCAACCCACCAACCAACCAACCAACCAACAACTCAACTCAACCAACTCATCGCAGCAGCCATTTTCGCGCATTTTGAACTTGGTTTTATGACCGACCGAAGCCAAAGTCAAAAACAAAATGAAAATGCAACATTCAAATGCACAGAACTTTACTTTTATTCCACAAAAAACGTCGCAAGTTTTGATTGCGTAGCATTTGAATCACAATTTCCCCAAAAACTTTTCCAAAGATCATTTGCGATGGCTGTCCCTCGCTGTCTCTCTCTCTCTCTGTCTCTCTGCCAAATAATGTTGTGAGACTGCACTAAAAAAGGGTTCAATGCTACGCATTGCAACTGAGTGAGAAGTGCGAGAAATGCAGAAGCAGAAGCAGAGACAGGGAAATATTCCGTATTTAAGCGGAATTAAATTCACTTTGAATTTAAGCATAAATAAATTAAATAGTCTGTTTAATACGGTACATAATTAGTCGAAAAATAAACACTTGCTAATAATTATAATAGTTGTATTAAATATTATATATATTATTACACTATTATATATTATATTTTATTATTATTATATATTACTAATATATATTATAATATTTGCAATTTGAAATAAATGTGAAAATATTTTATATAAATCTATGGCACAATTGCTCCTTAAATATTAAATATATTTAAATCAAATCAAATAAATAAATCTATTACAGAATTGTTCCTTAAAAATTAAATATATTTAAATCAAATCAAATAAATACATTTTTACAGATATTAAATATATTTAAATCAAATATTTCCACATTTCCACACTAATGACAAAATGCAAGCGAAAACTTTTTCTTTTTACAATTTACACTGTGGTGTAAATCTTTTCATATACATATGTATGTATGTATGTATGTAATTAAAATATATTCCATGTTCTTTGAATTCTTTTCTCTCGATTTCTCTGTGAAAATGCAAATTAAAAGTGTCAGCAAAAACCTTATGCAGCCATTAAACAAAAAAAAAGGAGAACACTCTTTCATAAATATCTGCTTTATCTTTTGCAATTATCTCATTTGAAATTTAATTTCGAACCTGTTTTCGACTTGAATTCAATTTGCGCATTTCCATTTGATGCAATTAGCAGCTGAAGTTCTCTGCTGTTGCCATGAAAGCGAGCTCCAATAAATTGAATTTAATTTGCTCGCATGCCGCCGATGCGACCTGGGCAGGCCAGGCCAGGCCAGGCCAGGCCAGGAGCAGGAGCAGGAGATCCTTTCCCGCTGCCAGTATTATGCAGGTTCAAAGGTGTATATATGTATGTATATGCTATGCTATTGGGGGCATTGTGCGGTTGTTGCTTTTAACATTTATTGCGTTTTTCTCATACTTTTTTGCGCTGTTAAATGAAATGTTTTATTTCCAATTTCATCCATTGGGTTGCCATGGGGCCCATGCACGGCGTCCTGGGTGCCACTGGCAGCGAAACCCTCTTGGCATGCCATTTCAATTTCACTTGAAAATGCACTCGTCGATCCGCGAACCACTCGGAGAAATCAGCGAGAGAAATCAGAGAAGCGCGGCCCAAACGCAATTACATGACTCTCGCAGTGCGTTGCCCAGGGAAGGAAGTGGAGAGAGAGGGCGGGCGTGGCGGGCGGATGCCATATAAAGCATTGCTAAAACTTCATTACTAATTCCATTTCGCAGCACAAATGTACCCACATATGCTGCTACTCCGCCACAACCACAGCCACAGCCCCCAACCCATTCCCATCCTGCTGCTCCTCCACTTCTTTCTTCATTTTATTGGAAATTGCTGCACGCAATTTATATTTTTAAATTTCATCTAAACAAATTGCCTGGCAGCCATAGAACTATAATTGAAAAATAAATTGCCATAAACCTCCTGTATGATGTGGCTCCAGGAAATAAAACAGTTGCTGATTTCCATCGTTATGGCTAATCAATGTTTGAAGCTGCAAGACCTGAGCGCCAATGATTAAGGAAGACTACGAATTTCGTTGGAGTAATAACATTGAATGAAGCTGTAGGCTGACATCTTTTGATCTGCCATCGAGTCTTCTTTGGTTGGATATTTTGGCATAAAACTCGTACTGATTTCTTAGCTAGAGACTGGCTGGAGCAGTGCAATTCTTGAACTAATTTCCACAATAAATTCCTGACAATCAGCTGGCATCGAGTGCCCATATCATGCGAGTTTATCTCCAACTCAATTAATAAATGTTAAATGCAATTGTAAGCAATGGCAAGCCACCCCCACATACCCCCAAGTTATTCATTTAATATTTATTTATTCCTGAAGTTTATGGTAATAATATTGTTATTTTTCTTGTTTATATATTCTTACACTAGATAAATAAAATTCCAAGACATTCCCTTTGTTTTTAATAGTTTTTTTATAAGTAATTTCAATGCACATTTACGTCTAGCTGTGAGCTACCATAATTTCATAGCCATCCCTCGTTTTCTTATTATCATTTGCCATACCCCCCACGCCCCTTGATGGCTTAAAGTCAAGTGAAAATTGCTGTACGAATTTATTCATCAATTTGTATTCCCATTTAATGGCACAATTGTTACAGCGCTCTCGCTGGGCCTCTCCGTGCCTGTGCCTGTGCCTGTGTCTGTGTCTGTGTGTGTTCTCTTTCTATTGCTCTGCTGCTCTGCTGCTATCTCTTTCACTCATCCGCTTGTGGGGTCTCTGCATGTGTTCGCTGTCGGGTTTTCGCTCACGATTTGGTGCACCCAATCGACCCATAAACCCAGTTATTTACTTAGAAGCGCCTTTTAACTATTTTCCTTTTTTTTCTACTTTGCTGCCATTGCTGCCATTGCTGCCTTTGCCACAGCCACACTGCCACACTGCTATTGCAACGTTTCAATGCTGCTGCCACTGCTGTTGCACTGTTTCTTATGCCACACTACTGTTGCTTCCTCTTCTGCTGCACTGCCGACTGCTGCTGCAACGTTTTAATGGCAAGTCGACGCAAGCTGCGCTGCGCTGCGCTGTTTCTGCCGCCGGCTGTCGGCTTTTTGCATTAAATCAACGCCGCCGAAGCCTCCGGAGGAGCCACCGCTGCCGCCGCCACCACCGCCAACAATAATCAACAGAACAGAACAGAACAGAACACAGAGCGAACAGAGAGAAAACTTTGGCCGCAATAAAAGCGAGAATAACCCAGACCCCCCTCCGCCCCGCCCCGCCACACACCATTTTCCGGTTGCAGGCCTCACACTGCAGTGCTGCAACCAATTTCAATTGCAATTCGAACTCCAATACGAGAGAATTCGTTTCAATTTGTTGCCTGTGCCAGCCCAACCCCCTCCAACCACACTGAGTGGGGGAGGGGGAATAGGTGTTGTGTGTGTGTGTGTGTGTGTGTGTTTGAGCCGCCTGTGTTGCCAAGAATTGATTCGCGCACATGCAAATAAGGTCAACGTGCGCTGGCCGTTGCCGTTGCCGCCGCCGCCGCCGCCACCGCCAAACGACGTCAGTCAGAAGTGACGGCAGCGGCATGCACCCCTCCATGCAGCAGCAGCAGCAGCAGCAGTGGCAGCAGGGGTAGAAGTTGGGGCAGGCAGAGACTGAGCCAGAGACAGGGCGTCCCATTTAGCAGGAGGCACAGCAGCAGCAGCAGAAGCAGCAGCAGCAATGCCGGAAAGTTTGCAACACTGCGGCAACCGCATGACTGAATGATGGCAGAGGTTTGATGGGAGAAGAACTCGTATGATGGGTGTGGGTGTGGGGTGCGAACGAGGGCGAATGAGTGTCTGTGCCGCTTGTTTGCTGCCACGTTGCCATTTGGCACATTTCGAATGAGCGGAGCGGAGCAGCACCTCACGAGAGGGCGAGAGCGAGAGAGAGGGAGAGCGAGTGAGTGTGATGAGGATGAGCCAAGGGGGAAGCCCGAGAGGAAGTGTTCTCAGACCGAAAAGGGAAAGGGGGCGGACGGTGGGGTGCACATAGATTGATAAAGAACGAGTGGCAGCGGCAGAAAGAGAAGGAACTGCAGTCAGTTCCTTTTGATTCTTGTTTTTTGTTTGTGCTGTGTTTTTGCAATTGCAAACGTTTAGCAGCAGGCGACCTAAAACACATTTGGGGGAGCACGCAACACACACACACACACACACACAGACAGACACACGCACCGGCAGAGAGAGTGCGCGAAAGGGGGGCAAAGAGTGTCAGAGAATATAGCACGAGGGAGGGACTGGGGTGGCAGCCCCTATATCAAAGCTACAGGTACATCACCGCACAGCAGAAGAGCAGAGAAGGGAAGCGATGAAGGGAAGAAAGGGAAAGGCTACGGTCGAGGTGCATCATTGAAATGCGATGAAAATTGGGAGCAAGTAAAAGAGCCAAGCAGGGGGGCGGTGAGCAGTGATAAATCAGAGAAGAGGGGAAAGAAAATGGGAACAGGCACTGCCACAGCAGGGGAGCGGCAACAAGCGAAGGGGCAAAATGTGCGTGCACTTTACAGCAAAGAATTCCACACGCAATGATACTCAGGATTTGACTCAAAAGTACCAAACTAAATGTAAATTAAAATAGAATAGAAATAACAATAAATATATAAATAAAAACTAAATAAATAAATAAAATAAATAATAAAATAAATAAATCAAATAAATAAAATATTTATTTATTCAAATTAACTTTAATAAATTTGCAAAAAATATTAAAATTAACTATGTGCAGCGCTAGCATCGAAGCCTTCGGCTCAGAATTAAAGAAAAACCAATGCAACGATTATTATTAATAATTTTCAAATATTTATTTTGATTTGGTTCCGAGCTTGAGAATATTTTAAATTATTTAAACTGTGGCAGGAATATATTATATTACAATATATATATAATATATAAATATAAAAATATAATATATACATATACATAATATTAACATAATATAATATATAATAATACATATATATTTATAATTGTAAATAAACTAAATAGGAAAATAAGAAACAAGAAGGAATACGAATAAAATAGAAATAGTTTCCAATTTCCAATTAGCCGATTACCTAGGAAAATCTACCCTTTTCATTCGTTTTCCCTCTGAGAGTCAGCATTCTTTTTACCAATTTTCTGGCACAAAATCTACTAGTAAGCTGCACAATATTTGGTTGAATAATTGCACAAGCTCTTGGACGAATCTTTTTGGGGCAAAAGTTTCCACAACCAAGGAAATTCCTTCTGGTAAATGTCTGGTAAATCGGTGTGAAATGAATGGCTAAATGAATGAGGGAGTTGTGGGGACAGTACTAGCTATCTATCTATCTATGCTATCTATCTGTCTATCTGTCTATCCATCTATTTATCATCTTCTGCTTGCAACTGCATTCATATATAATTCCGTTTATTTAGGCCTCTTCCACTCTTCCAGCCTGCTGCCTCGTGCCACTCTGGCAGCCCCTTTTCCCCCAGCAAATCAACTCATTTTCGACTTAAATTCAGTTCTCTCTCTCCCTGTTAATGGGTAGAATATTTATTCATACAAATCTTCTAATGGAATGAGTAAACGAGCAGTAGAATGGCTGCAGATAGCCAAAGAAAGTGACAGGCAGACGGGCACGAAATTGCATGCTAATGAAAAACGTTTAAGACAAAAATCAACAACAGAATTGCACAAAAGTGCAGGCCAAAATAGGTAGAGCTATGAAGAGCTCTCAGGCAGGAGTGGAGGTTTCAGTTCGAATTTCACAGCACCTGCCAATGGGCAAACGAATCAAATGAAGTTCCTGCGTGCCACGTGTCCGGCAGTGTCACACATTTGCGGCACTTAAGAGGGTATCAGATGGTCGAAAGCATTGTGGTTGCTGTTGGCTGTTGCTGTTGGCTGTTGCTGTTTGCTGTGGTTCCTGTCGTGTTTTTGCCTGTAAATGAAATGGCTAAAATACGCTCTATTTGGCAACAACAATGCAGCAGATGGAAATTGGGGCTAGCAGGCTGAGTGGTTGGCTCGCTGTGGGGACTGCGGGTGGCTGTAAGTGGAGCACAGGGTGCTATGCTGTGAATGGGGCTAACTGAAGAAGTGAAGGTGGGAAGGAGGGGTGGAGAGAGCGAGAACTCTCGCTTCGTTTCAATCAATTAAGCGCCAATAATTAATTCAATTGATTTCGTTTCATTCTGTACGCACGGATCACACCCAACGCAGCTCAGAACCACGCCCCATACCCACGCCCCACGCCCACACCCAGTCCCAGAGCCCGCAGCCAGCCCAACCCCATTACCATTGAGCGCCACAATGTCGCGCTTTTGCCAGTGGGTGTGTGGGGGGAGGCTGTATAGGCTGCATGGGCTGTATGGGCTGTATGGGCTGTATGTCTAAGGCCATTTGGATCTCGAATCTGCCATTAATTCATTTTAAAATTTATGGCCTACAAATTGCCGTCGCTCATTTCGAATGCCCAGGGAGACGGAGACGGAAATGGAGATGGGAACGGGGAACGGGGAACGGGGTGCCTGCCTGTACTTTATGCCGATTAAGCCACTTTTAATCGAGACAGCCGCCTACAGGACACGCCATGTACATAGCAGTATATATGTATATGTATTAACATGCATATAGAGAGGGGAGAGCGAGTTATATAAATTATTGCAGATTTATTTTTGGGGTCTTTGCGGCAAATTTAATGGCTTCGACAGCTGCTGCGGATGGTTGGGCTGGGCTGGGAGTATTTTGCCTCTGAGATTGGCAATTCGGAATTCGGAAATTTGTGAATTTCGTGGGGCTGTGGCGGCCCTTCGACGGGGCTGGATTTAAGTGGCAACAAAAGTAAGCACAGATTATTAAAATTCGAGAGAATGCTAGCAAATACTCGCAGCATTAGGCAGCTGGCAAAATCAATGTACAAATGAATAATGCTGCTGCCGGAGCGGAGCTTATCCGCCCGACATGCCTGAATTATGCGGACAAATGTGCAAATTGTCTGCCGCATTCCCCCAGCATCCCGTATCGGGCTCATACTGTGTATCTATCTACATACTTGTCAGCGTTTAATATGAAATCTTTTTTACCTTTTGTGCGTTTTTTTTCCGTGTGCTGTTTGCACACTTATCCAACAACTGAAATCTTTGGCCAACAACTTTATAAATTTCTCTTTCTTTTTGGCTCTTGTCGTTGCAGGTAAATTCCACACAGCCCCCAACCAGCCCAGCCTCCACTCGAGACTTTTGTTGAATGTAAGCCAAAAATCCATTTACATAATAAGATACGAGAGTTTTCGAGGCAAAACAATCCGAGCACAAAGTCGCTGATGGGGGGGAATGATGGGAGGAGCAGTGCCAGATAAACATGGACACTGGAACTTTGTTCGACTAATGCCACATAAGTCATACATACATACATATGTGACTCACTCTGCTCGTGCCCCTGCCACTGCCACTGCCACTGCCCCAAAAACCATAACTCTAAGCATTTTTCTGGCTCTTGCCATCTCGTGTGCTCCGAGCGGAGTTTGGCAAGAAAATTAACAAAACATAAATCGTGCCAAGGCACTTTGCATGATACACAATCAGACACACACACACACACACACACACGCACAATTACATACAGTGTCTGCCATGTGTGTGTGCACACTCGTTTGGCATTTGTGGAGCGAGAGATATATGCCTGACACTTTGAGTAATATTTTTGTTGGCCATTTGCTGCATTTAATTTTCTGTTTTGGCTTTAAACTTTCTATTGATGGTTTAAGATTCGTTTAAAATTCAGAATAATTGTGTGAATCCATTGGAAGTCGCTTTAATTTAATTTTACTTTTTATTTTTATTTGTTTTATTTTCCCTTGGATTTGTGTGCATTCCATAAACATCTCTAGAGCCAGCTTTACTTGCTGCACTCTCTGTGTGGAGCCAGATCTGCTCTACAATTAAGTGCGAGTATATTCGAAGCTTTATTCCCTTTCCAATACCTTCCAGTACTCGTGCCACATAATCCATTCGAATGCGAATATTCTGCAGGCTCAAAAGGAAACTTCGACATTCAGACCGGGGGCCATTACTCTTGCTGCACCCCTGCACCACCCGGCACCCCCCTACTGCCGCTCTGTGGCTGTTTGCACACTTGAGTCGAACGCCGCCAGCGGGCGCCACCGCCGCCACCGCCGCCACCACTTTAAAAGGCAAAAACGAAGAAAAAGGCAAAAAGAATTCACACTATAAAATCATAAATTACGCCATTTAAGTGGGTCAAATGGAGGCATTTGTGCGGAAGACACCCCGCCAAGGGGTTCGCCAGAGAAGTGCCAGAAGACGGCTGGAGGGTGGGCTGCGCTCCACCCAGGACTGAGAGGATACATGGCTTGGGCCTACGACTGCGGCTTCGGCTGCGGCTGCGGCGCTTTTCCATGTTACTGGGTCACTGCAGGCACACACAAATTGCTGGCTGGCCCCAGGATGAGGGCAATGGTTGGGGCAGCAGCAGCAGGCGCCGGGGGTTGGGGGCCTCCTCAATATAAATGAGCAATGTTAGGTCTTTCCCATTCCACACACCAGCCCAGCCCAGCCCAGCTCAGCCCAGCCCAGCCCAGACCACCGCATTCCACCCCATTCCACCCCATTCCATTGCTGTTAAGCAAAAGAAGCCGCAATAAAACAAACGAAAAATGGAAAACGGAAAATGGGAAGCCGAATGACGACGTCATCGTCAATTGTTTGCTGTTTGCTGTTGCTGTTGTTGTCGCAGTGGCAATTATTGCAAAACAAGAATATTGCCACAGAGCAACCAACGAACCAACCAAACCCCTCCCCGCTCCCCACCTGCAGCTCCTGCTCGTCCTGCTGCTGCTGCTGCTGCTGCTGCATCGACCTTGTCAGCATTTTCGTCTTGTGCTGCAGTCACGTTGACAATTTTTCCAATTGCAGTTTTTCACCGTCTCCCTGTCTCCCCTTCTCCTTCGCACCCTCTTTCTCCCCTCTTTCGCTCATTTCAAACAAACAAACAAAAAAACTTCTCCTTCAGCAATAATCAGTTAACTGAAGCGGGTCATAAGCGCCGGAGCAGAGGATCCACGACAAGGGCTACCCCTAATCAATAATGCCGGTTGCCTTTTTTTTCTGGTTGCACGTTTTGCTGCCGCAATGTCGGAATTTTATTAGCACCAAGCCAAGTCAGGCTAAAAACCAGGCAAAGTCAACAGAAAGCAGGAGAAAGCAGCAGAAAGAATGTAACCTTTGGGTGTCTATATGCTCCTTCGACTTGGATAGAATTTTGGGCCAATCTACAGTGATTTCTAGGAAATATTTTCAGAAAATTAAGAATTTATTTCAGTCAACTGATCAACTGAGGAGGGATCTTTAGCATGTGCGCAGGCTGCTATTTAAGCTGCTGGCCCAACTATGAAAAACTTTGAACAACATTCTCCAGGCATAGAAACCCTTTTTCGAAACATTTGCATCTATTTTCCCAACACTTTTGCCACTCGGAAAAAGTATCCATAGAACAGCGTATACTTAATTAATTTTCTTTTGGCTTACAACATCCATAACGGTATGGACTATTTATATTGTTTCGATTTAATATTTATACATTCATGATTCGGCACCTGTACAGATGTTAAACACATCTTTTAAAGCTACACGATAGTATTTTGTGGCATTCTTGGCTTAAAAATCCAACTCAAATATGGTAGAAAATCATGACAAAGATATTTTCATGTCTAAATTTCAAATTTTGCCTCAGATTAATTTTTGATTTATCGTTAATCGATATCAAACGTGGTCTTATTTATTTAATGAATTCATTTAAACTCCAAACATTTTTAGGCCAGTGGCATAAATAAACTGATGCTGTCTGATCCTGCATAACAGGCAAAAGAAAACTAAATGAAGTCAAAGGAGATCGATCTTCTCATCGAAAACTAGAGTACCTTTTGCAAGGGTATTGGAAAGAGCAGAGTAAACACAGAAGCCAAACTGAAGCTTCACTTGATTGTTGTCATGTGCCAGCCCACTTCACCCCTTCCAATGTGGTCCCTGTCCCAGTGCCACGTCCTGGCCCCATGTCATGTCATGGGTGACTGGAAAAAAGAATGGCAAGAATGGTGAGTGCTGGAGGGGGGCATTGGAGTTAAGGCTGAGGGCTATGGCTCATATGTCGCTTGGTTCAAGTTACCTTTTTTTCCTCTACCCGCCCTTGACCTCAATTGATGGTAATTTCAGCCCAATTTTTTTGTCAGTCTTTTTTTTGTTTTTTTTTGTGCGAGTTTATCCCCCCCTTGCGAGGCGAAGAGACATTTGCATGCAAGGCATGGAAAATGCAGTCCAAGGCTATGCCCACACAAGTAGGCAACGAAAATTTATCAAAAAATTCACGTGTACTCGTTGGAGTTCTGCTTGAGTCCGGGACGAGAGATTGAGAGTTCGAATGCTGCAGAGAAGAGTCCACGAAAATATTTTTTTCTATTTTTCACACGATCGATCTGCTTTGACGATTTTTCTTTTCCTTTTCGTCTCTCCTTTGCCCTCTTCTAACTATACAGCATTGGGATGGCAGATGCAAGCTAGGTTTAGCAGCATACTTACTCGCTCGTGTCAAAGCAGCGCTTCGGCCGCGAAGCTCTCGCCGCTGGACATGGCACAGAGGGCCCGCTCACCTTCTTGTGCACGTGTCTGGTCCCGGGTTCGATTCCCGGTGGAGGCTGCGTATGTTTATTAAAGAGAGAGTTGCAATACCACTTTGGAATAGATATAGGAAAAATAAAAAGGAGGAGATACATACGAAATACCATTGTAAAATAAAATAATATTTTGGTTTTTTTTTCTTTTTCAAAAATAATTTCAACAATTTTAAGTGTTTTTTTATTTACAAGACAATTTTTGCAATATATGCCAGGTGATAAATTCGACATTGGAATTTTGTGTTTGTTTGTAAACACGAATTGAACAGCAATAAAAACAGCAGGATGTACAAAACATAAGCTGAGGTAGCCCGAGCGAGCAGATTCCTTGATTTTTTAGTTCATTTCAGGGACGGGAGTGAGCGAGGTCCCCACCTGTGCTGCACTTTAAGTGTATGAAAAAGGGATACCGATTCCCGAACCCCGAACCCCGAACCACCACCATTCCACAGCTGAGTTCCATCATAATCTAATTGGTTCGTAGGCTGCAGCAGCGAGCAGAGCAGAGCAGACGGGCCGTGGCTGTGTTCGGTCTATGTTTTCATGACAGCCATCGGATATAGTTGACCGATTCGCACCACAAGCAGCTTTGATCTGAGACTGTTGTTGCTTTGTGCCAGAAAAGATTTGACAGAGGCAGGATTTATTCTGCTGCAGAAAATAACTACTGGATTTGCAATAAAAACTCCCAGAGCCTGGCTCAGTGGAGAGACAGATCGCCTCTGAGACGGGGACGCGGGCTCGAATGCCGCGCTAGACTTTTGGATATGCAAAATTATTTTATTTTGTTTTGCTCTCCTCAAGAGTACTCCAGCTGCCAAGTGAGAGCGAACCAAAGATTCCTTGGTATTTTAGTTCATTTCAGGGACGGGAGTGAGCGAGGTCCCCACCTGTGCTGCACTTTAAGTGTATGAAAAAGGGATACCGATTCCCGAACCCCGAACCCCGAACCACCACCATTCCACAGCTGAGTTCCATCATAATCTAATTGGTTCGTAGGCAGCAGCGAGCAGAGCAGAGCAGACGGGCCGTGGCTGTGTTCGGTCTGGTTTTCAGGACAGCCATCGGATATAGTTGACCGATTCGCACCACAAGCAGCTTTGATCTGAGACTGTTGTTGTTTTGTGCAGAAAAGATTATCCAGAGGCAGGATTTATTCTGCTGCAGAAAATAACTACTGGATTTGCCGAAAAACTCCCAGAGCCTGGCTCAGTGGAGAGACAGATCGCCTCTGAGACGGGTGACGCGGGCTCGAATGCCGCGCTAGACTTTTGGATATGCACAATTATTTTATTTTGTCTTGCGGGACTGTCCAAACATATTTCAGAGAATTTTTTAAGTTTCTCTGCCTAACAATTCCCAACTCGTTCAAGCAGCCGCAGAGCGTAGAGGCAGAGCAAACGGAGTCAGATATCCACGTTGTTCTGCACAGACAGAAATGTCTGCGCTCCACTGATCCAATCCCATCCCAGGCGGCTGCAGCCATGCCTCGTAAAGGGGCGGCTCAGACCGTGAGGTCCCACCCATCTCAATCTCAATTTTTGGCAGTGCCTGGCGACTCTTTTGTTGCCGGGCCATAAGAAATACATTCAGAAAGAGTAACTCCAACGAGAGAAAAGCAGTTCTCGCTGCTTGTGTGAACATCAACGAACAACGAATTTAACGATGATCCTGTCTTAGAGTTGTCCGATTCGAGGCAGCAGGTTAAGTAGCACTTTTGCCGCGCTCTGTTCGCCGCCGGCTGTGGCGCAGGGGGTTGACTGCCCCCCTGCGACGCATGTTGGTCCCAGGTTCGATTCCTGGTGTAGGCTGCGTACATTGATGAAGTATAAAGTTTTAACTAGTCTAAAGTTTTAACTAGTATAATTAATTCCGGGGATTGCTCTCTGCTCCTCCAGTCCGTCTCACGCCAACGAGAGTCGTCGGTGTGGGAATTTGCCATGTCTGCTGTCCTGCTATTTGTTGTGGAACACCGAAGAAGAAATATCAGAACCAAAACCCAAAACATCGAGATGAGAAATTGAATTGCAAGAAAAAGAGAAACTGCCGCGCTGGAAAAGAAAAAGACACAGAAAAATACAAAAATACAAAAAAATAGAAAAATGCAACTGTAAAACCGAAAAATGTAAAAAAAATAGTAAAATGGGAAGGAACAATAAAAAAACCAAAAAAATATTTTGTTTTTTTCAAGAATTATTCCAACTATTAAATGCGCTTTACTTAATTATTTTTGGGATCATTTCCATCATTTATTTAACGCATAAAGAAGACTTTCCAAGGGATTTCCTTTGCTTGCTAAAACTTATTGGAAAATGATTTCCAGTGAACAAAATGAACAATACTCGCTACTCGCTATTTCAATTGAACGAAATGTATTTTCTCTCGATCTGCTACTGCAAAGATAACGTCGGATGCGTTTTAGGTTGAATTCCCACTTGGAGTTCTTGTTGTTGTCAACTGTTTGCTGAATTCCCTGATTCCCTTGAGTCATTAAGTCTTGGCGGAGGAAATTATCCGAACACTTCGCTATGTTGCTGCTGATCTAGTTGTGTGTCGTTTTGCTTTTCGAACCCATCACGGAGTAGAATGGAATACCTCTGCACAGCTCATTAAACTCTCAGATATCAAATGTTATTCCAGGCAGCAACTTCATGCAGCCAGAGAGAGAGAGAAGTAGACACACAGAGTAAGTTAGAAGACAGTGGGAAGTGGCTGCTACTTTCTATTGTTTTTAGGTCCTTCCATCAGCTGAATTCCCTTTTTGCCATTTTTGCCAAATGGGTTAATGGATGGATCAGGAAGTAGAGGGTTAAGCACATTTGTGTGTCACTTTTGTATGCCATGCACTTGTCCTCCTCCCTTTAACCACACCACACCAACCCAGCGCAGCCCAGCCCTGCCCCACCCCTTAATTCCCATTGTCATTCCCATTTTCAGTGACATTTTTCTCTGGTTGTTTTTTGTTTTTTGTGCTGTTGCTGGTGAATTTTGCTTTTCGGTTCGGGGGGCTTTATGTGTGCAATGTGCAATTGTTGGCCACATTTCATTTCGAGTGTAATTTTTTGAAATATTCGTTGAGTCAGAGGGGGGTGGGGTGCTGGCATAGGATGGAAGTGGGTGATGTGGGCTAAGAGTAGAGATGGCCAGGGATAGCAGTGAAGCCATTTCCCATGGCTTGCATGGCCGTGTGCTCCCGATTCCTTGGTCCCCTTTTAAGCCCGCCTTCTCTTTCGCTCATCATCTATGCCCACCCCTCACTCACATTCCCACTCCCTGCCTTCGCTCTCTTGCCCCTTTGGCATTCACTTTTAGCATTGTTATTATTATCGCCAGCCTTGTTGTTTGTGGGAGCTCACTCCTTGTGGTTGCTGTTGCTGTTGCTGTTGTTGGAACGTTAAGCAAGGATCTAGGTCGCTTTTTGAATATATTGTTTGTATCTGAGATTAGTGATCCAGATATCAGTTTTATATAGCCACACACACAGACACTGGCACACTGACACATAGACACAAAATGGCATATCATTTGCATAGTTAGACAGCGATGGCCACAAGTCGATAGGAAATTTAAGCCCCATTTAAACGCAGCTAAAAGCAAAACCAAAACCAAAAACAACAAAAACACAACGTACATAAAACCAAAAAAAACTACTAAAATCCACAACAACAAATAACATTGGGACGGAGTTTTAAATTTGTTGAAATATGAAAAATTCATGGCAGATATTTACAGAATAAATTCATGAAGCTGTAGTTAGATTGCCAGCCCCCAGCCCCGCCTCTTTGGAGCAGTCACAGTTGCGCCCGAAATAAAATAAAGTACAAATAAAAAAAAGTGAAGTGAAGTGACTTCAGTTCATGGCATAATTTCCCCATTTGGCCAACCGCGAAAGGCAAGCCCAGACTCGCAGTCAGAGAGGGACTATTAAATTAATTTAAGTGGCTTACTCGCTCTTCTCTAAGCAATTGTCAGTGCATTAATGTCAAGTACACAACGGGCCAAGAGGGGCGAGCGAGCAGCGGGCCAGAGATGGCGACAATGGCAGACAGGAAACGGAAACGAGCAGAGTCGAGACTCGCTCGACGCGCAAATCCATTTCCATTCCCATGTGTTCTGCGGATTGCTTTCTGGGTTCTGCTGGGGTTTGTTTTCTGTTTTTTTTTTTTATATTTGGGATTGCCATGTCTACAATTGCCTGCAATTGTTGTTAGAAGTCCGCCGGCCCACCATAACCTCCGCCCATATTCCGGTCTATAAAGATTTTTGTTTTGGGGAGTGGAAAACAGCAGCATAAAATCAAATTACAAACTAATATTACTCACAGTGCGTTTACTTTTCCGTATCGTTAGTTTTCACTGTCAATTGGCAAGGGAACACAGAATGAAATCAAGTTCGGGACAAGGGTTGAGGGGGTGGAAAATGCAGCAGAAGCGGAAATAAAGAAAGACAAAGGGCAGCCCCATAAAAGAAGGGCAAACAAAATACAAACACAAAAGGGAAAGCCAAAAGGGGAAAGGGAAAAGAAAGCTGAAAACCAACACAGCAAACATGAAACAGCAAGAAAGCCAGTTATCCATGTGTGTGTGTGTGTGTGTCAGTGTGTGTGTGTGTGGCCATCAAACAATGCCAGAAATAATATAACGAAAATTGTGTCGACGTCATCGATACGCAAAAATGACGCGGACAGACCCCACAAACCACACACTCACAACACTGTAAGCGGGTTCTGGATAGTGGAATGGGTGGTGGGGAAGGGGAAGGGGAAGGGGAGTGTACACACAACATAATTCAGGCTGCTTGCCAGATAGTTTCGATAGATAATCCATGGATTAGGCGGATAGAAATACCATTCCCCAGATGCATAATGAATCGATAAATATAAGTAAATAAAATAAATAAAAATAAATATAAAATATATAATAAGTAATATAAATATATAAATAATATAAAAGGATAAATAAAAATAAAATAAATAATAAATAATAAAAAATAAAATAAATAATAAATTAAATAAATAATATAAATAATAAATAAAATAAAAAAATAAACAACCTTTTTCTCCTTTATTGACTGAATTAATTCTCAGCCCACAATTGCCATTCATCCCGATGGCATTTCGTTCCTCGAGTCATTTGTTAATCAATCAAATGTAGCATGCCCCGCATCTACCTTATTCTCGCTCTCGCATGAGGTTCGCCGAGAGAGTCTCTCGCGCATAAAGGGTATTCATTTACGATGCGACATCCTTCGGTTGGTTGCATGTTCGTCTGTTGCCTTAGCCCACACACACACACAGCTGTAAGCATATGTATATGTACACATATATACGTGTTATATAATGTATGGTATTGAGGCCAGAAGGCATCAAAAAATCACGTATACGTCAGCGCTGGCCGCTGGCGTCGTTGCGGCTTATCTGCTTTTGGCCCGCTGCCGTTCTCCTTTTGCGACTGCTTCTGGTTCGGCTTCTGTTTTTCCCATAATCGCAAGCGCCATAAAAAACGCATTGTTTATGCGACGTAATTGGACACCATCGCTGCCCCTGCCCACAGCTCACAGCCCACAGCCCCCAGCTCCTGTGCCAGCGCCACTCAACCCCCGAAAAGGCTGGGCATTTGGTCATCATCGGATCTTGCTCCGACCATTTTCAATGCCATTAAAAGCGTCCATTGAGCGTGTCCATACAAAAGGGAGTCGCCGCCGCAGCTACACCCCCGGGAGACCGACCACCGACCACCTCCCTCCCCACACTGCCCCTTCCAGGGCTGCTCTGTCCCCGCCCCCCGGAGCTTTGCACGCTTGTTGTCCGCTAATCCTTCGCGCATTTTATGCTCCTCACTTGGCCACTGCCCCACTCCCAAAGCCCTCCCCACCCACACACAGCCCACAGGGCGGCAGGGCAGAAAAAAAAGAACAGAAATGAAACATCCCCGAGAGGGCCCAGCGCCGAACAACTGCTAGACCCGCAGAGCCCCAACCTGGCCAGGCTTATGCCCCAGCCAGAGCCAGAGCCGGAACCGAACAGCCAGAAACAAGCGGAATAAACTTTTACACGAAAGCAGAAAAGAGCAAATAAAAACACAAATAAAACCACAAGATATAAATCAGAGAGTAAAAGGCTGCCCACCTTTCGGCTCTCCACCTGCGGTTGCAGGTCGATCGCCGCCAAGAAAATTCTGCGAAAATTACTCGAATTTCGATTAACAAATTGTTTTTTAAGTAAGAGTTTTATTTTGTACACTTGGTACATTTTTCCTGTGGCTATGTTCTTGGAGGGGATATTTTTGTGCAACTTTGAAGCCACTGGGAATATTAAAATTAAGATAAATATTAATAATAATATAATTATTAATTATATTAAATTAATATTAAATCGCAGCAAATTTTGCAAGTAGAAACGTTGAAGCAGTTCGATGCATAAGCAAGGAGGGAAGTAAAATCATACATAAAATTTAATTTAAATTTATTTTTTTTTTTTGTAAATTTTATTTTGATCCTTTTGGCTCTTTTGCGATCCACTAGATCAGCGATGCCCAAAGTCAGCATACGGCTGGGCACTCCACCAATGCTCCCAAACAAAAACACAAATACCAATACGCAACAGTTTTTTTTATTTCAATGCTCGAAGACAAGAAATCAACAAAAACACATTGAAATCGTGTGCGGCAAAAAAAACTACCGTAAATTTTGCTTGCGAGCGAATCAGAGAAGAGACAAAACCGGTTTTTGCTGCACGGATCGCATACACACCAAGATGTTTGCATGTGTTGGGCTTTCGGTATGTTAACATACACATGTGTATGCATACAAGAATTGGTTTCCTATGCTGTGGGCAATTGCAAGAACAAATGGGCTCCGTGGGCAATGGGCCTGGGCATCGCTGCCCTAGATGCATCTTACTGCTTAATGAGCATCGTTTAATGTACTCGTAATTTCCATTCCATGATTGCCCACCGCACTGGCCCCAGCAGCTGCAGCTGCCTGCACTCTGCCATGCCATGCCAAAATCCATCTTTAATTTCGGTTTTGGTTTTTAGTTATGGAGTGCGGCAGGGCGGGGAGGGGGGGCTTATGTAAATAGCTTATCCACTTGTGTGTGGAAAGAGATAGAGAGCACTTGGCAAACAAGTTTTGAAGCGATTTTGCGCTTTAGTTTATGTTGGAACATAATTTCGTCTTTTCTCTTTTCCAAACATTTTTTTCTTTTTTTTAAATTTATTTTTGCATAATTTTTGGTTCTTTTCTTTTGGTTGATTTTTTTGGCCAAATATTTTGCACAGGCAGCCAAAACTTTTTTGGCCACACACGAACACACACACACACACACACACACAAAAGCTCGTCGAAAATTTCAAATTAAAATTCTGCAAAGTTTGCCTTGTTCCTCGCTCGCTCTCGCTCTCGCTCCCTCTCTCTATCCATGTGTGTGCGGTGTGTGTGTGTGTGTGTGTGTGTGTTTGGGCAAACACTGCGCATAATTTTGCTCAAATCTTTGACAAATATTTTCACATGCTAATTTCACGTGAGAGGCGGCCCAAATACCAAAAAGGCAAACGAAACTTTGTTTGCCTACAAAAACCCTCCAGCCCATGCCAGCCCAGCCCATACCCACCCTGCTGCCACCCACCCCACTACCCCCAGCGAAAAGCTAAGCTCAGTGTCCCCCCCGCCACACACACACAACCGTAATCCCAGGCTCTCTGCACTCCTGGCAAATGGACCAAAGGATTTATTGTTGCATAATCAAATTCCTGGGGATAAAACAAGCCAAGAAAATTGTCAGCGTTCCTCAACTTTTCAACGCTCCAACCGAGGGGCGGGGCGCAGCGGAGGGCAGCACTGCGCCTCAACTATTTCCCAAGCTCTGGGCGGAAAAAAGGCAGCGGGTGGGGGGTGTGGCGGCGCATAACTGAGATGTTTTCTTAAGAAAAGCTCGTCGCCAGCATTCTGCCCAAAGACACAAAGTAATTTGCCGGCAGAAATGCAAAACCGATGCCAGAAATTGAATGTTGCGCACAGTGAGCACTGCCAGCGGAGCGACAGCAGAGCCACACCAATTCGCACTTCCGCGGGGAGTGCTTCAAGTGCGCTCTGAGCGCGGAAATGAATCTGTGGGCGAAATTGCATTCTAAGCGACTCCAAGAGCGGCAGCTCCGGCCCGCCTCTCGCGCTGCTGTCGGGCAGGGCGGGGGCCGGCGCTAAACCTTTTAAATGCTGGCATCCAAATTCGCTGTAATTACAACACGCAGACACCTGCAGCTGCTAGCCACAGGAGCCGCAGCGGGCAGGGGGCAGCGGGCTGCAGCGGGGCGTGGCGAGTGCGAGAGGCCAGCCAACTTGTCTTTGGTTCAGCTGCTTCGACTGGCATTAAAACTGGGCCAGCAGCATTCCTCAAGCTTGCCACCAAATTACACGCAACCCAGCCATGCCCCACAACCCTCCCTCCCCCCTTTGGCCACACGTAGTTAAAAAAAAAAAACTTTTCGCTTGCAATTTTTCTTGAGCTGGCAGCGCCATTATTTCTGGCATTTCCCTCACCGAACTGAGTCTTGGATCCCCATAGCCCATGCCCCATGCTGCATGCTCCATGCCCCCTCCAGGCGCAGGTCGAGGCCCAGACCCAGATCCAGATCCATGCAACGTGCAACGTGCAGCGTCAACCGAAAAACCAAAAAAAAAGGAAAATAAACGAAAACTCTTTCAATTCCATGACACGACCTAACCTGCCAGAGGGGTTCGCCCCCCATGCCACAGAGCGGCTAAAATTTAAATGCGACTTCAGCTGCTTCCGCTGCTGCTGCTCCTTGGGTGCTTCTTCATGGTATGCCCCACAGACAGAGTCCCCGGCCAGCTCAGGGGGCGTATTACGGGGGCAGTCTCAGTCGATGTGGCAGCTATCGCTGCAGCAGAACTTATTCCAAGCGCAGAGGAATTTCAGCTTGAAGTTAGCTCAGCGCCCGATGGCAGGGTATAGATTAGTCGGCACCCAATCTTCTTTTGCTTTTCTTTTTTGCGTTAGTTTGCTGGCAATGTGGCAAAGTTGCATCATTGAGCTGGAGCTGAGCCGCGGAGCATCAACACTCGCCGGCTTGCAGCTGCCTTAGAGGCTGCTCCTCCCCCCCTGTTGGACCCCAAGCGCCATTCATCTGTCAGGGTTAAAGTATGTGTGGGGGGGCTGGGTGGGTGGGGCGTAGAAAAGCTGACAAATCTAAAGAAATCGCCCGGGACCCAAGAAAACAGAGAAAAATGCAGCAGAATGCTCTCTCTAGCACTCGCGCTCTCTCCCTCTCTCTCTGGGGAAGTATTTATTTAATTTTTGGTTCACAGCAGCAGCGGCAGGGGCATGGGCAGGGGCAGCGACAGGGGCAGGGGCAGCGACATGGGCAGGGGCAGCGGCAGGGGCAGGGGCAGCGGCAGACTTGTGTCTCAAAAGCATCAATCAGCGACAGAGATTGATGTGTGTCCACAAGCCAGTTAACAAATCCGTTACACCACGCCCCCACCCACACCCACACATTCGTAATTAGCCAGCACACCACCTACCCCCCACACCCCACTCCCTGCCAGTCAGCCAGCAGATTTCCCATTTCCATTTCCATGGGCCAGCGAAAAAGCGCAAAATCATTTCGATTTCGGGGCAATTCTATTAGCAATAATTGAAACTTAAGCATGCCATTAGCTACTGCTTCTGCTTCTGCTTTCTGCCTTGGTCCCAGTGGCTCGCAGGACGTGTAAGGATACGCCGCACGGTGGCAGGGCGGGAGGGCGAGCGCCTGGGCAGCACAGCAGAAGTACAGACATCATTTTCATCATTTATATGCATGGCAGGCACATGAAGAGTCATCCCTACTTTATGTACCCCAGCCGCAAGGCTACAGGAGAACTGAGGAGGCGCCGCAGCAATCGAAGTGGAGTCTGATCAGCCTGGGCATACCCTGTGGAGAGGAGAGTTTGCGCTTAGGTCAGAGTTTGGGCTTGGAAAAAGCGTGTCCAAGCGTAGAAAATATAGAAAAAAGAATTCACAAGGCAAACCTGCTCTAAGTGGCAGCGAGGATAGGGCATGAGCGAGCAACTGCAGTTTATTAGGTGAGAGGGAAAGCGAACAGCAGCCGGGGGAGTCGCGGCGTAGCGGAGTCCTTTAAGTTACGACCGCTGCGACAATAAACTGAGGCCCAGCGCCAACAAATGCTGCCACCCACAGTCACCCACTCTGCCAGTCTCTGCCACTCTCTCCCACTCTCTGCCACTCTCTTCTACTCTGCCACTCCCTCCCGCTCAGCCTCTCCAGTGGCAGTGACGTAATAGATTTTACGCGCCCATAAACATTCATAAAACATTCTTGACCGTAACTCACATAATCTTGTAATCTTGTTGCATGTTTTACCGCCTCCCCTACCCCACCCTATCCTGCCCACACCCACACTGTCTGTGTCTGTGTGTTTGTGTGTGTTTTGTGTTTCATTAAATAATTCATTTAATTTGATTTTGGTTTCTGTTGCCGGCTCCTCTCTGCTTCTCTTTTTATTCGCGCAATTTGAGGGAGAGCTGGCAAATCGATTAGGAATTCACATACATATAGAATACATGTATACATATGTACATATATTGTGTATATATGTATGGGCAGTGTGGCTGCGGAAGTGGAGATCGAATGGATTTTATTCGCTCACTCCGCTGCGCGCTCCATCGAAATTTATTTGCAAGCGCATTCAATGGAAATGCTTTGCCCCAGCCCCTGCCCCTGCTACAGCCATATATCTCACACTCTCCCTCTCTCTCTCTCTCTCTCTCTATACATGTATATATTTTTATACATATATGCATGTATATATGTATGTATGTGTCTGTATTTTGTGTCTCTAAATGGCTATTTGGTTCTGTTTCTGTTTCTGCTTCTGTTTCTGGTTTTAGTGTGTATTTTCCTGTTGTTGTTGCTGTTGTTTATTTTTGCTTTTGTTGCGTGGAATAACTTAAAACTGATTTAGTTGTTTTGGGATTTACAATATTTGTATGGACTTTTGTGTGGCACTGGGAGTGGCAGTGGGCGATGGCGAGTGATCTATAATCTCACGGCGCAAAATGGAGTCTGTTTTGCTCCGTTCCATTCTTTTCTGTTTATTTTTGTGTGTGCAGCCAATTCCCCCCTTTCGCTTATTGCCTGCTTTGCCACGCGTTATTATGCGCCATATTTTATGGGCAATTTCTCTGGCACATTCCCAGGCAGCAGCCAGGCCACTTAACATTTATCTTTTGCCGCTGCTGCTGCTCTCCTACCCGCATTTTCCACTCGGCATATTCTGCCACCCCTTTCCAACCCATTCTCTGTCCCATTGGCTTACCTTTCTGTGGACGTTTGGCAAGCATTTCTGTCGAGCACTTTCCCCCCATCTCGATTAGCACTTGCAGCTGGGCAGCCAATTGACATTGAATTGATTAAGCCATCACTCGGCTGCACTTGGCCCCCTTCCAGGACCGACTCAAAGTCCTCAGAGCCGCACACTTCAAAGGCAGGCGCCTGCCTTCCAGTCGATTGTTCAATAAGTTTGTCATTGTGGCCATCCCCTTCCTGCGCTGAGTCCGAAGGTCGCTGCTTAGTTTTGATTTTAATTAGAAAAAAAAAGGGCAGTGCTGTGGGTGCTGCTGGGCTGCTGCTGGGTTGCTGCTGGGTTGCTGCTGGGCTGCTGCTGGGCTGCTGCTGGGCTTGTGCTTCCACCCATTTGCGTTGGCATTTTGCAAGCAGTCAGCAGTTCGGCACAGTCTCGGCCGCTGTGCAGTTCTGCTCTGCTTGAGGTGAGTGCCACGAGACGAGCACATCAATCAAGGCGACGGGCAAAGCAACTTGTCTCAAGGTAGAGGCTTCCTTCTCCACCTTGATCTCTCTCTGCCTGCCACACAAATGGGGGCAGGGCTGCTGTCCAGTCAGCAGAAAATTCCTTTTGATGTCGCTGCATAAAATCTGAGATGTGGCAAAGGAAAGGATGCGAAGCCGAAGCCGTAGCCGTAGCCGATGCCGATGCCGCGCGTGTTTATCTATGCACAGTGCCCGTCTAATCAGCTGATGATGATGCTGATGCTGGCGACAATGCCAATGATGAGCGATGGCTTGCTCGCTCTTCGCCAGTGTTGATTTAACCCTTGGGTCCTGCCTGCCTGCCTGCCTGCCTGCCTGCCACGTCCTTGTGGGGGCACTTTGACTAATTAGTGCGGCAGCTGAAAATGATCAATTTGCATTTCACAGACGCCAATTACGTGCGAGAGCCAATGCTGCTGCTGCTGCTGCTGCTGGACATGGCCCTTTGGGCCCTAAACAAACCCTGAGCCAAAGATTCAACAGCTCTGTGGCTCTGGCTCTGGCTCTGGCTCTGACCTTCCAATAGGCAAACAAAAGAAGAAAAAAAAGGCGTAAGGGTCAGCTGCCTGGCTGCCCAAAGATTTTTGTGCTAACCCAAACAAATCGTAAATTGAAGGAGGTCTCTGCTGGGGCTGCTGGGGCTGCTGGTTGAAGCCTTAAAGAACAAGCGAGTGGAGTGTGCTGTGGAGGGTGCGGGGTGCGGGGTAGAGCAGGGTCAGGTGAGGTTTACATTTGAAGAAATTGAATTTTCAATTTATGGTTTCACTATCTCTCTCTCTCCCTCTTCCTCTCTCTCTCTCCCTCTCCACCCCTTTTGTTTTGTTGGTTAACTGCTCGTGTAAGCTAAAAATTTTATCACTTGACAAAAACATAAATTTCACGTTTGCCCCTTTGGGCGGGGTCTGGGGTCTCCCCCCAGCAGCAGCCCAACAAACCCCCAGCCAGCCCGTCACAACATATGGCCGAGGGCATGCGCTGACTCTTTTATGACGCTGGAGCTTGTGGCAGAGGTGAGAGGCTCTGTGGGCGGGGGCAGGCGGACTGCCCGTCCGGGCACTACTTCATATTCCAGTCCCGAAAGGCTAATAAAGCATAATTTAATGAAGCATATATGGCAGGCAGTCGGCCGCTGGCCTGGCAAGCGACTTTCGACTTCCGCTTTGTGTAAACAATAGTTTATAATTCGCACACACACACGCACGCACACGCACACACGCACACATAGGCCGAGGCAATAAAAGAAGGCTGGCAAAAAGGGTTAAGCACGAGTCGTGGCTGCAACGAGCAGAGGGGAGGGAGAGAGCGAGTGGAGAGTGGAGAGTGGGGAGTGGGAAGTGGGTAGTGGAGTGGGTACTGGCAGTGGTTGGAGCCCGCCCGCACAGTGGTTCCAAATATGCCCAAGAAAAGTTTCAAATGAAAAATCAAACAGATGCCACAGCAAGACAGAAACAGAGCCAGAAATTGTTTAACTGGTCTCAGTGTGGCCCACATTGCGGGTGTAACTAAAGGAACCAAAGCAGATAGAGTCCCGGGGACCTGCTTAAAGGTTGCCACTTTAACGTGTTCCTTCGGGCGGGTCTCAGAGCCGCTGCGAGCCTGGCCAGTCGCTCGCTGGAGCACGGCAACGGCTACGTGCCTAAATCATTGCAGGGGACCGACCTCTAAAGCAGAGACAGAGAGACACAGCAGAGCATGGAGAGCAGTGCTGAAAGGTCGTGATAAGGCCAGGCCAGGTGAATGAAAGCCCAGATGAGTGCCACAATTGAAAAAGGCTGCCCCAGCCACAGCCACAGCCAGGGCGGACGGGTGATATGTTCCAGCAAAAAGGATTGGAAAGGAAAGGCAGAAGCAGAAGCAGCAGCAGCACTGGGCCACTGACCAATTTGCATTAAGTGTGATTGCACTTGGCCGAGATCTGGCAATTATAGATATGCAATGTGAATGCGAATGCGAATGTGTCTGGCAGGCCTGATTAGCCTGCTGCTAATGATGATTATGGTGCGGCGGGGAGATGCGACTTCTCCTCGAAACAGGCACAAAAAAAAGGAAAAGAAGAAACTTTTGGAAGCGCCAGAACTAGGCTTAAACTAAATTAATATTGGCGATAATTAGGCAGCAGCGCTGCTGGGATTTGTTCTTTTCTCTCGCAAAGATTCGGAAACTTAAACTTAATTCAACGATTAACTGAAAAATGCATAAATTCCAGATGATACCCCAGTAAATAAATAAAAGTAGCAACTATGCAGCATGCATGTACTTATTTTGTAAAGAATCTGCAGCTCAGCTACAAGCAAAGACTTTATCAGCGATGCCCAGGCCCATTGCCCACGGATTGGGCATTGCCCATGTTCTTGCAATTGCCCACAGCATAGGAAACCAATTCTTGTATGCATACACAGTTTGTGCTGTGTACCAACATACCGAAGGCCCAACACATGCAAACATCTTGGTGTGTATGCGATCCGTGCAGCAAAAACCGGTTTTGTCTCTTCTCTGATTGGTGTTAACACGACTTTTGTTATGATTTTGTTGTTGTCTTTTCTTCGAGTTTGCACTGTTCCCTTATTGGTATTTGTGTTTTTGTTTGGGAGTATTGGTGAGTGCCCAGCTGTCAGTCCAGTGCAAATGCTCGTTCAATTTTCGTTTGACGCTTCTTCCTTTAGGCTAGCCTTCGCCTCTGCTTTCGGCTTCGTCACCTCGGTCGAGTCGAGCGACAACAAAATATGAAGTCTGATGACGGGAATAGGTCCAGGGCCGGATTAGCAGTTACCCCTATGGCTAATAGAAAAATTTGGTTGAAAAAACAAAACTCCAAGAACTGAATAAAAAATATAATAGCCAAACAATCAAACAAAAATTAAATTTATAAGTTTTTATTTCAAATAAAAGAAGCTGGCGTGAAAAAAAGGGAGCCCCCAGATTTATGGTTGCCCAGGGCCCGGTTGAGGGTTGATCCGGCACTGGGCCCACTGTGCGCATCTGCTCGGCTCGTTTCTTACGAACAGACGAAAGTGTCGGGCAGCGTGCTCGCGGTCAGAGACGAAGCATAGTCGAAAAGAGAATTGAAACCCCGTGCGCTCCCCCTCTGTTCCAGGGGCGTACCGGTACAGCCACGCCATAGAACAGCTTTTTGGTCGATTATGCAGCATCTTGGTACAAGTTAAATGTAATAAAATTAGTAAAAATTAAAACAAACACAAAATAAAAATAACAAACTATTTAATTTGTTATTTTTCTGTCTCTTTTTCAAGTAGTTCCAAAATTCGAACCTCTGGTTAATACACATATTTGTTAGGTATAGGCATTCCAATGTACCCCTGTTAAGCCCCTGACTAAAGCGAACCTTAAATGGATTTAAATGTTAAGTGCAGCCCATCAGCAATCAGAATTTCATACGCTGCCTTTGTTTCGCTGCGGCTGCCTTTAAGCAAAGACTATATAATACATTGTATAGTCTTTGCTTTAAGCCAGTTCTAAATTAGTTTGTTCTCCAACTCTCTGCAGCTTCATGCATGGCGGAAGCTCCTGGCTATGCCCCGTACATATTTTTGGCATCCTTTAAGCGAACTCCGACCACAGCTGAAATTTCCCTATTCATTTCTCTGTCATCATGATCTCTCAACTCTGGAACAAACACGTAGACACACGCAGACACACACAGACACCTGCTAACCCAATCTGTCCAATGTCACTTGCCTCACCTGTCTCGCTGACCTCGGTGCAAAGCAAAAAAAAGAGAGAAAAAAAAAAAAAGGTACATCCCAAAAATTCCACTCAGTCTCCAAATCGTTTTTTCTTGCGGCATTTAATTTGGCCACACACACACACACAAACACACACGTGTGGGCAAGGGTACGGCGCGGCGTACGGGTCTGCGAGAGGTCCGATCAAACGTGCTCATAAAAAGCAGCAGCGGAAAAAAGGAAGAACCCAAAAAATAAGTAAAAAATAAAGCGAACACACACAGAAACCAGCCGCAAAACGAGCAGCGACACAATATGCTAAAGCTACGCCTCAGTCCCAGTCCCAGTGCCCGTCCCTGTGCCCTGTGCCCAGTGCCCATCCCAGCCCCGTCCACAGCCACAGCTCCAACCCCCCGCAGCATGTCACCTCTGGGCCGCCTCCTGACCAGTCTGCCCTTTACATTTTAAATTTTATTATTTTTTATCGCTATGGACATTTTTTGTTGTTTTTATTTACTACCCTGTAATTTGTGCAGCGGAAGGGTGGACTGCTTTGACTCTGAAGAGACAGAAACGAACAGAATTTTCGGTTCAGGTTTTATTCCATAATTCTGTTTCGATCTGGTGCAATTTTTTCGCTACTTGCATTGCCATTCCCTTGCTTGCATGACTGAGCTCTGAGCCGCTTAATGGGTATCTTTTGGTCGCAACATCTGCTGAGGCATCTGCTGGGGTTTCTGGGGTCTGATTTTTGCCTCGCTTCATGCACGCCTAACCCTTTCGCCTGGCTGGCTGGGTGGCCGGCGTGGGCAGGGGTGGTGGTGGGCAAAGCTGAAAACAGCAAAATATGCTTTTTCAAGCAACACCTTTTGGCACAGGAGGCGCCCCACACCAGCCGCTCCTGGAGAGAGCCGCCCCCACCCCACCAAGCAGGTTTATTGCCGCCTTTTGTCTTTGGGGTTTCGCCGGTTATGTCCTTTTCTTTGCTTGTTTCTCGGCATTTCTTTTCTTTTTTTTTTTTGTTTTACATTCGGACACCTTTTCGACTTACTGGCCACATTGTGTGTGGACTCCCTCTCCCTGTCTCCCTGTCTCTCTCTCTATCTGGCTGTCTGAAGGCGGCAAAGATGGAAAGACGATTTTCCTTCGGTTTGCGCTTCTCTCTTTGTGTTTCTTTCTTCGCGCCTGCTGTTTGAGTCGCGAGTGGGCCAGAGGCCGCCACGTTGACAGGTAACTCAGATTACCAGAAAAAGTTAAACAACTCGAATAAATTCATGCATGAGTGTGCCTGGGGAGAGGGAGCTTCAGAGTGGAATGAGCAGTGGGTGGAGTGGAGGGTGGTGGGTAAAGTGGCGCGTGGGGTGGAGAAAGTGGCGCTGGCAGGTGCAATATTTACTTAATTATTTCTTGGTGAATGGTTATGATGGGGCATGGCTGGGGCATGGAGTGGGCATGGCTGGAGAACGCAAAATATTGATGAATTTTCGCTTGGGCAACCAACTGGGTGGGGGGTTATTTGAGAGCAGTGCAGCGGCTATATAAATCGGGGGCCACTTAAAAATTAATAACTACAGAAATCTTTGGAGGATTTCCTTAAAAGTGCGTGAAAATTTAGCCTTTCCTTGTGTGGAAATTAAATGTGTTTCTGCTCTCAGATTTTGTAAATTTTACAGCCTATAGCTAACCTTCAGACGGCGCTTACGAGCAGATATGTACATATGTATGTATATACCTTGATCAAAATTCAATTGAATGATAACTGCCGCATCCCTTGACTGGACGAGTGCTGACTGGCTTCCCTTGGCTGCTATCTATTTTGCATCTTCAATCAATAAAGGATTTAAGCTGCAGCTGCATCTTGGGCTGAAGCCACACAACAGCAGCAGCAGCAGCAGCAGCAGACCATTTGGCAGTGCCGCCCCCACACCCCCCCAACACGATCCTTCTCTCATCCAACTCTTTCGCTGACTGTCTCTTTGGCTTTGGCTGCATGTCAGCCAGTGACCAGCAGCGAGCAGCAGGACCTCAGCTGTGCCTTCAGTGCCAGTCGAATGCTGCGGTGCCTGCAGCTTTTTATGGATAATCGATGCTTAAAGTCGAGACGCACTCAAAGGCAAACAGACAGAGGAGAGAGAGACAGAAGAGAGAGACAGCAGAGAGAGAGAGAGAAGGACAGAGAAACCCACTGGTGGCTGGGTGGCTGGGTGGCCTGGGTTGGCGTGTGGGCGGGGGCGATATTCGAGGCGAACAAAAACCTAACGACAGCTTAATCCTTTTAAAACTGAGACCGCATAAAAGCAGAAGGAAGCAACGGCAACAACAGCAACAGCAGCAACAGCAACACACAGCGAAGTAAACCGCAAAGAAGCAAAAAGTACGAAGGAAAGCAAAGAAATCGACGACGATGGATGATGGGCGATGAGAACAATAAGGTGCTTGAGAGGATCCACAAGGATTGGTCGATGGATGGGCATGGGAGTGGGCATGGGTTGTCTGTGGAGCGGCCGCCCTTGGCAAAGGCAAAGAGTTGACGCGACAGCGTGACACAATAAAGACAGCCAGTCGAGGACGGAGCAACAGCCAGAGCCGAGAGCCCAGAGCCCAGAGCCCAGGACAAAGGCAAAGTGTAATAACTATAAAAATAAACCGATGCCGAAAAGCCAAAAAGAAATGCGAGACAGGGAAAATTGAAGGAAAACACCCACAGAAAATTACAGGCAGCAGGCCAAAGGAAACCAAAGAAAAGCCAAGACAGCGAAACCGAATCCGAACAGCGACAAGGACTCGCGCGTGGTGGGGGACTCGTCTCGGGCTAAACAAGGATATGGCTGCGAGAGCCCAGTTTGTCATTACAAATCTTCGTCTCAGTATTTCTGCAACTGCTTCGCGCGCAGCCATCGCAAAGCCCCCTGCAAAGTGAGAAGCGGAGCCAGCCCCTGGCGGGCTTAGCTCCAATTTACAATTTGCTGGGAGCGAGTACATAGTAAGACAAAATAACAGCGCCAAGAGGGTTATTCTACGCCTCCAAGACTCAAGGATAAATAAGCGAAGCAAACGCAACAAAGCGCTGTGGGAATCAGTTCAGCGAACAGCCGATCAACATTGGAACTCCGAGTGGGAGTACAACCTAAAGCGCATCCGACATTATCTTTGCAGTAGCAGATCGAGAGAAAATACATTTCGTTCAATTGAAATAGCGAGTAGCGAGTATTGTTCATTTTGTTCACTGGAAATCATTTTCCAATAAGTTTTAGCAAGCAAAGGAAATCCCTTGGAAAGTCTTCTTTATGCGTTAAATAAATGATGGAAATGATCCCAAAAAATAATTAAGTAAAGCGCATTTAATAGTTGGAATAATTCTTGAAAAAAGCAAAATATTTTTTTTGGTTTTTTTATTGTTCCTTCCCATTTTACTATTTTTTTTACATTTTCGGTTTTACAGTTGCATTTTTTCTATTTTTTTGTATTTTTGTATTTTTCTGTGTCTTTTTCTTTTCCAGCGCGGCAGTTTCTCTTTTTCTTGCAATTCAATTTCTCATCTCGATGTTTTGGGTTTTGGTTCTGATATTTCTTCTTCTTTCGTGTTCCTTGTTCCACAACAAATAGCAGGACAGCAGACATGGCAAATTCCCACACCGACGACTCTCGTTGGCGTGAGACGGACAGGAGGAGCAGAGAGCAATCCCCGGAATTAATTATACTAGTTAAAAAACTTTAGACTAGTTAAAAACTTTATACTTCATCAATGTACGCAGCCTACACCAGGAATCGAACCTGGGACCAACATGCGTCGCAGGGAGGCAGTCAACCCCCTGCGCCACAGCCGGCGGCGAACAGAGCGCGGCAAAAGTGCTACTTAACCTGCTGCCTCGAATCGGACAACTCTAAGACAGGATCACAGATGTTCGTCTACGTTCGTTGATGTTCAGACAAGCAGCGAGAACTGCTTTTCTCTCGTTGGAGTTACTCTTTCTGAATGTATTTCTTATGGCCCGGCAACAAAAGAGTCGCCAGGCACTGCCAAAAATTGAGATTGAGATGGGTGGGACCTCACGGTCTGAGCCGCCCCTTTACGGGGCATGGCTGCACCCGCCTGGGATGGGATTGGATCACTGGAGCGCAGACATTTCTGTCTGTTCTGAACAACGTGGATATCTGACTCCGTTTGCTCTGCCTCTACGCTCTGCGGCTGCTTGAACGAGTTGGCAATTGTTAGGCAGAGAAACTTGAAAAAATTCTCTGAAATATGTTTGGACAGTCCCGCCCAAAATGATTTTATCAATAAAGTGGCGACGCGTCGTCCAGGGTCGTGAAGACCATCCGCCATCGCTCACCCACGTCCCTGAAATGAACTAAAATACCAAGGTATCTTTGGTTCGCTTTCACTTGGCAGCTGGAGTACTCTTGAGGAGAGCAAAACAAAATAAAATAATTGTGCATATCCAAAAGTCTAGCGCGGCATTCGAGCCCGCGTCACCCGTCTCAGAGGCGATCTGTCTCTCCACTGAGCCAGGCTCTGGGAGTTTTTCGGCAAATCCAGTAGTTATTTTCTGCAGCAGAATAAATCCTGCCTCTGGAAAATCTTTTCTGCACAAAACAACAACAGTCTCAGATCAAAGCTGCTTGTGGTGCGAATCGGTCAACTATATCCGATGGCTGTCACGAAAACAAGACCGAACACAGCCACGGCCCGTCTGCTCTGCTCTGTTCTGCTCTGCTCGCTGCTGCCTACGAACCAATTAGATTATGATGGAACTCAGCTGTGGAATGGTGTGGGTTCGGGAATCGGTGTCCCTTTTTCTTTGGCGACCATTAAATATTCAGCAACACTTAAAGTGCAGCACAAGTGGGGACCGTGAGCCCGCACAGGCCCTCTCCCTGCCGCCATTTTGCCCCATTTTCTGTCCTGACAGGAGGCCGGGAAGGAAGCGAACTGACTGAGTCAAGTTCTTGGGCCATAAAGCGTAGCGTAGCAAATTTGTTGCTCTTAAGATGCTCATAATCGGTTTTGCCAGGATACTCGTACAACAGGCACACACACAAACACACACACACACGCAAGGGCGCACTCCAAAAGAGAGAGGAGAAAGTACGAGAGAGGGAGAGAGAGGGAAACGTTTTATGGGCTTTAAGCTGTTTGCCCAAAATTTCACCTAAATTGATTATTATACTGCACGCCGCCAGTCAGGAAGGGAAAAACAAGCTGGAAAATCCGGCAACAGGAGAACGAAGTGTGGCATACCCTGCCGATCGAGCAGTATATAAATATGGGTATAGATTCCACAGCAGCCACTGAGAGAAACCCAGCAGGTAGGGTATACAAAATACGAGAGAGAGAGAGAGCGAGCGAGACGGAGTAGGAGAAACTTTGTAAATTTCAACACGTACACAAATCCCATAACAAAGCCTTTTAATGGCTGCCGGGAAAAACTAACAAACCACATTAGCGCTGGCCCTGGGAATGGGCAGGATGAAGGAATGCTGTGTGAGCATGGGGAATGGGAATGGGAATGGCCATGCCACACCAGACCAGAAAGGAACAGACCAGAACAGACCCATGCCAGACCCATGCCAGAGAGCGAACTTTAACTAAAGTTGCCACGCATATTTGTTGAGATTTGGCACACATACCGAGCACGGAACAGCACAGCACCCACAACCAGAGGCAGAAGCCTCATCAAGAGCAGGAGCAGCAGGAGCAGGAGCAGCAGCAGCAGGAGCAACAACAGGAAGACATAACACACATCCTTTGGCACACACACACAAGCCGACGCACACCCCAACGCACACTCCGACAAATCTAATAATAAATCCAAGACACTTAACGCCTTGGCCGCACCAACCATGACCCACAAACTAGCTGAGGGATTGCCCGAATGTGCTGTGTGCTGGTAGCGGAAGTTGCGGATGGAGCTGGTGAGCGAGTTGCCCCAAGAGAACAGAACTGGGCAGGGCAGGGCAGTCGGGTGCCGGGTGCCGGGTGCGCTGGGCAAAGGAAACAGTGTCAGAACACGAGGACACGAGGGATGCAAATCGCCGAAAATCAACGAAGCGTCAAGGCGTGCAAAGCGCGTTCCACGCCACAGAAGGGGTCAGGGATACAGCTACGCCCAGAGAGGGGAGACCCCATCGAAGGACTCGCACTAATGTGCCACAAAATCCATGGCAGCCATTTCGGGGGGCTGGGATTTCTTTGGCAGCTTGTTTGTGGCCGCACACTTTGACGCACATCGGTTCGATTGACTGCCCCATGAATTCTGGCAGCAAAATGCTCAGGGAGCAAGCAAAGCGAGGGCTAAGCTAGATTTAAACTAGATGTTGTTCTGGAGCAGGAAACTCTGCTTAAGGAAATATAAATCTTAGAAACTGGAGTAGAGAGTGCCCCTAAAATATTTGTATTTAATGCAAAGAAGAAGCCTCTTCTGATATCTGATAGGCAACATGCGGGGCGCGTCTGCTAAGCGTCTCTTTGCACAGAGCTCCAAAAAGGCTGAGCGGGGATTAGCACCTTGTTCTGCAGTGGTCCAGTGAGTGCTCAGATACGCCAAGGGCTGTGTCAGTGCTTAGATCTCCCCCAAGGCGAGAGCATTACCACATTCGACCACGAAGCTGCTTCCATCCTGGCTGCCTTCCATCGTCGTCTCTGGATTTTGCGTAATTTAATTGAGCTTGCGGTCGAAACGCCTAGGAATCATGGCAAATTACTTGATTCTGATTTGATTTGCCCAGATAACCACTCAGCTTCGCCTTCGCCTCGCTTTTGCTTCGGTCCTTAGCAACAGCTCCTCATCCTCATCCTTGTCCTCGGAGAGAGACAGAGAGAAAATGATTTCCTTTTGTTTCAAGTGGCTTAGCGGCGGACAAACAGTCTGGCCGAAAGTTTTCCTGTCTTCCTGCTTCGAATCCTTTTTTGCCCAGCCATTGCCCAATGGCTAAATGATTGAACCAACAGCAAGGGCAGGATGAGCACAATGCCAGCCAGGGCATCCGAGCAGGGAATAGGCTCAGCCCTCTGTTGATTGCCCAAAACTAATTTGAATTTTATTGATTCGATTCGATTCGATTCGCGGCCCGGTCCGGTCCGGCTCGGCTCGGCTCGGCCCCTTTTTCTTGGCAGACGCTGGCGACCAATGCCAATGCCAATGCCAGATCCAATTTGCCTTGCCTGGCACTGCTGGCTGTCTGCGATTGTGTCTGCTAGTGTCGTCCTTCTTCAGAAGTTTTCCACTTCGCCTTCTGGCCAACACCTCCCCCCCTAGCCCAGACCTAATCCAGCTGGGAAAAGGATTGGGTGTCCGTAAATGCGTTTGATCCGCATTTGGGGCTCCTCTTTTAATATGCCAAATTGTCTTTTAATATGATAAACGCATATGCTCATTGGAATCGCATTATCGACGCATCAAAGACGTTGCGGGGGCGCTGGTGGGGGGAGGGCAACCTCCCATAGAGTGGGACACCCGCTAAGTAGCTTAAGACCAATTGACAAATTTTTCCATTCTACATTTTTTCGCCTGCTGACAAAAGTCTGTCTGCCTGTGTCTCTCTCTCTGTCTGTCTGTCTGTCTGTCATTTCAAGGGATAAACCAGGGAGGAGCACACACACACACCCACACATGCTTGTCGTGGTAGTTTGCAGACTGTTTGGCCAAGGACTTAGGATAGTTGCGACAGGATTAGCCTGTGTTTATGGGGAAGCGAAGGTGGGCCCAGCCGCTCCGATCGCTTGGGCGACCAGAACTTTTAAAGTCATAAAACTTGTGCCGTGCTGCTGCTTGGCGCTGTGCGTGTCCCACTTTGGGCTTTCAACTTTGTCTCAATTTAATAAGAGCTCATCATTCAGCGGCACACCTACACGGGGTCTCTGCTCAAATAATACCCAGTTTTGCGGCTATAATCTCACGTATAATTACACACAAGAGGGGGGAGCGAATGAGATTTGATTAATTCAATATTTGCACTGTGCTAAACGGTAGATGGTGGATGGTTGATGGCCCCACTCCGCCACTCATTCTGTGATCTGCTTGTCTGTTGCGACGTGCGACGTGCCTTGGCAAAAGTTTTGCCAGTTCGTCCGCTGTTTCAGCTCGCTGTGTGAATTTCCATGTTTGTTTAGCTAATAAATTTTCGGGGCAAAAGTAATCAAATAATTGCAGAATATACACAAAAAGCAACAAACTCAGCCAGACACACACACACATATGAATACGTGTATGCATGTGTGTATGTTTGTATGTATAAACGAACAAACACATGCACATGTTTTAGGCTTGTTTTATTGCCATTTTATTTCATGAAATTTACGAGCAGCAAAAAGTTTCTCGCTTGTTTCTCCAAACAAACTACACAAAGCGAGAAGTAACAACCAGCAGAGGAATCGCCAGCCCCACAGCGTGGAGTACAAGGATGTGTGGAAGCAACTCCAAATGGAATGGCAGAACCATAATAAAGTCGTACAATGGAGTGTATCCGTCAAAAGTAGCGGAAATCATGTATTTTATCTTCTTTTTTTTTGTTGCCCTGTAACTTAATATTGATGACGATGCTTATATATGCCCATAAAGTAAACCCCCAATAATCCGAAGCTTCAGTCTTGACAAATCGCTGGCAGCCATGGGCGTGGAGCGGGCGGCATGAAGGGGATATCAGTGGGCTGACATTTCCGGCTGATGATCCGCCGTTTGTTTTGGGCAGCTACCATTGAAAGTGGTGGCGGAATTTGGTTTGAAAACAACTTAATTGAATCACTCCAAGGAAGTGAGCCTTAGCCATAGTTTTATGCTACCCGAATGCGGCACAGAACAACGATCTCCCGCCACAGGGAAGCAGCTACATAGAAGGATTACTTCGATCAGCTGATGATGCAGGCAACTAGGCAACGGAGGGCACACGGTAGACGATCGATTGAAAATGGCGGGATCGCAAATGCAGTGTTGGTGTCGGGCCGTTTAATCCAAGTTATTTAATTTGAGATTCAAACTTCCAACTGTAGAACTGCTTTGTGAGACAAATGAAACACTTCTTAGCCGATGGACCACAGCTTTACCGATGATAAACTACTTAGCCGATGCACTGCATTGCCGAACCACAGCCTTACCGATGTTTACGCTGCACACACATACTTAAACATTATGCATGCGTATACGCAACTAAAGTTGAAAATTTGTCTGTGTATGCTTTGCTGAGAATTTTTTAAGTTTCTCTGCCTCACAATTCCCAGCTCGTTCAAGCAGCCGCAGAGCGTAGAGGCAGAGCAAACGGAGTCAGATATCCACGTTGTTCAGAACAGACAGAAATGTCTGCGCTCCAGTGATCCAATCCCATCCCAGGCGGGTCAGACCGTGAGGTCCCCACCCATCTCAATCTCAATTTTTGGCAGTGCCTGGCGACTCTTTTGTTGCCGGGCCATAAGAAATACATTCAGAAAGAGTAACTCCAACGAGAGAACAGCAGTTCTCGCTGCTTGTCTGAACATCAACGAACAACGAATTTAACGATGATCCTGTCTTAGAGTTGTCCGATTCGAGGCAGCAGGTTAAGTAGCACTTTTGCCGCGCTCTGTTCGCCGCCGGCTGTGGCGCAGGGGGTTGACTGCCTCCCTGCGACGCATGTTGGTCCCAGGTTCGATTCCTGGTGTAGGCTGCGTACATTGATGAAGTATAAAGTTTTTAACTAGTCTAAAGTTTTAACTAGTATAATTAATTCCGGGGATTGCTCTCTGCTCCTCCTGTCCGTCTCACGCCAACGAGAGTCGTCGGTGTGGGAATTTGCCATGTCTGCTGTCCTGCTATTTGTTGTGGAACACCGAAGAAGAAATATCAGAACCAAAACATCGAGATGAGAAATTGAATTGAAAGAGAAAGAGGAAATTGCCGCGCGCCGCTGGATTCACAGAAAAATACAAAAATACAAAAAAATAGTAAAATGCAACTGTAAAACCGAAAAATGTAAAAAAAATAGTAAAATGGGAAGGAACAATAAAAAAAACCAAAAAAATTTTTTGTTTTTTTCAAGAATTATTCCAACTATTAAATGCGCTTTATTTAATTATTTGTTGGGATCATTTCCATCATTTATTTAACGCATAAAGAAGACTTTCCAAGGGATTTCCTTTGCTTGCTAAAACTTATTGGAAAATGATTTCCAGTGAACAAAATGAACAATACTCGCTACTCGCTATTTCAATTGAACGAAATGTATTTTCGCTCGATCTGCTACTGCAAAGATAATGTCGCATGCGTTTTAGATTGCATTCCCATTTCAAGAGCTATGCCAACATTTAAAGCTTCACTTTTCAGTATAGTTTCCGCAGTTCAATAACCAAAAGAAAGTTTTACAAGAACATTTTTCAGTTTGCAACTAAATATTTATTAGCCCTATTTCAAGCCATGTCCATCGAACTCGATTAATATTTAAATCCCTTATTGGAATAAGTCTCCCACCGCCACAACTTAGTATTCAGTAGATCGCTGTCCAAAAAATGAATAGGCATTGAACAATTGGGAGGCAAGCAAACAAACTGTTCGTTTATTATATACTTAAGCTGATTTTTATTACGCATATACTGAAACACGTGTAGATGTACATTTTTACAGAAAGGATTCGTGTGACTGCAGGGAAGGGAAGGGAAGAAGGGCCTCCTCCTCCATTGTGGGCTGTCGCTTGTGTTGTCTGAAATTTCATTTCGGTTTACGTGAAAAGCCTGCCTTGCCCCAGCCCTGCCCTGCCGCACAGCACGAAGCATGCATATCGAATTCGCTTTCTTTTCTTACTTTCCTTTTTTTAGGGTTACATTTAGGGTTTGATCGGGATGGGAATGGGGATGGGGGCCACCCACATTGTCACTTTTGTGTGGGTTCTGCGTGCGGTTGATTGATGGATTCGCTTGTTTACCCGTCAAGCCACAACAAGAATGTGGCATGGTGGGGCAGCGGTAGAGGCAGCGGCAGCGGCAGCCCCCACACACGACGAGATTTCGAAATAAGCAATAGTCATCAGTAATCGTGATATATCATATCGTATCCGTGCGGATACAAGCGGTAGAAGCAGGAGCAGGACGCACGAGCAGGACGCAGGACGCACGAGCATGATATGGGTATTTTTTTGTATATTTTTTTTTGTGCACTCAAAAGTTTCTGAAAACGATTTTGCTTCGATTTTACTTTTACTTGATTCAACTCAACTTTATTTCTCTCGTTTTGCGCTCTTTTATTTTCTGACAGCTGCCGTGGGGCATTCATGGAATAAATTTTAAAGTCATCACCGTCGAGTGTGTGCGTGCGTGTGTGCGTGCGTGTGTGTTTGTGTTTCTCTCTCTCAAAGAACATAAAAGCATCAGGGACACACATGCATAAATCATAGCCAATCATTGGCCCAGCAGCCAAACACTCGGGGGCAGGCAATTGGCGACAAGACAAAACGCTTCCTGATGGGGTTAAATTTGAGCAGATGAAAATACGAGTATGCATAAATAATGCTTAAAAAAGCGGTGGGCAGGGTGAATGGGGGAAGATAAATGTTACTCCACAAGAGGGAGAGCATATCGAAGCTGATAGATCAGTCAGCATCGCAGCACCCGCCCCGTAAGGTGCGCAAATTATTGGGATTTTCCATTCGAATCAAAACAAAGTTTTGTTTAAATATTTGATGCCGAATATGAGGCAACATTCCAACACTCGATGCAACTAATTTCTGCATGCATTTGTATACCATATTTATATTCCTTAAATATATCAGATTTGCCCATTGAAATGTATTCAAGTTCCAGCAAAAGGCGGCAAGGAAAAAACTCTTCTGCCGTGCAGAATTATTTCGCATACAAAAAATGTTGAATAATTTTGATCCCGGACACATTTCACATTCCACATGCCAAGATGATCTAATAAACTTGCTTGAATGGCTGCAAAATCCCATTTGAAGTGGCTTCAGAATCTGCCAGCCCGTCTCCCAGCCCGTCTCCCATGCCGCCTCGGCCCGTTCCTCCTCGTGCCATTTGTGTGCTGCGTGTTGCTTGACTCTCATTACAATTGCAAAAGGAGCGAAGGCAAAAGGCCCCCAAGCCAGCGTTCTGCAGGACAAGAATACGCATTTCATTTGCAGCCCCCTCCCACTCCCCGCCCTAACGACACAACCCCGGAGCACACTCTGCCTGGGAGCCACAACTAGCCGAGGAGAACTCAGAAAAGCCATCTAAAAGTTAATTACAATTGCCTCGGCAGTCAGCGCTGCTGCTGCTGCAACTTTAACTGCCGCAACGAGTTCGCATTAAGCCAAAACGAGGCAAAAAAAAAAGAGAAAGAAGAGAAAAAATAGAAACCAAGAAGGAAGTCAAAGTTACACTAAGCGGGGCAACAAAAATACCCTGGAAAGGTCGCTTGCTGCCCATGTTGCCTGGCAAGGGGAATGGTAACTGAAAGGATTTTGTGCGGGCTATGAAATATATTTAATGGTGAGATTATCTGCTACAAAGTGCAGCAAAAACTACGGATATTCGAATTTTATTTGAATTTTGAATTGATCCTCATACTCGGCAGAATCCAACAGAAAAATTCACAGGCCAAGTGGATAATGCTATGGTCTGTAGTACAGACTCTGTACCTCTTTTACTGGAGTGTCAGCTGCTGGCTGTAAGTTCAGTATGCCCCTCGGGCCAGGGTATACGGAGTAAGAAGGCAGCCCAAGCCCAAACCCAGACCCAGACCCAAAATGAAGTTCAAGCTGTAAGCAGTGCCCCGGGCGCAGTGGCTGTGCCAGTGGCAGTGTGGCACTGTGGCAATATCTAACTGCTGCAGCTCGGCTGGCTTTGAGCTGCTGCTGCTGGTGCTGCTGCTGCTGCTGGTGGCACGGGGACGTATAAATATTAAAAAGAAAATCTGCTACATGGCTACGTGCAACGCATTTTAACGCAACCAACGCGACCTAAACGACCTCCTAGCCTCAGTGGCAGTGGCAGTGGCAGTGCCACTCCTACTCCCGTACACAGATATGCCAGCACATAAATAGAGGACACACACACACACAGAGAGCGTGAGAGAGAGAGAGAGAGAGGGGAGAGATCGAGTGAAAAGGATACAACAGGCAAAGTAGGAAAAAGAAAAAGAAAATGAAGTGAAATTTACTTTGACATATTTTTGTGCTTGGCAAAGCAAATACTTTCATTATTTTTGCTGCTGGGCATACAATTTTCTTTGCCTCCTCCTCCTCCTCCCCTTCCGTCACTGGCTTTACTGTAATCACACACACACACACACACACACATTTGAGTGGCTCAAAACATTTTGTGGTGCACGCCCAAGTATAATAAGATGCGAGGGAGTGGAGTGGAGTGGCGTGCAGAGGGTGGCCTGGTGGCCGGGGAATCCCACTTATAGATGACCAAACGTGAACAGCATTAGCGGCATTTGCGGGAGTCCGGGTCGGGGTCCGGGTCCGGGGGCGTGTCATCTCAGAGCCAAGCGGCAATTTGTTTTGCTTAAAGCCAAAAATGTGTGGCTGCCTTTGCACTGAAGGCAGCGGCAGCTCCTCCACGAACCGATTTCAGATATGACACGAAAAAATTACACAAAAACAAAGAGGCAACAAAATAATAATAACAAGAATTTTGGTAGCGGGAGAAAATAAAAACCAAATGGAAATATTGGCGGAAAATCTATAAAATGGGGAATCAATTTTGCCTTTTCCCAGTGGCTTTTCCTCCACAAATTTTGTATTTATTTTTACTCAGATATAGCCAGAACTGAACGCTCAAATGCTGAATATTTGCTATATATTTGCTGTTATATTTGTGCGCGTCTTTTTAAAGCAGATTTATGCTGTGTGCTGCTCCTTTTGTGCTGCTTGTGATAAGCCTTAAAATATAAGCAAACTTTTTTAATGCTGCAAAAGATTATGAATAAAATGAAATATAATTCCGTTCCCTTTTTTCTGTTCTTTAATTGCAGAACTCTTAGTGTTGTGCGTCTATGAGGAGAACAGCAAAGCTTTTTGTTTTTTTTTTTTGGGCTCCAACTGCCTGCACCACACCCTCACACGGACACGGCCGGGCAGGCGACAGCAGAGCAGGCAGCAGAGCAGGCAGCAGACGGATGTGTGTGTGTGTGTGAGCGGCGGTGAGCGGTGAAGCAGAGTGCAGAGTCGAGCCGTGGGTGAGAGTAGCGCAGGAAGAGTGACGACGAGCAGAGCAGAGAAGTGAAGTGAAGTGAAGAGAAGAGAAGAGAAGAGGCGAAGCTGCGTGTAGGCAGAAGGCGGCAGCAGCTGGACGCTGGACCTGGACCATGGATTGGACTCGGTGGCAACAGGCCAGAGAAGGAGCTGGCAGTAGCAGCAACAGCGAGAGCAACAGCGAGAGCAACACACGGAGTGGCAGCAACGATTGCGATTGTGAGACACGGCACAGCCATCGGCTGTTGCACATTTGATTCGAGTCGAGTCGAGTCGCGGCTTCATCAGTAGGTTCAATCAAATCAATCAGAACAGACAGATCAGTCAGTCAGTCAGTCAGTCAGTCAGTCACCCACTCAATCAGTCAGTCAATCAGTCAGTCAAAATCAGTCTCCAGTGTTTGTCACACCCAACATCATCCAACGATAATTAATCGACAAAACAAACCGCAGAGATTAACCAAAGTAGCAAGCGATCAAGACATGCCACATTAATGTAAATAAAAACGCAGATACTTCTTACTAGTCTCATAAAACCGAACGAACGAACGAACAGTCAACCAACCAAAACAGTGAAGTGTATTCCAGTGCATATTTTCAACAAGCAAACATCGAATCAACGACAGCAGAAGAAGAGCAGAAGAGAAAGTGCCACACCGCCCCCAAGAGGTGATAGGGCGGCGCATGCTGCGGGTGGCTCCAGCCACAGTCTGGGGCAGCCAGCCACTGAGTACCCAAAAGTCGAGACAAATCAGTAGCAGTAACAGTACCAGAACAACAACAACAACAACAACAACAGCATAACGCCCCAAACACTGCCAATGCCATTGCCATTATCCAGACCAACGTTCGCTCATCATCGTTCGTTTAGATTTGACACAAGTGAGTTTAGATCGAAACCTAAATATATATATCATTACCCATACTCTCTCTATATACGTATATGTATTATATATATCTCTCTCACTCAATAGATCTGCTAACTATAAGTATGTGAACTGTATATAAATCCGCTCTTATATTTAGGAATTAGTTTTCATGCATCTACAAATGGGAGTACTTGGGCCCACGGAGGATTAATAGTTGACACTTGCAATTAAATGCAAAAGTTATTAGTTGTCTCTCTCGCTCCCTATCGATCTTTATCCATTTATGCCATACAACTGCGACTAATAATAATTATTATGATAATTGTACACACTGTAAATAAATCATCTCTTCAATAACAATTAGCTGTCACACTCGTGCATCTACGAGGGCGGAAAATAAAGGGAATAGCTTGGGCTATGGGCAGGGAAAGTGACGAAATTCAATTGATAGCCAAAAGCAAACATCAAGTGAGCAAAACATAAACAAAATTATAATTCTAAAAAGATGTTTTTCATTTTTGAACATCAGCTAAAAAAGTGGCAACAATTTGGTAAATCTTTCGAAAATAAATGCCAATCAAGGGTTATAAATTAAAAATTAAATAGATTTTTAAATTAATGAATTAATAAATATTAATAAATGTTAAATAATATAAATTATTACTTATTATCAATAAGTATTAATTGTTATTAATTATGAACACGGCACCCTTCATAATAATTAATATTAATTAACATTTATTAATATTTATTAATTCATTAATTTATAAATGTATTTAATTAATTTAATTTATAATTTATTAATAATTATTTAAAAAATTTATAATAATTAATTAATTAAATAATTATTAATAGTAAAATCGAATCCAGCAGTAGCGCAATTAAGTCGCCATTCCAAAGGTTTTCTCTCTACGTGAATGAGTGCTACGCCCAGGCCAGACTTACTTTTCGTAGCCAAAAAAATACTCAGTCGGTGCCAAAGTAGTGCCAAAAATAACTGTACTTCTGCTACATTTAAATGGACTTGCTTGCCCATTAAATATGCTTATGTTCTGCAGTCCGTGCTGCTAGCTAACACGTAACAGATTCGCTGTGGGTGCAAGCTTGCTCTCCGAATCAATCGAACTGTCGGAGATCGCCAATTGCTGCCGTGAATTGCTGCCATTTGAGGCAGTCACGCTGGAGGGGACGCAAAGTGGCTCTCATTAAATCACTTAACCGACGGCACACGACCCGACAGCACACACATTAGCATCGGCATTGGTCCGTCGGGCAGTGAGCGGGCGGGGCCGGGCCGGGCCAGTTGTCGCCACCTTAACCGGACAACGACCACCACGATAGTCGCATACCGATTCGATCCATCAATTAGTTGTGCACTAATTGCGACTAGCAGACCAGACCAGACCCCCAACCCCAACCTACACCCTGTACCCGGTACTGCCCTCAGGCGGCACCTTAGCTTTCCCCCATACGAAATTCGCTGTAGCTGGTAGCAGGGGGCAAGCCACTCCCTCGTGTCCACTCTCAATCACAATCACAATTGCAATCTGCAATCTGACAAATCAAATCTTGTATGCAAAACAGCAACAGCAACGGCAACAGCAACGGCAACGGCAGCAGCAACGGCTGAAGCAACGGCTGAAGCAGCAGCGGAGGGGCACAACCGGAGAGCCACGAAGCCGAGTCAGGCGCCAAGCAATTTGTACAAACAATTGCGCAAACAAAACGCAAGCGTGTGAGCAACGAAGCAGGAGAGCTGTCCAGCCCAACACCGCCCCCACCTCCTCCAGCACTTCCTGTGGTACGTCGCGTGACCCGCGAGTTTTGCACAATAAACAACGTAATTGCTCATAACGCAGCGCGGGGCAGGAGCAGCAGTGCTGTCCAGGGCAGGAGCTGGAGCTGGAGTCCAGAGAGTGGGGAGAGGGTGACGATAACTAACCGTTTATAGCAATTATACGAGCGACCAGCAGCAGCAGCAGCAGCAGCGGCTGAAGCGGGGCAACGCCCCCCACCCGAGAAGTGATTTGTAGTGCGTGTGCTGTAACGGGTAAGGGCAGGTGGCACGAAACAATTAGACCCTCGGAGCACACACCCCCCACCAGCCAGCGGGCGGAAATCCAGCCGGAAGTGTAGCCCAACCCCCAACCCCACCCACTCCCACGCCCACTCCCGGCTAGATGTATAAGCCGGACACCCTTACGCGCCGCGGCAGTCTGAGATCCCTGCGCAGCGCCCCCCTACTGAGCACGGTGCTGGAGAGCACCCTCTCGCTGACCCGCATCCATCCGATCGCGTCGCTGGAACTGCCCGGCCTCGACTATGCCATCCACTCGCAATCGGCACTGGGCGGCCTTGGCCATCATCGCGAATTAGGCACCTCCCTGCGCAGTGGCATTGCAGCCATCACAGCGGCCAGCGCCTCAGCAGCCGGCGGCCTCTCGCAGTCGCAGAGCGCCCTCTTGGGCCGATACGGCGCTAACGCCTCCATACGCCACAACGAGCGAAAGATTGTCCAGCCGAAACGGTAGGTGCGATACCCAAACTACTCACTCACCACTCCACCACCATCCCCGGTAGTGTCTTAGAACGGGGGCTGCAGCTCACAATTGAATACGGTAAGAAGTCCACTCATTCCACTATTTTTAGTGCCTGCTGGCAGCTACTCCTCATCTGTATGTCGGGGAATAATTAATTATAGGGGACTTATCTTTGAATTGCGCGCCTTGTTTGAATAGCGCGCGCATGGTGTGACCAGCGTGTGCTCGATCGCGGCATCAACCCTGCGTGAGCGAGAGCGAGTGCTGCAGAAACACTCGCTACGCTCAATGACACAGAATAATCAGATAACAAATAATAATTCCCATATTTATGGACACTCAACTGTTGTCAATTAACATCCACTTAGCAGCTCTCCATTACCATGAACTTTGACAGCTTTTAGGGGGGTTTCTAGCATTGAAAATGTCTCCGAATTGCGGGCACCAATCTTAGTGGCAGCCTCGTACATATGCCATTTATTTAGCGATTACTTAAATACAATTACAACCAGTCGCGAGCGGGTGCGAAGCGCTTCAGATTGCCATCATAGGGCAGATTGTCGAGGCCTGCTTGGTCGGCTATCATGCCCTTGACGCGACTGGCAAAGTCCACGGGCGACTCGTTGGGCTTGCGGACGACGGGCGGCAGATACCAAATGTCACAGCTGAGGCACCAGGAGGTGACCAGCATCAGCATGAAGCGGAACATCGAGTGGCGGGCGCTGTCCCAGTAGGCGTCGCCGTAGCGGCGGTCGTAGCGTATGGCCATCGGGTAGACGATGTCGCTGACGGAGAAGCTGCCCTTCTTGAACTGCAGCACGGCGCTGTTGTTGATGCACGTGCCCTCGGGGAACAGCAGAATGGGCGGCTTGTCCGGGCACTGCACATGCTCGCGCAGTGCCTCGCCGAGAGCCTCACGCTCGCCGGGCTCGCGGCGGTCGAACCACATGTTCGGCGAGACGCGCGACAGCGAGCTCTGGAACACACCGAGAATGCCGTCGTGCCGCTGGCCGGTCAGCGAGTAGTGCACATCGCACATGAGAATGAGCACGTCCAATGGATTGGTGTGGTTGCACACGCAGATGCCCTGGGTGGGGCGGTTCTCGACGTTGTGGTAGCGACGGAGTATCGGCACAAAGTTGGCGGTCATGTTGAGGCACAGGCGCAGCAGCCACTTGGAGGCGCGGCGATTGCACGGCAACTTGCACAACACACCAATCACGGCGGTGGTCGTGGGCACCACCAGCAGGCAGCTCAGACAGGTCACCGTGCGCAGCGGCATCAGCAGCACGTAGCGGAAGAGCAGCGCCAGCAGCCAGACGAGTCGCAGGCGCCAGCTGATCATCCCCATGGGCACGTTCAGGTCACGGGTGAGCAGATTCCACTTGCCCGGCGGCAGGGGGTCGGTCACAAATCGGGGGGCCACATCGTCCTCGACCACCAGGCCCATGCCCTCGGCTATGCTGTCGCAGATCATCTGCATCTGCTCGCACAGTTGACCCCGCACCGGTCGCGGCGGCGGCGGTTTCTTGTTTCTCTTGCGTTTGTTCTGCTTCGACTTCTGCTGGCCCTTCCCCTTGGGGTTGCGCTTCCAGTCCTTGCCCAAATTCTCCAGTTCCTTGCGCTCGTTGGCACGCATCTCCTCCGTCAGATGGCGCGAGGTCCACACGAAGATGCGCATCAGCAGGCCCAGGTAAATGTTTTGAAGGGCGACCGGCCCGAAGCTGAAGATCAGACCAAAGCACAGCAGTAGCAGCCACATGGTAGAATTCTGGAAAACGTTTGAAATGAAAACTGAATGAGTGACGACAGCACAGCCAAATGTCAGCTTTGTTTTTTCACAGCTGAGTCGCGGCCAGTGTGGCCAGGCCTGGGGCGCTTCAGTGCTGGAAAACACACCATCGACTACAGCAGTGTTGTAAAGTGTTGCAATTTCCAGTTAAAGTGTTCGCAGGGCGATGAATCTCTTTATTTATTCGCTGCCCCCAAGGAAAAGCATTTGCGCCCACAAATTTCCCAATTAAATTCCCTAATTCAATTTGGCGTCGACTTTTTGTGCTTTTTGCTGCGCTCTTGCACCCCCTGCCGCCCAGTTATTGCTGTCCCCATGCTGCCGCCTGCTTTGTTAAGCGCCCCAAAAGACTTTTGATTTATTTAGCCAAAAGCAAGTAAAAAAAATGAAGCAAAAAAAAAAGGGAGACGAAGGCAAAGCAGAAAAAGAGAAGAAAACTTTGCCGTCGTTTTCGGCGTGTACTCCTTTGGCTGGGGTTCTGTTTGGGCGCTTTTTCTTTTTTTTTGTTTGTTTTTTCACATGGCAATAATTCAATTATGCCAAAACAAGGCCGCAAAATGTTTGCCGCAGGCTCCGGCCCCACCCACAAAAGCCGCCGCTGGGCTTGGGAGCATTCTCGGGCATTCTCTGACCCAAAATCACTTAAAACCACAAAAACTTCTGGCTTTGTTAATTCGTTAATTAAATGGGCCTCACTGCCTGCCTGCCTGCTTGCCCCCACCCTCGATGACAGCTTGTAAACAGAGCAGCTTGGAAAAAAATATAACTTTAAGGATTACGCAATGAACGCTGATGATGGGAGTCGCTGGAGGGGCGGCAGGGGCGGCAGGGGCGGCAGGGCAGCCCTTAAGCTGCCTTTCCTTCCATTGATTACATTGGGTGGCAACAATCTTTGCTTATCAAAAGCAAACAACTGTCAGACAGGCAGACAGGCAGCGTCGAGCGTTGAACGGGAATGGCAAGGGCAACGACAACGGCAACGACAACGGCAACGACAACTCATTTAGGCTCAGGCCCAGGCCCCTTAATTAGCATAGAATGTGTTCTAAAAAGCCACTTGAGCTAAACATTCAAAACACCTACAGGGTGCGCCGCCCCGCACCGCCCCGCACCGCCCGCACCGCATCCCATCCGCATTCTATGCGCACCTGACGCCCACTGCCAGCGCCGACCCATCAACGACTTTTCCACTTGCCAGCGACAACGACCTTAGGCGCTTGCGGCTGAGTCTGCGGAGACGCCTCCGCCTCCGCCTCTACCTCTGCCTCCACCTGGCTCTGTCTGTCCTCCGCCACTGCCTCCGCCTCTGTCTGTGTCTGTCTGTCTGCTGTGTGGCACAGTTGGGCGAGTCAGAAACCGGACAGATTTAGATACTCTAACGCATGGCAGAGGAATTAGGCTCGTGCCATTATCCAGCCAGCTGAGTTGCAACACTTTTTGGATGGGTTTCCGCTGCGGCAAGTGCACAGAAAGTTCTCGTAGGAATTTGTGACATTTTAGCGTGCCAAAGGGGCAGACAGCTGCAACATCTGCAGAGCAGAGTCAGAGTCTGTGGCATGGCGAGTGCAGTGTATAGCGCGTGTCGGTGTCGGTGTCGGTGTCCGTGCCTTGTGGCCGCTGTTGTTGTTGCTGAAATCTCCACGGTGTCGGCGGCAGCACGTGACGCTCGAGTGTTGGGATAAGCATTTCCGCTCTTCAGACGTAACACGAAAAAAGCGCCCCAGTGACAAAGCGCCTGGCGCTGTGGGTCGGAGGGGGGGCTTGGCGGGGACTGGTAGGTAAATGAGGAAGCACAAAATGAAATTGTGACGCTGACGCTGTGGCACGCCCCCTCACGCCACGCCCACCTGCCATTCAAAAGTAATTTAGCGTTTAAAAAACATTTTTCTGCCTGACTTTTAAAAAAGTTGCGCGTAATGCGAGTTGCGTGTGTATAGAGAGGGGGCAGGAATGGTTGTGTGTGTGCATGTGTGTGTGTGTGTGCACCAACACTCACCTGGCTTGACGCTGACACGTTCCGTAGTCGATGTCGATGTCGTTGTCGTTGTCGTTGTCGCTGTCGTCGTCTGTCTGATCCGCCTGATTGTATTATGGCCCGCCGCACACCCTGCACAGACTCGAAAAATCGCTTCCAGCTAGCGGCAACTTTTGTTTATTGACTCTGACGTTTCACCGTCGACCGACGACTGGCTACGTGCGCGGGTTAGCACAAGTGACTCCGCCACTCCGCCTCCTTCTGCCTGACTCGAGCAATTCGTTGATGGCGTTGACTACTGGTTGGGCAGCTAGCACTGTGGCTCGGCAGAAGCGCGCTCAAATTTGGTTTTATTTGTGCAAAGAAATTCAAGCAAACTCGATGCTGGGCTAAGTTAAAACAACACGAAAGGCAGACTGAAATTACTAGTGAAATGTGTGACGGAAGGTCAGACAATGCCTGGCTGACTAGGTGCAAAATGAAGTGTTGGCAAATGCCTGGCTGAAGGAGCGCAAATTAAAGTGTTGGCCAAACCAAACACAGCGATAGCAATCGCTAAACTTAATCGGTTCGGTGGGAACAGCGGCATGAAACGTAAATTTATTCTATTATTTATTTGTAGTAAACTGAAATTAAAATACAATTTGGTTTTTATTATTTATTCAAGTCAAAAGAAAGCGCAGTTTTGCTTGCTCTTCTGTAATAAAATATTAAAAAGAAATCGCCGTTCTATATATGTATGCCAGAGATAAATCCCCATTTATTTTTGGACAATCTCTTAAGCGAAGACATTAGCCGCATTTTGTGGGGGGCAATTATTTGCATAAGTTTTTTCTGGGTGCAGCAGCAACAACAAAGAGAAACGTATAATTTCCTTGTGATTTTTATCCCTTTTGGGTCGCCCGGTCTCGCCCGCTGCCTGCCAAGTTAATTAAAAAAGTGTTTCCATTTGGCTTTGACCCTCAGCGGGCAGTGGACTCAAATGATGCCGCGACATAAATCCCTTTGACACTCGATGGCTCCGATCCACCAGTCCCCGCTCGTAATTGGTTTATGCCATTTACTTGGCTTGTTTACCCACAGCCAACATTTGCATAATGGGAATGAACCAGAAACAGAAACAGAGACCAGCACCAGCAGCAGCAGCAGGACGAGCAGCAGGACAAGCAGCAGGACGAGCAGCAGGACGAGCACTAACCAGAACCGGGGAATCAAAAACAAGAAATGTGATTTATAATTTTTTGTACGTTTTGTTTTTTGCTTGCAGAGCATTTTAATTAGCCTGAGACCCAGGATCCAGGATTCAGGGCCCCGGAAAGCAGATCAGTGCTGGGGCAGAGCGTCGACCCATTGCCTAATTATGTGCGCGGGGGTGGTGGGCAGGACAATGGCTGGGGGGAGGCTGCTTGGCTGCTTGGCTGTTTTCTCGCTGTTTTTGGTGTCATCAAGTCATTATTTAATATAAGTCCGCTGTGATAAATTATTTCCTGTTTTGATGGACGCTACGTGACGAAAGTTGTCAGCCCAAGGAAGTGCCCTACCGGCGCAGAAAGGGGGCCAGTGGACAGAGGTAGCATAGCAGGCAGGAGGGCGGGAGGGAGGGCAAAACGTTTTTGATTTGCGGCCACGTTAAGGAGTTTGCCATCCATTCATTCATCCGGCAGCAGCCATTCATTCCGCTCGCCCCTTCGCTGTGGCAGTTTACTTTATAGGTTTGTTCGCGTTGTGCGTTTATTTGCGGCAATTAATCAATTTGGCCAGCGCGGTTTTTGTTGAATAAGTGATAAAGATTTATCACTTATGCCCAGACCCAGACCCAGACCCAAACCCAGAGCCAGACCCAGCTCCACAGTCCTTAGTCCACTTCTAAGGACCGCTCTTAAAGCGCATTAAAGTCTACAAAGAGTGGCAGAGAGAGAGATGCAGAGAGAGAGATGCAGAGAGAGAGTTGAAAGCCGAGTGCCGACGGAGCACTCAACGTTCATTGAACCAAACATTTTGACTTTTGCGTCTGAACGCACATGAAAAGCTCTTGGAAAATGTACGAATTGAGTGTGCCCGAGCAGGGCGTGGCAGGCAGGCAGGCAGGCAGGGGAGGATGCTAGTTGTATGGGCCATGGGGGCCATGGGGCCATCGGTATTTATTTTTTGACTAAGAACCGACAAAACTGCTGTCGTACTTGTAATAAGCAGAAGTTCACCCATCGAATGCGGAAATGCACTCAGATCTGATATTAAAAAATAAATTTAAACAATGTAAATGGAACCAAATGAAAAAGGGAACATGGAACATAAAATTTCGAATTTAAAAAAAAAAAAAAAAACAATGAAATTGGAACAGTATCAGAATATTATAGGCTGCCAAAAGCTGATAAATTACATCTTCCAATTCTGGTCCATTTTGTAGATGAAACACCAGAATGAAACGCGCTTTGCAACACTGAAATGAAACCCTTTCCCTGACTGCTTCCATAGCGTCTGCTGGGTTTTCCTTTTTGCCTTTTTAATTAAATAAATAAATTCAATTAAGAGTGGGAACATGGAACATAAAATTTAGATTTTATTTGTTGAAAAAAACAATGGAATTGGAACAGTATCAGAATATTCTGGGCTGCCAACAGCTGATAAATTACAGCTCTCACTTGTGGTCCATTTTATGGCTGAGACACCGGAATGAAACGCGCTTTGCAACGCTGAAATGAAAGGCTTGCCTTGACTACTTCTATAGCTTGTGCTGAGCTATCCTTTTTTGGGCAAAAGTCCAGCGACCCGCGCACAGTGTGAAGAGCATTCAAAGCTGCAAGCGCTGAAATGTTTCAACATAAATCTTTAAAGAATGTTAGCGCCAGCAGCACAGGATATACGAGCGAGCAGCAGCAGAGCGCTGCCCTGTCCGCCCACTCTCTGTTCTGGCTGAATTTTTCGACCTTTTTTCCCTTCCACCCAGCCCAACGCCACCCAACGCCACCCAATCACCCCATGCCCAAGCTGCAGCGTGATGCAGCAGTGGGAAACCCGAGGGTCAATGCACCCGCCCCAGGGGCTGGCTGTACGATTGGTGGTGGCTGGGGAGGATGGAGATGCAGTCAGTCAGACGATTCCGTTCGCCGATGTTTACGTTTTGAGCCGCGGCATTTTTGGGGCTTGTCAACGCGCCATACTGAAGGAGGTCCTGCCAACTTATTACTGAACCCCCCACGCCGAAAAACTGAAGCCTGAACATTTTCTTAGGTGCAAAAAGTTGCACTTTGCTGTTGCTGGAGTAGCAGCCATCGCCACACCATACTCGCATCCGATGGGTGGGACTGCGTGCCAGGCAGGTTGGTGCAGCAGTCGATGGGCGGAGTGTGTTCCAGTGGCTGGTTGGCTCTGCTCGGCTCGGCTCGGCATGGTGTGGTTGGGATGGTGGATGGTGGATGGTGGACTGCCATCGGTTGGTTTGTTGCCGTGTTAAGTGAAGTGTAGGCGCAAAGGCGAAACACGCGAAACTTGTCGGTGCAATGTAATAAATTTCGAAAAACGTCCAGGCCCTGGGCTATAACGAATGGCTTGCCCAATGCACATGGACAGCAGCAGAGCAGCAGAGCAGCACTGCCACTGCCACTGCCACTGCCAGCCCCACCCCACAAACCACTCCATGCCACTCCGCCATCTCCTGCCTTGTTAGGCCGCTGCAATAAGTCTTTTATGGCTTAGAGTTGGATGGTTGGATGGCTTCGACCTGGAGCTGCAGAAACTTTTATCATTAAAGTTGAAAGGTAAAATTCGACCATAAAAAAGAAACACAACAACAACGACAGCAAAAACAATATGGAACAAAAACCAAAACCAAAACTTGAGAGAACGTGACTCACGAAATCCGCGCTCACGTGACTTAGTCAATAAAGTGGGCGGAAGTTTTTTACAAGAAAATATTCGCAGTGTCCATTTATGGCCCCCACCCCAGGGGGGCAACTTTTCCTTGCATATGTCCTGTATTATTCGCTGCAGCTGAACAAAATCTTAACGAGTTTTTTGCTGCTGGAATTTGGTGTTTTTAAGGCAGCGCAAAGTGCCCCCGAATTCGGTGCTTTTTCGTTGCTGATTTTTGGCACACTTGCGCAGCACTTTTAATCCTATAATTTAGCCACTCAATTCGCTGAATCTGCCCCCAGCCAAAATCTCTATCGTTGCCCCTTAAATCCATTTTTTTACTCGCCCAAAATTCAAATCGTGGCGCACACTCAACCAGCGATTTTAATCGATCACACTTGCTCACCAATTGAATGTGAATGCACTCAAATCTAAGCACCTCTTCGCTGTAAAACATTCAGGTAACTGAACTCTCGTCTATCCTTCGCCCTGCACCCTCCGCCCTCCGCCCACCCCTGCAACAGCAACAGCCACATCCCCAGCACTCCACCCACTTTATTTCATTTCATTTCCTGCCATTTGCAATTTTCCATTTCGGCTGAGCTGCAACTGCACATTTATTGATTTTGAATGCAATATTTTTGGCTTGAGGGATTGGCGGGGGTCGCAATGTGGTCGGTGGGGGTAGGAAGGGGTGTGCTGTGTGCTTAGTGTGCTGGTTTTTTTTCTTGCACCCCCCAACTATTTGTTTGGTTTTTGGGCAATTTGTTAATTGTATTTGATATGCAAGCATTTGCATGCACTGAAAATTGTATTAGCTCTGCTCTCCCCCCAAATGCAAATGCTCGTTGAAGAAGGCACCAAGGGGGGAGGGCGGCGGAGGGCAATGAAATCAGCGCTACAAATAAATTGAAACATAAATGGAAGTGAACTTAAATATGCATATAAGCATGTAAATGCCAGCAATTCAAGGCCTTCAACGAGCGCCCTCGAAAGGAGCGTCATGTTTTTCTCTTTAAAAAAAATTTTAAAAAATTGTGTTTTTTTATGTGTATTTAAATTTTAATAAAAATTAATTAAACTAATTTCTTAACTTTATAAATACTTGGTCTTCCCTCATTATTATTATTAAATATTTTTAGAATAGTTGCCAGCCTTTTTGAATCTTCTGCCTAATTTCGTCCCATTGCACTGCTCGTATTGATTTAAAGGTCCGCCTCTCCCCTTCTTTTAAAATTTGTTTTTTCCCGCAATCTTTTTCTATTGTTATCATTAAATGGGAATCCGCTTTGGGGGAGAAAACTGAAACTGAAGTCTTTCCAGGGCATACATATCTCTGGCAGTGCCTCAATTAGCTTGACATTCTGCTGGACCAGCTTAAAGCTTGGGTTTCCCTTTGCTCTCACATCTTTCACATCGAAGCTCGCTTTATGTGAGCTGCCTATCTCTGCTGCTGCCTCCCACTGCCCGTCCCCCTCCCCTGGCTATGCAAATTCAAATTTCTCGTCAAAATATTACTTGCAAAGTAAACGCGTGTAACTCGGCACCGACTACAGCAGGCACCAGTCGGAGCAGGGAAAGGCGAAAGGAAAACCAAACAAAAGCACACAGAAAAGTTGAGCAGAGCACAGAAGAAAGGGAGCCCAGCAGAGTACAACAACAAAATAGACGATGATGTGAAACTTCAGCCACAAAGATCGAATTTCTGGATACACTCTGGCAGATACAAATCTCAGCTACTCGTTGAATTTTTCATGAATTTAAAATTAGTTTGATTCCCAGTGTTTATCCTTCGAGGCTTTATTTCTGGCAGCTTTAGTTTAACTTTAGTTAATTATTTGTGCTTAAAGGAGATCAAAATACAAAGATTTATCTGAGCTGTGAGGTATATTCCTTCGATCTTGTGCTTGGCGAGAATCTGGCTACCCTCTGTGAGTGCAGCAAAATATACATGCGAGTACAACTGCAAATATTTTCTTATGCTTCTTGTATGAAATGCAAGCATGTAAATACCAGAGTCCACACACACACACAGATACACAGTCACCACTTATACACTGATACACGGACTGACATGCATAACTTTTCCCTGACACAATGCGGCTCTGCAGTCGCAGCGTAGAGAGCGAGAGAAAATAATGGAAAAGCAGGAGAAGCAGCAGCAGCCGCAGAGTAGGAGCGACAGATGCGTGACGACGAGGGCTGTTTGAATAGTAAGTTGTTCCGAAACTAACTCTAAATCAAAACTCTCTATCGCTCTGCTGCCAAACTCTTGCACTGACGTTCTGGCGCGCTTTTGCCGCTCTCTCTTTGCCGTTGCAATTTTTCGTAGCATACTTTTTGGGGACAGCATTTGCTGCTAAAAACTTTTCTGTGCGGTAGCCTCGCATTCATTTATTCTATTCTATTCTATTATTTCATTTTATTTTTCTCGTCTTGCGAAGAAATATTAATAACAAAAGAAGAATTTAAACTTTCAATGAAAAGTATGTGCCTGCCGTTTCAGCCAGCCCGTGCCATCATGTGCTGTGTGCCTGTGTCGAGTGTGGAGCGTAGTCTGGCAAACAAAAATATAGAAATTGCTGCCTCTGTTTGTGCTCCGAGCAAAACTCACTCGCACCGACGGATCCTCACTTCTGGCAGCACAAAAAAGCATCCAAAGAGAGAGCAGAAGAGCAAGAGGCAGCAACATTACCATAAATGCCCAGCAAAATGGATGAGTGGCAAGTCATCATCTTTGCACTCTGTTTCTTTAGCTGCTGCTGCTGCAAAGACAAAATAAAACTCTTGTACTCAAGCTTCATTAAACCTACAAAAGAAATGCCATTCCCTTGTGTCTTGCAATCAGCAATTCCATTGGCAAACCATCGAAGCATTGAACTTTCCCATGTGCTGCTGCCCTGTCAGTTCAGTCCATCTGTTTGGCACTGTGTCCAGCGGTCAGTCAGCCAGTCAGCCAGTCAGTCAGTTCGTTCTCGACGACGGGTCACAGCAGTCATGAATATTGAATGGCCACGAATTGAATGAACGACACTGACACAACTCTTGCGCTCTAATCCATCAAAGGAAAAACTAATTGGACACATCAGATGTACAAGCGATGATGGCGGCCAAATTGGGTTCGGCTGTTGCGTTCCCATAATTTACGCCGCTTCAATATTTAAATCTCACAAGTTTCCACCCGCCCACCTGCCCACCTGCTTGTCGCTTGTTATTCAACGGATAATTTCAGCAGGCCCTGGGAATGGGCCGCCCTGCGAGCGACTGACATATAGTTAACAGTGTTTGCCAGTTTTTGCCTGCTGCAATGTTTTTGCGCAGCATGTACCGAGTATATTAAAATTGAGTTTTAAATAAGAGCTGTTGAGTGGGAGTGTGCAGAGTGGGGAGAGTGGGGGGAGGGCAAGGCTTTTCCGATTTATCGCCCACGGGAAAAACATGTATGCGGTCTGGTCTGGTCGGTCGGGTCTTTATCTCCGCTTCCCTCTGTCTCTCGCACACAAAGCGGAGACTTATGCTCTGGGCTCTGGGCTCTGGCCCGAATCGATCGATCCGTTGGCAGCATTGCACATTTCATAATATCCTGCTGGGATTTTTAATATCGCAATGGCTTTCACTTGTTTACCGCTTTATGCAAATTTCATTGTGAGTCAGACACAAGCTGAGCTGTGGCTCTGTCGCTTCCACCCAACCGAACCCAACCCAATCCAGCGCCCGCCTATTGAGCACTTTGATTTGTGTGTGCAGCACATACATACATTCTGTCGATATACATACATACGTACATACATGATTGTCTTTGGGAGTTGGCAATTTATTTACTCTTGTCCATGGCTGGTGTGTGTGTCCTTTGGCAATAAAATAAACATATGAAGAGAATTAAAATATTAAAACTCAACTGCAAGACGAGCAGACGAGCAGGAGCAGGAGCGGGAGCAGGAGCAGGAGCGGGAGCAGGGGCAGGAGCAGGAGCAGTGGTAGTGAAGTGGCGAGAGTGTGTGCATAAATCAATAAGGAATATGTTTGGCAGTTATCTGCCGTATCGATGGCTGCGTTAGTTCGCAAAATATATGCGCCTGAAGACAATGAACTCAACTCTCGTCGAGCCATACAAAAATGTGTGCAGGCGGCACACACTGGCACAGCGACACACAGCTCACAATATTACGCATACGCATACGCACGGGTGGCCTTTTGCTTCAAATGCACAGCCCCCGGCTGAAGGGCGGGCAACAATGCAAATTAATTATACACCTATAAATATTGAATATGGAATAAATTCATAATTTACTCGAGAGAGGGAGAGGGAGAGGGAGCACGAGGTCATGCCAAGGGTTCTTCAAGGGAAATGCAGTGCAGTGGAAAGCCAACAATTAAGGCAATAATTCAACAAAATTGAGCAAGGAATGTTCCAGCAAGTTCCAAGTGCAGCAGCAAGTGCAGCAGCAAGTGGAGTGCTCCAAGGGAATCATGGTAATGCCTCTGAAATGCATTTGAATAATGCATAAAATTTCACTCTAAGACACGAAATAATTTCGCCTGCGTTTGTGCATATGCGAGCACGTGGTGCGGGAGGCAGGCAAATCGATTATTTGATTACTCAATCAATTAAAATCAATCGAAGGCAGAGCCGTTGTGATTGCGAGGCCAACGAGTGTCCCATGGCCTGCCGGATAATTGCACGCAGAATGTCTGCTGACTGCTGTCTGCTGACTGCTGTCTGCCGTAGGGGGTGCTATTATTGCGAATGATTAGGGCGCAACTCGATGGGTTTCAGGGCAAAACCTTCACACGGAGCTGCAAAAGTTCTGCCAGGAACCCAAGCCTTTTGATTGATTAAATGTGTTGGAATTTACTCAACGTTTATTTCCGTTTGTATCCATTGGAACTACAGGTTAATGAATGACTTAATGGCGGCGTGTCCAACAGCTATAAAACCCATTTAAAATATTTGCTCAAGTTAATTATTTTCTGATACAAATAAAATTGCAAATGTAGTTCGAGGATCTGCCAGTTATGTCCATCGATTATTTATGGTGCACCGATTGCCCGTCAGCCTCTAATCGCTATGCGAGTCGGTCAATTAAATATGCGAAATTCATACGGCAAATGATTGGACTCCACCTCAGACCCAGAGCCAGAGCCAGGCCAGCCCTGCTCATCCCATCTTATGGTTGCTGGTTACGGGCTACTCCACCCCAAAGCTCTCCACTTTCCACTCTCTCCGGCTGCCCCAATCATTGCCCGGGCCATCTTCTTTGGCCTGCACTTAAGTCCGGAGCCAACCCACACCCACACCCACACCCAAATTGGCCCATTCAGGTGCCCGCCCAGCACTCAAAAGCTTACCCAGGTGCAGCTCCACGGCTATATGTTTGTATGTACATGCTCGTAGATGTGTATATAGCTAAGGCTATAGCTATGGCTATAGCTATGGCTATGGCTCTGGCTATGGCTATGGCTATGGCCATGGCTTTGGCTACATATATACAGTGGCCTCCATCAGATCCTGCTGCTCCTCTGGCGCTCCGCCATCGCTCTGGGAAAGTGTAATTAAATATCCATTTAGTGTACATTACGTTTCCTTTTGGCCAGGCCAACCCAGAGAGCGAGTGGGAGAGTGGGAGTGGAAGACTGCGGCTGAGCTGGGTAGACACATTACCAACTTTTCAAAAAAGAAAGAAAATGAGAAAAACCCTTAAGAAATAGACAGAGGGGGGCGGTGGGCGGTGGCCAGAGCGGTGACAGCGCCAGTGGATGGGACGGTGGTTTGGGCAAAAGAAAAGCTAGAAAAAGAAAACACGAACCGCTTAGCCGGGTCTGAGGCAGAAGTTTAAAGAGCTGCTTATGTCTAAATTAATTTAAAAAGTTCGTTCACTTGAAAAATCGCGCTGCTGGCACTGGGGTAGCAGCTCCTGCTGGCATCCGAGAGAGGCATCCTCTTGCCGACCATTTGTGGCCGCTCGAGAGTCGCGTTGCCCGCGGCCCCGGGGACTTGCCAGTCGATGGCAGGGAGCTGCGCGCAGCAGCTTCTGTTGGTGTCCCTGGTGTTCACTCGTTTATTAAAGATTATGCTTATAATGACGACGACAATGACGACGACAAGCAGGAGATGAGGAGGAGGAAGTGCGCCCATTCCACCTCCGTCATTGGGCCCTCCAGTTCCATTCCATTCCATCTCCTGGCTGATGATGATGCTGCCATTTTCCAACATTTCTCTTCTGCTTTGCTGCAAACATTTTTCTTTGGCCGCTGTCCGCTGGCCACTGTCTGCTGGCCACTGTCTGCCCTGCCCTGCCCCATTCGCGCTGCTCTTTATTTTATTTTCATTTTCATGCTCCCTTTGCTGTTTCTTTTTCTGCTGCCTCTCCTTTTTCCACTGCCATCCGCCGCCCCGTTTCACATTTTAGACTTGTTCTTAGCGCCAAGCTGTGGACGCTTCTGACAGCAGTCCACAGCGGGCCGGGATTCCCGGCTTTGGCCACTGCTTTTGGGTCTGAAGTGTGACGTGATTTGTGTCGAGCAGCGCTCCACAGCTCCACAGCTCCTCTACCCTCGTCCACTTGGTGCTGACCACGTCAGCTTAGTGCCCAGAGCAGGCACAGTGCAACGTAGAGATATTCTCCTGCCCTTGCTGAACATTCTAATGATCATCGGGAAGGCTGCGAAAAATAAATGCCACTCGGGTAATTCTCTTTGGCAAAAACCAAAAATATTTCTTTGTCCATGATCTTTGTGGCTGCGGCAAAGTTCTCTGCTGACTGATCAATTTGTTGCACCTCCACTTGGTGCCTGGGGATTTTTCTTTTACACTTTTACTGCCACATCATTTTCCGCCTCAGTGTGCAGGGCACACGGGGCACACGGGGCACTGCTGTGACCCATATAGCTGTGCACATGCATATATGGGTGGGACGTTCTGTTTGGTGGCTCACAGGGATTTGGAGCAGGGCACATGGTGACATGGGACACGGGCTTTGGGGGGCAGACCCCCGCGCCAGTTGACAGCATTCGTGCCACTGTCGTTGCCGTTGCCGCTGCCGTTGTCGCCATCATCATCATTGTCGTCGGAGTCGTCAGAGTCGACGGCGGCCAAATGACTTGGCCATTGTATGTTTTTGGCCCAAAACCTTTGCGGTGAGAGGTGGCCGCTGTCTGCTGTCCGCTGTCTGCCATTGTGGGCCCTCAGCCCCTTCCGCACCCCTTCTACGGAACGGACCGTCCATTGTTTCTCCTCTCTGTTTCATTTCTATGTCATTTCCGTTGCTTTTCTTCATCGCCGCTGCTGCCGCTGCTGCTGCTGCTGTTGGCATTTCACAGCTAATTTCAACGAGAAATTTTTGGATCGTGAGATTAGGGCGGTCGCCAGGGGGGGCGGCGGTGCGCTCTGGCACTGGGACTGGGACTGGAACTGGGGCTTGATCTGGATCTGGGTCTGGTATGGCGGGGTGGTGGGATGGCTGGGGGGGCTGGGCAGGACAACCATAAGTCATCCGACCGCTTGCCAGAGTGCGCTTATGCAAATTTGTGCCAGCTGACAAATGGGACAGCATTTGCACAATGCCCAAGGAGCGAGCGAGCAGTGCGGATTGGCGGGGTGGGGTATTTCGGGAACTGGTGCTGCTCCTTCTTCTGCTCCTGCTCCTGCTGCTGGTTCAGGTTCTGGCGGGGGCGCTGGGGCGTGTCTATATAAATGTCATTTGCGTCTGTGGATGTGGATGTGGAGTCAGCAGGCAGTAGCCCGGCCTGGCCAGGGGGAGCAGGCCCGCCCGCCCGGCCGGTCGGTCGGTCGGCCGGCCTCTCGCTTAGCCTGACATGATGATGATAAAGTGCACATTAAAAAATATTTGCCATTGCCTTCTTTTTCGTTGTTTTCTCGTTTCTTGTTTCTTGTTGTTTCTGGTTGTTTGTTTCTTGTTTTTTGTTGGGCTGTTGTTGGTTGGTTGGTTGGCTGCTTGTCGGGCGGTTCGCTGTTGTTTTCGCCACTTGGAATTATTTATGTGTCGAGCGCGTTGTGAATTCTTAAACTACGGCAAAAGGCATCAGAAGCTGCGCCAGCACAGCTGCGAAGCAGAAAAATACGTATAAGTAGTTGCAGCAGCCAGCACTTACGCACTGCGAAAAAAGGCACTGAAACTCAAGTATTTACACTTGGATTTTGGTAATCGATGGGCACACACAATCGATTTGCTCGGGGAGTGGAAATTGCTAAGAGAATAATATTGAACTTAAAATATTCGTTTTAAACATATTTTATATTTTAAATAAATATTTTTTTTATAATTTGATTTATTTTAAATAGTTTAAATATTGTTTAACAAGTAACAAGAAAACATAGAATAAATATTTTCATATTTAAAATAAATATTTTATATTTTAAATACATATTTTATATTTTAAATAAATACAGATTATTCAGATTAAATATTTCTTAAATTTCATATTCATGCTATGTATATTTCCCGCAAATTAAATTTACAATATTTCTTTTGAAGTGTTTTATGTAAGGATTAAATATGGGCTGTGTTATGGGCTTCCTTTTAACACATTTAATTTTAAATATTGGTGAGTTCCATTTAATTTCCCAATGCTTGCATTTAAAACCCGAATTTTACTCTGAGTGTCTGCAACAAGCTAACAGGAAATATTCTCTTATAAAGTATGAAAGGAAATTCCCTTCTGGAGCTGCAAAGCTATAATTATATAACCCTTCAAAGGAAGCTTCAAAGGAAAAAACAATTCAACAAATACAATTCCATACAAATTCAATTTTGTCTCATCACTCGCTGAAAAGCAGCGAGTAATCTCTCTCTGACTGGCTCGAGGAATAATCCGAAACGCAGAGAAGAAACTTTGGGAGCTCATTAAAAACCCTAAAAAAAACCCAGTGAAATATGGGAATTGAAAAAACAGCCGCTGAATGAAGTATCAATCGGAGCGCAGAAGGGACCGATTAGAACCCGCTGAAGCTGAAGAGAAACCCAAAAGGGAATGCAAAGCAGCGACAAAGATGCGACACGCAAGGAAGATGCCGACAATTAGTTTCACTTTGGTGGGTGGAAAATCAATGCAAAGCAGAGAAAAACAAACAAGGAAAACCGAATAAGTGGCAGCAGAAATCTGCGCCAATTGGTGGCTGGGGAGCACGGAGCACTCCAAGCAGACCCCCTGATTGCTTATCCCCCCGACCCGCTTGGTGGCATCCTTCGGCCTCGTTCCATGGCCGCCGTGGCAGTGCGAGTATATAATCATTATTACACATTAATATATAATATAATGCCACCCGCATATAATTCACACTTGCACGCAGACAGCCACAGAGCCACAGAGCCACACAGCTACGGCGCACACACGTGGCACGCCCCTGCCACAGTCTCCGTTGCTGCCTCTTATCAACATGCTGCAAGCCGCACAAATGAAGTCTTCTCTTTTAATTTTTTCCTCCAGCTCCAGCTCCATCTCCTTTGCGCTGTGTCCCCACACAGTCTCCACAGTCGCGCCTTCCGTCGCGTTGCGCTGTGGCCCACACACACGCACATCAAATTATTTTCCTCATATAATAAGTGTAATAACTTTCATGTGTCGCATATTTGCTGCGAGACTGTGCGTGGAAGGGAGAGCACGGGGAGCACGGCGAGCAGGGAGAGCTGAACAGCAGGCAGCGCTGAGAAAAAGGGAAAGCCAAGGAGGAGCACGGGGAAAAAATACAAGAGTAGGGAAAGCCAGCACATTCCTCTGCGACAAATCAGGGCAAAAAGCGGTCGATTGAGGGATCCATGATGGTCGGTAGGAAGCGGCCGCATCCAGCAAACGGCAGAGGGAACTTCAGGGACTCACAGTCTAGCGATCAGCATTGGCTTTCAAATTATTATAGCCACATTTTGGTGCTTGTAAAGTACCAAAATATTTAAAAGAAATTTCATTTAATTTAAGCAGAAAAAAAACGCGGAATTCTCCCTGGCATCTGCTACTTTTGAGGCAACCCTCGCTGGACAGCTTGCTACACGCTCTCTGTGGCTGGCAGTGTGCGTGCATAGCTGTGTGTGTCATGTGCAGCACTTAAATGGAATTGAGTGCGGAGTGCGTTGTCCTCATTTGATGCACAGATCCACAAATCCCGCAAAGACAATACGAAAATTCTCCACAAAATGGGCGAACGGTTGCTGTGTCTCTGGCGCTGTCATCCTTAAAGATTTAAATTTCAAAATTGGCAGCAATAAATGGGCAAAACACTCGCAACCGCAGAGCCGCCGATGAGCCACCGCAGCGCAACACAACCACAAATGGCGGCGCTGTTAGATTGACAGGTTGTGAGGTCCAATTAACAGGCAAACAATGGCAAGCAACATCGAGCGCAGCAATTGAAAATCATAAGGGAAAATTACAAAATACACACGAAGAGAGGGGCAGTCAGGGAGCAGCAGCAGAGGCTTCCTTGCTTGCTTGGCAGTGACAAAAGTTTTTCGAACGTGCATCAAATATGCCACTGATTGATGGGCTATCCAGACATTAACCGATGTAGCGCTATAGATTTACGCGCCAACTTATGGCAAAGCAAACAGGAACGAGTGCGAGTGGGAGTACTCGTCCTGTGGTAACCACAGCCAAAGGACACAGAACGAGAGGGAGCAGCGACTGTGAACTACATATGTACAATGTGCCATATATGTATGTATGTGCGCTATGTATATTCGTATACTCAATATACACTGGCCATTATTTGAAATGCATTTTGCGGTCGTTGCTCGTTCGTAGGTTCGGGCTGCAAAATGGAAAACGGAATTATGCGCAATTATTTTGGCATTGGGGATTTTCCAACCTCTGCCCTGGGCTCGGGCTCGGGCTCGGGCTCGGGCACGATTTGTTTCCATGCAATTTAAGCGGCTCAGCAGGGGCAGCAGCAACCGCAACAGCAACAGCAACGGCAACGGCAATTACAGGACAACAAGAAGGCAATCTTGAAGGACTCGCCGCAACAAAAGACAATGGACAAAGGACACCAGAGCAAATTGAGCAAATTGTGGCTAGGCAATTAAGTGGGGGACAGGCAGCAATAGCCCTCGCTCTCCCTCTCTCTCTCTGTCTCGGGGTTGTCAAGGCCTGGAAGGTATCGGAATCGAACCGAATGCAATGGATACTCCTTTATTGGCTGACGGATGGATCAAATGCCATCAGCACCCATCAACAGCAGCTGAATGCAACCTCCTGCGGATTGGCCAGGGAATTTCATAATTATGCCTGACAAATTTGTCAAAGCAATTGGAATTTACCGAGCGCAAGTTATGCAGCTCTGAAGGGAAATTCATTTGGAAATTCATTGGCCAAGGCAAGGGAAATGCAATTACTCATATTTGGGAATTTTCCCGATTGACTGGAGACGCCCAGAACGGCTTTTAATTAACATAAATGGGGAATTCCAGTGTGTGGTATTTCTTCCAGATTGACTTTGCCAGTCGATGGTTAACTAGCTAAAATACCTGCCTTGGACTGATGTGCATGCCGAGCTTCTTTCAGTGCATTTGGGCTTCATTCTTGGCCCACTTTCTCTTGTTAATTGGGCTTATTACGCCGAGAAGCCAAGGAGAAACAGCAGCGAAAGGAAAGCAAAGCAAAGCAAAGTAAAGCAAATCAAATAAAAGAAAACAGTAGCAATGAAATGAAAATTCCGATGGCTTTGTCTTCGTATGATAGAAAGAGAAATAAATAATAATTTCATGGCTATCTGCGCTCTCCCTGTGCGCTGTCAGCGGCATCCACACACCACATGTGGCTCTCGGGGGCCTTGCAGCCCTCCATTAACTGTTGCAGCAGCCACTGCAGCGGCGCCGCCTGTGCCTCAGTTGTCGCCGCATCGCCACTAGAGACACGAGATGTCAGAGTGAAGGCGATGTCCCTTCACTTATAGACAGACTTCTGTCGAGTGCCGCAGTGAGTGGAAAAGTTTTTCTTGTTTGCAAAGCATTTTGTGATCATTCAAGTGGAGAAATTGCCCAAAGGAAAATTGTATTTCCAGTCAAACGAAATAGGGAAGCTGCGAATTCCCCCGGCAATACGCGCAAGACAGCGAATGAGCAGTCAGCTGCTGCCAGACATTAAGTGTACCAGCTACAACATCTGCAATTACTTGTTGAAGGAGGTCGGAGGCCCAGGTCGGAGCCACACGCCCAGTTAAACCAGGCACCAGCTGCTGCCAGGACTGATGTTGCAGTTGCCTGATGCAGTGACAGCGAAACGATTCATGCGAATGTCAGACATGCTAGTACTAGCCAGACACACCAGACAGTTTGTCTGCATGCCACAGGATGCAAAATCATTTAGTTGAAATGCAAAATCTGTCTGCCAGCAGCACACGGAACAGTCAGCACGGCTACAACGGACACTGGGGAGGTAAATACACGACTAAATAAATGGCAGAGTGCGGGTGCCATAAATCAATGTGCTCAATCAATGTGGCCTGGTTAATGCCAAGAGATACAATAATATGACATGGGATGCCTTTTTCTGGGCTGACACACCCTTGACACACATTTCTGGAGGAGTGCCGCCCACAAAAGTTGCTCAAAATATATTCATCTGATGGCAGCTCTACCTGAGACTTTGCAGCACTTTTGCGGGACACTCACTGATTGCGATCTTTAAATACAAATGTTCGCACCCGCTGCCAAGGCCATTTCACTGCCTTTTCTCTGCTTTTGAGGCTCGAATTAAATAAACTGTTCTCTTGGCAGCATTGGGAGGCGGAGTGTTGTGGAAAAGGAAAAACACATTTATCTCGGTTTTCACGCTGTCAGCAGCAACTCAAAAAGGCGACAGTTTGTAAAAGCAGCGAAAGAAAAAAAACAAGAAAACGAAAAATAAATAAAACAAAAAACGGAAAAAAAAGGTGCCCAGGCGACAAGCGAACCGCAAGCAACGGAGCGGAGGGGAACGGAGGGGAACGGAAGGGAACGGAAGCGCCCTGCACAAAGTCAATTTCGAGATTTATTTTTTGCAATTTAACATTTCTGTTACGCCTGTCAACCGACAAATAAAACAAAACCAAACAAAAATCCCAAAGTGAAACAAAACAAAGCAAAACCGCCGAAATATTTCCCAGGCAGAAGTCCTGAGGCAGTCAACCCTCCAGAAATCGCTGGAGCTGTAGCTGTGGTCCCAGATTCAGGCCAGACGCAGACGCCGATGCGGACGCGGAAGGTGAATGCGGTTAAGAAAATAATAATAAATTAAAAGCTTGTGCCCCTCCAGCCGAAAGGTCAAATAATTTCAATAAGACAACAAAAAGTAAGCGAAAGGAGCGACGCGACCGAAAACAAGACCTCTGCAAGCTGGCACGCCTACCCGGCAAGTACACCGCCCCCCGCCCCGCCTCCATCTACTGGAGTCGTAATGAAATGCCGCAAACAAGTTGAAGGCAAAAGCGTTAGTGGATATGGACTTGGGCATACCCTGCGGGCAGCGTCTGTTGGCACAAAAAGCCAACACCAAGAGCAGGAAAATACAAAAATACATAGCTTGAAGGACAGCAAGAGGAGAGGCAAACAAAGGAGAGAGAAATGGATGTAGGAGATAGAAGGATCCTGGGGAATAAAGATAAACCCAACTGATCAGCAAATAAAATTGCTGCAGCTCCCCCAAATACCGAAAATAATCGTCGAAGCTTGCTCCAAATTGTTCACCAGAAAAGAAGGACACACTCTGCCTGGTAGCCGAAAGACTTGCTGAAAATACAAGCAATGTTGCCGATGCTTTTTAAGTATTTTCAATTTCGTTTCTTCAAACTGGAACTTGGCAGTGGATGTGGATGTGGCTGGGGCTGTGGCTGTGGCCCCCCCGTCGCAATTTGCTTTGTACTCGAATTTATTTGGCTTCAGCCGGCCACCGGGAGGCAACAGGGAGGCGACCGGCAGGCGTGGCAAGTGGCACAGAGAATGCAGAGCTAAAGTCAATATGCACAGCGTCCAAGGTCCGAGAGGCTGTGGAAATTTTTGTGGAAATTTGTGTATGTTGCTCTCGAAAGTAATCAGCAAGCAGTTAGCCTCCACCGCCCACAGACCCCCGGGCTGCTGTAGCCGCTTCGTTCTCATTTTTTTCTTTTTTTCATTAATAATAAATTAGGCGCACACCGGAAACGGAAATGCGCGTTGGCAGCCAGCCCAGCAGCCAGCAGCCAGCAACCAGAACAGGAGAAACTTTATTAGTTTTCGTTCAGGGAATATGCAACATTAGGAGGATTCCGCTTTTGCATTTTTCACGAATTAAATTCCACAGATTTTCCACCAGTTTCTTTTCGCTGGCTGATGGTGGTTTTTTTTTCTTGCTGCTTGTTTTTCGCTTGCTCGTCTGTGTGCTCACATGGGAATCCAATTAAATGCGCTGCTAATCCACAGAAAAGCACAGAAAATCACAGAAAATCTCCCGCGCAGCTTGATGCTTGAGTCAATAGAGTAGCAAATGAAGTCTTGGTCTTTATCAGGCAACTGGCATCGCTTCTGCTGAATGATGCACAGCGCGAAATGGGACAGAAATATAGCACGGATCTTTGCCATGATGGTGCAAATATTTTCTCTTGGTGTGCAGAGGGGAGTGAGCATCTTGTCGCCCAGCGACGGGCTGTCTATCCGCGTCTTTTGGTTAGTCAGAGCTTAAAAGCTTGGCTAATAAAAACGGGAATTATGCGTGAGTGTGTGCCGGAACGGGCACGAGGCAGGAGGCATGAGGCATGCGGATGGGCGATATGTAGATGGAACCGGAAATGAAATCGCAGCTGAAGCTGGAGCTGGAGCTGTTGCTGGAGGCAATTAAACGATAAGCTTAATCTACGTTGTCAATTCACACAAAATGCGTAAAGTCGTCAGTCGGGGAGGATTTCAATTAGGGAACGCAAAAATTTCCACCCCCCGCCTTTCCACTATCTACACTATGCACTATGGGAAATTTGACCCCTTTTTCTGGCCAAAACCCATTTTCTAAAAGTCGGAATATTAAAAAAAGTTTTAGTGCAACGCATTCACAATACTTCAATCTTTAGTGCTGCATAACAGAAATCTTGATAGAGGGCGCCACAACAAAGGAATCAGATGATAAACACAGCTGTTTCATTTGCAAGGCACATACTTCTGCAATATTCAGTTTTCTTTGCTAACTTTAAGTGGTCAAAAAACAAAAAATAAACAATATCACTCAAATTTTTGAAATGAATTCCAATCAGTGTGGTTTTAATTATGTGTTTGTGAACTTCTGACGTAGAAAAAACGCGTATTGTCCCCTTAATAGAGCCAAAATGTAAGTAGCCTTGTAAATGCATATTTTTGATAAAGTCTCATCTTGCAAAAGGGATTTAAAGTGAGTCCAGCAGAGTCCATCAACAAGATGTATTGTATATTGTAGAGTATTAAGTTCTTGTTCAAATGAATGTAGTTTAAAATAACACTTTTTACGATTTTGCGAGAAATTTTAATTTTTAGGACATAACCTCAATTTGGAAAACTCCGATTTTTTTGGGAAGAGGTACGTAGCAAGGTTAAAAGTCGCAAAGGAGGATGCTGTGTTGATAAGAAAGAGGTTCTTTAGCGAAAAAAAGATGTCCAAGGCCTATTTTGGGAACAATCTCGAAATAAATTTTACAAATCTGATAGTCTGATACGGTAGTATTGAAAACCTAACAGACGTGTTTCTGCGAGCTATAGGTACTTCTTATCCGATAATTTCTTCAGTGAATTTGGATTAACGTATTCACCGACAGAGGAGAATTCCATTAGAGGTTTTAAGCCTATTATAATGCTCATCAAATCCGGATGGCAGCACGGAGCGTTAAGATGAAAGCTCTTTTAATTAATTAGACTTTAGAACATTTCGAATATAAATACAATATTGAATTGGAAAACGAAGAGCAGGTCTTTTTCTAAGAGGTGTGAAAGGAAAATATATTTCTTACAATACATTATTAATTGTAGTTCATTACAGGCTACAAGATGAATGCGCTTTATATTACTTTCTTCCTTAAAACTGTTTCCCCTTGTTAAAGGCGTGCCACGCCCACTATTGTCCAATAAATATAACCTAATACTGTCACAAAAATGGTTGTTACTTGTTAAACCATTAACTATTAACTAAAAAAATTAGAAAATTTAAATGAGTTAAAAAAAAGGGGCGGTGCCACGCCCTCAATTTTTCTATTTCTAATAGATGTTGGTTCATTTAACCCGATGCAAAAAACAGAAGTTAAATATCTTGCTCCGTTCTTGAGTTATTAATTTTGGCCAGAAAAAGTGGTCAAATTTCCCATAGTGCTATGTATCCACTGTGCGGATGTGGGTGTGTGTGTGTGGCTGTGGCCTTTGCGCATATTTCATGAACACCACACACACACACACAGACACAAACAGACACAAACAGACACACATGCGGACAAGTGGATGCCTGCGGTGGAGGTGGAGTGGGCTGCTGTGTGGACCCACTAAGTGCGGCCAATTAGCACAAAGGCAGAGGAAAGTGTTTCCGTTTAAAAGATGAGAAAGGCGAGCACCTCTCGAGTGACAATTTGCTTAACGTTTAAATTTAGATGCGAGGGCCGAGTCAAGCACCAGATGACCTCGACTGAGGATAAGTCCCAGTCGCAGTCCCAGTCCCACGTAGCATACATTTAAGAGCAGCTCTCCTCTTCTCTCTCTAGTTGTGGTAACTGGTAACTGATTTTGTTTGGCGTTTCGTTGCAGGGTTCTATCACGCAAACTAAAGCCACATCTTGTTGCGGACACCGTTAAGCAGTATATAAGTCGGGCCCAACGCACAACCAAAAAGGGCACCCAAGAGCAACAAAATAACATGGAGTTTTTACGCGGCGTCTATGCGTTTATGCAAGTGAGTAGATCATCGGTGAGTGTCAACTGTTTCCTCTTAACAACTGTACTAATCCATATGAACTTGCTCTACTTTTATACCGCCTTTGGTTCATTGAATGATTATACCATACCATACTCTACTCTACTACTAAACTCAACCTCAATCTCAATCTCAATCCCAAAAAAACCAAAACCAAAACCAATACAAATACAAATTGAGTTTCCATCGAGTAAAAGCAAAGCCAAAACCAAAACAAAAAAAATATACCAAAAAAAATATGTGCTTAAAAAGCAAAAAACAAATCGAATATGTTACTACTACTTTCTACTACATACCTTTTACTACTACTACTACTACCACCACCACTTTTGTAAGCGTTACAAAGTATCGAACAAAAATACCAGATAAATACCAGAAAATACCAGATAAATACCAGATAAATACCAGATAAATACCAGATAAATACCAGAAAATACCAAATATAAAAATAATGAAATAAGTTTCAAATTACACTGTACTGCCCCCACCCACCCAACAAAAGAAACCCCAGAGTACCAAGTGTACCTCCTGCACATCATGTGCAAAGCCACAAAAGAAAAAACTAATTCGTCGTGAAATCCATGTGAGAGAAGCCAAACAGCCTGTGGAGCACAATCTCAACATCAAACTGAATCACAAGTAATCACAAATCACAAATATATATGCATCACCAATCAAATAATAATAATGCAACAGCAACAGCTAAGCGCTGTAATGGACAGCCGTAAATGTCCTTCCAGAACTAGCCTCATCCGTACGAGCTGACCCACCCACCCCCACCCCACAAAAAAAAAAAAAGAAAAACCATTCCATTCTCTCGTTTTTCTTTTAACTCCCGCCATGTTTTTTCTGTTGTTTGCGTTTGAGTTTGGAGGCCGTGACTTTTCAACCATTGCCACATTCCATAACCGAAAGCCATAGCTGATAATGATACCAACAGGGAATGAACAAGAAAGAGCAAAAAAACGAAAGTAATATGAATAATACATAATGATAATAATAATAATAATAATAATAATATACTTACCGTGAGACTTAACATTCTGAGCGAACATTTTCAGCAGATCACAGAACAAAAGCAAACAAACAAATGAACATTCACATAAATTGCAAAAAAAAATGAGAAAAATATATGAAAAAAAAGAGTACGAAAAAAAAATGAAATTAATATGCAAAGCATTCATCAAGTAGGATTTTGAACATGCAAATAACAACAGACAAAGAACAAAAAAAAAAAGAAAAAAACAGAGACAGAAAAAACCCCTTAAAAAAAACGAACCGAAACGAAACGAAAAGAAAGGAAAACCCACAAAGGACCATCCTTAAGAAAATGATGGCCAAGAACAAAGCATCCATCTCTCTCCCTGCCACTCTCTCGCCCGCCCTCACTCTCACATACACTCTCGGCTGCGGCCGGGTGCAAGGCTCGGCCGTGCAGGGCAGAGAGCTGGCAGCGCCATAACAAACCCATTTCTTGCCCATTGTCCATTATAACCATTGTCCAGCCATCCGCCATACCCATCTCTCTCTCTCTCTCGTCTCTATCTCTCTCTCTCTCTCACTCTGTCTGAGCTCTTTCGGAGCTCACCTCTCTCTTTCCCCCAACAGAATATACAGAAAACACACACACCCACACACACACAACATACACAAACACACACACACACACCCACCCACACACTAAAGGCAACACAAGTCTCTGTCTCTGTCTGTCTCCCTCTCTCTCACTGTCTCTCTCTCACTCTCTCTATATATTTTTTGTCTATGTTCAGTTTGATTTTTGATTGTAATTGGCTGTGTAATTGATTGATTGATATGCTTAGCTAAAATCTACAACTATAATTATATCTATAGCTGTATCTATATCTATGTCTCTATGTCTGTCTCCGTTCTTGCTGTTTGTGTGTATTGAACAAATTTTGTTGGCAACAAAAATTATTGTACGATTTTTAACCGTTCTTATAAGTTTAGCTCTAGAACTCTTTGTTTTCTGTGTGCGCGTGTCTACCAGGCTTATGATTTCCCCCACACACACAAGGCACACACTCAGACACATTCAGCCTCAGCCTCAGCCCCAAGCCGGCGTGGCCAAGTCCCTGCCCCTGTCCCTGTACCTGTCCCTGTACCCCTGGCCCTAATCTTTCTCTAATCCATATAGTAACTACATGTACATGCCTTTCTCTGTCCAAGAAGGGTAACATATAATTTAAAACAAATGCTTTATTCTCTATATATATATATATCAACCGAAAAACACACAAACGAACCCAATAAACCAAACCGAACCGAACCGAATCGAATCGAAACTGAAACCACAATAAAGGTTGACTACAGCAACAGCAGCAGCAGCAGCAGCAACGTAAGCGGAGCGTACGGAAACGGAAACGGTGAAGCCAGCGGCTTCAGCGGTTATGAGGCAACAACCCTGCCAAGCAGCGACGAGCCGGCGACGATCTCATCCAGAAGATCAGCGAGAACTGCGAACAGCGCAATCAGGACAATAAGGACAGAGACAGAGGCAACAGCGGCCACAACAGCAACGGCCGAGGAGGCTGCCGCCACATGGCCTGGCCAAGCGCCCTTGCAGCAGACCAAATCCAAGACCAGCAGTCCTGCCCAGAGTCGCCAGGTCGTCCAGACAACAGCAGCAGCAACAGCAGCAGCAGCAGCAACAGGAACTGCAGACAGTTGAGAGTGCGGCAAAAATGTGGGCCATCGATGCCAGCGTTAATCAAGCGAGAACTATGTCGGGAAGAACAATATGAATAGCGAACGAACACGAATGAATGAATAATGCTAACGAATGTGATAACTCGTATGTATATATAGCCACGTATATCCATGTATAACAATTATTTACATATGAACTTGCAAGCAGAAAACCAAAACCAAAACCAAAAACAAAAACAAATTAAAAACAAAATCAAATCAAACGATAAATCGTGACACAATAAAGATAACGATGACGATGACGATATCGATAATTTAGCACTCTAAAGTAAAAATAAAACAAAAACTCACATAAAGTAAAATCAAAGAAAACAGGGCAACTATCAATAGGTGGCCTTAGATTGTGTGACTGAGATTTAGGAATGAAATCAAAATCGATCAAGCGATAAGTCAATAAAAAGCGATAGCCGGCTAACCGGATAACCGATAAGCGATAAGCAATAATCGAGCAACGATCAACGACGATAGAACGTGCAATCAAAAAGTATATCTAACAGAAAAATAATCGAATAAAATCGAACCAGAAAAGCCAGAAACCGAAACCGAAACCAGAAACAGAACTGCAACGAGAAGGCCTACCAAGCCAGAGTCGAGAACAGCTGCTCCACAACTGCTCTGCACCCCCGAAGGGTTGGTGGTGCGTGTGTGTGTGTGTGGTGTGCCCACGCGGGGGCGCCCATCCCCCCACCCCGCTAACGCAAAGTGATAGAAAATGGTAATTACAAAACAAGCAATTCTAGTTCATTTACCACTAAAACTAACCCCACAACAACCTCACACCTCCACCTCTCAACCCCTCTACCACTCCACCCAAAAAAAGAAAACGAAACAAAACCCCATAATCAAGTTCAGCTCAGTTTCGATTCCCCCCCAACCCATCTGAAGGTGGCCCAATCCAAACCGAAAACCGAAAAGGAAGAGTCACTCGAATGTCCCACCCGAATACCCCCTCTCTCTCTCTCTATCTCTATCTCTATCTGTCTATTACACTTTGTTTTACACACCTGATCTATGCGTTGTTTTTGCCTTATAAATATTGCATATACGTATCGTAGATTATTATTAGCTCAAATTACGCTTATTTATTTTATAATTTTTGGTTTAACTTACGAGTCTCCCCCCCATTTCCCACTAGCTGCACGGGACGCCAACTGGCGGCCCACAAACCTTTGGTTATTATCATTAACTTTGCTTTGGCTTTTTGTCGAATTTCGATTCAATCTGTCTCTCCTATCTCTCTCTCTCTCTCTCTCTCTCTCCCTCTCTATCTTCTCTCACTCTCTTGTTCAGTGATTTTGTTTGATTGTGTTTAACTCGAGTAGAGCCCGCGGTATCCAGGAACCAGAACCACACAACTGAAAAACTGTTGCAAAAAACAGAAAACAGAAAACAGAACAGAACAGAGCAAGGGGATGTTGCAAATTCAATAATCGTCTATCGATATTTTATCAAAAAAAGAAAGAAAAAATGCAGCCGTACCGTACCGCGTAGGACACCCACCAGCTAAAGCCGACATGAAACATAACCCAACGACAACAGATTGCTCGCCTGCTACCACAAAATATGCTGTCAACGTCAGCGATTGAAACGAAAACCGCAAAAGCGAAAGCCGCACTGCCATAAAGAATCACAAAAAACATAAACCAAATAATCAATGAAATAAAAATTACAAAAATTAATAGCTACTCAAATGAAACCAAACTGAAAGCCAAATCAAATTTAATACAAAATGATGTTTGTGAGAAAAAAAAAAGAAAAGAAAAACCCAGCGTGTATCTCTATTTGTCACCCTTTAAACCTCTCTCTAAAACACACTCTCGATACTCTAGATACTCGTGTGTATATTTGTATCTCTCTTTCTCTCTCTGTCTCTCTCTCTCCGCCCCACTCAAAGCTATAACTTTAACTATATAATTGATCCGATCTCTGATCTGAGCACACAAACACTTACAAACACACACACACGCACAGACAGAATCCAGTAATATCTACAGATTTGTAAAAGTATAGTAAAGTGTTGCCGAAGTGCGGCGACAGCCGACAACGATCAGTGGTACTGATCGGCACGCAACTGAACTGAACGAAAGCTAAAGCTAAAGCTAAAGCTCAGCCAAAGTTAATTTTCATTTGATTTCAATTATGATTTTCCACATCTATCAATAACGATGACTATTTATGCGTATCTAACTAAGTAAATCCAAATCGAAATTAAGTAGGTCTGGCCTTAATGCCAAGCAAAGCCGATAAAAACAGCCGAAGCCAAACTTGCTTACATACGAGACGGGCAGCCGATATCTGAGAACTAAAGGTAGCCCTAAAATAGCTCTATTGCCGCGTATATGGTGTTCTGTGTAAATATATATTTTGCCAAAAAAAAAACAATCGAATGCGACGATCCTTCCGAAAGACGAAACCAAAAACACATAAAAGCAAACTTGAAATTGAGCAAAACAAAAAAAAGAAAAACCTCCCCATATGGAACTATCGCCAAGAACCAACAAAATAAATCAACCCCCCTCTCTCTCTCTCTCTCTCACTCACTCTTTGTCGCTCTCTCTCTGTCTCTCTCTCTCTCTCTTATTCTCTCTCTCTCTCTGTTACTCTCTCAGTCCAGAAGCCTGAAAACCTCAACCTGAACTATAGATAAATAAAACCTTGAAACAAAACTTTTCTTTAAATTCGATGCCAGAAAAAAAGTAAACAAAAAATAACAAAAAAAAAATATAGCTATGATTCCACTTTGATTCCACTTTGGCTACCCAACCCCCACACCGCGCACAGATCCCTGCAGATCCCCAAGCCCACCCACCCACACATTTGGCAAGAAAAGTTATTAATTTGAGAATATATTTTTTGGTTTGTTTTGTTTTTGTACCTACGCCCTGTCACACACACACACACACACACACCTCTCTTCTTATTCCAACAAGCTCCCCTGTCCGACCGCCCACCCCCACCCAAAAGTAGTTAAAACCAATCAATCCAAAAACCAAAACAATGCCCAAACCAAAACCAAAGAAAAAAAACCAAAAAACCAAACCCAAACCCCCAAACCCAAATAACAAATTGCACGTGTCTTAAGCCGTAACTAACAACTCAATCAATTGCAGTCTCTTGTGTTCTATAATATGCATACCATATCTATATCTATATGCTACTACTGTACCCAACTGTATCATTTGTTGTATTGTTTGTCGGATCCTTGTAGTAGCGTAACGTACACGGAAATGTTTCAATCAGCAGATCAACAAAACAAATCAAAACAAATCAAAACCAAAACCAAAACCAAAAACCAAACGTACCTTACCATATATCGTAAACGTATCGTAATCAATCAATATCTACTACTCGTATTGCGGCATTTGTGGTATTGTATCCGTATCCGTATTCGTATTATCAAGTGCAAATCCTTATCTACTAAATACTTACCAACTAAGCAAGAAATATGCCAGCATACATACATAAATACATATGGACGTACAGTCGCGTTCGCGTGCATGCGAAATTCAGATGTCTATCGAAACGGGCTTAAATTTAATTTATTAATTTTCATAAGAGATAAAAATATAATATAAATAAAAAAAGCAAGCACCCAATTATCAGTATTTATTATTAAAAATTTCGATTATATCCGATTAAATTTCTCGAATGTTATCGATTTCAAACTCACAATCGATTGCACTAGATCGCTACGTATTCATGTGGGTATGTATGTATGCGTGAATGTATGTGTGTACGCATCCAAACATAAGTATGTCGCATTGTGTATGTGTATGCTTGTCCGTATGTGTATGTGTAATCAGTTGTACGTACGTATATCGGTGTAGATTTGTTTACTATAATTTCAGTTGAGTTCTTTCTTTTGCCTTCAATTAACAATCGACTAATGATTTCTTATCAACTGATTGCACCGAGCAAAAACGATTTTATTGTTTAATTTCCAATTAATAATAATCGCAATCGCAATCCTAATCGATTTTGCATTTGTTTTTCTTATCGTTTGCCTCTTTTGCGTTTCGTTTCCTAATTTTATTTTGTATTATTATTATTATTATTATTATAATAATGAGCAGTGCAGCGAGCTGTCGATTCGACGATGCAACGCTGAAGATGGAACAGAATCGAAGAGAAGCAACAACTATCGTACTCAACACCATCTATATATACATATCTACTATATATACTACTATCTACTCGTACTCGTACTCAAACTAAATATATCTATAGCCATACTCTATATACATACATACACATATACATACAAATATACATATATATATCTATATGCATATCTCAACATATATATCTATATATCTATCTAAAAGAACAAACAAAAAAAACCAAACCAAACCAAACAAAACAAAAAATTACAATACAATAAATATTATTCATAATACCAAAAAGTAGTTGTCGTTGTTGATGTTGTTGAAAATGTGCAATTTTAATTGATTGAAAACGCAAAAAAAACAAAACAAATACCAAAACTAAGTACCAAAGCAGCAAACTGCAAACAAATCCATTTTTTTTGACGAATGCCAAAAAACAAAAGCAAAACTGTAACTGTATACAAAATAATACCATAATCAAGTACAAACGAATAGAGGCCGGTTCGAGAGCCAAAAAGTATGCAGCAGTATTCTTTTTGCGCTGGCGTTTTTTGCGAACACTTTGTTTTTGAGAAAAGAAAATAATACCAGCAATATGATGAAGCAGAGGTGGAAATTCTATGCCGGTACTTATCACCGTAATCGTAATCGTAACTCCCCTCACAAAACCGAACCAGCCACACCACCAAAGAACAAAAAGTCCTTCTAGAAAAATACCAAACAAATTTCTCTCTCACTCTCTCTCTCTCTCTCTCTCTCTCTCTCTGTGTCTCTTGTCTGTCTCTCACTCAAGAAAAAAAAAATGCTAATTTCAATGTTTTTGTGTGTGTGCGTGTGTAGCGTGCGCTTGTGTGTGTAAATTCAATTGTATTAAATTTGGTTATTAACTAAACGAAAAAAGCGATATATACGTACTACTTATATAAAACCGACAATTGATATTAAAGAACAAAAAAAGAAAAATAAGAAAAAAAAGCGAAAAAAAGCGAAAAAAAAAATACCAACTGCTAAGCGGACAGGCAGCATATATGTTGGCAATCGAGCAATTTCTGTGTAGAATCATCAACGTATCTCTGTCTCTAGCCCACTCTCACTCTCTCTCTCTCTCTCTCTCTCTGTCTAACAAACTCTGTCTCACTGCGTCTCAATCCCTCGCTCTCTCTCTCGCTCTCTCTCTCTCTGAAAATATCTCGATCTGTGTGTATCTCTCCCCTCACTTAAGACGATAATTTTAGTTTAGTTCAGAGATATCAAGATTTGTTTTTTGTTTTAATTTTGAAATTTCGATAAACGAGAATAACAGAAAAACCAAAAATGAAGAATCACCAAAGTGTAAAAAAGAAAAACAAAACAAAACCAAACCAAACCGAAAATAAAACAAATGCAAACCCCACAGTAAAACATGAACATATTATACCAACTATACCTATGCCATATACTACCAAATATACCCCCCATATACTAACCGAAACAAACTATTTACTCCAACTAAACTATAAACTATACTATACTCGAACTAATGCTAAGCCAAGTACTATCTATATACCTGTTCGATGTGCAACTTGCGCCACAGAGACACAAATGACACCAACCGCAAAAAAAGAACACCCAGTAGAACGACACTCTGAAGCAATATGATTTTTATGCCACACACGAAAAACACCGAAATATATATTGCATATCTGTATGATAGACCAATCCACACTTACACACACCTACACACTTACACTTACACGCTACTATATGTATCTAACTATCTGCTATATAGATGACTATCTATCTATCCATCTATTGTACAAAATACTATAAGTAAGTTGAATACTGAAAGGCGAGCAGTTTCGGTTGCCGCTTTGCTGCAAATTGCCTTCGCTTAACTTTGTTGTTTGCATTTTGTTGGACAGCTTTGGCAACCCTGGCTTACACGATACCCCCCACTCAAACCCGCCCCACAAACACTACTAATCTATACTGTATGAGGGAAGCATGCCTACACTTTATTGTACACTCTTTGCGCCGCTCTCTGTGTATTTCCCTGAGAGCAAAGACCCCCCAAAAAACAAAAGAAATTCTTTCACTCAATTGCACGTAACTCAAGATATTTTCATTTCTACTGACAACTTTTTTGTGGCACGTAATTAAAGTTTATAATTTGTTGTATGTAAGTTTTGTCTTGCCTTTTGTCGAAACTTTGCCTGAGTGAGATCTGAGGCCCAGGCCCAGGCACTGGCACCCTCCGGCCTTGACATGTGTAAATAAGCCCCCATCCCCCCACCACCAAGTATTTTATTGAGAAAAAAAAAGAACCCCTTTAAACAGAAACAAAGTCTAACTGAAGTATGAGTAAAATATAATTCAATTGCAAAACGGATTGACTAACACACACACAGACACCGAACACCTATACCTAAATACTAAATAAATACACACACACACACACACAGACACACACACAGCCACACACAAAATATCGTATCTATAATCCAACGTATTTGTATATTGCATAAGAGAAGCATCAAGTCTGCCTGAAAAAACCCAAATAAAAACTGAATTTTCCACCTCTTACACGAACACACAAACATAGATAATAGATACACACACACACACTTGTACTTGTACACTTGCAGTCCCCACACACTAATCTGCAAAAGGTTGCTACCCCACCCCCACACCCAGGCCCAGCCCCAGCCACAGCCACAGCCCCTTGTCCAGCCTTCGCCCATCCGAGAATGTTGTTTGTTTCCACATTTTCTCCCTTTTGAGTTTGATTTTTGCTGAAGTTTCCAACCATTGTTCGTTTAAGTCGCCAATTTAAAGTCAACTCCAATGATCTGTAGCCGAGTAGGTAGTCGTGGGGTCGGTGGGGAGGACAGGCAGGCAGTCACTGATGGGCATCTGTCCTTGTTGGTTGCTTGTTTATTGCCACCAGGCACTTGGCACTTGGCACTTGGCTGTTCGCTGCTTCCCCTCGGCTCGTGCCCGTTGCCGCTTGCCTCTTGGCACTGGGGAGAGGCACCTCTTGGCTCTTCTGGTGCCTTCAATTTATTATTGACTTTGCTGCAAGAGTTCTCAGACGCATCCTAATGAAGCGTAAGTGGCAAGCACTGCGGCAAGGCCCATAACAATAACAGCATAGCACAGCTCAAGCACAAGCACAGGCAAAAGCCTGTGCAAGTCGCCTGCCTCCTTGTAGCAAAGCTTATTTTTATTGCCCAAAATATATTGCCAATGTTGTTCTAATAGCAGAAACGAGCTTCCCCCAGTCAGTGCCTAGCAGTCAGCAGTGGCAGCAGGCAGCAGGCGGCAGGCAGCAGGCAGCAAGCGGCAGTAACAGTCAGTGGCACTGGCACTGGCACTGGCAGTCTGCAGGCATCATTGGATGGTATGGGAATGGGAATGGGCATGGGATAGCGAATGGAACTGGGCATAAAATTCATTGTTATGGTTACTGGGCATAAGTCAGTCACTCGCACATAGAAATCGCTGGAGTCGCCGTCGCCGTCATCGTCGTCGTCGTCGTCGTCAACTATGACTACATAGACCTCCCTCCTTCAGCCGCTCCACACATTTTGTTAATCAGCCCCGAGTAAGCCAGTCCAGCGCACATGATACTTATTACACAAGCTACTTACACACTCAAGTCAGTCCGGCACGGGACGGGTAAATAATATGTGAATGGGTGTAAGGATAGAGATAGGGCCAGTCATTGTTCATCCGCTAGGGCTGAATTTCATTATAGCCCAAGGGTGCATTTGGGTAGATTGGTTTGGTCAAGAGGGATAGCCGCAGACAGGGACAGGAGGGAACTGCTGTCCGCTGATTGCCACAGCGCGTGCCAGAAGTCCAAGACACATACAATTTTTTGTGGGTGAAAAATCAGCAACGAAAAACGTTAATTATCGCGGGAATCAGTTTTTGGGTTCTGCTGGCAGGACTTGTACAGGGTATGCCGCAGTCGTATTCACCGTCCGACCGTCTTCCTGTTTCCTCTTTCCATTGGCTTCTGCTTCAAGGCCCCCCCTGTTTTTGCTTTGCTTTCGTTTGGATTTCGTTTCGTAGACATTTTCGGTTTACTGTTTTAGTTATGTTTTGATTTACGCCTTTCAATGCTCATCATCCGTCTCTATGTCTCATTTTCCCACAACTCTCCCAACTTTCACTCTCCAGACCTATTGTGCCCCACTCTCTATGTCTCTCTCTGTCTCTCCCTCTATCTCTCCACTCTCTCTCTCTCCACTCTCTCTGTCGTTTATATTTAATATGTTTTTTTCGTCTAGTGTGTGTTTATCCCAAAGTCTAGAACCCAGACCAGACCCTGGAAAGTGCCTCTTACAGAAAAGACAAACCAGAAACCAGAAACCAAAGTAAACGCCTCACCTAAACATTGTAGTCTCTGCTAAACGATTGATTAACTAACTCAAGTTTAAAAACCAAAACCAAAAAGCCAATTCGGACCCACCATCATTCCAGAACTCACGCAAAATCTAATCCAAAAATCCAAAAAAAAAAAAGGAAAAAAAAAATACCGCTGTGAAAATTGTGACGAAAGTAATGCCAAAAAATGCCTCTCTGCCTCTCACCAAAAATCACAAAAAAACGATCGAATCGATGCAATGCAAAATAAAAACAAAACAAAAACAAGAAACAAAAAAACATTTAAACAATTACAAAAGACAAACAAAAACAAAAGACAGCTAAATGTGAAACACGCCAAGCACAGGACACGAGTCACCAAAACCAAAACCAAAAACAAAAACAAAAGAAACCAAACACGAAAGTCACGAGTTCACGAATCACTCACGAGTCACGACTCCAAAAGTCACAAAAAGTCACCAAAAGTCACGAATCAGCGAATGCCATAAGCCGAGCAGCAACTTAGTCGAACACGAAAGCTTCCCAGCAATCACCCAGCCACTCCAGCAAGACACTCGGTTCAAGAACCCTCTTCCCCATCCATCCCAGTCCGTTACACACTTCCCGTATGATTTTACTTGCTCTCTCTCCTCTGTCCTTGTCCTGCTTTGTCTTTCGTTGAACACACACTGCCACAATCAAGCTCTGTCTGTCTCTCTCTCTCTCTCACGTATCACGCCGCTCTCTGTCACACGTTAGCTCGCTCTCACCTGGTCACACCAGCTCACTCACTCACTCTCACTCTTTGGAATGGCCAAGTCAAGTACCACTCACTCACTCGACGCTAACGAAGCTAAGAAACCCACCCGCCCCGTGTCTTCGACTGCTAGGATAAGCCAAGCTCAACTGTACCGTACCACTCTCTCTCTAACAATCTATCTATCCCTCGCTCTCTCTTTAGGCATAAGTATACTTGTCTCCCACCAACACTTCAAACAGAAAAACAAAGCTAAATCGAAATTAAACAACAAGTCAATTAAATCTATACACGTAAAAAGCAGAAGCCGAAAATAAAACCTAAAGATAATTGAATAAATAACTATGTAAAATCACTCACTAGCTATCTATCTCTCTCTCTCTCTATTCAATCACTCAATCACGAAATCACTTACTCACCAAAAAAAAAAACGTCACTCGAATTTGTCTCTCTCTCTCTCTCACGCAATATCACGACTCTCACCTTGCCCTCCACCTCACCAAAAAAAAAAAAAAAAGATAAGCAAAAGAAAATCAGCTAAGCAAAAGAAAAGCAAGCGTAACCAAAACCAAAACCAGTACCAAAACCAAACCAAAAACCGAAACCAAAAAACCAAAAACCAATAAAGCAACTATAAATGATAAAACCAGACACTTAGCAATATATATATATATATATATATATATATCTATCGACATGTATGTATGTATCTCTGTCAGCTTTAAGTATATGAAAAAGAAGTAAACCAGCAAAAGAAACCAAACTAAAGCTAAACGCCACCAGAAACAAAACCAAACCAAACCACAAAACTCAAGCCAAGTCAGCTGCAGACAACAAAACTCCAAACTCCAAACTGCAAAATGGCCAGCAGCACACACCACCTACTACTACAGCCAAAGAAACAACAAACAGCAACAGTAACAAGAAACAAAGAACAAGAAAACAAAACAGAGATCCGAAACAAACAAAAACTATATACCATATCTAGATCTTTATACCATAAACAATAGCTAGCAATATACTCTCTCTCTCTCACACGCTCTCTGTCTGTTTCTTTATATCAAACCCAGATGTAATCGAGAAAGTTTTGATTTTAGTTTTCGAAATTAAACACAAGAACAAACTACAACAAAAAAACAACAACAAGAGATATATACCACAGTCAACACTCAGACACAGCAAAATAATAATGAAACAAAAAAAAAGGATAACGAAGAACCCGCTTAACCGAAATAGCAAAGCTAAGAAAACCAAAGATAGAGCGAAATGAACCATTGAGCAATTAATGCTTTGATCGTTCTGTGTCAGGGGAACCGAATATACTCGTATGCAAATACGTGTATCGATCGGTAGCTAAACACACTTCGATCTTTAAGCAAGAAATCAAAACCAAAACCGAAACCAAAAACCGAACCGAACACAGCGCCCAGCCCACTGAGCCTTAGAACCCAAGCTTTTGCAGCGCTATCTGTCTCTACCTATACCACACGCTCACTAAATAAATATATATCTATACCTCTCTCTCTCTCTCTAAACATATCTATCTCAGTATATATAATATATATATGTATCTCTCTATATCGCTCTCTATGTCTGTTTGTCTCACTCTAACTTGTGTATTGTGTTTGATTTTATTAGAATATAAACGTAAACAAATTTTTAAACATTTTATATAAGCAGTTCTCTCTCGTACATTTTCGCCACATTCAATTCAATTCAATTCAATTCAATCTGCAGCTCACATAGATTTTTCACCACCTATAATACCTAATTCAATTAACATTCAACTATATATTTAATTAATTTCTATATTGTACCCAACCTCACTCACTCACTCGATCACTTCACTCTATATCTCTCTGTTTCGAACTCTCTATCACTCTCTCTCTCTCTCTCTCTATCTCTCTGTCTCTCGCGATCACACACACGAAAGCTCACCAAACACACCCACCAAACACCCACCAATTCACCAACACCAACACCACCGATCACGATCACAGCCTATCACAAGAAACTCACTCAGCCACCAATATCACGATCACGATCACGATAACAATGCGATTTCGATCTCGATCTCGATCACTATCACTGTCACCACAACTCACGAACAAGCGCAGCTTTGTGGCTGTTGCACAAAATGTTTTTCTCTCACCCCACAAATCACAACAGATAAAAAATGATCACCACCGATCACAGATCACAGATCACCGATCACCGATCACTGACCGATCAATTCACTGCTCTCACCACTGCAGCAATAATTTCAGACTCAGTATTCACCACTTAAAGTATTAACTAACAAGAACTCAACTCACCTTTGCCACCAAAGCCGAAACGATACAAAGAACCACAAATCAAATCAAATCAACTCCAAATCCAAATTCCAATTCGTTTTCCAACACCAAAACCGATCAAGAAAACCGATTCCAGAAACCAACAAACCAACCACTCACTCTGAACCACCGAATCACTCAACCAATTAAATGCATTCAATTCCGATTCAATTCTCAAATTCTCAAATTCTGAAGCCATTATCGAAATTTCACAGGTCTCTCTTCACATTCTCTCTCTCAATTTCTCAATCTCAGTCTCAGTCTCAATCTCTGTCTCTCGCTCTCTGTGTATTCCAAGTTTTTGGTTTGCCTTATTTGTTAACCAATTTCAAACATAATAACCCGTCAGTTAGTCAGTCAGCAAATCGAATCAGTCAGTCAACATTTGGAAAAATATCAATTAAGTGGTCATCGTTAGAAAACAAGAAAATTCGATAGCCAAATTTGAAGCAAAGTTCTATTGGTTAAGCTAAAAGAAACAACAAGTAGAAGCGGTAGAAAGCCACTCTCAATCTCTCATTTCTCTTCTCATTTTCAATCCAATCTTCAATTAATCACTTCAGTGGCCCCCCCCACCCCATTCAAATGCAATCGAATCTCGAAATTTGCATTCCCAGACAGTCAGTTCAATCACTTTTCGTTTCTCTCACACCTCTCTCAACCTCTCAATCTCGCTCTCTCTCTCGCTCTCTCTCTATATATATATCTATCTCTCTATCTGTTTCACATACACACAAATCTTAGTTTTTATTTTTAGTTGTTTTTCCTTTTCGTTTTTGTGTTACAAATAAAGGGCTAATGAAGAACCAACCAGTCGAAACAATTGCTGTGACACCTTACTATACTTACTTGCTTAGAATAACCAAAAGAAAGAAAAACAAAAAGAAAAAAGTAAGCCGGTTAAAGCCGACATGAATTCGAGAATACTCAAGATGCAAATTGTATTTATTTCGCATTAATTTTAATACCCACAAACAAGGCTCTGCTCGCTGGTCCGCCTTCAAGTTGAACAGATGGAAGATCGATCACAGCCATACGTTCAGAGTTCAGCTTGAAAGCGGAACGGCAACGGGCATCCAATCTGAAAATAAAACTTTGTACTGTGTCTGGAGCAAGTTTTTACCACCCCCACCCCCAACCGCGCCCCTCATATTAATTTGTAAGCGAGAGTTAACTAGATAATTGTAAGGCCCCTAAAACAGAAACAAAAAGAAAAATACAGAACAGAACAGAAAAGAAATGGTTGAAACGAGTTGAATTACGTACCAATCCATATCTACCATGTATACATTATGTACGTGTGTGTATATAACCAGATAACCCCCCAGATATGAAAAGCACCCGAGTACTATTCGAGCATAGTCCTCGACTTCATATTCAGAACAGACATAGCAAAAGTTTTGCGCTCCAGAAAAGTTTCTCATCATCAGTTTGATTTTTTTCGTTTCGTTTTTACTTTCGATCGATTTACTTGAGCCACTGTCACGACCGTCAATAATAATGTTCTTTCTCTTCGCCCAATCCAAACCAAACCAAACAAAAAATATAAACCAAAAAATCAATTCACACACAACATAAAACACAACTCTGCGGTATCGATAACGATGGCTCGATAACAGGTGTCTCATGTCAAAATCGATTCACCTGTTTTTCGCCTGCACACCAACGCAACGGTTATATTACTGATCACATTCTCGATTGCTGTGACGACGCGGCAGTACGTAGGAAATCCCATAGACTGTGTACACACAAGGTGAGTCTGAATCAGCCGAATATCCTTTAATCAATCCACTCTAACATTTATATTTATTCATGCTTGGCACACAGAGACATTCCCGAAGATGTTCTCAACACATATTGTTGGATACACTCAACGTATACAGTGGTCGATGCGTTTATGAAGAAGCAAGGTTCCGAGGTGCCTTTTCCCGGAGTTCACAATTCACAGGGGCGTGGCCCTCTAACAATAAAGCACACAAAATATTATCAATGGGTAGCGTTTACACTATTTTTTCAGGTAAGTTCAATATCATCCAAAACTTCATTTCCCTCTCTCTCTCTTACTCGCAACGCTAAAAGCCTAAAAGCTTTCAGCTTTGACTGGAAATGCTTTCCCCGTGGCTTTGGAACTGTCTAAAAGCTGCTCTAAGCTTTGTGCTTTCCCCCGAACTTTCGTCTGGCATATTTTGTGCACTATCTGTGGAAAATTTGAAAGCTTTTGGGTTGTGTGAACATTTTGATTGTGAACTTTGCTGTTTATTTCGAGTTAACGGTAAAAGCTAACAGCTGATGGTTTTGGGCATTATTTCTCGGGGCTGTGTCAGTCTGTAAATTACGCTCATATTTGTCTCTTTTCTGCGTAGTCTCTAGCAGAGTAGGATAAAAGCTGATAGGAAACAGAAACAAAACGAAGTTCGCTTTGTGGATGATTATTTCGTGTGAATGATTTACTCGGATGGAAGGGTGGGGTCGTCTACGACCCACGGCGAAGGTTAGCCAGATCTTCGACACGTGTCGCCATTGATGACATATGCATAAGGAAAGTATGGGAGCAAGCAAAGAACACAACAAAGCATGGGAACACTAACATATTCTGAACGATTCGTTAGATAATATTCCCTAAATTGGTTGCAGGGGAAGTCTCATGCCACAGTGAAAGCGATTCTTTCTTTGCAAAAGAAACAAAAGTCCGTGTGGAGTGCTGATAAGAGGCGGTTCCCCCCAGCAACTTGCAATGTTTGCCCAAGTGCCAGCTGCAGCTGCTGCAAATCGGTTCTCCCTCTCCCACTCAGACCCACGAGCTGATCAAGCAGTGCTCAAGCAGTGCCCAGGCCTTACGAAAGTACGAAATGGAATTAAAGAGTTTCCATTTAAATAAGTTCAGTAATTTTAAGGAACAATTATTTTCTTTTATTAATGTTTATTTCATTTATAAATGAATTAATTTATTAATTAATACCTCAACATTATTACCTTATAATTATCTACTTGAATTACGCTCGCTCTGAGGTCTGCATTGATTATTGGGGAAACTGGGGAATTTCACTAGGGAGCCTCACATTTTGCAGCTGAGCTAGGAATAGAGGATGCTGAAGAGGGGTGTGTTTGCATGTGAGTATGTGTTTCTGTGTGTGGCTGTGTGTGGTTGTGGGGTTGTGTGAGCCGCCGTCTAGCCAACCGCATGGGAATCGCGTTTTGTCATCATCAACAATGACCTTTCGCACGGTGCTGGGCCTTGTCGCGGCCTTTTGTTTGCCATCATAAAATTCTGCGGCTGATGACGATGATGACGATGATGACGATGACAGATTAATGCGACACAGACGCTGCAGTTGCCACAGCCAGCAGCAGCAGTACCTCCCATACCCCGCCGAACACACTGCACTGCTCTACCGACGCCCAACTCCTGCTCTGCGCTGCATTTTTGTGCATAATGATGATGTTTCGTGTGCAGCACGGTTTCCGGAGCACCGAATCCAGAGAAGTGTGGGCAACTATTTTTGGACGCTTTCTCCAGTTCTGCGTCGCGCCCCGTCCCTGGCTGTTATTATATTTTCGATGCCGTTGTCTGCTCTATTTTTGTTAAAAAACCAGAAGAAAAAAAACGAAACGGGGGGAGTGCGAGGGCAGAATGGGAATGCAATCGCTTGACCCCGTTTAAACCTCACCGATGGGATCGGGCAGTGCCTATGGCTCCCACTTGATTGGCTGGGAGCGGTTCTGCGTTCTCTCTCTGGGCTTCTGGCAGGTTTCTCCTCAATGCGAACGTCTTTTATCAATTTTATGCGCAGTGTTTGCCTGTTATTTCGATTAATTTTATTTATTTACGCCGCTATCCCGCGGCGTCTGAGGGTGCTGAAAAAATTATAATTTATGTTCTGAGTGTGGCCGGCCATCGCAGCCCAGCCCAGCCCAGCCCCATGTGTGGGTCCCCTGGGGAATACCCAAGGAGCCCCTGCCCATGCCCCTGCCCCTGCCCCTGCCCCAGCCCATGAGCCGCGGCGTCTCGTTAAATTTGTGTGGTATACAATTTTACAAATCATATTTCTTTTCGATCGCAACAAGAACTGACGCAACCATTTGACATCGCTCATAAAATCTGCGTGTGCGGCTCCTTCGGTCGGATCATAAAATCATAACGAGGCAGAGGTGCCGATGGACGGTGGGTGGCAGTGGCAGTGGCCCAGAACAACAGCACGGCAACATGCCACCACCAACTAGTTCATCAAAGTGTTTTTTCTTTTCTTCTTTTCTTGTCGGTTTGGTGTGCAACATGAAACTACATTAAAGTGGCAAAATTACTGCCCGCTGCGGTAGATCACAGATTTCTGTCAATAAACCGGGAAACTCGAAAGACTTGCCAGCGAGGGCTGCTGTACGAGTGGCATAAGATGGCAGGCAGATTCTTTTGGGATGCGTCCTCTATTACAGAATTTCTGCCTGAGAATTCCTAATTTAAATACGCATTTTTCACAGTCAAACTTCTCGCTGAAGTGTCTTCCATTGAGGCTTAAGTTTGCCTTTAGCTTTAATGCAGATCGAAGGCTACACATTGGAGGCTACTCGAGAGCAGGAGGAGACTCGTGACTAATTGCAATGCTTTTGTACACTGGGCTGGGGCTGGGGCTGTGGCTGGGGCTGTACCTTGGACCCTTTTCGTTGTGTGGTGTCTTGCACTCGGATCTTAATGCAACATTTGGCGCTGGGCCCATGCATTTTGTTTTATTCGTCTGTCTATTCGACTGTCATATCCGGGTAATGCTTGCAGTGTGCATTAATGAGGCAAGGCCTTTCCGGACATTGTCTCAGCCAGCAGCAGAAATGGCAAAAAGAAACAGCAGCAGCAGCAGCGACTGTCTGCTCTAAGCCAGGGCCAAGAAAACATCTCTTAATGGCCGAATTATGCAGAGGGATCTGCTCGGCCATTGTCTTAGGACGACGACGACGATGACGATGACTATGCTAGGCGTCTCACGTAGTGCCTCAAACCAATTGAATTTTGATGGCCATCCTCCATTTGCCATACTCAAATTGAGCATTTCCCCGCTTCGCCGTGCCAGCTGCCCCTCGCATTGTGTGGTGTCTGCGGGCGGCAGCTGTACATCATGCAGATGGGAAGGAGCTGGAGCTGGAGAGATGCCTCTGACAACTTAATCAAATCGGCAAACGGATATGGCAGACAGACAGTTTTTATTTCCATAACTCCAGCTGTGACAATGCCCGCCATAAAACTCCAATTGATATGCCCCGCATGATGTCTAGGCGCAAAAATCAAAATACGCATAAATTCCATCTCCATTCTGGCATGCCATGTCGCATGTTGCATGTCCAATGTCCCATGTCTCATGTCCAATGTCCCATCTCCAATGTCTCATGTCCTGGACAGGACAAAGAGCTTTGTCTGCCTGATTGCAGCAATAATGAGCGGAAGTCGCACAAATAACAACGCGCCAAGCAGCCACATGCTGGCACAACAATACAAGTGGGCGGCAGCCCTGCGACGCGCCACTCCACCCACACCCATCGCGTGTGCTGTCCATTTCATTTACTCTGCTCCAAGTCATCCTCCAGCTCCAGCTCCAGTTTCAGTTACAGTTCCAGCTGCAGGTCCAGCCTCAGCTCCTCCAACTACTCCTTCTTCAGCTGTTGTCTGCTCAGTCTGTTGTCGCTTCAAATCATTGGGTATCGGGTCTTGCTCGGGCTGTCGCCGTCGTTGTCGTTGTCGCCGCTTCGTGGCTTGTTCGATGCTCGCGAGCGTGCGAGAAATAAATGTCGAGTATGTAAATAGTTTGCCCCAAGGCACAGTGGCACGAGGCCCATTGGTTTCGGGATGTGACCAAGAGAGTTGCACAGCAATTCATTTGGGGAAATGCTCTATAAATAAATATTATTATTTATTTATAACGGGAATGCTTTCCCTCTGCCATGAGAATCCTTTTCTCTTGCCATTTTCTCTTCCATTATCTGATCACTTTAGTGTAGCTGCTTCCCCATTGATCTGTGCCACTGTGCCTTGGGCCCAAGCAATGTTTTGATGAGGCCGAAGTCCCACTCTGATGGGTTATGCTGCCGCTGCTGCTGCTGCTGGAGTGGCATGGAGATGGGAGTGGGGTTGGGGCACTAGTACTGTGCTGGAACTGGGCCCATTGTTGGTGCTCTTTTGGGGGCTGGCCACAGATTGTTGCAACTGCCACACAGCTAGCGCGAGCGTCTCGCCGGCACGTCCATTGTTGTTTACGGCCGCCGAATGCAGCCGTGGAGTGGCAGCGCAGAGCTGCTGCCCCGTGCCAGCCCATTGCCTGCCCTCCCCCAGCCCCAGCCCCCGCCCACCGGAAGTGTGCGTGTGTCTCGCGAGCGAGTGGGGCAGCAAGCGAGCGAGCGAGCAGCGAGACAGAGCAGGCACCCCAACGCCAGAGAGAATGGGAGGAACTGCCGCTGCCGCTGCTGGCTGCCGCTGCTGGCTGCCACTTCTGCTGCGACGCTGTGCTGCCCAAAAAAAAAAAAAACAACAAAATTTGTTGGCAGCGCCGAGATCTCTGCAGAAGGCTGTGTGCTCGCTCTCTCGCTCTGTCTATCTGTCTATGCTCTCGGTGCTCTGCATGCTCGGTTCTGGCCTGGCCAGGCCTGTTCCATGGTCGCGGGCCTGGCTTCTTGCCGGCTGCCCGCCAGTGTCTGTTGCGTTGGCAAAGTGAACACGCGCGCGTCTCTCCTGTTCCTCCTGTGCTGCTCCCACCGTTCACCGTTCACCGTTGCTGCTCCGTCTCCAGATACGGCTACGCGACTGCCTGCTTTCTCCGTTGATCTCCAAACAAATTCAAGAACGCAGCGAAACGGTTATCGGGACTATAGGCAGCACCCCCGCTAGGCAGGCATTCAAGTCACAAATCGATCCGGGATCAGAGAGAGTTTCCCCCTGAACGCGTCGCAGAGAAAACTGTTTTTTATTTATTTTTTTGTGCCTGTGTTGCAACGAAAGATGTGAGCAGCAGCCGTCCCGGAGTACGGATGAGGGAGTGCTCGACCATGTCGGACACGTGACACGCGCCCGTCCCGCGCGATACCCACCAACAATAACCGCACCCAGAACAAGTGAAACCGTAAGGGCCCTGCCATCGCGAGGCCTCCGTGCAAGTGTTTTTCCATATTTTCACATAGTCCAAAGCCAGAGCCACAGTAGATCCGATCCAGTAGTTCCGATCAGAGTGCACTGCATCCAAGGGGGCAGCGAATGCGATTTTCGTGTTATTTTATGCCCCAGCCACAGGCCGGCAAGCCGATTCCATACTCCCAGTATTTATATGTGAATGCAAAATACCATCTACATATTTATGCACACAGCTGTGGGTGTATATACGGCCACCGCTTCATCATAATTAACTTTTACAAAGTAAATAAACTAAAAGCGAACCCCAGTCGAATGGCACTGCCTGCTGCCCACTGCCCACCCCCCGGGGGCCATGTGTTCTGCTCAGAAGAGGAGGCACGAAAGAAACCGAACCGAAACAAAACGAACTGAACTGAAACGATCCCCGATACAATACAATATAATACAATACGATCCGATCCGATCCGATCCGTTCTGACAGGGCAGCAGCACATCTCAGAAAATTGTACAATTAAAATTTGCAAAATATTAATGGATGGAACGGGGTGCGCGGGGGAGGACTGAACATTTCTGACTGTTCAATCACCCGCAATCATCACACGGTCCTAGACCTGGCCACGCCTGCCACATCCTCCTCACAACCCACAACTCACGAGTCTATCTACCTCTCTCTCTCTCTCTCTTCCTCTCTCTCTCTCTGTGTGTTTTCCTCTCCAAAGAAATACGTAAACGCAGAAAATGCGGAAAAACGAATCGTGTTTTTACGTACACGAGTTTTAATTTTTCATTTTATTTTTATATTTTATAGAACGCTCAGCCCGTTGGCCCGCTGGCCGCTGGCCGTTGGCCGTTGGCGTCTCGGTCGGCGTCTCTGCCACAAAAGCGAACACAGATCTTTGTAGTTTTATATCATTCACACATTGTTTTGGAATGAAATATTAAGTTTTATCCCCCCTTGTTTGTAGTGGCATCGCGAGTGTTTCGTTGCCGCTCTATTTTCCATTTTCTTTTACCCTCCCATTTTCCCTCCACTTTCCATTTATTTATTTATTCATTTATCTGTGCTTCCCAAGGAGATGCAGGGCGGAGCACAGTGGCAGAGTTGAGTGAAAGCGATCCTAATGGATCAATGAATGGCAACGATTGATAGGAAATATCATAATCAAATAACTGAATGAAGGAACTGGAGGCAGCAGTGTGAATGAACTGAGTGAAAAGAATGGGAATAATTTAGCTGAATTTATGGATTGAATGCCCATAGATATGGGATGATTACTGCCTCCATTCAGTAACTGGAAGGAGTTTTATGTTTTTAATTTTTAGCAGAAATTAAAGCATAGGAATGGATAATATATCCGGAACTAAGGGGTTGCCTCTTATGTGCGATTCGGTTGGGAAATTTACACCATTTAATCTTCAGCGATCTTCAGCCTTCTAGGCCAGATTCGTGAGCTTGTAGGCCAAAGCTATTTAAATCACAAATAATAAAGCCCTCCAATATTGATTGATCCCAAAGTCTTAGGGGATTCTTCTTTCCACAGCATTTCAGCCATACTTATCTGAATAAATAACCAAGGAATGGTGGCATTTTGTGAGTTGCGCAACTTTTAAGTCCCCGCAACGCAGAATGTGCAACCCTGGACTGGGGATTTCCTATTGATCGCTTGGCCCAGCAGTGCCCGATCCCTTCAGCTCAATATATGAAATATTCATTAGTTTGGAAATATATTTTGTAATACTTTTGCCATGACAATTTCATTTGGAGATGAAAAAAAAACGAGCCGAAGATCACTTACTCACAAAAGGGAAATTGAACATTTGCGTTCCTTGCGCTATTGACTCTGAAAATATTGAAATTAAATGGAATTTGATTTGGTTTTGGTTTTGGTCGGGATCTGGGAAATTTTGATTTAGATTCCCCCTTTTTCCGGGTGCGGGGGCCAGCAGAGACTTCAAAGTGTGCTGTGGCCTCTTTTGATCGTTTCTGGAAAGGGAAGAATGTTTTTGTTAGCCGCCGTACGTACCGGTCTGCCTGCATTGGAAAGTGAATTCGAATTCGAATTCGATTTGAGCAACATTCAAATTGTTGTTAAATTGCTGGGCGCTCCCCCGCGATCCCAGCTGTACTTTTACTGATTTGTTTTTGCCAGCCAGCAGCTTGGGTGATTTTCATTTGGGTATTTCCGTGTGTATGTCTTGTGGCTTTATTGTTCCATTGCTCATTGCCCGGCGAGGAAAACCCAATTAGTCATTTCCTCCCAGCAGCATTCAGCAGCAGATGATTTTATTTTAATATTTTGTCAACACACAAAGTAAATCCCACAAAATAATTAAAGACAACAAAAAAATTATAAAATTAGCCAGGGATCGAATGGGATCGGATCGGATCGGTCGGGTGGGGTGGGAGTGAGGAGTATGAGGTGTGTGTTTGTTTGTTTGTTTGTGTGTGTGGTCTTACTCGGGGCACGCGCTGGGAAAACAAATGAACAATTTTCGGGGTTTTTCCCCCATCCACCCCCCTCTCAAGAATGCACCGCTTGCCCGCTTGTTCGGGGGCTATTATCTCTAGAGCATGCCTGGCATATTTCACAATGCCGAGCAACCAAATATTTTCGTTGAAATGTCAAGTGCAGGCAGGAAGGCACAGGCACGGGCACAGCCACGGGCTGTGGCACGGGCAGGGGGCACGGGCAGCGGAATAGTATTCAGCGTACTCCGCGTGTATGTGTGTATGTTTTTTATAAACAAATCTGAGACCGGTCTGGATTACGAAATAGATTAACGATTTTTCTTGCCTTGGCCCGCGAACCAGTGAGATCTTTTGGTGCTGCTGCTGCTGGTGCTGCTGCTGGTCAGCCTTCGCCTTTGACTCTCGCTGACTGCTGGGGGGCAACGTGTGCGTATACGCAATTTTTGGCCAGCTTCTTCGCCATCTTCGACTCAATGGTTGCCCTACCATTTGCAGGGGATTTTGTGCCTTAGAGCAGACGTTTGCAACCCCACGGAAGAAGGTATCTGAATGCGAGTCTATTCTGCAGCTCAGTGGGGAGAAGTTCCACGTCTGCACTACACAAAATCACCATTAAAGTTGGAAGGGAACGATCACATCGTTCCATTGGAAAGAGTATTAGATGCTTCGGCCCCTGAGGACGGGCTTCCTTCATGCTTCCTCGATTTTTCTTTTCGCTTTCGATGATGGTTTTCGTTTTCTTTTTCGTTTTTTGGTTATTTTTTTCTTTCCTCCATTTTATTATCGGCAACTCGGCGGGGAAATTTGTTTATAAACATTGCAATTTTAAAATTTACAGTTCATTTGGAAACTGTTCGTTCTCCTGCTCCAACTTTGGGCTGTTGTTGTTGTTGTTGCTGTGCGAGTATTTCGTATTTTTCGCCTCTACGTCAGTCAGCATAAGTTTATTAACATATGTGGCATTGGGGTGGGGGTGGGGCTCGGAAGGGGGCACTGGACATGCGGCATGAGGCAGGGGCCATTTAATGCCACATTTTATTTATATGCTCCAAGCGTGTTTTTATTTGTTTTGTACTCTTACGAAATTTCAATGCTGTACGAGAAAAAAAAAGAAAAGAAAAAAAGAAAAGAAAAAAAAAATATATATATATATACTATATATAATGGCCCATCCCGGCAAAATCGCAGGCTAAATGTGGCAGTAAATGAAACGTCTGCGAAATCGGTTTACACTTTGCTGCTGCCCAATAATTTTAATAGGTGAAAGACTTGTGAAAATATAGAAAAATGTGCGCGCCACGCCCAACAGGGCGGGTAATCCGTTGGCCCGTTTTCCCCATTGTTAACCCCACAAACTTTTCTGGTGCAGTCGATGCTGACGAAGATCGAGTTGAGCAGCAAATTTAAACTGAAATCAGGGCCAAACGGAGGAGGAGGCTGAACGGGTAACAGGCAAAGGCAAAGGCAAACGGAACGGAACGGATCGGATCCAAAGATGCTCAGTTCTGTGACAGTGAAGCGCATAACGAACACGTCTCCGACCGAACAGTTTCAGTTGCAGTTGCAGTACCACAACCAGTTGCAGTACCAGTGCCCCTGCCGCTTCCGGCTCGAATCAGACACGGCTGGAGCTGCTACTTTGGATGCTAGTAGTGGATCGATAGCGTTATCAAGATCCACAGCCACAGCGACAGCGACTCGGACCTGGACCTCAGCTGCTGAGCCGATAATGGGCCTGCCGCGAAAGAGAAAGAACACCAGCCAGAAACACAGTGCACAGCCAGTAGATAGCAAGACGCAAACGCAAACGATAACGAGGATAGCAATACTCTGATATCGAAGCCAGAGCAGAGCAGCGAAAAAGGAGCACCAAGAGCAGCGTTAAGCGTAAGCGAAAGCAAAGCAAAGCAAAGAAAATCAGAGCGAAGCGAAGCGAAGTGCAGCGTAGCGAGAGGCGAGTGAGAACAATCCGCGATCGCTAGCCTGCCCCCCACAAACCATGTTAGATATATTTCGTGGATTGAAAAACCTTGTAAAGGTCAGTCACGTTAAAACCGATTCGATAGTATTCCGCCTGCACTACTCAATATCTGTGATGATTCTGATGTCATTCTCGCTAATTATAACCACACGCCAGTATGTGGGCAACCCCATCGATTGTGTGCACACCAAAGATATTCCAGAGGATGTGCTCAACACCTACTGCTGGATCCAGTCAACGTACACGCTCAAGAGTCTGTTCCTCAAGAAGCAGGGCATCTCCGTGCCCTATCCGGGCATTGGCAACTCCGATGGCGATGCGTCCGACAAAAAGCACTACAAATACTATCAGTGGGTGTGCTTTTGCCTATTCTTTCAGGTGAGCAAACGCTTGGGCTTCACACCAGCGTATCGCGCCACTCATATAAAGTCTAATCAATCAGCTAATAACAGATGCTTTCAGCAGTAATTTTAAGCCACAAAAATTGGTTTAAGTAACTCATTTAACTTCAGCTGAAAGCCACCCAAATATGACTGCAAAATGTCCGTAACAAATGCTCATTAACTAACAATTTAATGTATTTATTAGTGGAATAAAAAATATGCCTCAGCGATGCCTCCACAAGCTGCGCCTGCGCCTGCGCGCCGAACCACTTGCCTCGCGGTGCCACAAATCAGGGTACAGTTATTTGGGGCGCTGAATGATTTGATGGATTAAGTAATTAAGCGATTTTCCACTGAGAGCGACCCATTGAGTTGTGTCTATATATATATACCCGTTTATATATGTATTTGCTCCCACACATGGATGCGTATTTCTTTTCAATACAACATTTCAATTTCCAAATATTTGCTCCACTTTTTCTCTTGTGTGTTTTGCGGTTTTGGCCTTTTGAAACGGCCAAACAATTTTGTGGGCCAAATGAAAATGTTTAAGTATTGTATTTTCATTTTTGTTATTGTTGCCGAACATCTCACTTGGGGCAGACAGCAGCACAAGGCCAACGGCAACGGCAACAGCAACAGCATCAACATCAGCATCAGCATGGAACCCCATGATAGTGGCGAGGCCGTGACGTATGTAGCTGCTGCCCCAAAGAGGCAAGTGAGAGAGATGAATGTCCATTAGATTATTGAATATCGATGGGCAATATGAGCGGCAGCAGCAACAGCCCTTCTACAGAAAGAGACGCCATTGGAAAGGAGAATTCGAAGAGAATTTCTCTATGGCGCGAGAAACGAGTTCAACTTTTATTCGGCAGCAAATAATTGTTTTATTTCTTTCTCTTAATAATACTCATGATATTTATTTGTTTACTGCCACTATCACAATTAAATAATAAATAAATAATAATTAAGTAATCAATTAAATAAGCTTCGTAGTTGCCAGTCGCTGCCTGTTCCCTCTGCTCTGGCAAACACTCCCCACGTAGCTACCCACCTGCCTAGCTACCGAGCTACCCATCTCCCTTTCGCACCTGTCCCATGCGCTCTTGTATGCCCGAAACTGTCATCGCTAATTGCTGGCACCGCTTAAAGGAGATTGATTGTGTCATGGATGCCATTTTAGCCATTCCCATTCCCATTCCCATGCCCATCGTCTGACAACGGTGACGTCGCCTCTGCCCATATGGCAGCTATGGTTGGGTACGTGGCTTGGCTACGTGTATATATATATAGCTGAGGAATATACAGATGCACATACATACACACATGTGTGTGCGTGTGTTTATGCGATGCCATGCTGCCTGTGCTGCCTGTGCGACGATTACACAATATATCTTCCCGCTAACAATGTACAAATATTAAATGTATATTTTTATCACACTTTGTCGAGCGTGTCCCCCTGCCAACCCCCAGCCCTCATGGGGTTGCTGGGGAGTATGTTGGAGTGCGGAGCGGGCGGGCGGGCGGGTGGGCGGGGGCTACGTTTCTCGGTTAGTGTCACAGAGCGATTATAGAGACGTTCTAGTCACCCAAATTCCTATAAATACATTTATTATGGTATTCTCCCTGCTTAATGACGCGTAGACGCGTTTCTATAATTTACACATTTCCCCCCAGCCCTAGTTGTGCCCTGCCCTGCTCTGCTCTGCTCTCTTCTCATGCAATTTATTTATAACAAAAACGAATAAAAAATGCCGCCGATCGTCGATCACTGATTGGTGTGGGCACGGGGAGGGCAGCAGCGGGAGAACACCTCATATGATTTAATCATATGAAGCGATCAGCATACATATATGTATGTCTGTATGTACTGTGTGTATGTATTGTGTGTGTAGAAACGTTGCCAGAGAGCACCTGGATCAATTATCGTGCCAGAGGATCGAATGGGCTGGGGGGATGGCAGTGGCTGGACCTGCGGACCTGCGGACCTGTGGATGTGCATCGATCAGCTAATGGCCAGATCCATCATTAAGTTGGACTATGCAGCCATAAAATGTAAAAGCCTCAGCCATCAATTTCCATTGGCCATATATTTAGATCCAATCCGAGCCGAGCCGAACCGCACCGATCCCATGCCCATGCCCATCGATCAGGCATTTTCCCTCAGATATGTCAAAAATTGGCATTTCTCCTCCACGATGCCAGCGCCTCCTCCAGCCTGGCTGCCTGGCTGCCTGCCCTCCCGCCTGCCTGCCCGCCTGCCTGCCTGCCTTCTGTTTCTGCTGCTTGCCGAGACAGGGCCGGGCCGGGACGGGACGGGACGGTACGTCTAGATATTTATTGAAAAGGCGCAGACAAACATAAAAGTGAAATAATATTTCTGGCCAGATGCCAGCGAAATGCTGAAACAAAAAGCCATGGATATGCTAACAGGAATGGGCATGGCTATGGGACTGCGATCGGGAACGGGCACGGGCACACGGCAATGGGAACGGGAACGGGCACATCCATCCATAGGCCATACAGCAAGCGGGAATGAAACTTTCAAAATTGCTGGGGTGGCATGTGGAGGATAAAGTCAGACGCACGTCGTCCCATTTGGGCATCAGAGTTGGGGGTCGGTCGGTCCAGCTCGGCCTGTTTATATTTGACTTATGTGCGTGTATTTTTGTCCCTCCCTTGGGCAGGAGGGGGCTGCAGCTAAATTCAATTGGGGGAGTTCGTTCAGTTGGCGGCGCAGACGCAGTGACAGCCTCGAATCAGACGGGATCAAACACACTTCCTAGACGTTTATGTTTCTGTTTTGGTTTTTGCTTGTTTGTTTGCTTCGACACGTCAGTCATTGCCAGGAACAGTGGTCAGGGACTGCACAAATTATGCTAAAACAAACCAAAGTTATTGATCATTTCTAGAGTAGTTTTAATAGCCATAGATTATAGATTCAAATAAATAAATAAAATACATTTAATTAATATTAATTATCTGGCAGAAATAATTTTTATAAATTATCTGGCTCCATAAATAAAGTAAATTATTATATATGTACCTTACCTTTAGGTGGAGTTTCTCTGTTTGAAATATTTGCTCCATAAATAAATTAAATTATTATAAATTATCTGCCAGAATTATTGCTTCACCTTTGGGGAATTTTCTTTATCAGTCAGAATTGCTCCATAAATAAATTTAATTATTATAAATTATCTGGCAGCATTTATTCCTTCACCTTTGGGGAAGTTTATCTATTAGAAACATTTGCTCCATTAATGTGTAAAAATGTAGGACACTTGGAAATAGTCACCACTTCCTGGGAGCAATCATTTTTGTACCATTAGAAAGCATTTCGCTTGTTTATCCACAATCTGTTCTGGTACCTTTTTTTGGTGTCTTTTCCCTCGAAAATTCGTGCAAATTAATGCCATAAATAAATATTTAAATTTAATATTAATATTAATACTTAAATATTTATTAATCTAATTGCATTTATTAAATAATATTTGCTGCTTTTTTGCCATTATTCTATGCATTTTGGCAATCACATCTCTGTCCCACAGTGCCTGGAATGGCTTCTGTTTTGCCATGGACTTTCTCTGGACTTGTGCATTTTTGGTTTTCGTTTTTTGGTCTGATTGTGGGCTGTTGCATCTGCAGCCACTGCTGCTGCTGCTGTGCTGTTGCATTTATGAGATGCTTTTATGGCAATTTGAACGCTTGCCAAATTGCTTTCCACACACGCACACGGGCACGGGCACGGGCACATGGGTGGCAGAGGGCGCGAGGACGAAGCCGAGGGATATGGCGGCCACCGTTTTACTCTGGCGTTTTCGCTTCCTCAATTTGTTGGGTCTGTCGTCGGGCAAATGCAATTTCCCAGAAGAACGAACCAACGAACGAACGAACGAACGAAACGTACGCAAAGGGCAGACGACGCCTGATGATCCCAGACGCAAACGCAAACGCGGATGATGGCAAAGCCAACGATGATATGTTGACGGAGGCCAAAGAAAATCAAACGCATCATTTGACTTCCGGCAGGGCGCAGCGGGGGCAGGGCGTGTGAGTGGCACGATACAATGCCGTCATTGGGAAGCGATGCAAAGTGCCGCAGATGTTTGGTGCCTGCCAACCAATTAGACCCGCCGAATGCCGACTGCCGCCGAATGCCGCACGACAATGGCAAATAATTTGGAATTTTCTATTGCACAGCTCTCCCCGCCATTAGGCGGAAATGAATGCAAAGTGGAAGGCAGGGGTCAGGCCAGGCCAGACCTCTCCTGCTGCTGCTCCCGCTGCTGCTCCCGCTGCTGTCATGCGCTGACGTTTGGGGCTGCAAATATTTTCGTAGGCTTTTGGCAAATGCTGCCCGCCAGTCGGGCGCCCACTAAACAAACTGAACTCTCACCTCTCATGCTGCAAGGCTCGCTAAGCCCCCGACGAAACGAATGGAATGGACTCTGGCTAGACCAACAGATCCAGGGGGATTACCACCTGCCAGCGCGCAAGATCTCTCCCAGATGTGAATTGGGCGATTGGGCGACATGGGGATGTGCCAAAGCAAACAGAAGACAGCCAGAGAGACAGGCAGAGAGACACACAGTTTACGCAATAGTCGGGGATCACTGAATCGCCGAATCTGCGGCTAATTTACGATACAAGTTATTATTAATTTGTCATCGGGTCGGGGGCATCCATTTCCCAGTCGAACAAACAAAAGCTAGATCCCCAAAGCGACAGGCAGACAGACGAATGGACGAATGGATGGACGGACTTATAATTAAGAAAGAATTCTTGTCGGCATGTCTGCTGTTGTCTATCGGCTGTTGTCTCGCTGCTGCTGCTGCTGCTGCTGCTGCGGCTGCTGCTGTTGGGATGTGGCCCGATATTGTGGTAGGTAAACCCCCCTGTCTAACTGACTGCTCTTAATGGCTCATGGCTAATTGACATGCCTATAAATAGGGCAGGGCGCGCAATGGAATTAGCATAGGCCATAAACACAGTAAAGAGACCAAAGGGAAGGTCAGCGCCTGCGACTAACTAATGCCTTTGGCATTGTTTAACTGGACTCGGACTATGGGCCCCAAGCAACTCTCTCTCACTCGCTCTCTCCCTCGCGTCTTTCGTGCCCCACACAACAGCTGGCAAATGTCACTTGTCAGGGGGATTTTTAGTTTTTACGACAGTTCCAATGCGACAACACGCCCACGGGGCAACTCACCTTTGCAGATCTATTCTCACTCACTCACTCACTCACCCATACGTACACACGAACATGCGTAGATACGTGTGTGCAATATGTGTGTATATAGATCTGCTATATCTTCTGTTTGTTTTATATCTCTCTCTCACTCTGTCCGTGCATGTTTTTGTTTTGCAGGCAATCTTATTTTATACACCAAGATGGCTGTGGAAATCTTGGGAGGGTGGCAAGATTCATGCGCTCATCATGGACTTAGACATAGGCATTTGTTCCGAAGCCGAGAAAAAACAAAAAAAGAAATTACTTTTAGATTATTTGTGGGAAAATTTAAGGTGAGTGATCCAACCGAAAAGCTGTAAATGTATTTATTTACCCACAGAAAATTAAACAATACAAAAATGTTGCTCAAGTTTTCTGTTGCTAAAATTTAAATGCGGAATATTTAAGGCTGCGAAAATTCCACGAAATTCGGAAATATATCTGCTGACAATTCGGCTGATTTCAGCGCTTTCCTTGCCATTTAAATGTTTCAATTCCTGGAAATTATTCCGCCCGATGCGAGTGTGAATCAGCACACAAGAGACAAAGCAAACTTAAGCAGCATTTTGGCATTCGGCATTCGGATGTATTTATTTACCAATTACTGAGAAAACAAAAACCAATTCTGATTCACTTTTAATTGTCTAATCGCTTAACCCTTGTTTCTTCCCAACCGCCCCGCCACCGCCACCGCCACCGACAGATATCACAATTGGTGGGCGTACAGATATTACGTGTGTGAGCTGCTCGCCCTTATAAATGTGATAGGTGAGTAGTGGCAGCAGCAGCCGCGCCGCAGCCGCAGCAGCAGCAGCGCCAGAAATGTACTGGATGGATGGACGGCGATGAGATGCTCTACTGGAGGGATCTACTACTACTTAGACCCATTCAGATCTGATCTATTGCCTTGTTTTGGACCAGATCTGATTGGGTCCGCCAATGTGTGTGTCTGATGGATGTTCCAATGCCTCTGATCTGTCTACTATAACTATTCACACGCCACTGATCTGCCTAGACCTACTCATGACAAAACTGAGTAGATTTATTCAGATCTAATCTGCTCTCTCGTTTGTCCGTTGCCACACAGCCTGCCCGAGTGCGGCTGCCTCCGATCTCCGCACCAGCCTCTGTCTGACTCACAATCAGAACTAATTAGCCTACCGAATGGGGTGACGATGTTCCAATGAATCTGACTGCTCTCGCTTGACCTGATCTGATCTCAATTCGGGGCTGCCAGGTGCCCGATGCCCGATGGCAACTTTTAGTAAACAAAATGTTTTCGGGGTTAAGACTACAGCGACCGACTGCTATCCCTCACTCCCCCCCAGCCGCTTGTGCCGTTCCGATTTCGATATTCTGCCGAAAAAAAAGGAAAATCAATGACGAATTTTTATCGACTGACCGCGAATCAAAATAAACACAGCTACAAATGCTCTGCCCCCCTCTTCGTACTGGTTTCTGTGGCGGATCTCTGTTCGCGGAGCGCCCCGAAATCTGACAAAATAATGAACTGTCAGAAAACATGGGAAATAAACAATAATAATGCGGATAATGCGGGTTACCCCCTGCCCACATCCGCGCAGCCCCACGTCCCAGCAAGCCACACAAAATGGCTGACATCGCCCATCGACAGGGGGGCCGCCGCGGACGCACTGCCTAATTGGTCTGTGATGTGACGGCTATAGGAGTAGCGAGTGATGGATCAGCCACAAACGACCAGGGTGGGTTGGGTTCTAGCCGGCCAATTAGCCAGCAAGTAGGGGAGGAATTTACAGGGTAGCAGGCAGCAGCACCCATGAACAGCGCTGTGCAGGGAACCCAAGGAAAGCCCTTGAAGTACCCCAAAATTCAATGCCAAAACCCAAACTTTCTGCTGGGTAGCACTTTTCCTGCTGGCAAATACACAGCTGAAGAACGGCTGCGAATAGCTGAAACCTATTTATTTTAGAATGCCATTAAAATTCCCGCAATGTGCCACTCAAGTGCATGGAGCAACTAAAAATGTTTTTCCCAATACACATTTCTCCCATGCTTTGGCTTCGACTGGCAAAGCTTTGCCAGTGAATGCTTGAGTGCGATTCGAATTCCGAATACATAGTCACGAAGCCACACAGAGCGTTGCGTGTGCATTGAACTGCCCGCGAGTGCAGCCACCTTTCCGCCAATGGGCCCCCAATTAAGTCGAACAGTTGATGTATCGCCAGTGCCCCCAAAAAGTGCGTTGCATTCGTAATTAATTGAGCCGCCCACACGGGAGTGGGGCAGGGTACAGTTGAAGTATATATTGATATTGATTCAGTTACGAATCGTTCAGAGTCGCTGATCCATCAGCCGAACATTTCGCTCCGGTTCGTCTGGCACCACGTGCCGATACCACAGCCACAGCCACAGAAAACGAAATCGAAAACGAAATCGAAATCAAGCGCGTCAGATCACATAATTTACAAATTGTTAACACTGAGAATTAACACCCAAAAGCATCCACATGCGTACGGGCGGGTCGGAGGCAGCAGCAGCAGCAGCAATGAACCCCATCATCAATTACCCCGCAAGTCCGAGGGCCTGGGTGTATGGGTGGGGTCGTGTCCGATGGATAAACTGAACCGAACCGAACCGAACTGAACTGAACGAAGAGTGCTAGAAGAATGGGATCTAAATTCTGTTTGTGTTTCTTTGCAGGTCAAATGTTTCTTATGAATCGATTTTTCGATGGCGAATTTATGACATTTGGCCTGGATGTGATAGATTATATGGAGACCGATCAAGAAGACCGCATGGATCCTATGATTTACATTTTTCCCAGAATGACCAAATGTACATTTTTTAAATATGGTTCAAGTGGGGAGGTGAGTCGCGAAAGTTCGGTTATGCCACCCCATTTTGCGGCTATTAATGTTTTGTCATTGGCATTGTCCATGCCTCTGTCTCTGTCTATCATTGCAGGTGGAGAAACACGACGCCATTTGCATTTTACCATTAAATGTTGTTAATGAGAAGATTTACATTTTCCTTTGGTTTTGGTTTATCTTATTAACGTTTCTCACAATGTTAACGCTAATATACAGGGTGGTTATTATATTCTCGCCTCGAATGAGGGTCTACTTATTTCGTATGCGATTTAGGTGAGTGGCCCCCATCCATATCCAGCCACGTCCACTGGCGATATGTCGATCTGTCGTTCCCTCTTACTTATGCTTATGATTTCCCCCCTCTCTTCTCGTCTTTTCTTTTCTTTGCTTTTGTTCTTTTCGGCATTGCAGGTTAGTGCGTCGTGACGCTATTGAAATAATCGTTCGTCGTTCGAAGATGGGCGATTGGTTTTTGTTGTATTTACTAGGTGAAAACATAGATACAGTTATATTTCGTGATGTTGTACAGGACTTAGCGAATCGTTTAGGACATAACCAACACCACAGGGTGCCTGGATTGAAAGGTGAAATACAGGATGCATGATATTGGGAGTATTAGAAACAATACAAAATGCAATTTGTCGTCTCCAACTAAAAACCATCAAAAGTAACTAAAAACAAATAAACAACTGCAAAAACCACACAAGAAAAAAGAACACCCACAGCAGCAGCCACACAGCAAGTACAACAACGATCACAGCAGCAGCCGCTTCATGAAAAAACGTTCAAAAAATATATCAAAAAATAAATAACTAAAAAATCGTATCTTCAAAGAATACAACCAAAAAAACTATCGTCAGCGCAGTCGCAGTCGCAGTCATACATTTCAACTCTCACATCAGATATCAGATCGGATCGGATCGGATCGGCCAGCAAAGGAGCTGAGCAGCAGGACGGAGCAGAACGCGGAACGCAGAACTAACGATAGTCGATAACACACCAGCAAGCGATTACTATAAGAACCAGCGAACCAAACCACAACCACAGGGAAGCGAAGCGAAGCGGACGCAACTGTACCAAAAAGTGCGAGCGAAGGCAGCAGCGGAACGTGCACAGAGGAAAGGCAACAAAGGGTACAGCAATCAATGGAACGAAAACCAACAGCAAAGCAACAACAACAGAAGGCAGGCCGACGCCAGATCGTCAGGGATGCGGTGATCGGCCAGTCAGTCAGTCAGTCAGTCAGTCAGTAAATAATGAATGGATGCCATTGCATAAAAGCAGCCAAGGAGGAAAAGTGGATCGGGGAACTGCCACTGGGCGGTTGCCCCGGGCCGGACAATGCAACCGGATGCACGTAGCGCCTGCGTCCGGGCGCGTGTCACATGGATACAAGTCACAAAGAGCGCGCGAACCGGGAAGAGCGAACAGCGAACAAGTTGGCGCGCGATTAAATAGAAAAGTTGCCCCAAAGGACAAGTACAAGTGGTGTGCGGCCAAGGACATGGACGGACGAGGCAATCGGGGAAAATGGGGTGTTAGCACAGTGCTCTCGCTCTGTCTCTCTCACTCTCTCACTCAGAGCATCTCAAAAGTCACCCACACAGACACAGACTCACACACACTCACACGCACAGAGCACATGCAGACATCATACGGCATCAATCATACGCCCCGTAGAACGAGTCACACACACAAACACACTCACGGACACACACACACACACACACCAGCACATCGCACATCGCACTTTGCTTGTCATGCAGCAGTAACTAAACCAAACATCAAAAAAGTCGAGACGACACCCGCGGAAAATTGCATTTCTGTATTAACCCCAATATAAATTAAGAGGAGAGCATAATAGAAGCTCCACAAAACGAAACAAAACGAAACAAAACATCAGCATCGAAGCAACACCAATCAACAACCAGCAACCAACAACCAAGAACAAAGGTCACCAACGATGCGCAAAATACTGTAACAACAACACAAAAACGAGCAGGCGGAGGAGGCAGAGAAAGTGAATCTCTGGCGGAGAAAGAACGGCGAGAATCTCAGCAGGGCAGCAGAGCAGCAGAGCAGCAGAGCAGCAGCAGCATACAGCACATACCACAACATACAAGTGGAATGAGTGGCAGGCAGCAGGAGCAGAGATGAGAACAGGCGGCGGAATACTCGTAGGAAGCGGAATAAAAGAGGAAGCGGAAGCGGATGCGTCAGAAGTAAAAGTTTAATTAAATTAAATTCAATTCAATTAAATTAAATTACTTATTACAATGATATCTTGAAGTGTTCATGTATTCGAATGTAGGTTAACTAAGTCAAGCATACAAATAATTCTATACATATGTATATGAATCCATATATATATGATTATATATATATATATTATATATATATAGATAACAATTTTTTTTTTTCTAACTCTAAGCATTTGTATTACCCGCTAAACAAATGAACAACAAAAACAAAACCACAAACAAATGAAAACCAAAAAAAAGAAAACCTACCAAAAAAAAACAACAAAAAAAAACACAAAAAAAATACCGAAAAAATGAAAACCGAAAACAGAATTTTTTGTATACAAATGGGGTGAAAACAGAAAAAAAAAACACACACACACACACACAAAAAACAATGAGCAGATAAAAGATAAACCAAACGAACAAAAAATATCAGTAAATATCAAGAAAGAGTTCAGAGCAAGTGGAAAGTGGAAAGGGGATGCAGAGGATGCAGAGTAAGAAGAAGATGAAGGGGAAAGAGCGGAGAAAATACCATGAAATAAGCATTAATACCGAAACAAAGCGAACAACACGAAAAAGAAAAGAAAAGAATAAAAAACCAAAAAATACACTTACATAATTTAATTAGATCGAGACTTTAGCGCGCATCATTATACATACATACAAACAAGCAAACAAACAAACAAACAAACATACATATAACCGAAAGAACAAACAGACAGACAGAAACTCGAATACAGATACCAGACACCAGACATCAGACGGAGACACTCATGGCGTAATATTTTCAACTTATAAAAGAAGACAAAGGATGTTCATGCATACAACCACACACACACAAACACACAACACACACACACACACAACACACACAAACATATATATATATATATATAAAGTATATATACATAGTATATAAATTATATATTATTATTATCGATCATTCAGCATAATGAAAGAGAGCAGCAAAACATTCACAGCATAAATCAATTAACTCAACTAATAAATAGAGCATACTCAGATAATTCTCTCTCTCTCTCTCTCTCTCTATGAAAATATGCCTAATACTCAACCACACAACCACAAGAAACAAAAAAACAAAAAACCAAAAACCAAAAAACCCAAAACAAAATAAAAACAAAAACAAATACAAAGAAAATGATAATGATAATGCTTTGCCACATAAATCAATTGTAATCATAATGATAATATAATTAATAATAACAACAATAATAATATGGATAATAGTTCAGACTTTATTTCGACAATTCCTCCCTCACACAAAGTCAAAGGGCATTGCAGCAGCTCCAGCTGACCCACCCCCCACCCTCCAGATCTAGCAAGCCCTTCCCCAGAACACAAATACTTACGTAGCCATAGAGCCTCAGATCAGCCCATCAGCCACATACACATGCGTACGCGTAGACTCATCCACTCCACATAGAAATCGACTCGAATCGACTTCAAAATGTGCTGCAAATTGTAATATCCGTCCAAGAAACCTTTTTGAAGCGCACCCTTTATGTTCAGGCAATCTTCTCTGTCATCTGTCATCCATCAGCTGTCAACTCTCTGCGATTTTTCATTCCTTACTTGCTGTTAGCCTTGCCCTTCACCAATTCAACCAAATACCAAAGTGAAAAGGACCAAATCAAAGTCACAACTGCCTCAAAAGCTATCCATTTGCGCCACAGATCTCTCCCCATTGCCATCTATCATCACTATTCTCACTGAAATCTCTCTGAAAAGGACGACCAACGACGAACCACAGACACAGCCAGACAAAGCCAAGCCAATTATGCAAAATGTCACTGCCAAACAAAAATAATTCAAGGAATCAAATTAAAATAGTTAACGCACAGGGTGGCTAAGAAATTGGGGAAGGGAAGGCAAGGGCAGGGATGGGCAGGGATGGGCAGGGGTGCAGGGCATGCTGCAATGCTTTATAAACAACACAGGAATTGGCCCCAAACAAAGGTACATAATGTTCCTTGTCTCGAATTCGAACTCAGAATTAGGAATTGCCGATGAATGTTCTCACAAGGAATTAATCCGCTCACAGTTCTTTTTTTTCGTAATATTCTGGCAACTTATTCATCTAGTAACAAATTTTGTTGTTCTTTGTTTTTGTTGGTTTGTTGTTGTTGTCCTGTTTTGTTACACAAATTCGTGTTCTAATCATACAGCATCATACAGCATACTCAAAGACGCATTAGATTTTAGCCAATGGAAATGTAAGGGGCAGCCAGAATGAAGGTCGGTCGTGCTGGGGACACGAAGTAGTAGAGTCCCAGTCCCTACGAAACTCAAAGTAGAGAGGAGGATCAGGAGCAGGAGGAGCAGCTGAAGCAGGAGTAGAAGCAGGAGCAGGAGCAGGAGAGCATGTAGTCGATGCAAGAAAAACAATAATTATAACAATAAATGGTAATAAGTAATTTTAGCGTATTTTTTTTAACAGCTTATAGCCAACGTAAGTGTACACATACTTGTAATTGTAGTTCGAAACTGAACATATGTAAATCAACTGAAGGAAAGAGGGAAGGAGCGTTTTTTTTTTTGATCATATCTTCTTTTTTTTGGTCGTCCTCGAGGATTAGTATTAGATAATAAGCACACACACATCAACACACACACACACACACACAAACAGAACCGAACAACCGTACTACATACAATAAACTCACACACTGAAATGATAAGCGAGAAGCAAGAGAAAAAGCAAAAGCGCAGAGAATGTACTTGTATAAATAGCGTGGGGAGAGCGCAAGCTAGAGGGTTACTTACTCGCATACATCTATGTAATTATAGTGGCGGAAGCGAAGGAATACCATACCAAAACGTAAGCATATTACCAGGAAATTGCCATTAGTCGATAGTGTTGAAAGCGATATGTACTGTATGATCGGCGCACTCTCATGCGAGTACGTAATGGATAGGGTTAGAGGGCCGCGGACAGAACAGCATAGAACTCTGTCCGGGCAACACGTAGTTTAGCTCAATCAAGTCGCAGGAATGAATCTCCCGTAGCTCGTAGCTCGTAGCTCCAACTGAAAGCAATTGTAAAATATCGTAACATTGGGCGTGTGCCCCGGCCCCCCCGGGATTCACAGAGATTCAAAGCCCGAAAATTGAATCGCATCGGATCGCCACAGAGCCGTTAATCAATGAATCGGTTAATCGGCTAATCGAAATTCAAATTGAACAAACGAACCAGCAAACCAAAACCAGTCGACGGTGAAGCAAGACTTTATTTTTCAAAGTATTTGCCGCAATATATACACAATATATACTACATACATGCATACATACAAACAAACTATACCTAAAAGAAAATACGAATTGTAATAGCTGAATCTAGCTGTAAGAGAAAGACGAAGGAGACGGAAGAAAGCGAAGCAGAGAACATTTCATAGATGCAACTCGAAAAGCAATAAGCAGCAGGCTAAGCAGGCAAAGCAGACAAAGCAGGCGGGCAAAGGTAAAGCAACAAAACAGGCGATATATTGTAAGTCGACTTTTCACCCCCGTTTCACCTCCGGTCAATTCGGTCAGTCCACATTTCACCACAGCAAAAGCGAATGAGTTCCGTTTGCCCACTTCTTTCAGTTTCTTGGTTGCCTTCCACCCATTCTCCCACTCCCACTTCCACTCCCACTCCCACTCCTTTTCTTTCCTTCATGAATCTCAGACAGGACTCTTTGGAGACTCTGCTTACACAGTTTGTGGTTTTATTTTAATTTTATTTTTCCCTGTTCAGTTGCCTGTTCTGGGACTGAGTTGGGGCTTTGGTGTGTCTTCAGTGTTCAGTGGCTAAGTTAAGGTTTTAGTTTTGTATCTTCTAGCACACATACTTTCTCATTCATTTGTTCTTTCGGCAATAAAAACGAAACTTGTATACATATCATTGTGTATTGTTTATTGTTTATTGGGTTTTATTCTTTATCTTTTTGTTTGGATCTGGATCACAGCTTGAGATCAGAACGCGGCTCAAGGAGCAACCCTGCTGTCCAGCACTTTCCAACACTACTTCTTTCAACTTTCATTTTTCCCCATTCCCATTCCCATTCCTATCCTACTATCCTTATTTTTCTCATAACGCTCGCACACAAAAAATGAAAGTCAATTTCTCAGCATTCACAGCAAAAACGAAACGAAAACGAAATCGAAACAAAAAGCGAAACGTAACGAAACGAAATGAAATGAAACGAAACGAACTAAATGAAACAATTAGTGAAGCATATTGGTGAAATACTCGTAACTTATATTTTAAATCGAATTAATGAGTGATTAGCGCAATGGTAACGATAAAATACAATTTAGTTGGAATTCCCTAGCAAATCGAATAGTGAGAACTTTTTATTAGACAGAATAAACATTTTTTAATTGTATACTAATCGAATCCAAATTGTAAAAAGCAAGCAGAAGCTGCAAAGCAAATTGAATACAAATTGAAACTGCCAATTCACGTTCTCAGACAGAGTTTTAAGAAGCTAAACCAAATCGAGCATTAAAATAATAATAATAATAATAATAATAACAATAGTAGGCAAATATACAATGCGTCTGTGTGCTGTGTAAGAAAAGAAACCACAAAACGAAAAAGAGAAAGAAGAGAAAAGGGAAAATTGCTGAATATATTTCGACGAAACTGAGAGGAAAATCCCAATTATACAAAATATCCACTGATTGTATTTAACATTCGGCTCGACCTGAACTTAACTCAGGTCAAGCCAAGTCAAGTCCAATCCAATCCAATCAAATCAACTCGACAAGACCATAAATATTTTGTTGACCTTCCGTTGGAACGAACCGCAAATCGAACCAATTCAATTCAATTGTTTGACTTTTGCTCTACCCAAAGTGTACTCAAAATTTAAATTTAAATCGCAAATTCACAAATTCACAGATTTACAGATTCAGGATTCAGCATTGAGGATTCAGTTTCAGGTTTACTTTAGGCATTTAGCGTATATCAATTTTTGTGTGTGTGAACAAATAGCAGACAATAATTAGTGGACGTACGGCGCATGGAGCATGGCGGAGGAAGCGAAGTCACTGAAACCCAATGGCAATATCACATATGGTACTGTGTGTGTTTGCCATCTGGCTTTTGTCCGGGCACACACTGCACAGGGGATCAATGGAACGGAATTGGGAGTGGGAGTGGGAGTGGGCTGAAGCTCGGGCTAAGGCCGAGACAAACTGGTGGCGAGTGAGGAGCGATGGCGGAGCAGATTTGTTGTCTTCCAATTTAAAGCCAGTCTAGCATAATTGTTCAGTTCGTTTTTAGCGGGTTTTCGTTCGGTTTTGGCAGACGTAGTTCCTAAACGCGGCATTCGAATATCGTAAGCAATATATCGTAGACTTTCAGTTGCCACAACTAGCTCCTCTTCGATCACTTGGCGTCCCTCAAGGGTGGCAGCATTTCCCCAGATGATCTCCACAAGTTCTACCCCCCTCAGATCAAATTGTTTTGTTTCGTAGTAGCCTGGGAAAACAGAAGCAGAATGGGGACAAATTAATTTCCACAACGTGTAGGGAAAACTGCCTTAAAGTGACTTTCAAGTGAACAACAAAATGCAACCCTGTACATAGCGCCCCACCCCCCTAGTGGATGAGGAGGAACGATGCAGCACGGAGTACGGAAATACGGAATGCAGGAGGAGACCATTTTTTTTTTGTACTAACAACCAAACCTAGCTACGTATCTACGAGTAAGCCTATCTTTTAAACGACTAACAACTAAGCTGTAAATAGAGGGAAAACACAAACACACCACACACCAAAACACACACACACGCGCGTATATATACACATGCAAAAACATACTACATACATATATACATATACAAGCATAAGCATATAAATAAAAGTAATTATATATACAGATAGAAAAGTTTTATAACGAAGCAAAGCAAAGCAAAGATTAGATGGTAAATCAGATGGCGAGCGAGAGCGAACGTCTTTAGCAAAATTACACCTAAGTTTTCCAGATTCAGATGACTTTTAAACCGAAACACATACACAGAGACACACACACACACACACACAGGCTGCAAAAGGCTGGACAAAAGTTAGACAAATGGATGCAGGAAGAGTGCAGCAAAAGAGGAGGAGGAGGAGCAGTAGGTGTAGGCGTAGGCGTAGGAGTAGGAGGAAGAGCTTTTTGTATTTCGACTTGTTTTCCAGGAGATCCTAAGTTTAGTCAACTAGCGTAATCGTAATGTAAAGATAAAGAAACCAAAAGAAAAACACACCCACACAAACACACCCACACACACACAAGAAACGAACGAAAACGAAACGAAACGTATGTAAAATAATTGCATAAATAATTTTAAATATATTCGCCGATTGCCTTCAACTAGAGGAATTTTGATTAAACTTGATAACGACTAACGAATAATAATGATTAATGAATAATGAATAATAATTATAATTATAATTACTAAACAATAACTATAATTATTATTAAATAAAACAAAACACAAAAATGCATTGAATATTTCAGCAAAGTAATGGAATACCAAAGCAGATGGGAAAGCGGTTAAAAACGGAAACGGAAACAGAAACAAAAACAGAAAACAGAAAACAGAAAAAAAAGATTAAGGGAAAGGGAAAGGTAAAGGTAAATGGAAAAACGAAGCCGACAGAGAACAAATCTACACAAAAATGAAATTCAAAAAGAACTGAAGTAAAAACAAAGATTTTAAAGCAGTAACAAATGGCAAACAAATAAAACAAACAACCAAAAAACCAAAACAAAAACCAAAACAAAACAAAAAAAAAAACAAAAACAAACCAAGCATTCGTATTTGTACACTAAAGACCCGAATAAAGAGTACGCAAATTATACACGCAATATTAGACTAAACAGACCTCGAAGAACCGAACCGAACTGAACTGAACCGACCACGGGCACAGGCACAGGCACAGGCGCAGCACTCCCCCCCCGTCTTCAGGTTTTCCATGTTCGAGACGCAGCCAGGGAATGGGAACAGCAACAGCTGGTAGAGGGGGGAGAGCGGTAGGGGGTAGGGAGATGTCCTGTCGGTCCACTCTAACTTCACGCGAAATATCTCTCGAGATCCCTTCTTTGATTTGTTAACTAGAAACACTCGCACATATCCAAATAAAAGACGATTACCATTTCGAAATCCAACTGTCCATTTCCATTTCCGACTCCCACTCCAACTCCCTCTCCTAATCCACAACCGCCTCATTGAGACTAAAGGCCCAGAAGCACACAACCAGAACCACAATCACACCCACACCCACACCCACAGCCACAAATGCACAACCAGAGAAGAGAAGCACAGAACCACAGGAGCTGCAGAGGAGGAGAGTAACTCGAATCTAGAGCGTACTTTTAGGCGTTAAGCGTACATACATCTAGTTTGTATCTCTTATATATACACATATAAATATACATACATATATATATATATACATAACATAGCGTAATTATACAGATATACAACTAACGGTAACTCAATACGCATACAACTAGCCAGAGGAGGAGCAGGCCGAGGCGAACCGAGGCTGGATTAGATCCATCTTTTTTTTGTACTGTATTGTAATGGTAATTCTAATGATAAAGATAATGATAATGATAATTATAATGATAATTATAATGATAATGATAATGGAAATTTAACTAGTTATAACGTGCAGTTATCGTAAATTTATGATTATCGATTATTGAGTCTTGAGTACGATTATTATGGAACGTTTAATTTTGTTAATACGAAAAAAAAACGCGAGCATGGTTAATAAAGCTTTAATTTGAAGCTATATAGGTATATATATATACGCCCATTTATATATATACATAAACACACACACACACACACACACATGACACATCACACATCTACACAGAATGAAGCAAGGAAAAACGTCCTCAGTCTATAAATTTGCAAAATGAGCGACACGAAAACTTGAAACGGAAACAGAAACAAAAACAGAAGGGAGAAAGGAGAAGCGAACACATAAGCAGCACTTAAGTCTAAGGCCCCCATATAAGTACGAGTATATTACGATTATAGTTAATTAACGATAGCGAAGCCGGAACCGGAAACGGAAACGGCCACGGGAATGGGTAACGGAGATCGAATAAGAGGAATGGGATCGAGCAGTCGATTGGTGGGAATGCAGGATAGGTCGGGCATGCCCACACATACAGGTACAGGTACAGGTACATAGTTACACACATGCATGCATACATATACGTATATCTGGCCATGTGTGTGCATGTGCGACGCCATACATATACACACAGCCCTCCCCTTCCCCCTTTCCCCATATACTATATGCATAAAATACAACGGGAAACATCTTTTAGTCTATACTAATACAGGAGGAATGTAGGAATGGTGGGATGGAGGAATGAAGGAACGGAGGAAGGCAAAACAAATCTATATACAATATACATGGCATACACATATATGAAAGCCCCTATATTGAGGATATAAACGTGAATTTTTAGCATTTTAAGTACATAATAAATAAAGCAATTTAAGTAATAAATTCAACACACTAACACACACATACAGAACACACACACAAACACAAACACAAACAAACACACACAAACACTGGGAGAAAGTGAACAGAAGAAAGGCATACGAAAATCATTTCAGGATCGCATAACATAATCGGACAAACGGAATAGGAAAAAAACACAAAACGAAAGAAAGATGAGTTGGTATATAGTATATATATATATATATATTATATACGTGCATACATACATCAAATAATACAAATACATACTACAACAACAAAAAATAATGCAATGAACGATAGGAAGAGCGCGAGCGGGAGCGGAAGCCGAGGAGCGGAAATGAATACTACGGAGTGGAACGAGAACGAGTACGAGTACGATAACACTTATACATATGTAAGACACGAGACAAGAACCCAATTATATACATAATTGACTTGTAAATAACATACAGACACGTACATGCACCCAAGCAAATACACACCACCCCCCATCATACATACAACATCCACACTGAACTGACAGACAGACAACACACACAGACAGACAGCCATACATCCACAACACCCACAACACCCACACACACACACATTTTACGACTAGTTAATTTTACAAGAAACTAAAATTATTGCAGCAGGCGCATTACATTACAAAAACCAAATGAAAACAAAACAAAACAAAAACAAAAACACAAAAAAAAAACCAAAGCCGCAAAATGGCAAAACAAAGCAAAAATCATATACAGTAAAGTAAAAAGTAAAAGAGGAAAGAGGCAAAGAAAAACACAAACAAACACACACACACTCGAAAGAACAAAGGCAAAAGCAAAGGCAGAGGCCAGAGGCAAAGGCAGAGGCCAGAGAGCCCGAAGCCAGTGCCCAGTGGTAGGGGGGGGTTCTGGTGGGTTGGGCTGGGCGATGACCAGAGACCACCCCTCTCTCTATCGCTCTATCGCTCTGCCCCCACTATGCCACGGCCCCCAGGCCCCATGTATGGGCGTGGACATGAGGACGATGAGAATTAATAAATTACCAAGTAATATTATAAAAATATTATTATATAAATTATTATAATTATAAATTATTATTAAAGAAAGCAAGCAACAAACATAAAACCAACAAAAACCAACATGATTAAAAAAATACAAAATACAAAAAAAAAACAAAAACAAACAAAACAAAACGAAACGAAAAACAAAACACAAGAAAAACGAAAACCCAAAAACAAAAACCAAAAACCAAAAAACACATTATTATAATGCGATAATTGAGTAATCAACAAAACGAATTGAGAACGTTGTATGATTTTGATCAGAAAGTAATAAAAACAATTTTCGATTTGTTACGAAATATACATAAACATCAAATGGCTTTTTTTATCGGAAGGTGGGAATGGCATTTGGGAACGTGGCGTCGAAAGTATCTTAGAGCTATATCAAATGGGGCAATCACATCAGTTGAGCTGGCTTTTTCCCCATTTTAAGGCTGAACTACCATCGTCAGTTCAGATGTAGAAAATCAGAAATGGATTACAGAAAACATCTCTCATCTAGCAGATTGATGGGATATAATTGGTCAGATATGTATAGTCCAAAAAGAGTCAGAAGAGAGGCATCCATTCCCAATGGATGAATGAATAAGTTGTTTCATTGGTTTCAATGGCGCCATCGGACGGCTGGTTGTGCAAGCTCAAGAATTAGCAGCGCCCTCTGCATCTCAATCAAGTGGCGCCACAAAACAATTCGCTTAGTACCAGTTGCCACCAATAGGGCAGCCCTGAGACTCAAAGCACTAACCATACCGTGCCAGTTCATACAACGAAAGTGGCGCACATCCTCGGCTCTGGGTCCGATCACGTTCGGCTCATGACGAGACACGAGCCGACGGACAGCAAGCATGTATGTGTGCATACATTTTTCCATTATTTTTACATTTTTGTCAGCGATCAATTATAATTGTTCGTTTCATATCAGTCAGGGCTTGTCAGCAAGCATTTATAATTATTCGTCCCATATCAGTCAGCTTTTGTCAGAGAGCATTTACAAATTTGTTCCTTTCATATTATTCAGCTTTTGCCAGTGAGCAATAAAAATATGTTCTTTTTGGTTTTTTCAAATTTTTGTTACATTTTTACATTTTTCCTAAACTGTTACATTTTTTTTTAATTTTTCGTAAATTTTGAAACTCATTTTCGATTGGGAGAAAATTCTAATAAGAATTGTAAAAAAGAAGAAAAAAACTGAGGGGCGCCTCTAGCAGGAATCTTGAATTAAACTCCCGCCAGGTGGCGCTGCAGACATTTTTTTACTTGGCGGCGCCGTAGCAAGTTTGAACTTCATCCTAAAAATTATTCCCGCCGGCTGGAGCGCTGCTACGTTTTTTTTTTCTTCTGTAGAAATTTTTCAAATCCAAAAAGTTTATTTTTTGCGCTCCGCTCCTTTTGTTTTATAAACTGTCGGTGTTTTTTTTTTTACATTATTAATACGCTTTTAAATGTATATATTTAATAAATTTAACATAGGACTAGGACTTCGTGTGAGCTCTTGTACAATCCATGAGGGGTATTATAGCTAGTCTGGATGTGTTTATGAGATAAAGTCGGGCGTTGGCTCGGGATTGGCCAAGAGCGGATTGGGGAGCTCTGGCGGATGTGGCAGCGGGCTACAGTCTTGGGTCGGCAGGAGCCAGGAGACCAGCAGGAGACAGCCACAAGAGCCAATAGAGGATCCCACGAGGTGTACTGGGTGTGAGGCCCAGTGCGCTTATCTGATAGTTGCAAATATTTGCTGAAGCTGGTAAGCAGAGCACTGCCTTCCTAGGCTCCAGGGCCCAGTTCTTCGAGCCCAGCAGCGCTTTAGCGCGGCACAACGGGCACCGATTGGCTTGTGGCATCAGCAATAACCACAGGGCCACAGGGCACGGCCACAGGTTCCTTCTTTGGGCCCAGACATATTGTGCAAATGTCTCCGAGAAGGCGGTGCGTGGCTGTCGATGGTGTTACATCCACATCCTGGGCTTCCTTCTCCTCCCGCGCTTCCATTATATTGGTCCGAAAAGGGATCACACTTTCTGTAGCTCTTATTCGGAACAGACAACGATTCCAATGCCTACCATCGGGTCAACAGCTTCAATGGCAGCTGAAACTAAGCTGCAAGCCCAGCGAAAGGATTCGCTCGGCCACGAACAGGCGAAAGATGGCCGAAGACTGCCAGAGGTGACACCTCCGATATCGTTGGCAGCGCATCTCCGGCATGGCTCGGGTGTCGGCTGCAGCAATCCGTTTAAATCGCAACAACATCCGGCAGGCACTCTCCCGCACCGAACTCAGCCCAATGTTGAGTAACCATTCCCCTACTCGGGCCCTAATCCCAGCGATAACTATCAGCATATTTTGGCAGGGGAGTATCTCATTCATAAGTGCTGCCGCTGCTGCTGCTGCTGCTCCATTTCATTGGCAGTTGAAGATAAACAACACGAAGAGAGCTAATCCCGTGCTGCTGCTGCTGCTGCTGCTGCTGCGATCTCAGTTTCCTCATTGGTGTAATTCACACAGCGAGATCTGGCCGACTGATAGCCTTTCCATGCGACATAATTACCGCTGATTGAATTGGGACCGTCACAAAGGTGATGCCTGCCGATGCCTCCTACCCACCGCCCTTCACGCACGTATCGCATGACATAAAGCAAACCGAAACGGGTACTGGGTCCATGTCCAGGTTTTTTCCTGCTCCCAGATGGAAGATAGGCGCACCTCTGGTACTGCCACTCTTTCAGGGGATTCCTCTGCTCTTCTCTACCCATTTTTTCGTTGCTGCTGTTGGCCAAGCGGAAATGCACACTCGACAAATAACTGCAGCGACATGGCCGGAAAGTTGCAACTGCAACTGCAACTGGAAGCCGGATAGAATCTGTGTTGATTCACTCGCTGTTTGTCCGCTGTTTGTGCGCTGTTTGTTTGCTGTTTGTCCGCTGTTTGTGCGCTGTTTGTTTGCTGTTTGTTTGCCGTTTGTTTGGAAGCTGGCTGCCAAATCAATGCAATGCCAAATGGCAAAAAAGAATGCGCTGTCCATCGCGCACACAGTGGAGCAGCCATTCAATCAATTAGAATATCCATTAGGTAATGGCAGGGCACAGCCAGCAGTGCGGAGGCTCCACTGTAGCTGATTTGCACGGCTCGGCCCAGCCATTCATTAGTTGGCGGCTCCGCGCCTGTGTTTGCCAACCTCTTGGGGGATAGCTGGCGCCCCATTGATAGTGCCGCCAATTCGGCAAATGAAGTCCTCGAGCTATTCGGATGGATGACTGGCTCGCTGGAGCTACACTCGAGCACACTAATACAGTCGTCGGGTGGCCCTTGCTGCTGGCCGACACTTTAATTCGGCAACTGTGCATCGAGACAGCTGCTTGAGCAAATGCCCCATAAATGCGGCAAGAAAGAGTTGCAAATACCCGAGGAAAACACAATTAAATTTGGACAGACAGGGCCAGCTAGCGCCCGCCCGCCCGCTCGTACCTCCCTCTCCGCGGCTTATAGTCGTGTTTTTGTGTTGCTTTTTGTTGTTTGTTGTTTGATTTTCGTGATTTTGATTTCTAATCCGAAATGGGCCTTTTGTGCTGCCATTAAGCCGAGTGCCCCGTTGTTTATGTGTTGTCTGCCGCTGCCTCTGGCTCTGATTTATTTATTTATTTATTATTACATTTGACTGATTGCCGACACCAGCCCGCCCGCCTGCTCCTGCCAGCAGCAGCTCACAAAACTCTCATGTATTATGAACAAGTTGATTGTCGTGTGCATTTCTATCCCCACCCCAACCCCACACGCTGCGTGTTGATTTTCGTTTTGTGTAGGCAAATCATATTATATCATGTCATGTATTATGCAGGGATTCCCCAAAATAAAATGCCCCGAGCCCAGGGATAGAAACGGAACGGAAACACACAAACAGAAACAGAAACAGAAACGAGAAACAGAAAGAGAAACGGAATCAGCTTTGGAGCTCATCTGCTAGAATCCTCTCAAAGCAGCTCAAATTGGGATCCCGCTCTCTGCCGAATGAAGGGCACATAAAGTACATTTAGCAGCGAGCTTAGCAGGGCTGTGGGCGGTGCTGAAATATCCGCTCTGAATGCGTAGAATTCGCTCCCAAAATTATGAAATTTAAGCAGCAATGGAGAGCTGCAGGGGAACGATCTTTGCTTGGTTTTTGCTTGGCTTCTGCATCCTGAATGCTGATCAGAGCGGCAGGACTGCTGGGCCAGCAAAGCAGTGAGCCCCGAGGCCATTAACGAAATCAACAGTCAACACTCAGCACTCACACGCGCACTCATCATTCATCATTCACCATTCAGCGCACTCACAGTTGCATTCACACGCACTTGCAAAGGGGCAAAGGGGCACAGCCAGCCAGCCAGCCAGCCGTTCGTTCGTTCGTTCTACTTAGATGCAGCGCGAGGCAACAAAGGCGCTCACTCTGTCTCTGTCTCTCACTCTGTCTCTGTCTCGCTTGCTCTTTGGGTTGATCCACCGCTTTCTGGGGTCTGGCTGGCTGGCTGGCTGACTGGCTGACTGTTGGCAACGATGTGGAAAATGTTACGCTACAATTTAATTGAAAGGATAATCAGGGGCACAGCGGACAAGCACTCATTCAGAGATGCAGAGCGAGATGGCTGTATAGAGGGAGGGAGACACACAGCGACAGCGACAGAGAAAGAGAAAGGGAGAGAGAGGGAGGGAGAGGGAGGGAGACAGGGAGGTACATGGACAAAAGGCAGCGCTAAAAGCTGCAAGCGAATGAATGAGGCAAATAGAAATAAAATAGCAAACGGTGGCAGCGACACAACATCGGCTTTTGTTGTACCCGTCAAGTGTCCTTTTTGATGACGACTACAAAACGCTGAGCACTCCGAGGACTTCCCAGACGAGCACACTGTGCAGGCAGGCAGGAGGAAGGACGCGGAGGAAGGACGCGGGTCGCGGGACGATGATGATGATGGCGCTGGCCATGATGACGTTTCGGGGTTGCTCTGGTAGACCTCGCTTGTGGCCGGGTACGTGAGCCCACAACGTGGCCGGCTTTGCTTCCTGTGCCGCGCGATCCTCGCCCCAGTCACCGGGCGAGTGAGTGTCCTGTGGCGCGCTGGATTCGCCCAGCGAAGGGTTGCGTCGAATGGGAACAAAACAGCAACAGCAACAGCACAGAAACAAATACAAAAAAAAGAAAAAGAAAACGTAGCAGGAGGAGACGTTGCTGCCGCTGCTGCTGCTGGGGGGGCAAGGGGCAAGGGGCCAGGGGCAGGAGTGTGCGCGATTGGCAAATGAAACTCAAATGAAATAAAATTAAATGCGTTGCACAAGTTGCAAATTCGAGCAACAATCAAAAGGATTCACGCTGCGTGTCCTGTTCCGCTGCTCGCTGTGGCACACAGCGCGGGGCAGCGGGGCAGCGTGGCGGCGCCCGTCGAAGAGTGAAAAATGTAATTTTAATCGAATTCACTCGCCCCGACCCCGACCCCCCAGCCCTGCCTGCTCTTCCTCTCTGGCTCCGGTCCATGCATAGTTTTTGATTCCCATTCAAGTGCTAACCTTATTAGTGCCGGAGGACTCTACTCTACTCCACGCTACTCTGCGCCACTCTAGCCCTCTCCCTGTCCCTGTCCCTGTCCCTGTCCCATTAACAGGGCCTGATTCGTGTTGTGCCAACAGTCGCTGAGATGACGCAGCGGGCGCACATCACCCCAGCCCAGCCCAGCCCAGCAGCCCACCCCAGCCCTGTCCTTGGCCCTGGCCAAAGGCATTCTTCTGCGAGAAATGCAATTAACTTGGCCAGCCAGCAGAAGCAGCAGCAGTAGCAGAAGCAGCAGCAGCAGCAGTGACGAACCCCAAGACCCCACAACCCACACCCAAACCCAAACCCACACCCAACCCCACAAATCTCGGGCCTCGCATGGCGAGCACAATTAAAACAAAAGGCGTTCGTCGCTAATTAACATTGTTAGCATTAGCGGAGCACTGCAAAAAACAGCAACAACCAACAGAAACCCCACGAATAAAAAATAGACAGGCAAAGCGGACAAAACGCAGGACTGAAAGGCAGCCACGGAGCGGCGCTGGGGCTGAGGGCACACCGACACCCGTTGTGGGGCAACTTTGACCTTTTGCACGTCGCGCTGCTCGGCTCGAGGCGATTCATTGATGCCCTATCAGGGAATCCTTGCTCCACCGCTGATACTTTGTGGAGCACGCGTTTCGGGGAGAACATGCTTCAAAGCAGGAGCTCAGAGCTGGATATCCAGCGGAAATAAAGGCTGGCAAAGCTGTTCCCTGTATTCAGCCCATAAAAGAGTCTCACAAGCTACAGCAGACAACATCCAAGATCCAAGAGAGAGATCCATCCAAAGCAGATCCCACAAGGCTCAAAGAATTGCCCCACTCAGTAATATGTTTGCTGCCATTACTGCCATATTTAGTGGCACAATTTAAGCACCGATCTGATCTATGCTTTATGCTGATCTATGTCCAGCCTGCTGGCTGCTCCCTGAGACCCGCTCTGACCGGGATCCATTCGATTGCGCTGCGCATCCCGTTCTGTGTACACATGTAAAATTAAATATGGTTTATTGTGAGGGCTAGCCCGACCTTTGGCTCCGTATTAATCAGCCCTCTGTGTACACTTCCCCCACTTGTTTATTTATCGACTTGCCAACTGCTTTGCACTCTGCCCCCTCGCTGGCTTTGCCTTTCCCCATTTACTTTTCGGTTCGTGCGGCTGTTCAAAAAAAAAACTGGAAAAAAACGGAGGGGAGACAGAGAGACAGGGATACAGGGGGGGGCAGGGGGACAGTCAGCATTTATAGCTAATTTTCTTGTCATTGTTTTGACTTTTACACCTTCGCACCGCTTGCCACCGCTTGCCGCGTGTTTACCTGCAAATGATGTGGCGTGGTGGGGTAGGCGGGGAGCGGGGTGCGGAGTGCGGAGTGGCGTCGTCGCATTGTTTGGCCATGTAAAATAATATTTTATTTGGCCTGTTTGCCTGCAAAGCTTCTGGCTAATGAAGGGGGTGTTGGCCCGGCTCATTGTTGGCTACCGAAAAAAAGAAGAAAAAAAAAACAAGAAGGGTTTGAATGTCAGCAGCGAAGCCCTAGAAGAATATTTGAGCAGCGCCACTCCACGGGGTTTTGGGGGGATTGATGAAGCGAAGCCCTCCCACCCCACCCCACCCCACCCCCCAGGCTATGTACAAATAGTGTGAACAGTCAGCAGAAGTCACGGCAGAATTCACAGCATAAATTAGAGTACACAAATTCCGATGCGATCGGATCTGGGATCTGGGAACTGGGAACTGGGATCTGCTGGCGCCAGTCTCTGATTTATGTTGCAGTTGCTGCTAAAAACCAGAAACAGCAGTTGGCTGGACTTGGATTAATGGGAAGCACTTGGCAAAGTGAGTTGTCAATGCGGGCCAAGTGGCCAAGTGGCCCAGTGGCAAGTGGCACCTACGAGGAAATGGGCAACCCAAAAAGAGAACCCGAAACCCAAACACCGCACTCAAACTCAAACTCAAACTCACAGTCGAACCCATTTCCAGCTTATTACTTAATCAATATGCTCATTTGTTTTTCGTTTAACTGGAAGCGGTGGCTGGGGGTGCGGAGTGCGGAGTAGGTTACATATTTTGACAGCATCGGGAGCAACACACAAACACACACAGACAGACAGACAGACAGACAGACACTAGAGCCTGCCTGTAAGCGGACCCAAAATGTAATTGGAATCCCGAGACGAGTCCCGAAAGGAGTTTTGTTTTCGTTTTTTGGCGCGATCTTCACTTCAATTTGGAGGTTCGAACTCTACCTGATGATCTACTTATTTAACATCCAGCAACGATCTCTCCCTCTCCCTCTCCCACTCTATGGCAGCGACAGCTGTTCGGATTTGGCAACTGTCGTCGGCCCTGGGTCGTCTGTCGCTCTCCCTCCGACCTTGGCAATTAGGGCAGTGTCTGGCACACGGCATGAGGTCCTCGGAATCAGCTGTAGATAAGCAGCCTGCTCCCATGGCCGGCAGCACCACACGACAGAGCGGACAGGAGAGGCGGCAAACGACAGCCAATGCTTGACCACTGGGTGCGCAGCCAGATTGGCCGGGCTTGACCGCGCAAGTGACCAAAAGTCGACCCAAGGGCCGAGGCGCATGCGCAGCGGATTAAGCCCACTGAATGCAGGCTGGGAAGGGGCAAAGCGGCAAAGGGGCTAAGAGAGGGGGGCGGACTAGGAAGCGAGTTGCGGCGCATTGTCCAGGGCACGACCGCCTGGAATGAAGCTGTTAGGGTCCGTTGCCCGCACCGGTACCGATTCGCGCCCATTGTCGGGCCGCGCGCAGCCGAAAGAAAGAAAGAAAAAAATAAAAGAACTTGCATCATAATTAAACTGTCGTAATTGCCGCCCCTGAGACGTGACATTTGTGCCCGGGCACGGACCCTGACGCGACTCTCTCTGCCTCTCTGGATCGCCTGCCCAGCTCAACCTCAGCGGCAACCTCAACCGCTGACAAAAGTTTCCCTCTGGCGCGCTCCCTCTGCTCTTCCGCTCTTCCGCTCGTTGAAACTTTATCAACATGCAAATAAAACACACTCGAACACTGGCAACACTGGGAACCATTCCAACCCCGATGCCAGCCAGCAGCCAGCATCAGAATGGGAATCAGAATGGGCATCAGAATGAGAGTGTGGTCGGGTTGGACGTCTGCAGGATTAAGCGATACAAAGCGCTGGAGCCCGGAAACCCATCGGGATAAATGACACAAAAACTCAAAAACTCAGAACACGATAGTCGAGAGTCGGAGAGTCGAGAGTCGGAGAGTCAAGAGTCCCGAGTGAAGAGTCGCGTAGGGAGACTCGCCCAAGCACTATCAAGTAAAATGTGCAACAATAGTGGCAATGGAGCTGCTCCCTGGCTGAGGATTTTCGGGACTGGAGCCACTGGACTCCTGCCAGCTGCTGGCTGCTGCACTCTGCTTGAGGTGTTGTGCAATCTATTTAAATAAATGCGCAGCCAGCGCAGACTGGGCTCTCCCCGCAGCTGAATTCAATTGCCATATAATTTTTAATAATTCTCCGCTGCGCTGCCCGTTGCCCACAGCAACAAAGTAATTTTATTTCTTTGGCTATATTCCTGTCTGTGCCATTTGGCACGGGGGCGGAGCAATCACTTTTGGGTATCGCACGGCCAATTTGATGACATTATTACGGACAACTGCACAGAAAATTTGTGCTGAGTGGCGCGCGCTCGGCCAGGACTTTTGCAGCATTCAGCTGGTCCTCACACGAGCATTTAGGGAGAGAGAAATATAACTATCACAGACAGAGGGAAACACACAGACTGACTGTGTCCTGACTGTGTCCTGACTGTGACTGTGACAGTCAGGAGACTGTCCTTTTTGTTGTGCTCTCAATGCCCTGCCTTGGCATGTGTTGCTGAGCATGAAAATTGCAATTTTTCGCCACATAATTTCAATTCAGAACTGCCCAAAGAAAAATACCCAAAAACCCTAAGCCCAAAGCCGAAGCCGTAACCGTAGCCGAATCCGAATTGGGTTCTCGATTGGGCATAATGCTGCAATGCTGTTCGCCTTTTGCCGATTTCACACTAGCCGGGGGACAATCTCGCCAATTGGCTGAATGGCAATTGATTCGTTGCACCATCATCATCAGCAGCAGCATTGGACTCCGGGCTCGGGACTCCTACTTGGCTCTTGGCTGTCATTTTTGTGGGGTCGACCGCAGTCGTTTGGCCACAGCGGGTTGCCCGTTGCCGTTGTCCATTGTCCGTTGTCCGGCCATAGATCGCTGCGATCGATCGATGCTCCACGTGATGAGCGCAACGAAACGGTTGGACAATGGCTGGTAACAGGCCTCCGTGGGCACTTCTTTATGGGCATTTGTCAGCTCTGTTCCAGTGTTTGAATGTGCCATGATCTGATCTGTTAGGAGCTGCTGGGATCTGCTCGGATCTGTGATGTATTCATTCAATTTGCTGCTGCCGATCATCGGGCATTGTCGCTAACTGAAGTGCTAAGTGGTCGTCGCGTGTGACCAATTGGCAGAGGGCACAGCTGGCTGGCTGGCTGGCTGGCCGAAGGGAGCGGGAAACTGGGCAACTGGCGGTACCACAGCAGAGGTACAGCAGAAGGCCAGATAAAGTTCCTAAATTTGTTGTGTAGCAAATGATGTGCCAGAAATAATAGAGCAGAGAAGAGACAGCGTCCGAGAATGTCTTAATGCTATTGGAGGCAACCATTTAATCAGAAATCCGAATTCCGCAAAGGGCTTGCCCCGAAAACATCTCAAGGGCAGGCCTCTTAAGCTTGTTAAAAGTAAATCATAGAGGAATATCCGCCTAGATAATCTCCGAGCAGACAGGCCATAGTTCAGCTCACATTCTGCAATTAATAATAAATAAAACGAATGAAAGCGCAGGCTTGCGCCCGTCCCTCTCTCGCTCTTTTAGTATATGGAAATATTCTGTGCTTGCCACTGACTGCTGAATGCTGCAACTGCCTCTAAATTGGATTGTCCCGATGCCAATTGAATATTTTGTGTGTGGCGTGCAGGACAGCGGGTCCACAGACATTTGTTTGAGCAATTTGAAGGGTGAAATTGGAAAAATAGCAGAGGAAATGAAATGACCGGAAGTTAAATCAAACCAACTTGCAGCCAGCAACAAAATGCCCAGACATTGCCCCAGGAGGGGCGGGGCAGGGCGGGGCACAGCAGAGCATTGCGATGCCCGAAAGTCAAGAAAGTCAAGAGGCAAAAATTTGTACATCGCATGCCGGGCACGTAACAAACTGAACTAAATATAAATATAAATACAAATATAAATGGGAGTGGGAGTGGGAGTGGGAAAAGGAATAGGAGCAGGAATCCGTGTGCGAATCTTTAACGAATAATTCAAATAAAATTTACACCTTGGGCCAGATTGAGTGTAGGAAAAAGGCAAGGAAAAAGGAGAGAGGAAAGGAGAAAGGGGAAAGGAAAAAGGAGAAAGGAAACGAAACGAAAGCAGAGAAGTAAAAGTCTCCTCTGCGTTGGCATATTGATAGACTTTGGTCGAATGGTTGACCAAGGGACTACAAACGGAAATCCTTTTTCAATTTTATTTTATTTTATTCCAGGGAGAAGCACAAGCACACACAGGCACACACACACACACACACACACACACACACAGCCACATCTGGTGCGAGTTATAGCTGAAGTATAAATTGAGTTGCTGGCCACTGAAGTTGATTATGGTCTACGCCTCAACGGATCTCAGCCAACAAAATTTCTCTCGATTCGGTTAAAAAATCAACACCAGGCCAGGCCAGCACTTTCTGGCCAGGACTACACACACTGAGCAGCACATGCAGGATGGGATGTGGGTGTGTGGGTGTGTGGGTGTGTGTGGGTGTGCGGACTAAGCCCTGCGGCTCACATATCAGCGCGCATTAAAACAAAGTGGGCATCGATGTAGAACCCGAATACCCGAAACCTACAAAGTCGCCCCCTGGCCAGGGGGGAAACTAAATTTGCACAAAACAATAGCAAGTCGAAAAACAAAAACAAAAAAATGTTTGGGGGCAGGCAAGGAAATTTTTGAGCTAAGCCACGCAGCAGAGGAAATACCCTGCGGAAAAAGAGAAAAATTAAATAAAATAAAATAATAGCAAAAAGCCACACAGCAGAGGGCAGCCATAACCTACGGAAATGGCAAAAAATAAAATCGAATAATAATGAAATATAATAAAATAAAATAAAGAAACTGCATTTTTGTATAATTTTTTAAAGTCAATCTTTGGCATGGGAAAAACTGAAGCTAATCCCCAAAGAAATGCACAAAAATCGCCCATTTAGCGAGTAGATTTTGTGGAGGAAGCTTACCGAAATCTTTTATTTTGCAACTGGCAGAGCTACAGCGAGGAACTCCAACAGAGAGTGGCAGAGAGTATGTCGCATAGAAAGGGTCACTGGATGCTGTTCGGATGAAACGGAAAGCGGCTGCTCTTTCACTTATCAGCAGCGGTCGGTCGGGGTCCAGATTATTAACGCCTAAAGCTCCAAATCCGATTTGTTGAACCCTGCTGAGGCCACACACACATCCCCCAAAGAGACAGAGAGGGAGGGGAGAGAGAGGGCGCGAGAGAGAGAGCTCCTAGTGCTTCCCACACATGATATGCAAAGCGGCACAGCTGCCGCAGGTTGCAGGGACACAGCGACGCAGCGACGAGTGCTCCCTGGAGGATTGAGATTCGGGAGACGCGTTGACTCGGAGACGGAAGTGTGTAGGGTGCAGGGTGCAGGGTGCAGGGTGCAGGGTGCACGGTGCTGTGTGCACTTGAGGCGAGAGATTGTCGCCTGGCGCCGGAATTCGTGTGAAAAGAGTGTTTGGGAAACCTGCTTGGAGAGTGTCAGCTTGCAGCATAGATAGCAGCAAGACAGGATGGGTAGACAGGGTAGACAGGGTAGACAGGAGATGGAATGGGTTGGCTTGGCTTGGCTTGGGGGGTGACCTGCGTTGATCCTCTAAGTGCGGACAAGTGTCGAAGTGCAACATCCTGTGTCCGAGTGAGTTCTTCTGGGCAGGGCAGAGGCAGGGCAGAGGCAGGACAGGGCAGGGCAGAGGCCGTGTGGCCGCTTGTCTCTTGTCACACTCATTAATTGCATTTCGATAATAATTTCATGCTCGTTAACAGAGGGACAACTCAGTGCTGTGTCCTGTGTCCTGTGTGTGTCCTGTGTCCTGTGTCTGGGTGTGTGTGTGCCCTGCAAGTCTAATTTTCTGGCATATTAGTTACAGCACCCACAGCCGTCGCTTGTTATCGTTAAACAGTCGCTAATTAGACGCACATGTGTAACATGAAACCGCATTTAACCGCTCTGTCCGTCCGCTCATGTTTTCGGTGGAAGGTGGAAGGTTGTGGCATGGGGTGGCGTGCACGAATGATACTGTAACTGTAACTGTAACTGTAACTGCAACTGCAGCGGAGCTGGCAACAGGAGCACCAACCACCAACCACCGACGCTCCTGTTGTTCCGGCGCGAAGCACTAAAACTGTCCCAATTGTAACGAAATTATACACTTGAACTTCTCGAACTCTTTGTGTGCACGAACTCTCCCCCACCCCACCGCGAAGTTGTGCCACATTTTTTGCCTGCTTGCCACGGGCTAAGCTGCCGCTGGGGTCACAGTCACCGGCACACAGCGCTGCTCCGCACTGACAGACCCTGCAAAATAAATTGCCAAAAGTGTCAGGCGAGCATAAATGGTGTCTGTGTGTGTGTGTGTGTGTGTGTGTGTGTGGTGTGCCTGGTGTGTGTGGGAAAGTGCTGCTGGTGAAAGTTCTGGCTAATAACAGTCGCAGGGTTCATCAGTTAATCAGTGCCTCATCATTTTACTCGTCCGCTCAGCTGAAGAATTTTTAGGAATAATAAATAATTATTTAAGTAATGTATTTGTATTTATTTATTAATATTTATATTTTTATTTTTATTTATTTATAAATATTTATATTTATTTATTAATATTTATATTTATTTATTTTTTTATTTATTAATATTTATATTTTTATTTATTTATTAGTATTTATATTTTTATTTTTATTTATTTATTAATATTTATATTTATATATTTTTTTATTTATTAATATTTATATTTTTATTTTTATTTATTTATTTATATTATATATTATAATTATTATATTATATTTATATATATTTATTTATGTGTAGTAGTTCCATATTGTATGGTATTGCATTGCATTGTTTGTTTATTGTATTTCCTAGTGCTGCAAGCAAGGGGTTTATAATTTATAATTATAAGTCACTGGGTGTCCCATTAGTTTGGTATTAAACTTAGAGCTAAATGAATCTTTTAACATGATATACTAATTATTGTTTACATATGTTTATTTGTTTTTCTTATGCTAATGTTCGTGTTTTTTTTTTTTATTTTAAATTGAATTTGATTTTTAAATCTTAGTCTAGTGTATTCCCCATTTTTATTTCCCATTTACGTGCATTTGTTGGCTTAATATTTTATGGCTAAATATTCCTATTTGCTCTTAAATTTCCATGCAAATATTCCCTACAATATCTGGCCTTAAGTTTTGCCTCAATTTTAAGACAGAAATGTTTCTATTTTTACTGCAAAATGTCTCTTACTTTAAGCAATTTTCTGCTCCTCTTTTGCACTCGCAATTATTAGAATTTCCAGCGCAATGCTTCGCTCTACGATCTCTTAGGTATTATCTGCCATTTTGCTCTGTGGAGTGGATTTCTGGTAGGATTTTTCTTTAATAAACTTGCAAGTTTGGCCCCTTTAATCTATTGGGCCAACAGCTGTGGGCAATGGCCGAAATTAAGCAATCCATCCATCCATGGGCCAGTCCACAGTCCACACAGTCGCCCAGTCTCACGCAAGCCTCCCCTTGATATTTGTTTTTGTTTCAGCATTTTTCCGCCTTTTAATAAATTTCAGTGCAGGATGGGCACAGGCACAGGCACAGGCCACGGACATTGATGATGCTGCTGGCCGATGGGGGGGGAGCCGCTCCACTGCCCCAGCCTCCGCCGGACTATGGCTATGACTCCAGCATTGTTATTTTCGTCGGGCGACATTTGCATGCCTCATTTGAGGACAAGTTCCTCTTCATTTATTTATTTTATTGCGGCCTCATTCGCGTTATGAACTCAATGGGCTGTGGACATTATTTTAATAATTGCACTCTCGGCTCTCAGCAAAAAGGAACAACAGCCGAAACAACAACAACCACTGCCAGCCAGTCCAATCCATTTCAATACAATTTCATGGCATGCCACTCCCACTCCTCCCTCCCTCCCTCCCCCCTTGCTGAAATGATGTTTGTTGGCTGGCTCTCTTTATGGCTCGCATTCCATTGATTTTCATGGATTTCTCGTAATAAACTTTTGCTGTATTGTAATTTGTGCTGTGTGCCCCTTCATCCCTGCCCGTGGATGTGCCCAGCAAGGAGCACACAGCCATGGATGCCATCGGTAGGTGATAATCAACCGGAAGACATGCCGTCTGAGGCGATCCGGCCTACCTAGGCGATGCCAGAGACCAAAGCAATCCCAGGGGCTAAGCTTACACAGCGCCCGCTGGTACTTTGTGGCCTTAATTTATCTTGAGTGGATCAATTGGGCGAGCCCACAGAAGCAGAGCCCAAACAAAGGGCTGTCGATCGATGGAGGCCCTGATCCGCCAGCTCATAGATCGGTCTCGGATCGTATGACTGAACAGGTTGTTCCTTGCCCTGGCCCTGGCCCTGTCCGGGTGCACCTTTTGTGGCCGGGTGTGCTTTTGTTGCTTTGTTCGTGTGTTTGGTTGCTGGGCGGGGATTAAGACAAGTGTCGGTTGCACAATGGCCAGCCGATCCATGCACCCAAACAAAGGACCTGCACGATCGCCGGCCTGCGATAAAGGATTAGCCTGCCGAATGGTCTGGCCCTTCCTTCCTGCGCTCCCTCCCTCCCTCCATCGAGAGACAGCCAGTCTAGCGCGCATCCTTATCCCATGCTCTCCACATTAGGCCTAAGTGCGGCTTAGCCAAATGCTAATAGATTTGCTAATGTGAAAGCCCCGGCAACGGCAGCGGCAGCGGCAACGGCCACACATGTGTATCCTGCCGGTGTATCGGCTCCTTCCTTTCACATTCCTCTGTTCTCGCTGAGGCTTAGCCCGGGCCCATGCACTGGCTTTTATTGTGTGCCGCCTTTTGTGGCGAGCGCAACTCCATTGTTGCCACAAATTGCTGAACAAAGCAAAGCGTAGCGCCGGCGCTGCCATCGATCCTGCAGCCTACTGGCGGGCTGTCCCTCTGTCCCTCTGCTACTCGCTCACCCCCCACCCCCAGCCCGCATTAATATTTCAATCACTAAAATATATTCGAAACAAACCAACAAATCGGCGTAGCGTGCCCGAGAACATTTGGTATGCAAGGAACAGGATTTGCCGTGGGGCACTCAGCAGAGCACTGCCACAACAATTCCGTGTGGCAGGCAAGTGCCCAACCAAAACAGCGACTGGATGGTACACTGCACTCTGCATTATCTATGGATCATATATATATATTATGAGGAGTATTAAAAAATAAAAGTAAAATTAAAGGAAACGTTAATTAAATTAGCAGCCAACTTCAAGTTTGTCTGGATATATCTTTCGGCTGCGGCCTTTTGTGTTAAACAATTTTACACCCCATAAAAGTGCACACATTTCTCTTTACAAAACATAAATTTAAAATATTTCAGCTGCATTATAAACATAAAGCACATATTCCATATTTGTTCAGCAATATCACGCCTAAGACAAGGGATATTGAACGATAACAACCAAATAGATTTAATAGCAGAGCCTGCAGAGGACAACAGAGGACAAATCACAACTCTACAATTCAATTTAAGCAAGCATAATACAAGAACAAAACTCATAGACACTCACAAGTAATTAAAAATTGAAGTATACGAATAATAGATTTATTTAAAAATAAAATGTAAAAATGAAGAAAAAGTTTGTCAAACTATTAAATTTAATCTGGCAGAAGGCCATGGAAGCCATTGCTAGCTTATCATCACTGACTATAAGGTTTAAGCCTTAAACCTATCAAATTTAAACCTTATATTAAGTTATAAATAAATAAATAAATAAATAGAGGAGGAGGCGTTAGCCCGTGTCAGACGTGGAGGTTAAAGTAGCTTAATATCAAAAAAATAAATGAAATATTTAAGCTGCAGCTGCAGATCGAGTGAAAAATCATTTAATTATTATTCAAGCTTCTTTTTTAAATAAAAAAAATATACATACATATTTTACGCGTCTTTGGCTAGTTCTAAAAATGCTCCTGGGATCCATTCCACTTTGCGCATTTTCACTGAGAATTAAGCGTACAACCCTGCGTTGCCTCCGTTCCAGCAGCTTCCAGTTGCTTTGAAATTCCACAGCCAGTGCCACTTAGGGCACGGGTTTTGTGCAGCTCCATTCTGGGCCAGGGTCTGGGTCTGGGGCTGGGGCTGGTCAGCGGCGTGCCCTTTTTTTTGCTTTGTATGCCATCAGTGCTTTTTTCTGTGGTGTTTTTCCTTTTGGTTCGCCGGCACAGCTTCATTGGGGCCCAACTATGTTTCTAATCAGTGCAGCTTCCGTTGCCGGGCTTCCCCTGGCCTGCTCCTCCCCAGTGCCAGTGCCAGGGCCAGTGCCATTTTCGGTGCCACATTCCGTGTAACGACCTGCTGGTCGTCAGTCAGTCAACATGGCGCGATATTTGTCAACAAGCGGCACTATAAATATGCATGCAATGCAGGGGCAGGGGCAGGGGCACGGGCAGGGGCAGGGGCACGGGTGCGGCTACGCCTCTGGAGGCTTACGGCAATGGCGAGAGAACCTCGTCCAAAGGCAGACCAACAAAATGCAAAAAATGCAAAAAAACGCAAATTTGATGTGCGAACAGAAATGGAATGGAAATGCCAAAAGGAAATGGATGCCAAAGCACCAGGCTGTGTGTGATTCGGTCTCCAGGCGGGACGCTCCGAGTGCTGATCGGAGCGGAGTGCTATTCAATAGTTAAAATTCATTTTAAAAAATATTTAAGCTCAAAAAACAAACCTCAAGGGAACCAGAAGGAAAGCCCGAGCTAATCAAATGTCAGAGCTGTCAAGAAGAGGGAGAGAGAGAGCTAGAGAGAGCTAGAGAGAGCTAGAGAGAGCGAGCGAGAGCGAGAGAATAAAGGTGTGACCAGATCGGGTTGGGTCTTGGCTGTTCCGGCATTGGTAGGCTTTGCATTTTCGCATGCCAGCACTGCAATAAAAATTGATTTGAGTTGAGTTGAGCTGGAAGTTCGAGCTAGAAGGAAAGCAGCCCAAAATTAAACAATTGCCACAGCACAGGACAGGATGTTGCGCCAATTGGACATGCGCGAGGCTCTCAGCTCAACGGCCGTGCAGCGCTCCCTGCTATACGGTTCGTACTGGCGGCGGTGCCTTGGTCCCTGTCCAAATTAACCTTCGCTTTGCCCGCAGATTCGCAGCGTCAAATGAGATTCCTGGACATGCTGGAAGTGCCGCAGGGGGGCGTGCAGGAGCAGCCCGTGGCAAAGGGGCCACGGCGCAAAGGCTGTCCGGCCAAGGGTCGCGGCAAGAAGTCGAAGCGCAGCGAAGCGGAACGCAAGCTGCTGCGCAGGGTGCCCGAGCCCGAGGATCCCTTCACGCAGCTCTTCCCCAAGGGCCAGGAGTCCTTTATGCCCGTGTGCCGGACGCAGTTCTTCCAGGACAATACACACATGGGCCCCATCAAGCCGTACTCGGACTGCTGGCACGACGTGCAGCCGCCGCAGCTGGTGGAGCGGCTGATGGCCGGCATGAGCAACGCGCTGCCCACATCCGAGGCAGAGACGATCGACATGCTGCTCGATCCCGGCGTGGAGTGGGTCGACTGTCTGGACGAGCTCAGGGCGCAGCAATCCCAGCCATGCAGTGAGATTGACAGGCGCATCAGCGCGGTGATGCACTCCATCCGGGCAGAGTCGGCGGCCATGGCAACTGCCATGGACAAGCCGCAGCTGCAGTGCACCTGCGAGCGCAGCTCCAAGGCGGAGAAGCCGCAGAAGCAGGCACCCCATGGGGACGGCCGAAAGAAACAGCCAAAAAAGCGAAACCGCAAGAGGAACAAGGGATACAAAGCTGAGGCTTCGGGGCTGCAGCAGAGCAACGAGCAGATCACCGACCTGACAGCGGAAGATGCACCGAAAAGTGAGGCAGAGGATGCCCAGACACTGGACTCAGGCGCTGGCGGTGCAGCCAGCGAGCTGATCCCCTGCACTGACGAAGCTGAAGAGAAAGCCCGATGCGAAACCGAAGGAGGGGATCAACAGACAACAAGGATCAACAAGGCCATTCAGGGCGTTGATTCGGCAAGCCACAAGACACAGCAGCAGAACCCTAAATTAACTGGCAAGGCCAACACTTTGGACTGTGCTGCGGAGGCTGCTGCGTGGCTGCTGCTGGACACTGGCGAGGAGACCAGCGACCTGCCTCAGGCTGCTGAAGATGCCTTGCAGAGCGATGCAGAGGATGTCAAGACTGCGGCAACAGCTGACAGGATCCTCTGCTCTGAAGCAGCTGAAGAGCTGGGCACTGGGAAGGCCGAGCAACACAACAAATTGGCTCCAGGGCATGCCGAGGAACCCATGAAATTGCCTCCAGGGCATGCTGAATTGGGCACCAAAGAACAGGATCCACGGACAGCATTCAGTGGCATTGAAGCCGTGGAAACGCCAAGCCAAAGCCAGCAGGTCAAGACTCCCAGTGTGGACAGCAAGAAGAAAAAACCCAACAAGCGGAACCGCAAGAAGAACAAGGGATTGCTATTATTAGTAGCCAGCAAGGCAAGCACTGTGCAATGTGCTGAGGAGGCCAACGACAAGACGCTGGACGCAGCAGCCAGCGGCGAGCCCCAGCTGAAGCTTTACGCAGAAGCAGCTAAAGAGTGGCCGAGTCGCGTGGCTCCTTCCTTGCCAGCCGAGCGGGACATCGGAGCCGGTGATGACGTGGAACAGATCGTCTTGGCCAAAGACAACGCAGCACAGCCCGAAGAGGAGACGGAGGAGACAGAGCAGCAGACAGCTGGCCGTTGAGTGGCCTGCAAAAGTGAAAACAATTTCGCATTTTTGGGCATTTTTTTGTGTGTTTTGTTTCAAATTTTAGTTCGCATATTGTCTGGATTATTGCTGCTGGTGGCTCTGTGCCTTTTATTGTTTAAATATAAATGTTGGGGATGCGTGAGTTGTGTCTTTGCGTTGCCACTGTGCTGTGGTCTCTGCCGTTCCCTTCCGTTCGGTTTCGATGCGTTACGGGAATGTAAATCACTGTGGATGGCCGCCGCTTTGAGCTCCATCACCTGTCTACAAATGACACTTGCAAATCCACTCGATATTGAGAGTTCACGTCACCCAGGGCAACAGGAGAGGGCAGAGTGCAGGCAGGAGGCAGATGGGCCATGTGGGGCTGCAGCTGAAACTGGAGTGGGTTGAGGGTAGGTCTAGGCACAAAAAGAAAGTCATAACGAGGCGGCAGTGCAGGGCAGCAGCGACAACAAACAACCAGCAACCAGCAAGCAGCGACCGACAACCGGGGAATCGGCAACCGGTAACCGGCAACACATAAGCCGCCATGTTACGGATGCGAATGCAGCAACAAGCAACGTCGCACCTCCATGGGGCTTACACACAGACACACAGGGAACACACAGAGACAGGAGATGGAGATGGAGCAGGGAGCAGAGAGCTCAGGCAAGAGTAACTGAAGCTAAGGTGAAGCTAAGGGGCAGGGCCTTAAGTTAGGGCCAGGGAGGGAAGCTGCAGAACAGAGGCGGAACCAGGCTGGGAAACCAATATATTGCAGCCTAAACAAATCGGAATAAAAAGGTAAGTTCGCCAGGAGAAAACCAGCAAGAAAATCCCGCCATAAATGCCTGCCCTTTGGCCCATGCAAATTAAGAAATAAACATAAAAAATTACTACATTTCGCAGTTCGATTGCTTCGATTGCTTCGCTCTTAGGCTCAAGGCTGCTTCAGTTATTATTCCTCCTGTTGCTTCTTTGTTTGCCAGCAAGGCTGAAGCTGTAGCTGAAGCTGTAGCTGTAGCTGGGGACTAATGCGGGACAGGAGGCCAGCCGTTTCACTTTCAACTCGCTGCGATGGCTGGACGGACGGACACAAGTGGTGCGAGTTGGCCAGTTGCTTTTCAGCATGAAATAGCAATGCGAGTCCAGCCCAGCACTTGACACCGCCCCCACATGACTCTCCAGCCATCGGCAAGTCCATCCATCCATCCATCCATCCATCCATCCATCCATCTATCGTTGGGTGCTTCAGCCGGGACGCATACAAATCACACTAAACCGAATACGTCAGGGTCGGTGGCAGAGAATGGGAAAGCGAATGCGGATAGAGATATGGGCGGTGGGCGGTGGGCAGGGAGGTGCTTTAGCTTTGGCTTTGGCTTTCCTTTGAGTGCTGGCCCGGGCTCAATATCACAGAAAAAATACCCGCAAAAAACTGAACCCGTCAAGGAGAAGAAACAAAAAGCAGCAGCAGCGGCAGCGGCAGCAAAGGCAGCAGCAAAAAACAAAAACCCAAACAAGTTAGAACAGTCAAAGAAGACTTGAGCTACGGACTGAAAAATACCCAAAGGACAGTCCAAGGAATTGTCAGTGGTAGATATTAAAGCGCAGCATAAAACTGGATAAAAGTTGAACTAAATTAAAGTTTACTTATTCAAATCAAACTTATAATGGCTCAATATGCCACACATAAAGCCCATAAGTGATGACACTCCAATGCAGCGCTTCCATTTGTGCCTGCCCCGACACTCGACACGGCTGGCAGGGTATCAGCAGCAGCAACAGAAAACGGTGCAAAAAAAAGAAAAGGGGAAAACAGAACAGAAGCTGGAAGCTGGAAGCTTGACTACAAAACCCAAGTCGAGTCGGAACGGATGCGGCATCAACATCATCGACAACATCGGCATGCTCAGGAAGCAGTGTGTGGCAGAGCCAGTGGCAGTGGCAGAGGCAGAGGCTGTGGCACTGCCAGTGTGTGGCAGTGGCAGTGGCAGTGGAGGCGCTCCTGGATGGATGTGCAAGGATTGACTTTGACTCCTGCCGAGCCATATGTATATCCTGTTTGTGCAGAGATTTGGCTTTGAGCTATGGATATCGTTAGAGATTGCCGTCGCTGGCTTTGTGTGCAACGCCCAGCCCCCCGCCCCACCGCTCATCGATTTGCCCCGCCCCAGCCGGGATGAGCGGATGGACGGATGGATGGACGGATGGAGCAGAAGCTGCTTCCCACTTCGAGTGTCGTGTGCAGCAAGTTTACAAGGCTGCAGCTCTCGCTCTCGCTCTCCCTCGCTCTCCCTCGCTCGCTGTGTCTTTTTTTGTGTGCTGCCCGCCTGGCCCGTACCCTGTGGAGGCTGTTGATGTTGCCGTTTTTTAATTACATCCTTCACGGGGGCATCAGTTCGCATGGTCACATGGGGGGCTGGGATCCCCAGTCGTCTGGGGGAGGGATGGCACATATCAAGCATACGTCGTGTATGACGACGCGCCTCTGGGGAGCGCCAAACCAAACCAAAAACTTGCACAAATGCCATGGTTTGGCTTTGGCTTTGGCCTATCTGTGCCTCATCCTACTCCTGCAGCAGCATCCTGTCAGTGGGGGGGAGGCTGCCGCTGCTGCCGCTGCTGAAGCTTCGTTAGTTTATTGTGAAATTCCAATAAATGCAGTTTAAGCCAAAGCCTTGCCTGAACAGCAAAACACAAGGAAAAAACAGCCAGCTAAAGGAGCAGAGGGAGCAACTCCCTGCTGAAAAAAAGCGAGCGAGTAAATCGTAGAAAATCGGAAAATTGGCCCCGCAATGTGGCAGCAGGGAGGGGATCAATAAAAGCTGCTGGGAGAGCGAGAGCGAGAGCTGCAAAGGGAATGAAAAGTTGCGCCATGCGAAATAGCCAAAGACGCTGCTCAAAGGGGGAAGGACCAAAAAGGCTTTGAGGGAAGCAAGAAATCAAATCAAATAAAATCAAAGAAAATATGTAGAATAAATAGAAATAGAAATGAAAAATATATGGGAACTGCAGCAGGGTATAGCCAGAGTCGCCAGGGTGGACTGCAGAGCAGCAGGCACGGGCCACCTGGCCACCTGGCCACCTGGCCAAAGTGGCGCAGGTAACTCGCCGCCCACACTGGACTGAGCCCCGGTTCAATTGTGCAAGGGGATTGCCACGATGCCGTTGCCACGATGCCGTGCGATGCCGTGAGATGCCGTGAGATGCTGAGCGATGCAGAGCAGTGGCAAACGATGCGCCAAGGCCATCATGACGCTGATGCTGGCGATGATGATGATGATGGTGTGGGCTACACCTCCGCATCGGGGTAACGATACGTGGGGGGGACCAGTTGTCGAATGGATGGCATGGCGGTGGCAGCCAACAAGGACTCTCGCTCTCTGTCTCTGTCTCCGTCTCTCTGTCTCTCTGTCTCCACTTCCTTTGGGTACTCCGGGTACTCCGGGTACTTGGGTACTTTGGGGATTTTGTGCAGATTTACATGCAAACAATCAAGATACGACCGGGGCTTTCAAGTGCCCCCAGAGCAGGGCAGCAGGCGGGCGGAGGGGCGGAGGGACGAGCACACAGAACAGAGACAGAGACAGAACAGAGCTGCTCGCAGCCTCGCAACTCGCTGCTGAGGGACTCGTGCCAATACGTCATGTGTGTGTCCCAGCAGCGGCTTACGCCCGGCTCCCGCCCGGTCGGGAGATGGCTGGCAAGATGGGCCCGGCTCGGAGTGGGCCACTGGCCCCGACTCTGCCACTGGCTGGAGCATGGGTTAAATGCTGCCGGTGCACGTTCCGTTTGCTTTTCACATCTTTTCACCTTTGATTTGCCATCGTGCGCTCTCTCTGCCCCAACTACCAATCGCATTTCGATTGTGCCGTTGTCCCGTTGCCCACCCTTCGCTGTACCTTCGCCTGTTTGCCCTGCCGTTGCCGTTGCCCTGCCGTTGCCCTGCCGTTGCCGTTGCCCTGCCGTTGCCTTTCCTGTGCGCTCGCTGCGTGCCTCTGGTTTCGCTCCTGATATTTCGCAATGTTTGTTAAATAAATATCTCTACACATGTTCCGATTACAGTCTCCCCCAGTCGCAGTCCCAGTCCCCCCACTCCCCCACTCCCCCCACTCCCACTCCCAATCACTTTGCATGTCTCTTGCTGTCTCTGTGGAGCTTGTTATTTTTTCTGCGTTGGTTGCTTGATATTATTGGTTTTTAATTCAATTGCTACTTACGTATGTTAAATGTTTTCTTTTGGGGATTACTTGGCATTGTCTCTGTGTGCTGGCGGAGTCCCCTTCCCACTCCCACTCCCACTGCCACTCCCACTCCCCGTCCCTGGGAGCGGTTGCTCTGCATCCTTATAAATGATACATGAGAGTTAATTATTTAATGTCTGTCACCCAGTGGCTAACACGAGGCTAACCCACACCCCGCACCCCACAGCCACCCGCTGGAAATGCAAATTGCCATCGTCACATGGTAGCTGGCTGGCTGGCTGGCTGGCTGGCTGGACTTGGACTTTGGCTTTGGCCAGCAGGAGGCACCGGGAGGCAGCAACCCAGCTCAGTATTGTGTGTGTGGTGCACAGCTCAGCCAAGTGACACATACAACACACAGGGACACAGGCACACAGCGGCAGGACATCCAGGACATAGGAGGACCACGCACAGCCAGACATAGCCAGACGGCTGAAAACAACTGAAAAGGAAAGCTCCAAAACCAGCGGCAGGGGAACTTGGGAACTGCAAATACTCTGCAGATGTTTGGGCTTTAACTTAAGCATACCTAAAATAAATAAATAAAAATATATATGTGTTAATAATAAGTACAAAAGCCAAAATAAAATATAGTTTAAGCATAAATAAAACAAAATAAATAAAATAAATAAATAAAAATATATATGTGTTAATAATAGGGAAATATAAAATATATTTATATATTTTTAAGATTAAGAAATAAATATATAATAAATAATATATATAATAATAATAATAATAAATAAATATAAAATATAATTTAAGCATAAATAAAATAAATAAATAAAAATATATGTAGCTGTTAATAATAAAGTAAATAAACAAAATATAAAATAATATAATTTAAGCAGGAATAAAATAAATATAAAGGTGTTAATAATAGGGAAATATAAAATATTTATATATTTTTGGATTAAGAAATAAATATATAGGTGTTAAAAATAATTAAATATAAAATATAAAAAATATAAAATATAATTGAAGCATAAATAAAAAAAGAACTTAATAATTAGGTGTTAATTATTATTAATAAAAATTATTATAAATGAAATAAATTATTAATAAGTACATAAATATTATTTCATTGAATTAAATCCAGTAGGTAGTGGCATCCAAATTATATGCTGTAAAATAGATGTACTCCAGCTATCAGCAATATTTATTTATTTATTTAAATTGGAAATATTAAAATATTTTAAATGTATTATTTATATTTTACATATTTAAAAATTTGAAATTTTTAAAATGTATTATTTATATTTTAATTAATTGCCTACTTTATTTAAAGTAAAAATAAATATACTTTTTTTATAATTATTTATTTATTATTAATTTGTGTTTTATTTTGTATTTTCTATTCTTTTAATAGGCGCTCTAAAATGCTCAATGCTCTACCCTCTGCAGCTCCAATTTAAAATAGTCCACACCACCTAATGAAGCAACCCTTTGGGCACCCAAAGCAACACCCCTGCCCCCGCATACACCACATTTGATCCGTCGGTAAATATGGCCGCCAGCCACTCAGTGGGTCAACTGCCGCCCCGCTTTTCGGGGGCGGTATGGAGAGGCGATCACTGCGCATGCCTCGCATCCGCTGATGATCTTTGGGGGTAGGTCAAGTCGAGTCGAGTCAAGTCACGTCAAGTCATGTCCCATGCGATTGCCGCGCTATCTTTCCATTGGAAAAGGTCCAGGCCAGGCTTCAGTCTGCTCATGCAAATTCAAATTGAATGACATGGCGCTGGCTAATCCCCATCCCCATTGCCATTCCCAACCCCCCGCACGACTGACTTGCCAACTGCAAGTTGGCCGCCCCAAATCCCCTGACATGTCAAGGGGCCTGCGCTGGAGTGTGAAAAGAATTAGAACTAAGACGGGAGATTTGCTGGATTTGAATGTTGCCCAGAGCAGGACGGCACAAGGCTAGGGCTCTGCGCTCTGAGCTCTGCTCCGGTCCGCTCCGCTCCGGACAATGGTCAGTCAGACATTCTCCTCCTACTGCTGCTGCTCCTGGTGCTGGTGCTGGTGCTGTAATATTTACGACTTTGCCGCGCGCATTATCATTAATTTAGCAGATTAGCAGCGGCAGCAGTCGAGGGGCAAAACGGAACATCAAAAACCACAAAACCGCCTCGAAAATATTGTGCAGACGAGCACACAGAAACAGACACAGTGGACTATGGAGGGAGGGGGAAACACTCTGGAAAAGTGTTGAGCGTATTCCAAGAATTTTAATTGAGCTGTAGCCCCGAGAAGATGCCGAACTGCTGACTGCCGACTGCCGACTGCTGCTGTCTGCCGTCTGCCGACTGGTGCGTGATTTAAGGCAAATCCCAAAAACTGTGATAATCGACTTTGATGCCCCCCGACTGTCGCCGACATTCGACATTGTCGCCTGCCTATCTGCCGCTCTGCTGCACTGCTGCTCTGCCGCTCGGCTGGTTTGCATTGCATTTGAAAAATGGTTTCGTATGGGCAGGGCAACAAAAGACATTCCCCAGATACAGGCAGGCACACACACACATACAGCTGGATATCCTGTTGTTTTTCCAGCCAACGCACTCCACAAGATATGGAGAGCAGAATGCAGAGACAGAGATTGCCAATGTGCATGTCGATGCCTTTTATTATTACGACAGCGAACGAGTCGCAGTCGCAGTCGCTGTCGCTGTCGAGCGACGACACGACGACACTTGGGTGCAAACGAGCCGATTATTGCCGCCTGATAATGTTCTAATTGCCCTGCAGCGATAGCGACAGCCAGTCCAAGCCAACTCCAACTCCAACTGCGTCCAAGCCAAGTCCACGGAGTCTCGGGCCAGGCCAGCGCAGAGCTCCTACTGTTTGGGCACTGCGCACTTTGTTTTCTGGTTTTCTTTTTTCTCCTTCCTTTTTTTTGGCAAAGGAACTTGCCTCGGCCCGTGGACTGGACTGGATTGGACTGGACTGGACTCTGTGTAGTTTGCAGTTGTCCTTTGTCATGATGCCGGACGACACGCTGAGTCCCCCCTGCCCTCTGCCCTCTGCCACTCTCCCATTCTGTCTCACTCTGTCTCGCTCTCTGCTTATCGCTCTTGTCGTGCCGTGTCGGTAGGTGTTTTATTTGCCAAATGCATCCGACAACGCCCCGGGGGCGCTGGGGGTGTCGGTGTCCCTTCGCTGCAGCCAGTCCCTCCAGAGCACTTCATTAGTGTTTGGTGTTCGTTTCTGTACGTGGCCAGGAGCATACCTACGAGCGGTTCCCTCTGCCATCGTCCGTCAGCGCTTAGCCGCCTATCACTGACCGCAGTTGGTCACTTTCCCGGAATCACCGACGACTGGCGGTGTCGGCGGATCCTTTTATATATACGTCGATGTCGATGTCGCCAAGCCATGAAAATTGATTTCACATTTCTGGCACATTTGATTTTTGTTCACCTTTTCCTTGGTTCAATATTCGATTGAACGTTTCCAGGTGCTACTCACAAAATATGCAAAAATCAATCAATAAATAAATAAAATAGAATATTAAATATATAAATACATCTGTGCAGATATTCGCTCATTTATTTTAATGGTCAATGTACCCTGGTAATGCGCCTTCAAATCACGGCACTGTTGCCGCTTTTTGGGATCCCAAATAAATCTCAGCTGACTGAAACCATTCTCAGATGCAGTGCGGAGGCATGTGGAAAGAGGATACCATAATTTCTGCCATCATCCATTCATTTTGTGCTCTTCTCGTACAGCTGCGCATCAGTGCAGCCTCTGAAGCAGTCCTTAAATGACACCAAACACAAAGCAAACTTTACATTAGCCTATTCAATTGAATGTAGGCACAGTCAATGCCAATGATACTCCGAAGTGACTGCAAAAACCAATTTGAATCCCTATAAGGGCCCATGCACAGTTGCTCGTTGCTTTTATCTTGCTATGGCAGCTGAGAATTTTGGCTGATCAGTCGGTTGGTTTACAGCTTTGCTTCCAAATGAAATGGTATAATATTAATATTAATAATATTAATAATAATTAATAAGCTGTTGTAGCTCCACCACATTTTAAGCTAAAGACAAAAGCAAATGATTTAATGACACATGTTAATGTACGTAGATGTGTAGATAGAAATCCTCATACCAATTCCGCCAGTTGTAGCTCCCTGCGAGTTTCCACTTCCAAGCACCTTGCACCTCGCAGTCTCCAACCAGATTGCCAGAGACACTCCCTAGAACGCGGCACTTGCTGCGGCAGCTTCGTGTTCCCAATAAACTTCGTATTGGCTCTAACATTTAATTCCAAAACTGCGCTTGCAAATTAAAATAGAAACAAACTCAACGCCCGTGCGCTTTGTCCTCTGCTGTTGCTCTCTGCCACGATCCACGATCCACGATCTTGGTTCTGCCATTCCACGATTTGCTGCAATTCCTATTGGCAATATGCTTCCATGTTTCATTCACTGACTGGTAATACATTCAATGTGGTGCTTAGCTTTGTACAAATAAATGCACACACGTGGCAAGCCATCAGCTGTTCCCCGTGCGGGCTCTGCTGTGGATGGGTCGGTTTTCATATCTGTATTGAGTAACTTTCAGCATAAAATAAGTTTAAAAAACTTTAAATTAATAATAATAATAATATTAAAGGCAGTTTTGTAGCTTGGTAAAAAATGTACAGCCAATTGAATGCAGATAGTTTTTCGATCATGACAGCACAGCTTTCCATTTTTGTATTGCACAACGCTGACGATCCATTTGCTTGCTGTGCAGAAATATTATATTTTAATATTAAGTATTAAAAACTTCACTTCAATTGCACAGACAGTCGTAAGCATATTCCATTAGTTAAACTACGAGTTCCACACTATATTCGCAGTGCTCTGCAATAGATCGCTGCAGTTGCGAGAGAAGACAAGGCAGGAGAAATCCACCACGGGCCTGCAGAAATAAATGTGCCACAGGCTCACAAAAATGCGTGAAGTGTGTGCCAAAGAAAAGCCAAAGAAATCAAAGCCAGTTAATATGCGAGTATGTCCGCTATAAATGTCAAAAGAAATTTGCTGCAGGTGGAGTGCTGCGTGCCTCATAGCATAATTTTCGCTCTCAACTAAATTAATAAATCAAAGCATAGAATTTTCCATTCCGTACACACACAGATACATAAACGTATGACTGGGATTCTTATACATATGTATTTGTGGTAAGTATATATTTACAGACAGACATGTGGCATGTGGCATGTGGCAGCACAACGGCCGCAATGGGATGCTCCCAATTGAGTAAGCAGAGAAGTTTAATTGGTGGATAAATGGCGTATATGGGGAGGGGGTGGGGAGGGAGTGGGGTGAGGGGCTAGCAAATGTCCAACAAGATTTGATTTTTATCGCAAGTATATTTGAATTTTATTGCGTACGAAATTCTCGATACAATCGCTGGGGCCATAAAAGCGACTGGAGGCCCTGGAGCCAAGCCAAGCCAAGCCAGGACATGGCTATGGCTATGGCTATGCCATCTATGGCAGCTCACGTAGTCGCAGGCAGAGGCAGGCAGCTACACTGTGCGAATTAATGGGAGAAACGAGAACACAAAAGGAGCGACAGTCCCAACCCACCTTTAGGGAGTGCCTGGGAGTCTAAGCCTGTAGCAAATGCATTTCGGCGACAGCTTTTCTGGCAGTGTAGTAGACTGGGGCCAAAGCAGCGGGGATAACAAGCAGCAGCAGCTCGAGCGGCACCATTTCTTGGCCACGTTGGCGTCATTTTCCACGCAATAAAATAAACATTCAAAACGAAATCAACTTAAACGCTCCACGTGGACCCGCTCCACCCTTCTGCGCGCCTTGGGGTCCGGCTTGGATTGGATGTGGATGTGGATGGAGATGGGGCCATCCAATCCCCAGTCCCCAGTCCCCGAACCCCAATCCAATGTGGCACATTTAATTTTATGCTTATTTTTATGTCACTCTGCTTTATTTTTTGTGCATCCCCCCCAAGGGGTGGTCAGACCTCCAGTGGCCAGTAGCCAGTGGCCGCAAATCCCTGGACTCCGGGCTAATAGTTTGGGCAAACAGTAATCGGGTGTGTAGGGAGGCGGAGAGCTGATGCCAGCAGGCAAAGGCAAAAGGGCCAAAGGGCCAAAGGGTTGATTTAATAAGTTGAACCGATTCGATTCGATTTCTATTATCTGCTGCCCTGATGTGTGCTATGCCGGACCCAAATCAAATGCGTATTTATCGGGACTTAAATGCGATGTGAAGCGAGCGAGGATTGGAACACCCACGCGACCCAGGGAGCGATGAACAGACGGACAGACCTAAAGTGCCCTGGCCACAATGGGTTCGGTGCTCATTTCGGGGTTTGGGGTTATTCAGCAGCAGCAGCAGCAGCCAAAGCAGCAGCAGCCAAAGCAGCAGCAGCCAAAGCAGTAAACAATCGTAAAACGTCTCGAACTGAACCAAAAATGAGACAATGCGAGAGCAGAGAGGCATACAGGAAGAGGAAACGACATTGAGCAGCGGGCTAACTCTGACACTGACTACCCGACCACGACTCCACAGCTTCAGCTTCAGCTACAGCTACAGCTCCAGCTACAGCTCCGTGTGTGGTGACATCATTGCCTCGCCTCGCCTTGCCTCAAACTAAACAACAATTACACAGGACCATGGACCATGGACCATGGACAGGGGACTGTGGACTGTGAACACAATGCCACTGAATGGCTGTTACCATTCTGCTTGGCCTTGATTGCTTCATTTGCCAGAACAGTGGCCCAAGTGCTAGTCTCTAGATGAGTTATGGCAGCTCATCCACATCCACATCCTCATGCCATGCCAGGCCATGCCAGTGCCCAGTACAATGGGATCAACAGTGTTTGAAAGATCGTCATTCTTGGCTTGATTTATACTGCGGATGCGTCTGGCATTTTGGAAGCCGTTTGCAAGCCTCATAAATGCGGCACCCCCAACCCCCAAGTCCTAGCCCGCTGGCACATTTTTTGGCAGCTGGCCGCAGGCTCAGACTTAGGCATAATATTCAAGGAATATTTCCATTTTTAAACTCCATTTAGGCATGCGCCTAGCTCCAGTTAAATGCCAATTTAATTTTTAATTTCCAAAGCTTTTGCAATTATTGTTGCTGCGCGGAAATAGTGCAATATTTCGGTTATAAAATTGTATAAAATGTGTGAAAATAATTCTCTAGGAATTCTGTTTGAATATAAATATAAAAACAAATACAAATAATAATACAAATATAATATAAATATAAAATATAAATATAATATCTGGGAACACACACAATAAAAGCGAAAGCATAGCAAACTATTAATTAAAAATTGCTGCATTGCATTTTCTTTACTTACAAAATTTCCTTGAAAGCTTCGCATTGTTTTAATGCTTCTATGAGATATAAATATAAAATAAAATATAAAAAATATAAATATAAATATTTAAAATCTTCGCTCTTTCATTATCCAAGAGCTACAAACGTAGCTACTCCAAGGGGCATTCAGCTGCCCCACTCTGCGGCCACATGGCGCTTGGAACGTGTGGAGGGCGGGGGGCTTGCATCGAGTTTCGTTCTGCTGGGAGCTGCGTCATTTTCAAATTGGTCTGCGGTCCGTGGCGTCGGCCCGGGCCCCCGACATGTTACGAAATCCTGAAATTCGAACAACAAACGAATTTTATGTGCTCACATAAAAAGAAGCAGGGAAGGGCAGGGAGGCAGGGCGGCAGGGGGGGGGGGCAAAGGGCAAATCAAAAAATCAAAACCATAAAAATGAAACACGTAGGTGGGGTGGGGGTGGTGGGGGGTCAGGCAAATTGTCATTAGACATGCCGAATTTATGATTTTCGGCTGTGATTTCTCTTCTCTCTCCGGTTTTTTTTGTCCACTTTTGAAGCAACCACCACCCAGAGCCACCCACCCAGAGCAAGCACTGCGCCCGCTTAAGTATGCTACACACATTTTTTTGGGTAACCCTTGCCCACCCGCAGCCCGCCCCTCTCTGCAACACACACACACACACGAACCCATAAATTCCATAAATTGTTGGGCTATTATTTCTCGTGGCTGTCAACGCAATATTGCAGGCAAATTGTCCTGGACACCGACAACAACACTGCCAAATGGGTGCGGTGCGGGGTGCGTGGTGCGTGGTGCGGGGCAGAGAAATCTAGAGGGCGGGAAGCACCGAAACTCACTTCAAAAATATGTTTTTAAACGAATTCTATATGTGTACGTATATATTTTGTATATTTATGTACCTCAGCTGCAAGAGCACTCCGTCAGTTGTGACAACTCTTTAAGCAGGGAGACTGAAGGAATTGTCTCTGGGACAATTTAAAGTCCAAGTGAGAGGTAAAAAAGTGTGTCCTCAAGCAGAGTTAGGGCGTCCACATATAGCCAAAAGCAGAGATGTTTAGTGTGGTATTTCGTAGACTGAGAAAGTTCATTGCATAAATCTTGAGTCTCATCCGAATGGAGCTAAACATAATGGTAGAAAAATACAGCTGCAGCCAGTAGTAGGTTCAACAAATTAGCAACATTTATAACTATTTATATATTTTATTTATTTAATAACCTAAAAGGTTTAAGCCTTATAGTAAGTGATGATAAACTAGCAATGGCTGCTATGCCCTTCAGCTAGATTAAATGTAATAATTTGACAAATTTTTATTCATTTTTAGAGTAGACATAGACACTTGTTTTCTCTTAAGACTAGACAATTGTAACAGTATGTAAGTATATAATTATATTTTTGTGCTTTGCACTAGACGCAAATAGGGTTGTATGCCTGGACGAGTAGAGCACCTCCTCATACCTATAGTAGAATATAACCCTTAAATCTTTTTGAGTACGGATATAATAACTTTTAACTATTAAATAAATATTATAATATAAATAAAATCTTTTTGAATAATTCCAAATGCACTTCTTGGGTTTCTTGCGCACTTGCAAAACTTTAACTGTCGACATTTTCGTTGGTTTGTTAAAAAGAAAATTACATGAAATTTCCTGAGATTTTTCTAGCTGTTTTGCTGCTTCTGTTAATACTGAATATTGTGTACTGAATTATACTTTGCTTGCTCTAACTGCAGATACATTTAACTTGAGCGCTTGAGCCTAAAGTTTTCTACAATTTTTAATGATTTTTTTAAAGATTCTATTTGCAGGCCTTCCTTTTTTAGTGTCATTAATTGCCAACAATAAAAGGTATCCATTACACATGAAAATGAACCAAAGGTTTGCCAGTTGAAACCTCTCTAAAGGCACACATACATATATCGAGCAGGAATCGCTGCATTTGATTTCTGAATCCGCTTTTATTATTTACAATTTAGTCCTAGGTTTATAAATTTAATGCGCTGCTCAAGGAGTATAGATATAGATATGCAACAGCAAGAAGGAAGTGTTTCCGAGCCGATTCTTGATCAGCATCGATAAAGCCATCAGCGTCCGTTCATTTGCCCGCCTGGCCAGCCGCTGCACCTCTCTTTTCCGACCTCCAGCCCAGCCACCAGCCACCCCCTTTTTATTATATTTTTGCACACATTTTTTATGCACATTGCAGAGTTATTTTTATGGCATTTTTGGCCGACACTTATTTTTTTTGCTGTTGTATAATGCAATTTCTGCAATTGACTTTGCAGCCTTGACTTACGCCCAAAATGACATAATTAGGGGCCCAAAAGGGCGGGGCAGGTAGTCGTCGCCCGGCTGCACGGGGCACAGCGCTGGGCTGGGCTGGGCTGGGGGTTAGGCTTACGATGGCTAGGGTTAGGTCTAACCCTAATAACCCTAACCCCGGCCATAAAGATGCAATTTCGCGCGAATTCTAACCCCAGCAAATCCTTTTTTCCTTTCTCTGCCATTAAATTGCCGTTTTTTCGGGGCATTTTCCACCGAAATTTGCTGTCAATTTTTTTGCTGTTTCTCTTTTTTTCTGGTGTCAGCCTTCTTTTTTTTTGTGATATTCGCTGACGCTTAGAAAGTCAATTGGTTTATGAGTGTGAACCTTATGTGTAGTACTAAACGGAACAGAATACAATAGAAACGAAACGAAACGAGCTGAACAGAACTCCCTGGATTACGTGTCAGGGACAGTTTGGGGTGGTGCCCGGGCCCAGGCCCAGGCCCCGCTCAGTCAGCTTCGATCATTCTCCAGCTGCATGTCAGATTAAAACACAATTTTCGGACACACAAAATACAAAAATAGAAAACAAAATACAAAATAAATTTATATTAAATTGCGTGCACAAAACTTTCGCAGTCAAAAAGTGCAAACAAAATTGAAAGCTCAACTTTTTCGTGCGTCGCTAACCAAATTGAATTAGTTTATCGGCTTTGCCATGCAGCGCGGTGCATCGAAAATTGGACTCCTGAAAGCCTTCAACGCCTGCTGGCTGGGGGGATCACGGCAGCGGCAGCGGCAGCGCCAGCCCACTGTGGGGTGCCAGGTGCAGGCGGCCAGCCACGGCCATGGCAGCTACAATGTGCTGAGCCTGGGCATACGCCAGGCGCACCAGAACTCCTCGATGGAGCGACAGCAGCCGGAGGAGGCCAGGAACAGGGACCACGGGGATCTGGTGCAGAAGTTCTTGAGGATCAGCAGCAGCGACCCGGCCACGGGCAATCACTGCTATCACATGACAATCACCCACGCCAACGTGCTGCGGCCCGAGAACGAAGCTGAGCTGCCCATCCAGCGCAGGCTGCAGCCCCTGAAGGACGAGGATGGAGAGGAGCACTTGCAGTGGCAGCCGATTCTTGCGACGGAGAAGAGCGAGGATGACACTACGAACGAGGATGACAGCCCCTACACAAGCTCTCAGCCAGTGGAGTATGCGCCCGAGCAGTACGACGAGGTGGAGGCCAATGAGGCCACGGAGGAAATGGAAGAGCAGGAGCCGCAGCCCCAGCACGAGGCGGAGCCAGAGCCAGAGCAAGAGCCTGAGGCGGAGCCCTTCCGACGGCAGCAGCAGCCCGTGGGCCACAGCACGCTGCGAGTGTTTGCCTCTGACAAGGAGGAGGAGCCAGAGGCAGGCAGCGGCGATCGCCGCTACAAGGAGAAGGCCAGCGCCGAGGAGACCGAGGGGGAGGGCGAGGACGAGCAAGCAGCCACGGATCCCACTGACAAGTTTGTGCGCACCGATCTGCAGAGGCACAAGGAGCGCGAGTACGTGGGCATCTATTGGACCGGCAAGGGCTTGCGCTACGACAGTCGTCAGGACATCCAGGAGGACGAGGACACTGGCTACATGACCGGCGAGGGTGTGCCGCTGCCCAGACCCAAACCGCAGCCCGTACCCATTGTGCCCGAGCCCAAGGCTCCCAAGAAGTAGAGCTGCCGGCCCCGGCCAGGCACCACAGCAGATCGGAGCAGTACGCGCAGCAGTTGCTCAGTTAGCTCATAAATAGAAACGGAATAAAATACAGTAAAATACAGTGAAATAAAATAGACAAAATAGCGACAGGACAATGCCGTTTATGGCGTGTAGGGGTTTTCCTTTGCCGTTCCCGCTAAATCGTAAACACTCGCACCACGCGGCACTCGTAGCCGTAGACGTGGACGGGCAGAACGGCTCGACTTTACGATCGGAGCCCGCTCCCCTGAGGTTTCTGCGGGTTGCATTGAGTTGTGTCATCCCGCCGGTACCTGTGATCCGTGGCTTAGCAAATTTTATGCAATGCCCAGGAGTCAAGGACGCAGACAGGACCGGACCAGGCCTCCTCCTACCTGTGCCTCAAACACGCTTCCAACACGCGGCTGACTCTTTTTTTTTTTTGGTTTTGTTTTGTTTTTTTTTATTTGCTGCTCGCTGAAATCCTTTTTTTAGTGACCGAATACGAAGCCTTTTTTCGGGGGAAATTCAGCCAGAAAAGCCAAAAGCCGTAAGCCGTAAGCCGAGACCAAGCCAACAGTTATCCGTTTATTTAGCCATTTATTTTTGGTCATTTATTTTTATTCGAATCGCTTCTGGTGCTGCTGCTTCTCCGCTCTCCGAACGTTTCAACTTCCAAGCAATTATAGTTCAATAAATTCACCCAATCACCTAGCGCACAGTGAGCGTGAGAGGGGGAGAGAGGGTGGGAGAGTTGGAAAGCGGATGGAAAGTGACTCTTTTGATGGTTCAATTTACGTGGAAAACAACCCAAAACAAAAACACACACAAAAACAACCAAGAGTCCGTGGTGCGCGGTGCAGGCTGCGGGGTGCTGGGAATGGGGACATCACAAACATTTTTCAATGGCCAGTGGCAGCAACCGACAAAAAAGAAATAACAGAAATGGGAAAATAATAAAACGAACGAAGCAAAATCGTTCCCCTTCGCCCCATTTGATGATGCTCTGTGGCTCAGTGTAGCTCAGTGCAGCTGTGTACCTGTACCTGCCTGTATCTGCGTATCTCTGCATCTGTATAACTGCGGCAATTGTGTGCCTCCCCCCCACCAGCCGCTCAATGTAGTGCAAGACTTTCGACGCGCGATGATAAATGGTTGTTTGCCAATCTAGCTGGCTGACCCTTGGCCGGAAATTAAATTTGTTTGAAAATTTGCCACTCGGCTCAAGTTGGGAAATCTGTTCTGCCTTCGTTGGTTTTTTGCTGGCAGTGCTCCCGCCCCTCAGTCGCAGCCACTGTGGGAACCCAAACAGTTGCGGGCGGGGGCTACTTTCGGGCGGGGAGAGAACACCGAGAACTAATTGGTGGGGGCATGTCTTAGACGCGTAATTTGAGTGTAAGAAACATTGATGGGCAGCCAGGAGCAGCCACGGATGATGAGCAACATTAATGCTGCATTCGCTGAGTTTTTTAGCTCTTTAATTTCTAAACTTAAATTATATTATAAATTATTATTTATTATTAATTTCTTCTTCTATATTTCTGCTACTTGTACTGTAAATGATTTTCCCATTTCATCTACCTACCATCAGTGGCACAGCAGCATCTTTTTCTAACTAAATTTCGTATCAAATATTCGGAGATATTTCTGCACCGAAAAAACATTTCCAAGCGTTGACCGCACGGCGGTCAATTAAGTTGTTAAATATGAGTTGCCCCGGAGCAAACCCTGGCACTGCAGAGCCAGTTGGAGGCAGCATAGCTGCAGCTAATACCGCAGCCATCCAAGAGAGAGACACGAAGCAGCAGACCTCCCACTGAGCAGGAGTCCCAACTGCCTAAGAGGAGAAGCTGAGGCTGAGGCTGAGGCTGAAGCTCCCCCTGCGACACTTTATTGAAACATTTTTCATCATTTCTTACACAAATCCGTGGCCAGCAGGACAATTGACAATGGGCCCGAGAGGGATTGGAAAATTGGGCAGCTCCTCATAAATCACGTCACAAGCTGCGGTCATAGCTGGTCGGGATCGTGGTCGAGGTCGGGGCTGGCGGTGCCAGTTCGTCTGGGAGGAGACAGAGAGAGAGCTGTAAAAAGTGAAATCGAAACTATTATCGGGGATTTCTTCTGTCCCGCAGTGTGTCTGTGTGTGTGTGTGTCTGTGTGTGTGTGTGTGTGCTCCTTTGTGCGGTTTGTTGGGGTCACATGGCTGGCTGGGCCATGCAGCTGAATATATACATTTTTTGTGTGTTCTGTTTCCCAAAAACGACGACGACAAAATAAAAACATCAAATCATTCATAACACTTGTTTGGCCTGGCATTGATTGAGCCAACAAACAGCACACATACACCCCATGATCCTGACCATTTCCTTTGCATTGTCTGAGGTGTACCCACAGCGCTAACCGAGTTCCCATTTAGACCGAAAGTTCTCATTTCTCGGCACTCGGCTCTCACTCCACAGTTCTCCGGGCTCTGTGCTCTGTGCTCTGTGCTCTCTGCTCTGTGCTCTGTGCTCTCGGTTCCCAACCTGTTCACATTCATTGATGGCCTCGGTTCCTCATTGTTTACGGAAAACATTTCGAGTTCTGCTGAATCGCTCATTGTTTGATTCGAATTGATTAATGTGCCTCTGGTTAGCTGCTCCTTTGCCCCGATGCTCTGCTCCCTCTCCCTCACCCTATCCCTGTTCTATTCATCGCTTAGCGTTTCCCTTTTTTTTCTTCTTTCATTTTCATTTTCATTTTTCTGTTCTTCAGTTATTGAAGTCAATGGCGGGGGAGGATAATACAGGACTGTGTGTGCTGCGCATTTCTACAGGTTCTTTCACTGCCTCAGCCTCAGTTAATGAGGCCATCAATAAGTCAATTAGTTTCCCCCGACTCTCGCACTCTCCCACTCACTGCATCGCTGTGCGGAAAACGGGTTCTCGAAGGGACGCTTAGGGTTGATCCCCCCATTGTTCTCGGGGGACTTCAACTCGTTTTCGAGCTGGTCAATTGACTTGTTTGCCATGATTGGATCTTAACCGTTGAGAGAGACCTTGTTTTGTGCCGATTATTTCTCAGGCAGCGACATAGCTGATATGGTCAGCCCATAGCCTGAATAAATGCAATCAAAATTGAAGGATTTCTCCATAGAATAGATTTTGAAAATATAAATACTGCCAAGGCAGCTGAGGAATATTAAATAAATCTGAATTTTATATATATATTTACATTTATATATTTGTTTTTATATTTATTTTCGCCCGCAAACTTTATAAACAAAACTGGCAAAATATCTACAAAAAAAGTCTGCACACAGCGCCCACTCCACGCCTGAGTCGCACAGCTTGACCTTTAACCTTAGCCACCTAAACGGCTGCACAGTGTTAAAACTCAATCGCCAACCCTCCCCTCCATCAGAATGGATTTTAATGTTAAACGTTTGATTTTTTTTTGCTCGGGCAATTAAAATTTCACGCTATGGAAACGACTGAATATGTGTAGCCCCCACCCCCCACGCCGCACCACCACCATCGATGTGTGGAAAGTCGGAAAATTGATGTGAAAATTATGCTTAAACGGGGGAATGCCTCTGCCACAGGCACTGCCACTGCCACTGGCACTGCCACTATGACAACGTCAGGTGGCCTAGACAAGGACGAGCCTTGGCTGGTTGGTTGGTTGGCTGGCTGGTTGGGTGGTTGCTTCAGAGATCTGCGTGGCCACCAAAAGATTTTGCTGGCTGTCTGCTGCTGTGTGCTGTTGTTGCACTTGTTTCGAGGCGCATTCGCCACGCATGGGATATGCGTGGCACGATATAAATGATGTGGCACCCCCCACACACCATGCCACAGCCATGACTGTCATGACTGGCTGGCTGGCTGGCTGGCTGGCTGACTGGCTGACTGGCTTCTGGCCTCCCCTTGAAGTCGTTGGGTTTGTTTCGTTTTTTTTGTACGTTCTTTTTTTTGGTTTGGTTTGGGCTTGGGCTTGGGCTTGGTGATAACGTGAAATAATTGCGTGACAACCATGTTGCGATAATTTTCAATTAAACGGCGTTTTCCGTTTACCCTGCTAGCAGAGCGAGTGAGAGAGAGCGAGGGCTGGTGGGTTGCTGGGTTGCTGGGTTGCTGGGTTGGAGAAAAACGGCGAGAGAGCAGCGTGAAATTTCATATTAAAATCAACTGATTTTCTGCCTTCATTTATTCATGCCACTGTTCCTTCGTTGTTCGTTCGCCTTTCGCCTTCTTGTTGTTGTCGCTGCCACACACACACACACACACACACACACACACAGATACAGGCACAGATGTAGATGCAGATACACAGAGATAAAAAAGCAATTGTAACAATTTGCTCTTGTTTCGTATTTCAACTCCAATGGAATGGCACATTGGTTGCAGATTGGGCGAGAAATAGGTGAAGGAATATTTTTAATCCTATATAAATTTAGGTATCCATATTTAGATATATATTCTGCACATGGATAGATTTACATAGATTACATAGATTTACATATTTATTTATTTTTAGTTCGATTAAAGTGCATTTTGGGATATCCCCAGAGGGAGCTACTGACATACATTTAAATGCTGAGCAGAATATATACACCCATTGATGCTTAGAAAAATAAATGCCAATAGCTAAATAAATAAATAAATATTAAAATAAATAAATAAATATGTAAATATGTAATTATATTAATATTAATTATATTATAAAATAAATAAATATGTAAATAATAGATGCATTAATTGATGCACAAATATTTAAAGAAATATAAGACAAATTTTGGCTGCGGAATATTCTTTTTTATCAGTTTATTCCAAGATATATTTACGAATATAAATGTAACCTAATTAGGTACTTAAATGAAACAATATTTATACTCAGTTTTAGTAACAATATCTATTACATATGTACATTAAATTGTAAGCAATTTATACAAGAAATTAACAAATAAAAAGGAATCTTTTAAATACTTTAAACTGTACCATAAAACTGTACCGGCTGCTGTTGCCCCACTGTTCGAAGGGCCGAGAGTTTGCTGGATAAAAGTGTCACACTTGTGCGTCATTAACGCCGTCGGGTCACAGCTGGTGGATGCGTACTGAGGGGGTGGTGGTGGCTGGGCGATGGGTGGGCGTGCTGGCTGCCTGAGTCCTGAGTTACTGACTGACTGACTGACTGACTGGGTGGGTGGCTGTTTGGTTGGGACTTTTGGTTGGTGCAGGTTTCGGGCATGGAGCAGGTTAGCCTTTCATTTTTTTGGGGGTTGCTGTAGCTGCGGCTGTTGCTGTTGCTGCCACTGTGGTTGCCAACGACATTGCCAACCATTTTTCTGCGGCCAAAAGACAACAACATCCCGAACAACACAACCCAATACACAGGCCAAAGACGGCGGACGAGCGCAGAGCGCAGAGCAGCGCGTTGTTAATTTGATTTGCGCGCTTTGCAATTTAACAATAATATTGTCATCAGGTTTCGGTCGCCTCGCTTCTACTCGTTTTTTTTTTACATTTTATTTCCGTTCACTGTAGCTGCCACGGGGGGCGTAACCAATGCCCATTTAATTAGATTGCGCGCCAGCTGCGGGGGAGGCCGCGCACTGCGCAGCTCTTTTTGATGGCCTCCCAAATGGCCTGCCCCTGGCTGACTGACTGCCTGCCTGCCTGACTGCCTGCCTCCATCTTGTGTTCCGCTTCGCAGTCTTATTATGTTTTTTTGGGGGGGGGTTGGAGTTCCTTTTGGCTGTTCCTCTTATCGCTGATATTATGGATGTTCATCAGCTACTTTGGTGCGGAATTCTCCTCGGCATTCCACGCTTTTAATTTTAATACTCAATCCCTTCTGAGGAGCTATTTTTTGACATTTTTTGCTTATGTTTTTTAACTTTTAAATGGTTGGATTTCAGTCGCGTGGGATGCTTAATATTTACACTATTGTTTCCTTTTATTTATGTGTTATTTATGTGTTCCTTTCGCAAGTTCCTTTCACTCTCCTCTTCCTTCCATTTGTGGCATTTTAAATTTAATTTAAATAACATTCACGCTCCTTTTGTGCATTTATTTCCTTGCTTCTTGGCCTTTCTTACTCTCAATTTAGTTATCCCACACATTTGGTTTAAATTTCTTTAATTTCCCAGTGCCCAGCACTTTCGTTTCCCCCTCATTATGCTCTGCTATCATTCCTCTGGCCTCTGCCCACCGCAACCTTCAATTCTTTTGCGTTCGCTGACATCAAAGTAAAGTCAAAAGTTTGGCTCTAATCAAAAACGAAAATCAAAATAAAATCTTTCGCGATGTGAACTTCACTTAACTTCGCCCGCACCCACCCACCCGCCATATGTGTGCTTGTGGGTGGTTTTCGGGCACAGCTGTGGTTGCCAAATGCGAGACAGAGAGATGGAGAGTGGGGGCACATGGGTTATTGGGTTAATCAGCACGCACAGGGATTGCCGGCGAAGCTTTGGCTCAGTTCTGAGGGCATTTGAAGGGACATGATTTTGAACTTAAGAGCCAAAACACTTTTCGGGCATCGCGTGCGAATCGCGTCATATGGATAAATGAGTCGCACAGGCCGCAGCAGAGGGGAATCTGGCAGGGCAACAAGTTTTGCGTGGACACGTGTTCCGCCAGGAGAATGAGACTTAAGCCAGGGCACGGGCATGGGCACGGGCACAAGCTCTACGCCGTGGATGGTGTATGTGTGTATGGTGGGTCTGTGTAATCACAAAGCAACCACCGACACCACCACCACCACCACACCAGCAGCAGCAGCAGCAGCAGCAGCAGCAGCAGCAACCCACACAATTGCTGGCAATTCCTGAAGTAGTTTCTACGTGCCTCCTTATTGTTTGATGTGGATTTTAATTGAACTCAAGTTGATGCTTGATGGCAGAGCCTTCAATGGGATGGATGGATGGATGGATAGCTGGGTGGGTGGATGGATTGGGCTGAGCTTCCTGCAACAACCGCAAATATTAAAAAAAAAAAGAAAGGAGAACGCAAAATAAAGAAAGCCAAAAACGGACAAAAACCCAAAACATCGGAGCCACAACAAAAGGCAGCAGGGCACAACAGTGGGTGCTCGTAAGTATGCGCACAATTCACGACGCGTTCAACTCATTAAAAAAAAAGAGAAAAAGCGAAGGGAAGGGAACAAGGGAACGGGCAACGGGGAAACGGGGAATATGATTCCAAAACGCATATGTCACTCAAAGAGGCGAGAACCACCCTTTATGGTGGATTGGACGGGTTGGTGGATTGGGTGGGTTGCTTGGTGGGTTCTGTGTGGTTCTGTGTGGTTCACCTTTTTGCGATTCCTGTTTTCACTCACTTGTCAGAGCTCATTGTTAATGACAGGATCCTCTCAGGCAGACAGGCAGACAGCAGACAGCGAGAGAGCGAGACCTAAAGAGCCACCAAGTGCACTGCAATTGTGCTTTAATTTGAATTTAAATTTGATAAATGATTGACTGCCCACTCAGCGCAGTCCACACCCCACCCCCCACCGCCACTCCTGCTGCTCGCTGCTCGCTGCTCAGCGTTTGTCCTTCGCCTTTTCGGCCAAGTCACTTAAGTCACTTAGCCATCGGCCGCTTGTCCTGCGTTTCCGGCTTCCGTGAGTCCTTGTCGCGGTTGCGTCAAAACGCAAAAACAAAGCCAAGGAAACAACAAAGCAAACACACAAAAAAGAAGGGAAAAAGAAACCGAACCCAAAGCAGACAAAATTCTAAAGCAGAGAAAATATGGCAAAAGGAAAAACGCTGACAGCGAGCAGGGCAGAGGCTGCAAAAACGACAAAAAAGAGTGGGAGAGGGAGAGTGAGAGTGAGAGGGAGGACGAGCAAAGATGAATGAAATTGCGTACCGTCATCAGGGGCTGTCTTACACAAATTGAATCATATGTTGCCAGCGTCCTTGGCCCTTGGCCCTTGGCCCTTGGAACAGGCAGAGGCAGAGGCCCAGCCACGCCGCATATATCCTGTGCAATTACGCGCAAGGCAAGCCAGCGAGCATCGCAAATTTAATTTGCGCCATTCTTAGCCTTAGCCCGATCCCACACCCACACCCACAGGCACACCCACAGGCACAGGCACACCCACAGGCACAGGCAGGACTCCTCCACACTGCTGCTGGGGATTTTGCACTTATTATTTGACATCGGGCCTGCCTCTTCGGGCCTAAGAGCATTATCGAGCACACACAGAAACCAATGCAGCAGCGAGCTGCTGGCACATATGAATGGCTAATCCACAGGTAGCCTTCCCCTTCCCCTTCCCTACTGCTCCTCGACACTCCTGGGGCGACAGTTCTGCTAAGCGGATCAACTTCGGGCTAGGGGTCGGGCTAGGGGTCGGGGTCGGGGTTCCCAGGCTCTTGCTGGCAGAGTGACTCAACTGTCAAGTGGGATGAGCAGCCAAGGATCTGGGATATGGCACCCTTCCAGCGCCCAGTGCCAAGTGGCAACTCCTCCGCCTGGCAACCGTCTCCCAAGTATGCGTGGAATGCCGCCTCGCCAGCCAATTAATGCGCCAACTTATTAGTTTTTGTGTGGAACAGATATGGACAAATGAACGGCGGGGCCAGCCAGATTGGCACAATCCACCCCCTTGGGGTGCAAGTGGTGCAGCTGCTCCAGCCCAAGCTCCTGCTCCGGCTCCGGCTCCTGCTCTGATTTCCTTTTTCTGATTCGGACTTCATGCCATTCCGCGTGCTTTCACTCCACACCCCCCTCATTGGGCAGTGCGGGAAGGAGGCATGCAGCTTCATTATTGAAATACACACGCACACACGCACACACATCAAAAGCAGGAAGAGCAGGAAGAGCAGGAACCAGCAAGTTGCAAACCATTGCGGCCACCCCAAAACACAACCCAAATGAAAACACACAGGAGGCGAGTGCTGGGCTGGCAGGGGCTGGCAGGGGGTGTCAGGGGGAGCTGGAACCGGGAGTTGTGGGAGCAGCCGTTCGATTTCTCAGGATGTAGCGGCCCTCTTGTGCGGGCCCACACAAGAGGACATCGAGTGCAATTAATGTTAATGTTGAGATATTTATGATGCAACCCCCTTTTGGCTTTATTCATTTTTTCTGTTCTGTTCTGTTCTGCTCTGTTTTGTGTTTTATTTGTTTCGCCCCTCAAGCTTCTCCCCCTCTCTCTCACTCCCTGTCTCGCTGTGTGTCTCTGTCTCTGTCTCTCTGTGTCGTTGGGTCAGGTTAGAGACACCCTTTATCGGGCGGGCTGCCTGGCTGGCTGGCTGGCTGGATCTGTATTTGCGTATGGGCTTCGCATTTGCTGCTCCGCATCCGTATTCAAATGTCTGCTCACCCTCACGTTGCCATGGCCACAGCAGAGTTCAATTTCTGTCAAATAGTTTTCGTATTGTTCGAGCCTGAAAGCACAAGCCCAAGCACAAGCCCAAGCACAAGCCCTGGCCCAAGCCCTGGCCCATGCCCTGTCCTGCCCAAGGATTTGTCAAATCAAAAACTTATGTTACAGCTGGATTAAAATTATACATGTCACTGGGCTGGGCTGGGCTGGGCTCGAGGAGTCCCCGTCCCCGTCTCAGTCTCAGTCCCAGTCCCAGCCCAGTCCGCCAGTGCAGCTGAGTGCCAAAGCGCGTCCTTGGTCCCTGGGCCTTCGTACCCCTGTTTGTTGTGCCTGATTTAACGCATCAGCGCGCAAAAAGTAAAACTTTCAAATGAACAGCTAAATGCGCACTAATAGGGGTTCAGATTTCAGTGCGTACTGCCAGCATCAGGGGTTACTGATTACTCCTTTTTTTTCTGCTTTCGCTGCTGCTGCTGCTGATCCTTGGGCATCGGCAGCTCCGAGTCTCGGGGATTGATTGTGACATTAAGTAGGATTTATTTATTTATTTACTCCTTTTCAGTTTTTCTTTTTGTTTGTTAATTTTAACACGAGATGCAAATTATGTTTCGCACTTTGTTACAGTTGAGGTGAGCCGCCTGCAGATCGAATCCGAGTCCGAGTCCGAGTCCGTATCCGTATCCGAATCCGACTGCCAAATCCGTGCCGTGGGGTTAGTTGTGCGGGTTGTTTGCCGCAGGTCTTAAGTTTGCCGCCTCTAAAATATATATATTTGATTTGTGCATTTGCGTATTTTGCCATCGCGCCTCTGCCTTTTGTTTTCCATTGCCGCTGTTCGCTGTTCGCTTTTCCCTTTTTCCCATTTTTTTTTTTAAGGTTTTAGACAAACAAATGAAAATGTTGCCGCCGCTTTCGCGCTATTTCAATTTCAATTTGGCATGGCCCGGGCTTAGCGGCAAATCGACAATGACAGAATACAACAGAACCGAACAGAACAGAACAGAACCGAATCGAGTACGAGATCTGCTGGGACTGGCACTGGGACTGGCACTGGGACTGGCACTGGGACTGGGACCCCGCAGCAGCGGCAATGAGCGCACAATGAACGGATTGCATTGCTGGATTGCTGGAGAACACACTCGGACAAATGTCCTTCCTTCCTTCCTTCCTGACAGCTTTATGTTTTGAATTTGTAATGAAGCAATCTATGTATTCCATATGGATGAGGCCCCTGCCCCCGATAGCCAAACAAGTTAACAAAAACAATTTCCCCACTATGTTTGCAATAGTTTATTCCGTCGCTGGCAGAGCGCACGGCCCTGTGCGGCCTGGTCGGCTTGCTGGTCCACTCGGTGTGCCCTACGCACCCACCCAGAGAACAGACAGCCAGCTCCATTATCTGTGCTATCATTTGCTGGGGCATTTTTCTACATCTACTGATTTGCTGTTGAGCCACAAAAGAGTCCTGGCTGAGGCGAGGCTACGCTGCATGCAGCGCAGAGCTTGACAGAAGTGCCTTAGAAAAATGTCTAAAAATATTATTTAACAACACAATTTTGGCCTGCATAAAAACAACAATAAAAAGTAGCATCTAGCAGCATCTAGAAATAGTTTTGTATATTTTTAGGAGCTAGTTCCTTTGGCAATTAAATGCAAAGTGCAGCAATGCACTTCAGAGCACCTAACAAAGAGCTGCCCCCATATTCATCTCTCTCGCTCTCGCTCTCTCTCTTACTCTACCTCTTCTCTTTTAATCCCACTCTCTCTCTCTGTCTCTCTCTCTCGATGCCTTATCGATGCTTGATCTACTCGTGTGAATAAGCCCCAATCACGGCTGCATCAAGTAGCGCAACGACGTGTGGAAATCTGCCCCCAAAATCTGCACACAAAAAATCCAGTAAATAAATGCACACACACACACACACACACGCATCCGCATAGATGCATGTGTATATGTGGGTGTGGATAACGGAACGGAACAGCAAACTTTCAGTCGATTTTGATTTTATTTATTTCTATTTTTTGTTTATTTTTTGTTTATTTTTTGTTTCTTTTTTGTTTCTTTTTTTTTGCTGTGATTCAGATTCTGTTGGTGGGGCTCTGTGCACGGTTTAGTGATTCAATTATTTTTGTGCGCAATTTAGATTTATTGAGTTTGAAGCCGAGTTTCGCTGGAGTTTGTTGCAGCTGCCGCTATGCCGCTTGCCACTGTTGCAGGTTGCCACTGTTGCTGCTGCTGCTGCTGCTGCGGGGATTTGCAACAACAAACTGCATAATCAATACTAAAACGTAAACGTGTTTTGCTTTGCTTTGCTTTGCTTTGCTTTGCCATTTGGATGGAAGCAGAGGCGCAGGTCCAGGGCGCACTCCGGAGTCCGGACGACTCCCGGTGGCATGCAGCATGAGTGCGAATCGCCGCTAAAAGCTTAATGCTCGACGTGCGTTCACATACACCATGCACCACCCCTCCTGCCCCCTCCTGCCCCTGGCTGTCCGTCCGTTCGTCTGTCTGTCACGTGACGCATGCAATTTGCATCCGTTTCCGGTTAAGCACAGTTCGGGCTGGGCCACAGAGACGTGCCTGCTGGCTGGCTGGCTGGCAGGGTTAAAAATCATTTGAAAACCATAAAAAATAAACTCACTCGCGTGTCTGCCTAAAATAAATAAATACCAAATATACAAAAATCCAGCAAATCCAATCCACCAAAATAAAAGAAATATTTGTATTTGCCAGCTTCTGTCCTCTCCGCTCTCCGCTCTACTCACTCCGCACTCCTCGCTCCACTCTCTCTCCGCTTCTCGTTTCATTTTCTGTTTAAGCTTTACACATTTTTGTTGCCAAATCCTTTCACTTAGCACGTGATCTGAGCCCTGTTTGTGTGTTTTTTCTGCCCGCACACCCAAAGAAAATTGCAATTTAGAATATTTGCCATTCCCTTTGGCAGCAAAAATAAAGCCTGGTCAGCCCGTCTCTCTCCCCACTCTCTCTCCCGCTCTCTGTGTGCCCGTGTGTTCGTTTCTGTTGCTGCAGTGCCCCACCTTGATGAAAATGTAAATTGATGTGGCAAAGGAATTTTCCAAAATTCTCTGCCAGATTCCCTGACGATTACTTCAGATCTCTGGCATAGCTGCAAGAAGCAGCTCGAGCTCTCTCGCTCTCTCTCGCTCCCTCTCTCTCTCTCTCTCTCTCTCTCTGCCTGCAAAATGTTGCCAATTTTTTTAATGACAACATTTGCTATTTAGATTTGTGTAGATTTTCCAAAGCAAGTGCCTTCCCTTGTGCCTGTCGTATCAGATTTTGGCGCTGAATATTTTGTGTGTGTTGTTTTAGAGCAACTTCCATTAGGGGGGATATTCTGTTTGAGTCTCAGACTTTTGCTTTAATATCTGCAAGTGATATGTCCACTTATTATATACATTTAAATACTGTATATTCATCTGTGTACCAACATTTCCCAAGCTTCCCAGCTTTAGCTGCAAACAAATGTAGCGCAAGAATCGTAGGCAGTTAATTCGCTGCTCCTGGCATATTGCTTTATTTTAAGTGCAATTTCATCTCCCAATCAACTAACATCACACTCTCTTCATTCAGCTTGAACTCTGTGCGTATCTCTTGCACATATCAAGCATCTGCAACCCTTTTTAGCCATGATATGGCAGCAGTTCCCAAGCATCGGGCACAGTTCTTGCACCTCAATTAGTTGGACCAGTTGCGTGCGCCTCATCAAGTTGTCACAACCTTTCAGCGCGGCTCGGAGGCGCAGATCAGATGAGATCAGATCAGATCAGATCAGCGTCTCGTTTCGCTACGTTACGTTTCGATCCGTTCGGATCGCCTCGAGTCATCTTGTTAGCCGTGGGACGGATCTGTCGTTAGCCATCCCCCTGTGGGCTGCGATCGGGCCTGGCCCTCTGTCCGTCTCGCTTGTCGCTTCCATTGTTCGCTGCAAATTGTAGATTTCATTATAATGCTTAATTTTTCATTACAACATCAACACCCTGTGTTGGACAACTTGTGAACATGACAATGCAATTGACGATACTGGGACGGCAGAAGCGAATCCTTTGGGCTGCTAGGGTAGGGCTTTCCCCTGCCCGCCCGTCTGCCCGGCCCTCTCAGGGGTTGTGCGCGGGGCTCTGCGGGGCTGTGTGTGATTATGAAATGTTTGAACCCTTTTTTGTGTTGCCTCATAATTTGGCCTTTGTGCGTCAAATTTATTGAAGTTAATATTTGTCGCCGGCGCAGGACTGACTGTAGTAGCAGGGGGCAGTGGGAAGGGGGCAGTGGGCAGGGGGGATGCCAGAGGGTGTTGAAAATTGCAACAAGACTCTGGCTGCCAACAAAAAACAGGAGCTGAAAATAAAAAGCAGAGTAGCAAGAGAAGAAAGAGAAATATTTTACACCGCAGTGAAAGGGTGCTGCCGCGAAAGAGTGTGGCAACTGCTGCTGCTGCTGCTGCTGCTGCTGCTGCTCGGAGTTTTTGGTGAAATTGTTGCGAGCATAAATCATGCAACATATTGCATAATCATTCCAGCGGAGCAGCCGTGGCAGGAGCAGCAGGAGGAGCAGCAGCAGCAGCAGGAGCAGCAGCAGCGGCTGGTTGACAGCCCGGGCGCGTGATTTGTCGTTCTTTTGGGCTAATGGACTCTCGCTCTCTCTCCCGCATGGCAGGGACTCACTGGGACTCGCTGGCTCTGCCCCTGCCCTGGGTGGGCCAACTTCAGAATCATTTAAGGAACTCTCAGACCCAAGGTCATCGCAGCCTTTTCGGCCGCATCGCGTCGCACCGCACCGCACCGCGTCGCGTCCTTTGGCCCAAAGGATTTTGGTTTCTGCTGCTGCTGCTGCCTTTGGCTTTCGAGGTAACCCGGAGAAATGCAATGCAATGTTGCATCTTTATGATCATTGCTTTGATCCTTTCTCGTTTTCGTTTGTCGGTTTGTCGGTTTGTCGTTTTATGATGCAATTTCCAAATTGAGGCCGCGCCAATTGCGGCTCGCCCGCTGCGCTTTCGCCCGAAACCCGAGCCCATTATATAAAGTTGCGCATAATTTCCATAGACAATCGCCTGCATGCCTATGTATATCTCTAACTCAAATATGCATGGACTGGACAGAGAGCGGGTTCCGGCTGCCCTGCCCTGCCCTGCCCTGCCATGCCTTTCGCTTGCCCTGTGGGCCCTTTAATGACGTGAATTCCAATATTTCCAATGAAAATGCCGTCTAAATCGGCACCTTTTGCTTTTGCCCTTCTGTTTGCTCTACTTTCGCTGCGCCTTTCGCCTTTCGCCTGCCTTTCCCCTGCCTTTGCTTACTTCCTTTTTTGGGTTAACTCAGCGCGCTTGTCCTTTGTCCCTTTTTGTTGTCGGGCTGGTTGCCTTTCTCCCGCTCTCCGCTTCGCACTGCATCGCTCCGTGCTCTATGCAAATGCGTGTATTGTGCTGTGTCCGAAGGAATGCGTGTCCTTCGTGCGCTCTTATATGATGCCCGCTTTTGTCGCAATATTATACAAATATCGGGCAATCGGGCAATCAGGCAATCGGCAGTCGGGCCCATGTCCTGCGCATCGCGGTTGTCGTCTGCCCGCTGCATTTATGGGCCGTAATAAAAGTGTTGTGGTACCAGGCCATAACTGGTAACTTGTCTCCGGTTTTCGGGGAAATCCTTTGCAGCATTTCCAGCAACAGAGCGCGCTGATGGGGCTGCAAAGGCTGCCCGATGCGAATCGCCTGTCATCTTGGACGGCATACGGCAACACACACAAACATTATCCACGCCCATTTAGTTCACAGTTTTCCAGTTTGTGTTTGTTTTTTATATTTCTCGTTGGCTTCCTTCATTTTTTAGGACCCTTTCCCCTGGTCCCGTTCCCATCCGCCGCTGGTTACGGCGGCCGACCGTTAATCTCTTAATTTATCAATTGAGCCCAAGAACCCAAGGCCCAGACACAGGCACAGGAGATGCCTTCCGTTTCCTTTTTCAAGCTTGTTCCCGTAACAATTCCCATTGCCCCCCCCACCACACCACCCTTCTATTTATATTTCTATTCCCATTTCCATTTACATTTTTCGGTTTCAGTTTCAATTTCAATTTGAGTTTCGCAAATTAATTTCCATAAATGCGCGACGACGACGAGGAACAGCAGCAAAAAAAAAAAAAAAAACAAACGTGTCAAAGGGTTGCCGCGGCACTGGAGGGGTTGTTAAAAGGGTTTCGACAAAAGTTATGTTTACATAATTAATTAAACAATCCCAGGCAGAGTGTGTGGCCAAGGGGGGGAAGGTAGCCACACACACACACACATGTGCAGCGAAGAAGAGCGAAAACTTTGAGCTAAACGAACGCGAAAGCGAAAGCAAAGACGCGCCACATCGCACGGTGGTCAGCCGCGCACAGTGGTGCGAAATTAAGGGCAAGCAAAATAAATAAATAAATAAATACATAAATAAATACATAAATAAATACGTAAAGAAATACATAAATAAATACATAAATAAATACGTAAATAAATAAAAAAATAAATATGTACATAAATATTAATACTTGGAAATTAAAAATGCAAAAAAAATGTGCTGAAGGGTCAAGAAAATGTTGTTTTTATTTTTATTTGGATTGAAAAACCAAATGATAAATTTACTTTAAAACAAATTATGTACTTGAAAGTACATAGAATGAATGTTCATTTTAATTTTAATTATTAGTTATGATTAAAAAAAGGTATGGCCTTTTCGTTTCATGTTCAGGTGGCAAATGGCATCGGGCTAATGAAATAAAAAATATGTAAAAATTAATTAAATATTTGCAGTAAATATATAAAAACGTGTGTCGGAAGAGCGTTTGAAAAAATGTTCCCAAAATTCGAACGTAAATGTTTATCAACGAAATTTGTACTTATTTGTATAGCTTCTGTTTCGGCGGATCAAAGAAATTATTTTATTAAGTTGGAACAAAAAATATTCACAAAAATTGAGTTTAGTGTTGTTTAAGTATTTTAAAAATATTTCTGCAATTTATGGAATTTATGAACTATGTTTCCACTGAGCGGGTGGCCATAGATCAAAGTTAGGCCATATTTTTCCAACCAAAAATCACTATATAATACCATAGCTTCGATCAGAATCGAAGGCCGTTTCGAATCAGCATTGAGCGCCCCCCGTGAAGCCATTAAGTTTCGCTTCTTTTTTTTTAGCCAAGCCACTTTCTACTCTCTCCAGTATAAACGTAGCAATCGCAATCCGTTCCACAGGACTGGCTCGCTCTCCCATTGGCACCATGCAAAATGTAGCTTTCAATTTGCTATTCCCATATCCGAACCAATAAAGCCGCAACCACTGTTCGCTGCCACCAGGATAATTCGATACGATTTATGTAATTTCACACACACGCACACAGGCACAAGCTGAACAGGAAAAAGGGTTGCTCCTGGAGGATGGGTGAAAGGGATCTGTTCGACATTTACTTACGCCCTACGGTAATAAACTCATAAAAAGCAAACTAAAAAGGGGAACATTAAAACAAAACTAAATTGTCATCTCCACGCACGCCCAGGCCAGCCCACCGACAAGGCCGCATAATGGCCGTGGACAGAGCAGTGCTGGAAGGAGCGGTGGGGGGAGTGTGGTAAAGGGTTAACACACAGATACAGATGCAGAAGTAGAGCAGCAGCAGCAGTGGCAGCAGCGGCAGCAGCGGCAGTGGCAGCAGCGGCAGTGGGCGTGCCACTTGGCACATTTGTCATGACGAAGCGGACCAAACGGGTTCCCCACACACACCTCACACACAAACACCTCACACACACACACACACACACACACACTCACACAGAGAAGGAGAGAAATGACTTTTTGATTCACTTGCGCAAAAGGCAAAAGGATCGCAGCCGTGCGCTAAACAGGCACACAAATGTCCCAAAGGAGCCATCCCGAGACCTGAGTCGAGGCCTGCAGCCAGCTGCCACTCCCCCCGCCCCACACCCTGCTCCGAGCAGTAGAAATTAAATCGCAGCCATTTGGTGTCGCCATTTTATGGCACTTTTGTGACGCTTTTCCACTTGGCTGCCCCTCTCGCTTTTCCTGCTTTTCTCGGTCCAAGCTTCAAGCAACCCCCCGCGCCGCACCGCACCGCACCACACCCTTGGCCACGACCTCGGCCAGGTGTGAAATTAGCGCAATTTTCCAGCACACACACGCTGCCAGGGTCCATCTGTGTGTGTGTGTGTGGAAATGCGTGGCAGGATGTGTGTGGGAGAGCAGCGGCCGCGGCCGCGGCTGTGTGCGTGTGCCAAGAGACTGTCGATAGGCCGCAAGTCGCAGAGGCTGGAAGAAAAGGGGCAAAAGCAATGGAACGCGGGGCATGGGACGCTGAGTGTGGCGAAAATATACGATTTAGTTCCCCAGTGACCGGGGACATTGGAGATGCTCCAGAGACACCAAAAAAATGCTTGAAGGATGCTCAAGAAATGCCACACGGAAATAAGAAATAAAGAACAGCAAAAATGTTGTCTAATTCCATTAAAAGTAGTTCAATAAACTATTTAAAAATTATGATTATTACTATTACTATTATTAAACTATTTAAAAATTATAAAAAATATTAGAAAATTATAATAAAAATAGACTTGAGACTTAAAGCAATGGTTAGGTTTCAGATGAACTGTGGGTAATGCCTTAAAATTTAAGGCTTAGTTCTGTCAATTCTTTCATGCAAATTCAGCATTTAATGAATAAATTAGAGACTCTGAGAAGTGCTTTGGAGACTTTCTTTTTTACTTATTCTTAAACTATTTTTGAATATGTTTAATTTTGAATTTAAGGCACCAAACATAAAGTAAACACCCTTTAAACTGCACACCCATAAACATCAAAAGAAAGACCTCCCCTGTGCCGCTCCGGTGGCACCTTCTCCAAATGCCAAACACTCAAATGACACAGCCCGTCACTCTTTGCAATCCCTTCTTCGCTGCCTCGAAGAATCCGACTACAATTGATGCGACTCCTTAAACAGCCCCCGCCCCCGCCCCCAGCGACACAAATTATTATAAATTTCCCATCTATTTAGGCAACGAATCTCATAAATTCGAAGCTATTTAAGAGTTCAATCTGCTAAATGAGCCTCCTGCCAGACAAAGAGCGCGCCTGCCCAAGGAGCCAGCGCTGGCTCCCTGCCAGAGAGCAGCGGGAGGGAGTAAGCCACTAATCAATGGATGTGTGTGTGTGTGCGCCTCTGCCAGGGAGCAGTAATCACTTAATGCCGCACACGAAACAGCCCCACTACAAGCGCCCATCACCCACCCCCCCACTCAACACTTTGTTTTGGGTTGACAAAATTCTTGAGATACTTTTATGACGCACGGGCTAAATGCCTGGAAAATCGACAGCGCAGTCTGCTGCCACAGTAAATCACATGACCCTCTCTGACCTACTCCCGGCTGCTCCCACTGCTGTACCTATGCTATCCCCCTTGATTATATCCAGGGTACTTGTGGCCTGGCAAAGGCATATTGTTTGTGCGCACAAACAGCGGAAATTGTATTTAATTTGCATCTGTATTTTGCCCACTATGCACCCATCCATGCTCGGCTTTTGCGCTCGGGAAATGGCCACAAGCAGCATTATATTTTGTTTATAATTGCCATTAATATTCGACTCTATGTGTTGGCTGGTAGCGGGTATATTCTAGTCGCAAGCCACTCCTATATTTATCCGCTGACTTTGCTACTACCCCTACCCCAGGGCTCAGTGCCTGACTTCTTCCCCATTCTATCGTACTGCTTGTCTCTGTCTCTGTTCCGTTCGCTTGGGGCGTGAGTAATGCGCATGGCTTAATTTCAGTTTGTTGTCACATATTTTGGAGACACACCCCACACCCCGCCTACACTCATCTAGAAAATACACTGAGGCATAAATATTTATAGCCGCTCAGCCTCAGCCAGCCAGCCATCCAGCCAGCCTCAGCCATCCAGCCAGCCCCTTCACAGATTAGAAAACGCTCAAGTGCGACTTTTGGCTCGTGACTTGTCTTAAGTGAACGATGCCGCCGCCGCCGCCGCCGCCCCTCTGCCAGAGTAACTCCCTCTATTTCCCTCTATCTGCTCACTGCTGCTCTGTGCTGGTGGCACGCGTGTTTTAGGTGTCATCTCGCTGGTACACCCTTCCCGCGTGCCACCCGCATTCGGTTGATAGTTGGGCCGACAAATATGAGGCACAGCAGCAGCGACTTGTGTAATTTGAGGAATCCCCTACGCAACCGGGCGACTGGGCCAGCGCGACTCTGACTTGTTTGATTATGTTGTCGCACGCGCTGTTTAATTTTGTATGAATATGAAAATAAACCTGGCACGCCCGCACCCCCTCTGGACCACCGCTCGGATTCTCTGGCTCGGGCGAGGGTGTTTGGGTTGCCAGGGCACCGCGGCGGGTTAATTGAAAAACTTAAGTGGCAACAGTCGCTGTGGATTAGAGCATGTTAAAAATTTAATTAACGCCTGCCTCACGGCACCCCCCGCACGCTGCAAACTATCTAAATTGTCGAGCAAGATACTGAGACAACAAGGAGGCGTGCCCGCCACACGCCCCGAAATCCAGGGCACACGAGAGTCTGAGCAGTGCAGGGTAGAGCAGAGCGATGAGTGCTGTCGCTTAATGAGGCTCAATTAGGCCAGCGAAAATATGGTAGAAGTTCTTGTTTAAATATGATAATTGCTTAACAATATTAAAAGATCCCTCAAGGGTTCGCACTGCACGGCCGGATGAGGTGTGAAGGGATATGGGAAATGAAGTGCCAAAAGGAGTTTCAAAAGTGAAAATTTGCACTAAATAAAATGAATATTTCCAGTGCGCTCTGAAGATAAACCAGGAATGAGGAATACGAGCAGTAAAAGTGACACTAACTGCAATCAGGGGAATTGGAATTGGCGAACAGTTCAAATGAGTAGCACATTGGATTAAAATAATAATATTAATGGTAATAATAAAAATAGTGGCAATAATAAAGATGGTAATAATAATAATGATATTAATAATGGTGATAAAAATGGTAATAATATTAATAATAATAATAATAAATAATAATAATAAATAATAATAATAATAATAATAATGTTAATAATAATATAAATAATAATGGTAATAATAATATAAATAATAATGGTAATAAAAATGGTAATAATATTAATAATAATACTGATAATAATTCCAATAAATGCCAACTTTTGAGTGCACAAAAATGAAGTTGTAATTTATATAATAACAATAATAAATATACTCAATGCGTAGATCACAGACAGCATTAATCACAATCACTACTGGGTACTTGGCAGCCCAAACATAATCAAAAAACATTTAGTTAACAAATTCAAACATTGCGTTTTGGTGACTTTGCTTAGTTACATAATTTTAACTGTGCAAAAAATAAGCAAAGTATTCAATTGGCAAAAAAATCTTATGGTTTCAAAAGGTATTTGCATAAACATTCTAAGGGTTTTTTTTACAAAGAATATACCTGCAGATATATTGAGCCAAAGTTGCAGTTTTCTATCATTTTTAAAGTTTCTTTGACTTTTGGCATTTTAAACATTTTTTTAATTTATTCTATCGTGCTGTTTTTAAATTAATGTGCCGCAGTGGCAATAATCAACATTAAAAATAAATAAATAAATATTAAAACATTTACTAATCATTTAAATTGTGCGAAGAATATCAGTTCATGGGCTGAACTAGCCATGCAAAAAATAGAAACAAAATAAAGAGATATCTGTCAGTGCTATGCATAATTTCGTTTATTAATTTCGTACATTTATGAGGCCACTGCGACAGCCTTGAAGCAGTCATTTACATCCCTGAATTAACAGAAACTTTATGCATTCCACACATTTCCATTCCATTCCATTTGATTCATTGATTTGACCAATGAATTTCTGTGAATGAAAGCCAAAAGTGCCCAAAAAGCAAGACGAACAACCCTCGGAAATAACCAGAATTTAGGGAGAATTTAGATGGAGAAAGAGAGGGAGAGGGAGTGAAATAATCATAGCCATAACGCCATCGAATATGTGTGCTTATTGTTCATATTTGGTTTGCTACAGCAACTTTATTGGTCAAATCAGCGCTTGGTCGTTTGGCAAATGCCTGCACTGGGATTGGGATGCCCCAGCCCAAACCTCCCCACCCAACAGCACAGCCACACAGTCACAGTCGGGCAGCAGTCAGGCAGCAGTGAGGCAGCAGTGAGGCAACAGACAGCAATCAGAAAATGGATGGCCAGAGGGCATTTATGGCTTGCACGGCAAAAGTAAAACACTTTTGGGTAATTCATTAAGTTACGGAAGTTGAACTCAGAACTGCAATTTCCCCTAGAACCAATTATAGAAAAATTTAAATTCGTTTTAAAAAGCAGACCATAACAGTACCAGAAACAGCAACAGCAACGCATGTCCCATGTCCAGTAGCAGTAGCAGTAGCCCGAGACCAGGCCAGACCAGACACAGAGACACACAGACCGACGGACGACAGGGCAGACGAACGGACAAAACTCTGCAGTTGGGCAGCAGGAGCAGGAGCAGGCTGCAAAAGTCGTAGGAGGAGCAGGACCTGGATGGATGGATGGATGGGCTGAATGTGTGTGGTCATGTGTGTGGGTGGCTGGCTGGCCATGGGCACGGGGCACGGGGCACGGAGTGGCTGTGCTCGCTCTGTGTGTGAGTATGTGGACAGCGGCATGTTCATAAATTGAAATCACTTCCATATCCACCGAGAGAGGAAAAGTTCGGCAACAAAATCGAGCAAAAGCGACGCTTTCCGCTCGTCCAAAAAAAAACGAAGAAACGAAACAAAAAGCAAGCAAAAATACACAAAAAAAGAAACAAAAAAATGCTGAAGCAAAACTCGGCGACGTTTCATGCTCGGGCTATCCCTCATTCTCATACCCATTCCCATTCACATCATCGCATCATCCCATCAACACATGCCCCGTGCCCCGTGCCCCGTGTCCCGTGTCACGTGCCCCATGTCCCGTGCCCCCTGCCCTGGCAACTGCAATAAAAAATTCCGTTTTTAAACCGTTGGCAGCAGCAGCAACAGCAGCAACAGCAGCAGCAGCAGCAGCAGCAGATGGAGCAATGGATGCTGCCGAGGAGGATTCGTGGATTGCTGGATTGGAGGATTGGAGGCACAACGGTAGCTCTGGACACAGACTGAATCGAGGGCCCTGGTAGCCATGTACGACAAGTGGGCAACACTTGACACAGTTGCCACTTTCAATTGCCAACATAACTCGAGTGGCGGGGCACCCCGACTGAAGAAGAGCCCTGACTGAAGTGTGGGTGTGGGTGCCCCGAGAGAGTGGGCTGCACTGGGCACTGGGAACTGCTGCTGTGTGTCTCTCCCCATAGTAGTTGGGCCTGCATATAAATACCGCCTGTGGCCATAAAAGTGGAGGCCATCCAACCGACGGTGTAACAAGCCCATGGACCCCCCCAGCCACCCCAGCCCGAAAAAACGTAAAGAAAAAACAACGCTAGCAAGTTGCAATTGAACCAACCTACCAGAACTGGCCCGTCCCGCCCCAAGCACCCAGCACCGAGCACCTAGCACCGAGCTCCATTCCGGGGGTGCACACTAAAAAATGGCTAACCGAATGTGTGTGGGCGCGAGGCTGTGGATGGTCTGTGGGTCGGCACTCGGCACTCGGTGCTTGTGGGTGTGCTGTGCATATGCTGGTCTCTCTCCCGCTCTCCCGCTCTCCCTCTCTCCCTCTCTCAGTCTCCCTCTCTCTCTCTGTGCAGCAAATCCGCATCAAGCACCAACAGAGAGATGCCCAATCGAAGGCGGAGCAGAGTTCGTTTGCTATCTGTTCCAACTGCGGGCGCATAAATCTGCAAGCACCTCCAGCTTTAAATATATATTTCAGCTACCCAACTGCAGAGTAGCAAGCAGCTGCTAGGCATTAACTAGCCTTGGCTTGGGTTAAACCACAGCCAAGTCCGAGTCCCAGAGCTACGGCTGATCCTCCATTCTTCCCTGAGCTGTGCCTCTTTTTTAGTTGTCTTTCTTCAAAGAGTATCTCAACTTCGTTTGCATTGTTTGTGTCTGCCGTTTTTTTGTGTGCACCATGCGCTGCTGCTTTTTTTGTCTCTGCTTTGCTTTGATTCTCTGCCTCTTGCTGTGCCTCATATCCTTTGCTCTGGCCACTGGCCACTGGCCACTGGCTACTGGTGCCATGGTCCCTGCTCCTGTTGTTTAGTTACTTTGGTAGTTTCGTTATATTTATTGGCCCACATCGGGTGAAAAATGTTCAACGCTTTGGCAATTTAGTTGAGTACCCCGTTATATGCTGGCTGGAATTGGATGGCATGGCACAGCACAGACAGACGGACGGAGAGTGCTGCTGCTGCTGCTGCTGCTGCTGCTGGATGGTCAAGCTCATAAAAAGCGAAACGAAGCGAGTGGCAAGGCAAAACAATGGCAAAACAGCAGGCGAGGAGGACCCAGGACCCAGCAGCATGGACCCAGCAGCATGGACCATGGATTTCGTTTCACCTAGTCCATGATGTAGCTGGCAGATTGGCTGGGGTCGCTGTAGCTGTCGCTGTCGGTGTAGGTGGAGGAGTGCCTGAATGGAGTGCCAGTGCCTGAAGTGGTGTCGCTTGACGATTTACGATTTGGCATTTTGCTGCTCAACTGGGCCGTGAACAGGAGACAGGACAGCCAAAATGATGGCAGCAGCAGCAGCCCCAAGCCCCCAATGTGAGCCGCAGGTCAGCGCCATTCAGTTTTAGAGTAAAAAGCGAAGCTGCAGCAGCGGCTGTGCCAGTGGCTGTGGCAGGTGGACCTCAGCTTTATTTCATATTACATAATTGGGCGTGTAACGAGTCTAATTGAGTTTTTATGTTTTTCGTTGGCCAAGCCAGCGCCAGACAAAGTTCCCCAGCAAAGTTCCCTCTGCTGGGCCCGAGCCCTTTGTCTTGTGCAACCCTTTTGGCCCACACCAGCCACCCCCCCGCCCCACCAGCACTTGTGCCCACACATGTGCGGTACATTTTATAGCCGCTGGTCATTGCCACGCCCACCCACACGCTGCTCAGCCCTCGGGACACACACAACAGAGGCAAAGGGCAAAGGGCAAAGGCTGCATGTCTAGCTCATTTTGTCCCCAGCAGCAGCAGCAGCATCAGTGGGCATGGGGCAGGGGGCAGGGGGCGGGCACGGGCGGTCAGGTCACCAAATCAATTAACTTCGCTGGCAACATGTGTTAATATCCTTTTCGACTTCCGCCCCGTCCGGCAGCCAGGAAGCCTGCAGAAGTTCGTCTTTTTTTTCCTTCTTTTTTGTGTTTCGTTTGGGCAGCAGCAGCACAAAATTTCTGGCTGGCTGCAGAAGGCTGCAAGCTTGAAATAGTTTGCTGCATTTCCACAACTAATGGAACTTGGCTGAAGTGGAATTATATTGGAAGCGCCCAGAGTGGCGTTTAAGTTGCGCCTGAAAATTTGGCACACAGCGCAGGGAATTTTGCTGAGTGTTTCCTGGATCCCGCGTGACTTTTGTTCGCTGCTGCAGGCTCCACAGAAATTCTGTTGCTGTGTGTCCCCCAGGTGTGTCCCCCATGTGTGTCCCAAGTTGGCGCTGTCCAAGCGGCAGGGCGCTGCGTGTTCCCTATTGCCGCCCGCTGGCCTTGGGCCTTGGGCGTGCGTGGCGGATGCTAATGAGAAAAGCGTTTGGCAAATGGACCTGGACCTGGAACCTGGACCAACCGCTGAGCCATGTCCTCGAAGTGCCAGCTAGCCAGGCTGGCCAGGGGAACGCAGCAGCGCACCTTCGAATCAACGAGCCTGCGCGTGCACAGAAGCTGCTCTTCTGCTCTCCCGCTCTCCCTCCGCACTGTGCCGAATTCTCCAGAGATCTCTCGCGCTCTCCCAGTATCTGTCAACGCGCAGCGTGCGGGCCAAACGGCAGCCAGTCCAGAATCGTGTCGCCCGCTGCGTTGCGCACGCGAATCGAGCGGCCGAGCGGCCGAGCGACTCTGCGACTCGATGGCCTGCAGATCCTTTTGCGCGTCCCTTTTGTGCAACTTTCTACGAAGGCAGGCCTCTCGCGCCCGTGGCTTTACGATGTTCGCTTCATTGGAATGCAATCGGCTCTGGGCAGGATCGCTGCTGGGACTGGGAATGGGAATGGGAATGGGACTGGGTGCAGCAGCAGCAGCAGCAGCGGGACAGCCTTGCGGGCATCGCTCGCGCTGTGCAGTGCACCGCTGTGCCGTGTCGCGTGCATTTGAGTTGCGGAAAATGCGTGCCCGCTGGGCGGCCTGGGCGCGCGCGACCAGCGCAGTGGGTGCACTGCGGCAGGGTAACGGAGCCGGGCCTGGGCGTGGCCGCGACACCCTAAATGCCTCACGCACAAATTTCCCGTCACCGACTTGTGTTTTTTTCGGGAAAAACTCGAGCTCTAAAGTGCAGTGCAGGGGGAAGGGTGTGGGGAGGAGACACGCGTGAAGGTTGCATCCATGTAAGTGCAAATGCAGTAAGTGGCGTGGAGTGGAGTGCCAGCAACACTTGGAGGTACTCAGGGCAGGGAGACAGCGCTACTTTATATTTATAGCTACAGTTCATTCAGAACTAACTACATTTAGTGGTTTGATTTATTGAAGGCAAGCGCCACTAAATAAAGTCACGAATTAGAAAATGTTTTCAAATATCCACGAAATAGTTGCACAATTGTTTTCTCTATGCCCAATATTTGCAGTGCCAACGCAGTGCAAATAAATAAATTGAGGCATAGAAATAGGTGAATATTTTGTATTTTCTGTGCAGATGTTGCAGATCAAATGGCTGCCAGAATTACTTATAATTATGGCTGCATTTATTTATTTATTTATATGTGCACAAATGGCTGAGGATTCGTGCTAAAAAGATGAAGCTTTGGCTGCTGCAATAATTTTATTCATAGCTCGATGCTACAGCTCTTAGCGACACATTTATGGAATATTATATTATGGATATTTGCTTTATGCTCAGGCAATATTTATGGATACATAAACTGAGCAGAAATTACCTCAAAGCATGGCCATAATTTACGCGAAAATATTTATATTTATATATGAAATATATATATTTATTTATATATTTATATTTATTTAAATTTATTTATTTATATTTATTTATATTTATTTTAATTTACTTATTTATATTTATTTATATGTATATATATTTATATATATTTTTTATATTATATTTCTCCTCTTCTCCTCTCTCTGCTGTTGGAGTAGTTCCTCCGAGGAACTCCTCTGCTGCTCCGTGCGGGTGCTGCGATAAATTTACAGTCTCCCCACATCATACTTATCCACAGATGCAGCCACAATAAATGTTCGCCCATCCCCACTGCCCCACTGCCCCCTCCCGCCACCAGCACTCTGCTGCCACTCTTCAGGTTGCTTGTTCCTGCCGCTAGCCACGCGGCCATCGGCTGACAAGGGTCCCTCTTGCGACCTGTCTTCAGCTACCCAGAGAACCTTCCCCCCCAATGGCCAACGGCTGCTGCTGCATTGCACCCTACCACTACCCCGCTCTGCACCCTTTCCTTATTGCTGCCCCATTCTGTTGCGCTTTGTCAGCCATTGCAAACAAAACAAAAAACATAAAAAAGTCTCTCCCCCATGGCTGCATCTTTTTTGTTGCGCTTTTCCTTTTTTCTTTTTTATGCTTTATGGCGCACAAAATTCTGTTCGTTTCTTTGCTGCTTTTTGCGCTTCCTTGTAGCGGGGCTGCTGCTGCTGCTGTTCCTGCAACATGCTGCAATTGTGCCGCCAGCCGCACTCCACCCCATTCCCACTGCCAATGCAGGGTCGCCTCTGCCCCCCTGCCCAGCCCAGCCCAGCCCTGCCCTGTGTCCAGTGCCCAAGCCATGCATTTTTTTTGCGGGTATCCGATATAGTTGGGTCAGCGCTTGTGGCCAGAACGGTTCTGGTTGCCAACTCCACTGAATGTGGGCAGATTGTAGGAGGGCAGGGGCAGGGGACAGGGACAGGGACAGGGGGCTTGGGGCTGCTGCTGGGTGTTATTGAGTGCAAATAGCAATTTCGCAACAATTCTTCCGAATCTACCAAAAACCACTCGCTCGCTCTCCCTCTCACCCTACTCTCTCTCTCTCTCTCTCTCTCTCTGCCTTTGGCGCTGTGGGCTGTTCCTTTTTGCTTTCAGCACTTTAGGCCGAGATTCCACCCCCCCTAGCACCCGGCCGCCTCTGCCCCCAGCCCATCTTTCGCCTCCATATGCAACATTCTTTGCATCTATTGACTTGACTCTCGTGCTCGTTGTGCTGCACACCCCACCACCCTGTACCTCCCACCCACAACAAAAACCCATTTCATGGGCTGCTCGCTGCTCGCCGATTGCTGTTGGGGGTGGGCGGTGGGTGGCGCCGTCAGGCGGGGGGACTTATCCGGGGCTTTCGCACAATGAACTGTCAAAAATTTTGGCCATTTTTGTTGCTGTTTTTGTTGCTGTTGTTGTTGTTGTTTGGGTGCAAAAAACATTCCTGCAGTCGATTTTATTGGATTACGGTTTAGATTGCATTGGCGAAAAAGTGCAGCAGCGGGGCAGCAGGGGAGCAGCAGCGGGGCAGCAGAGGAGCAGCAGAGGAGCGGGGCAGCAGTGGGGCAGCAGCAGGCAATCCGCGTGTGTGTGTGTGATGTGTGTGTGTGTGTGGCTCTTGTTGTTTAGAAAACATGCAAAAAACTTAACGCCACTTGGCCGCTTGTCCTTGTCGTACTTTTTGCTTTTTGCCTTCTTTTCGTTTTTTTTTTTTTTTGGGTTTTTTTCTTCCGTTTTTGGGTGTCCTTTTAGGTCGCTCACTCTGCCACAATTTGTTGCTGCTGCCACTGCCACTGCTGCCACTGCCACTGCTGCTACTGCTGCTGTTGTTGTGCAGCAACAGCAACAATAGGCCTGGGCGTTAACGAATTGAAATTTGTTTGTTTGCTGTTTGCTGTTCGATTCCGTGCGCTTCCGTTTTTAAAATGTACGTGCAACAGTGCAACAATCTACGAGTATGGGTGTGTGTGTGTGTGTGTGTGTGCGACTGTGCTTGGGGAATACATTGCAAAACAGTCTGAGAGAGTGCCCCACAGCATGTGCGATATACCCCAAAGAATACGAACAGCAGCAGCAGCAGCAGCCACTGCCTGCCTGCCACTGCCTGCCACATGCGAAGAAACATTTTGCAGCCAATCAATTTTCAGGGAAAAACTGGCTCACATTTTATGGCTCATAATTGGGACACATTACTGGGCTTAATTATTTTTTGAATAATACAATTTTGCGTTGGAAAAATATTTAAAAATAAACTTGGAAAGTTATGCAAAAGAAATAACCAAAAATAAATGCCACATAAATCGATGAGTTCTTTGGGGGTGAGTCTTAAGCTAAGTTAAGCTGCGGGCATTCCATATATTTAAATGCATAAAACAACCAGCTAAAACTGCAGTTTATTTGCCAGTTTATTTGCCAGTTTTGTCGCAGTGTATGCATTGCTTTAATTCATTGTTGTTTTGCGTTGAGCGTGTGGCAGTCTGTGGATGGCTGCGCCTTTCAGCTGCTTTTGTTGCTGCTGCTGCTGCTGCTGCTGCCGCTGTCAGGATGTTGGCTGGCTGTTCTGACATCTACAGTATCCGTTTTTCCCCTGGCCTCATTCATTTCTAATGCATTCCAAAACGAAAGAGAGAGACGGAGGGAGAGACGGAGCCAGAGCCAGAGCCAGAGCCCGAGCCGGAAGTGAGTTAGGATCAATGCGAAACTTGTCATTCGAATCGACACCCCAAGCCGATGTTTTGCTTATTAAATTTTGTTTTTGGGGGCTGCAAGCAGCAGCAACGGCAGAGCTTTTGTGCTGCGTTTTTTGACACCTCCCACCCTCCAGCCATGCCCATGAATCTCGTGTGTGGCCATACCAAATGTATTTTTTTGTTCCTTTTCTTTTGGCTTCTTGTCAAAGGATCTCTGCATGCAGGACCAAAGAGTTCAGGCGAGGGCTAAGCTAATTAAATTTGATAACGCCACCCCCCCGGCATTGGCATTAGAGCGGCGCCGAGTCAAAGGTCAAAGCCAAATGAGATGCAGCGCGGGGGCAGAACATTTTAATTAAAAATTTCCACTAAGCAGCTGGGGGATCAAAAGCTACTGCGGCGCGGCGCGGCGCTATCGCTGATGTGGCGAGTGGCGACCACAAGCTGCAGGACACAGGGACACAGGGAGCGCCCCCACTCCCACCCCCAATGCCGAACCATTCAATGGCCAGCATATGCGTCAGATTAGAGTCATGTGTGCGGGGCATGTGTGGCATGGGTTCGAATGTGATGTGTGCACAGCGATAATCCAGCAAATTTTCAACTAATTAAATTGTCAAATATTTTTGTTTTTGCCAGGGCCCTGCAGGGGCGGGAGAGGGCACACACTCGCACGTATTAGGGCGCTGCAGGTAGTTCCATGGCGGCTCAATCCTTTCGCTCTGCGCTCGCTTTGTGCTGTGCTGTGCGGTCAGCGAAGTTCAAGGCGCTGCGCGAGCAAAAGGGAGCAAAGCAGCAAAGGAGTGAGTGGCCATAAAAACCCGTGCCTATGCCCTGGCGAAATCACGGCACAAAATTCGGTTTTATTTATGTGGCCAGAGCAAACGGCGATTGGGTCGGGCTCTGGTTCTGGCTATGGGCTCTGGTTCTGGGCTCTGGTTCTGGTTCTGGGCTCTGGTTCTGGGCTCTGGGCTCTAGCTATGGGCTTGGATTCGGGCTTGGGCTCGGGTTTTGTGCTGCAGTTTATGGCGCTGCAACCCTTTCCATTTCCCGTTTTCCCTTTGCTTTCGGCTGCTTTCATTGGAAGTCGTTGGGCGCTGCTGCTGGTTGCCCCCTGTCTGCCCTGCCTGCCTGCCTGCCCTGCCCTGCCTGCCTGTCCGTTGCTGTCGTGTCGCTCGTCCTGCTGCCGCTGCGCCCCTTCTGTCTGTGCAGCTTGTCAGTCATTCGAACAAAACTAATTTGCATGTCATTTCTTCAGCACTCTTGAAGTTCGCGCACGAAATGCACTCGATCGAGGGGCAGCCTGAAATAAATACTATTTACAGAGCCAATTGGCTCAAGGCGCAGCGCCGCCCCTTTGTGGTGGCGGGGGGGCAGATTTTCTTGTATGCTTTGCATTTATTTCGTAAGATCTGTGCGTACTGCACGTGCAATTTTGATTGTGGCTGTCCAAATATCGAAGCGCTGCAAACGAAAATTGTATTCAACACGTATGGCCAGACAAGTCAACAAATACTGCGGGCAGGGGGGGTGCTCGGGGGGCGGTATACGGGAAACAGCAAACACAGTTCCGCCCCGCCTTTGAGCTAGTCTGCGGCGTCTCCACTGGCTAGACGGCATCGCCGCCGCCATCGCCGGGACCCTCGGCATCGTCGTCGCCATCGCCATTGCCGTCTCCGTGCTGGTGCCCCTCTCGGCGCAGGATCTTCTTGCAGTTGTTCACCTGCTGCGAAATGGCCGACAAGCCCTCCTGAATCCGTGCGAATAGTTCACGGATATGTTCCAGGGGCACTTCAGGCACCGCAACTGGCACGGCCGCTGGCACGGGCGCTGGCGCTGGCACTGGCACTGCTCCTGCCATTCCCGTGGGCTGCTGGGCGTCGTTGGCTTCGGCGCTGCCAGGCAGCTGCACGGCCTCCTCTGCGCTGTCGTCGTCATCGTCGTCGTCGTCTTCGAGTTCCTCGCGTGCCCAGAAATCTTCGTCGGCCTCAACAAAGCTCGCATCGAAGTCGTCCTCAGTTTCGGGCTCATAGTCGTCAGCGTTGAGTCCATGCGGCTGTTCGTTTGCGTCGTCAGCGGCCACAGCAGCTTCCTGGTGGGCTCCGTCAACGAGGGGCTCCTGCTGCTCTTCCGCCTCGGCCGCCAGTGGAGCTGCACCGCCGTTGGCTGCCTGTGGCTGGGCGCCCTCTTGCAGGATCTGGGCGCGGGCGTTCGCAAAGATCAGGCGCTGGCGATGAAAGTCGCGCAGGACGTGCTCCACAAAGTTGAAGACGTGACGATGCCGGATTCGACGCCTGGCTGGGGCAACAATGTCCCCGCGCCCCTGACCAGCCATGTCCAGGGCTGCGTGTGGTGCTGGCTGCGGTATGGCGGGACCATCGCCCGCACCAACCTGTTCGCGCAGCTGGGCCTGGCCATCGCCCTCGCCCTGTGCGACAATCTGGCCAACTCCAGGGCCATCGCCACCAGCGGCAGCAGCAACGGCAGCGGGAGCAGCGGCAGCAGCGGCAGCAGCAGCCGCTCCGCCGCCATTTGTGCCATCTCCCGGCTGATATCGTCTATGGCCGACACGGCCCTGTGCTCGGCCGCCAATACCGCGGCCCGCGACGCCCCTGAGGCCGCGATGAGCGATATTCAAGTTCATGGCGGCACGATGGCGCACCCAGAAGCCGCCAACATGCGGAACTGCATCATTGTCGTCCAACTGAAAGCCGCCAAGCTGGCCTTGGGCCTGGCCCTGGCCCCTGGGCGAGGGCTGGTGCGGGCACCAGCTCGGCATCGCCGCCTCCGATGCGGGCAAGCATCTGATGGCGCGGCAGGGCCGGCACCACGTTGTCCAGATTGAGGCCAGGCCGATCGCCGCCGCCTCGGTTGCGCAGCTGCTGGGCAAAGAGGCCAATCGGTGGGAGCGTGTGGCGCTGCGATGGCAGCGTGAATCGCGTGGCAGTGCGCGGGCGGTTCATCATGATGTTGAGGCACACAGCGAGGTGCGGAAACCCACGGCCCATCTGTCGGCGCCGTGCGGGGTCCAGACTAGCAGCAAACTCGGCGACAATCAGGTCTTTGTGCTGCTGCTGGGATGCCATGGCTGAAGGAAAGCTGCAAGAATAAACGAATGAAATAAGTACAAAGAAAAGGAATAACAACAATAAAATAATTGTGAATATTATTCAAATGGTTCTGTGAGGCTGTGGCTGAGGCTGTGCAAATTGCGGCTGTGGCGCTGCGCTTACCCGCAATATTTAATTACAATTTCCAGGCACAATTTAATGGCACAAACGAGCGCCAGTGGCTGAGTACGCGCCTTGGACTGGCTTTTTAGCTGCCGAACGTTTCAATTTTAAACATTAAAACAAACAAACAAAGAGAATACAACAAAAACTAAACATAGAAAATACGAAACTCGCCGGAAATTTATTTATTTCGAAAGGATGATTCGTTTTAGCCGAATATCGAATTTTGTGAGTGTTACGTTTCAGTCTCAGAAACTATTTATGACAATAATTTGCCGGCCAGCATTGTGATATTTAATATGGAATATTTTTTTTTGTCTATTTTTATTTTTTGGCATAGGAAAAGGAACGTCTTTTTTTTCTCTCTATCCATTTATAAAGTGGCATATCACCTGGTGCTTGGGTTTCAAGGGGTTGCCATGGGGCTGGGACACGGCTGGGCAAAAGGCATTAATGTGCACGGACAGGACATGTTCATAAAAAGCAGCAGCAGGACAGCAGGACAGCTGGACAGCAGGGGACATTCGAGACTGGCCGAGTGTGTGTGTGTGTGTGTGCGAGTGGCCAACACAAATCATATTACAAAACTTTACACGCTTAAAAGCGCATGTAATTGGCTTTTGAAATGGACGCGAACCCACCTTCCACCCACCACCTGCCACCCACCACCCACCAAGCAAAAGGTTAACACGTTCTGGGCCCTGCTCTCTGTCGCCTTGTCGCCTGGTCGCCCCTTACCCCTTCGCACAATGGCCAGAGCTCTGATCCTGGGATGCTAATAACAATAAGTGTCGATGTCCCTTGCCCACACCCCCGCACCACCACCCACGCCGCTGCCCGGTCGTCTGTTCTCCCGGTGTCTGTGAAATATGAGCAGGCCACCGAGCAGGACACCGAAGCACAAGGACAACCCTCAATTTTTTACACATTTTTGTGCCAGTTCATTTTTTTGTCTTCTCTGAGTGTCTCCTTCTTTTTTTTTTCGTTGTTGTGCACCTCACTTGGGGCTACTTTCTGTTTAAAAGCTATTCAGGGCCAAGTAAAACATTCGGAAAATGTGTAAAGGAAAACCAACAGCAGCGGCGAAAGTGAAAGGAGAAAAGTTTCGCGAGGGCGGGCAGCTGGGGGGTTGCGCATTGAAAACAGATTGGGCCAAGGGGTTAATATTGGCAGATAATGCAAATAAAAACTTATCAAAGCTCTATTAAAAAAATGTATAATAAAAAATAAATAAATAAATAATATTAAATAATAATACAAATAGTAAAAATAAATAATAATACAAATTATAATAAATAAAAAATAATAAAAATAAATAATAATAAAAATAATAAAAAAAATAATAAATACGAACAAATAATTAATAAATAATAATTAAAATAAATAAATAATAATAAAAATAATAATAAATCTACAATAAAAAAAATTATCCAAAGAAAGGAACAAAAATCAAAGCCAAAGCGCAAAATCATCTCAGCAAAATAAATAATTTTACATTAATGCCACAGCAAGCAGGGCTCCCATCGCTTCTTATATCTTCCTATGTCTTCCACAATTACCATAAATATTTTGCTGCAGCAATGCAATTCGATTTTGCGTATATTTTTACCTGGCAACATAATGTTCGCTCCATTGCAAGCATTTTTTGTGCCATAATTTCGAGGAGTTTCCATCGCAAAGCCGTGCTCAAATCAGTCGTCATTCAAAGTAGGTTTTTGGTTTAATTTTGTTTTGTTGGCCTGGCCTGGCCTGGCCCAACAACAATTCAACATTTCCTACCCTCTATTATTATTGTTGGTATTATTGTTGCTATTGTTGCTGTTGTTGTTGTTGCTACACACTGCTGTTGTTATCGTTTGGTGTTGGCGTTGTTATATCCTTGAAACTTTTTTGCTCGCTGCTAGGCATGTGCTCGTTGTAGCCAGTGACGTATATTTAACATGCCGCACCGCAACTCCGAACCACCGACACCCATCATAGCCCGCACACAAGGCTCACCCAGCTGCTAGCCCCAGTTTCAGTTCCAGCTACAGCTACAGCTCCACCTCCCAGTCCCCCAGCACCCAGTCCCCAGTCCCACCTCCCATTCAGCGCTGCGCTGCCCAAAAAAGCATGCTACGATTTTTGAGTGTTGGCATGTTTGCTGTCAGAAAATTGTCAGAATTGTATGCAACATTGCCGTTGGCCGGGCGGGGCGGGGGGCACTAAAAATGTTGCCGCCGCTACTGTTGGCTGTTGGTGTGGGGTGTGCTGCTGACTGTAGTTGCTGGCCCTCGGCCTGTGTATCGTGTGGTTGTTGCCTGGCTGTTGCTGTTGCTGTTGCTATCGCATGCCAGTGAGCTAGATTTTTCATTAGGCTTGATGATTGGAAAAATTGACAGCCGCTTTTCAAAAGCGATAACTTTATAGCGATGTGTGTATGCATCGTTCTCTCTCGCTCTCTCTCTCTCTCTCTCTATCTCTCTCTCTCTCTATGTGTGTGCTCCACAAATGCAACGCCAAATGTTTGGCCAGACAATTGACGAAAATCTATAACAGCAACAATGTAAATCGTGTGTGTGTGTGTGCTACGGTGTGTGTGTGTGTGTGTGTGTGTGTGCTACGGGTGTGTGTGTGCTACGGCTGTGTGTGTGTGTGTATCTGCTAATGCACATGGCAATAAACTTTAACATGCCAATGCATTTGGAGAGCCGAATCCGAAATGGAAGTAAATCAAAGATGATGATGATGATGGCTCACAGAAGGGAGCAATGGCCCCCCTCACTGGCAGCAATAAACATTAATGGGCCAGCCAGCAAAAACGATAAAGTTGACTTGGCTGTTTGGACTATCGATTGGCCTAAGCTTTTGTGCCATCACCATTGAAAATATCGATATGCCGGACATGGAAAAAGTGTGAGGAAAGGAACTATAAAGCTTTCATTGCATGTCTCAAATGGCAGACTTAAACAGAAACATTTTATTTTAGACATCCCCTTTTTAAAATATATTTCTACGCCATTTAATGCTTTCCTTTTGGGGATTACTTTCCTTTGGCTGATCCCCACACGCACACTCTTGTGTGCCACGCACATTGCGTATACGCCAAGTGGCTGGGAGGGAGGTGCTGTGGTTGTCTCATTAAAAGCGCCAGCACTCTTGCGGCTAATTAAAAAATGAAAGAGCACCACAGATAAAAAAGTAGCTTGAAGCTGCTTTTATGTTTATGTTTAATACTCGGCATATGACACTTTGTGGTTGCAAGACAGACAGGCAGCGCCTGTCATCATCATTTGATTGTCGTGCGCGCAGAGGGCACCCTGAGCAGGCTGCCAGTCAGTGTGGGGAGCACAGCACTGAGTGCTGACAGCCTCTTAAAATTGTGCATAATTATTTGGGGCTTACGAAAACATCACTGAGGCAGGGGAACAGCACAAAAAGGAGTAGGTTAAAGGATCCACCGGCGGCGAAGTGATTCCAGCAGGGAACTCCCCAGACTTGCAGCCAAGCCTTTGGGAAACTTTTAGTTATTACTGAAAAATGTAGCAGCAACCAGGAAATGTTCCCCGAGCTAGTTCCAATTTGAAATGTTCTTTTTCTGGTATCCCAAAGTGCTTAGGTCCACTGGCCTTGACACACATTGTCGCGTGAAAATGGCTGCCCCAGCCCACAGGCGCGGACACACAGATACAGTAATATCTAGGACCCTTTGGGCTGCTTGCACTTACACTTTGTGCGCGTAACTGTTGTCGTTCTGTTGGGTGTTTCGTTACCCCAGGCGAGTCCCTCTCCAGAGGCGAGAGGCCATTGTTTGATATCTAATACGCGCCGGGGGGTCGTGCACGAGAAATAAATAAAAGCGAAAAACACAACAGAAAGCAGAAGGAGCGACGAGCACATTCATCATAAGTGCGCTTTGCCAGTCCTGCATATGCCCGATAATGTTATGTGCCTGTCCTCCCCTCCACACCCCACTCCAGTGCCTGCCCGTTTGAAGTGGTTGGTTGGTTGGTTGGTTGGTTGTTTGGCTGTTTGGTACGATTTGGATTTGTGATTTCAATGCCACTCAACTGGCCGCTGGGAAAATCGCCTTAAAAAGTCCATTTCGAAAGCGAAAGGCAGTCTAACCCCTGCCAAACACACATACATATGCACATATGTATCTATATATGTATCTGTAGCTGTAGCTGTAGCTGTATCTGTAGCTGTATCTACATGGAGATACACTTATGTGCCGTTGGGTGGGCGCCAGCGGCGAAGGGAAGGTTGAGCCATTGGCCATGCCCGTGGGGTGGCTTTTTCATTATCATTTGCCGCTGCACATAAATTATTTATTGTCAGCGATTTTCCCAAAAAGATAACACACTCTCCTCGCTGTCTGCTCGCAGGAGTGAGTCCTCAGAGCGGTGCTGCCGGGGTGAGGTGGGCTTGCTGGGCGGGGAGGGTCGAGTGGCAACGAGTGGAGGGATCGACACTGAAACATTTCTCTCCTGCTCTCTCTCTCTCTCTCTCTCACGCTCTCTGTGTGTGTTGCCCCTGTGTAATCCTCCTGCTCATCTTCATTATGCTGCTCTCTCTCTATGTCTTTCTCCCCCTCTCTGCCACTCCACCTAAATCGCAAGCCGGATGTAAATAAATATTTATAAGTTTGCTGCCTTTGCCGCATTATGTGAGGCATACAACATAATCAACATAATATTAATATGAATTCTGTTCACTCGAGTAAATAGCCCAGAGGCAGGCCAAAGATTTTCCCAAATGTAGAGCGGAGTGGGACGAAGCGGAGGAAGCGGAGGCACATATGAAAAGTATTAGCTGAAGCTGTAGCGAATTTCATTTAAGCGCACACAAAAAATCAGTGGCGCTTAGCTCAAAAATCGCAACAACAACAGGGAACTAATATAAAGAATTTATACATAAAAGTAAACATAAATGCAGGGTATTAATAAATATTGCAGGACTCTCCAAAGAGCACTCGCTATGCTGTAGATTTTTAGCAACTATTAGGAAATTAAAATACATTTTAATGCGAGTTCTTGCATATTTAAACCATTAATGGAACGCCTCAAACCCCAGCCAGAGTCCAGTCTGCACTCAGTCATTCTCTTACATCCATTTAAAAACTTAAAATTTGAATTTCCCGCCACTATTTGCCTTTAATTTATTGCATTCAAAGGCGCATCAACAAAATCCTAGAGAACCGAGAACCCTCCGCCGCCCTATAAAAATAAATCTAACCATATATTTTATGAGAATATTTCATTAAATTCTACGCTGGCATTACTTCAATAATTTTCTGCACCGCCATTCGGTCTCATTTATTAACCATCACTCGCAGGCCCCCAACCCAACCCCCCACCCCCTATTGGAACCCATTGAAACGCCCCTGCACCAATTTACATGTTTGACCTTTGGACTAACAAGTTGCAAATTTGTTTTCATTCATTTCCCCCGCCTACCCCAGAAAATCAACCCGCGAAAAATATAAAAAAAAAAAAAGAAACCAAAATTATTTCTCCACTGACACTGGCTGCTGGCTGCTGGGTGCTGGCTGCTGGGGTGGGAGCCAAAAATTGGTAACATGGGACGTGGCATTAAAAAAAGTGCCTACCGTGACCGCCAAACAACGCCACTACATTAGCAGCTGCATCTGGGGTTAAACAACAGCAGCAACAACAACAACAAAAAGGAGAACACCCACAGGAGGGAGCCAGCAGCCAGCAGCCCCACTAGAACCACTGCCGCAACTCTTCCCCCGCGCCTGTGCAGGCAAACAATGCCAAATAATTGGACTTTATGCCGAAGCAATACGCAAAATCTCACCCTCTCTCTCTCCCTCGCCCTCTCTGCGAGTGTATGCCCATCTCTGTCTAGCCACAAGAGCGGAAGTTAACTTGCGTGCCAGGCCGGCCCACTCAATCCACTCGACCCACTCGACTGGTGGGGAGCCCAGCCCGCCCCACAGACCTGCTCACGGATTGCTGTTGCTGGCGGCTTGGCTCGTTCGGTTGCGGTTCAAATTTAATATTCACTCGCGCAAATAATCCACACAGACCCCAACAGACAGACGGACGGACACACACACACACACACACACACAAAATGGCGCTGCTAAGCTGACAAGAGCGGAGTGGAGGGTTGGGGGTTGGGGGTTGCTGGTGGAGTACGGCCAACTGCAAACTGCAACTGCAAGTGAAGTGTTGTCTGTGGCTAGCCAGGAGCTCGGAATTCAGGATTCCATTCTCATATGTGTGATTGTTTCAGCACAGAGCGAGATGCCAACGGGGTGTGGAGAGAGGGAAGCAGCAGCAGAGAGGGATGCAGCAGCAGAGAGGCATGAAGCAGCAGAGAGGCATGCAGCAGCGAGAGGGGTACACAGAGAGACAGAGTGAGAGTGAGAGTGAGAGGGAGAGATGAACGTAGCTAGATTATTTATTATTTGCCTGTGGAGATTTCATTTACACAAAAGCCCCCTTAAGCAGCCGCCAACAATGAGCCAATGAGCATTAAACTTGATTCAAATTCAACTTGAAGCGGCACAACAAACGTGTGCAAATGTGGCAGCAAATTTTATATACAAAAATCACAGAAAAGAATTTAAAAATAAACAAAATCCGCAGGCTTAGCCGCAGCTGGCAAAAGTGCTGGAAAATGTTGGACACGCTCTACGAAATAAATATAGAAAAACAGTTAAGATATGTCAGCATATCAGAGCGCACAGTTTCGGGCTTGGGCGGCACGCCAAGCTGAGAAATGTTGAGCTAAAACTCAGCTATGCTCATGGGCCCAAGTTCTGATTTAATATTAAAAAAAAGCCAATGAAAATGGGGGGAAATGGGGGAAAATGCCTTGGAAATGTTTTGGAAAAATGTTCAGAAAATACTCTAAGCCCCAACCGATTTATTCTTATGCAATGTGCGCCACTTGGCTACCAATTAGTGACGCCGAAACACATTTGCAGCAAATGCATATTACGTATACGCCACATGTGACACTTGAGAGGCAGAGAGAGAGAGATACGAGTACGGGAACAGGTAGAACATTTGGCCATTAGTTGGCCCTAATTAGCCGCAAATTGGTGGCTCCTAGACCGAAGCGAATCTCGGTTCAATGACCAGTCGAGTCGTGTTGCTGGAACTGGGGACTGGAGCTGTGACTGGGGGGGGGGCTGTGAGCTGAGGCCAAGTTGAAAAGTGGTCAGAACGTGTTAGGCCAACAATTAGGGAAAAGGTTTTGACTGTAATTTGGTTTGATTTGCCAACTGAGTGACCGGAGCCGGTGACTTGTGACCAATGCTCCTGCTGCCTGCCTGCCCCCCGTCATAGTTCCTGCCAAATGCAACTCCAGCAAAACGCCTGCCACTGCCAGTGCCAGTGCCACTGCCAGTGGCCAGTGGCAGTGCCTCCGCCTGCAATAAAATGCCTTCATGTCACTGTCGCGACTCTTTGTTGTTTGCCCTGTTGTTAGTGTTTGCTTCGTGTCGCTCGTTTCGCTCGTTTCGCTCGTTTGTTGTTGCTTTTGCTTTTGCTGGTGTCGCTGATGCCTCTCGAACAACTGTCCAAGTGACAGCTGCCGCCGTGACTGTCAGTTCAGCCACCTCCCCGAATGAGCACAAAAAATAAACGACAAGCGCATAAGAAAGCCAGCGCTGAGCGTTACAACGCGCAGATACCCAAGAAGGGACTTCACACAGCCGACCAAAAGAACGCCACAAGCCCAGCCGAAGCCCACAACAAATTCACATGTTTTCTATGCTCCTTTTAGCACCGACTTTATCCCATTTAATATATATTTTACAGTGCACTGATCTCGCTTTAGGCCAGCCCTCACCTAGAGACGCGCGCGTGCAGCATACCCTGGTGGGCGCCGCTTGGGTAGCATCTATGCAAAAAGGAAAAACAAAACACAATGGCAAAAAGAAAACCCCCATCGTGGCTCAACCTCCTGCGCGATCTGTTGTCCACCGCTCTCTCTCTCCCGCTCTCCCTCTCTCTCTCTCTCTCTCTCTCTCCGTCTCTCTCTGCAGCAATGCGCAATCAGTTGCAACGCAATTTGATTTTGCCGCTTCATGGCTCATGCACCACCGCTGCCACTGGCCCCCACCACCACACTACACCACTGCCACGCCTCCACCCCCTCGTTTGTACACTGCACTCCACTCTCCACTGCCATGGCATGCCACTCCCCACCTCTCTTGGCCGCCATAAAGTGCACATGTCGCTTCATGTTCACAGTGACATTCATTCGCCGTCGAAGCGCTTTCTTTTCCACAGCCATAAAAACTTTCTGGCCCTGCATCCTGTCTACTGTCCCTCTCCCACTCTGTCTCTCCCTCCCTCTCTGTCTGTTTTTGGGCTGTCTGGCCGTTGCAATTGTTTCACCTTTGATAGCCCCAACCGCCCGCCAGTCTCCAGCCCAGCCATGGGCATTTTTTGGCCATTTATTTGACGGCTTCAAGTTGCCGACGTTGCTGCGGTTGCAAAAGTGCATTAGCCGCTGCCTGTCATTCATCCGATCAAGTGGAGAGGCAGGACACGCCGACAGGGCACAGTTTTGGGGGCAAGGATTGGTTTTTCGTTTGTTGTTGTGCGGTGGCAACGGGAAGTGGCAGTGGCAGTTTTAGTTGGCAAATTCCCCGTGCTGTGTGGCAAACTGAACTACAAAATGCATGCGCTTATTACTCACTCAATTCGTTTGGTTAATTAACTTCTGCGCTATGGCGCTCTTCGGCTTGAATTTCCAGTGAATGAATGTTTAATAGTTCCAAGTGTGTGTTACGAATGTCTCTGATCGAAGGCTCTGACACATTTTTCAATGCAAACCCCACTGAACGCCGTTCCTTTTAATGGTGGGCCACTACAACCTTTAATAGTTATTATTTTCCTGGGCAAAACCCAAAGAGAGCTCAGCGAAAATAGGAGCCAGCAAGCCGGCTCCTGTGACACTACAATTAGAGTCAATAAATGTTACCCACAACCCTGCGCTTAAGTAGCAAAAATCTGTGGCGCTCATAAGTTTTTTAGCAGAGTGAATTGTAGCAGATTCGTGGCTAAATGCCACGCACTCCCGCCCCATTTCTTACTTGCCCACTGGCGCGCCCTCTGGCTGAGTGAGCGAGATTTATTCATATAGTTTGCATAGATATATTTTACTCACGTTTGTGTTAATTACCTCTGGCACAGCAGCTTGCAGCTCTCAGTTTCAGTGTGTTCAGTGTGTGTGCTTTTATTGCCTATTGAATATTGTTCGTATCAAAAAGGAGACTTTCACTTGCTTTAGTAATTTTCAAATGAGTTTGGGGAATGTATTAAAATATATCTGAATAATTTGTCAATGCTACAGGGAACGAAAATGTTTGATGATTTGTGCTCAACGAAAAGCAAACAAATTAAAGGCAAAAGTTTCCCCTGAGCAAAAGCTACAAAGTCGACTTTGTAATTTATATTTAATTTATTTATTTTATTTAATTTATTTTATTTATTTATTTATTTTATTTATTTATTTAATTTTTTAATTTATTTTATTTATTTATTTTATTCATTTAATTTATTTTATTTATTTATTTAATTAATTTATTTTATTTTTATTATTTATTTTTTTTATTTATTTAATTTATTTATTTTTTTATATTATTTATTATATTTATTATATTTATATTATCATTATTATTTATTATATTATTATATTTATTCTATTTCTTTTATTTATTTAATTTATTTATTTATTTATTTTATTTATTTATAAAGAGCAAGTTAATAGGGTATATTATGGTCGGGACTTTGTTCTTCATTTACTACACTTTTTGGCCAGCCCAGCGGGGGGGTGTAGGTTCGTTTTCCTGGCATATTTTTTGTTGTTCCGCGTGTGTGTCGCGAAAACTATTTGGCGGTTCGTTTTCCTCATTTTTTGGTTGCACGAAAACCTTTGCGGAATGCACAAATTTATTTTTAACGTCTGAAAACGTTAACGATAATGGCACTGCCACTGCCACTGGCTTCCCTCTCCCTCTTCTGTTTTATTTATTTATTTTTTATAATTGTTGTTGTTGGTTTTTAGCACTCAATTGATTTTTGCATTGTTCTTATTGTTGGTGCATTATGGCAACCCCCGTCCCACCCTCCACCGACTGACTGTTTGCCTTGGGGCAGTCAGTCGCTCCAAACGCTGTCTCCCTCTCCTCTCTCCGTCTCTCTCTCTCTCTGTCTCTCTCTCTCTCTCTCTCTCTGTGTGTGGTTCCCCGCTACGTACTTCCTGCAGATATTGTGAAATTTTTTGTCGCGCTACAATCTCTGGTCTGGTCTGGTCTGTAGCCACCTTTCCCCCAACCCCACACCAGCCACCACCCACACCCCCCCCTGTCCAATCCGCTCTGTCGCTTTCTCTTGGCGCATCGGTTGTGAAATACCCGAAGCATTGCGGTCGCCATATTGCGTTTGCATACACGCCCACATGCCAAACACAGCGAAAGCAGCAGCAGCAGCAACACACACACAACTGCAGCTACAGCTACACACACACACACACACACACACACACACGCACGCAGCAAGCCATTGACAAGAGCGTATTGATGGCCATGTTTCATGCGCCGTTGTCAGCCAAATTTAATGCGCGCCGCAAATATGCAATGCCACCCCCTCAGACCAAGCCAAGCCCACTCCACCCACTCCCCCCGCTCCGTCCACTACTGCCCCATTGTCACTCTGCCTCAGTGGTGGTGCCTGCCCCCCGCCCACCGTTCTATCTGTGGAGGCAGACAACAAGCGCGACTTTTCATTTGGTCATTTAATAAAATGCAATGCCGCCACCGCCGCCAGCCGCCAGCCGCCATGTGCACAAAGTGTGTGGGGGGCAGGGGCACTTGCAACCCCTCTGCGCCCCCCGCGCTTTCTGCTTTATTACAACGCTGGGGCAGCGAAATTGTTGTTGGATTTATGGCGGCATTACATGACATGATTAATGGGCTCCAATAGCAGCAAAGAACATTGGCCCGAAACGGACACAAGGGGCAGGCAGGGCTGCAGGCAGGGCTGGAGGCAGGCAGCAAGGGAGGCAGCAAGGGAGGCCTGTTTTCCACGAAAAACCAGGACAATGGACATGCCAACAAATGTTGACCAGAAGGCGGATTTAAAACGCAGCAGCGCCAACATCAGAGCAGCCCGTGCAGCAGCAGCAGCAGCATCATCAGCATCATCGCCATTAGCAGCAGCATCGAGCAGAGCATCAAAGCAGCGCTGCAACTGGGCTGGAGAGCAGAGAGAGATATTTAAAGAGAGAGTTGAGCTGAGGGCAAGCAAGGGTTGAGGGCAAAGACACGGGCCAGGTCAATGGGGGGCATGGAACGCGGATTGAAGAAGTCTAAATTAAAATCGAAAAATACTCGCAGCAGAAAAAAATTTAAAAATAAATATTAAGCTGTGTTGCTGTAGGTCTAGAATTAATATTAATTAAATTATATAAATAATTAGATAAATAATACATAAATAAATAAATATAAATAATTAAATTTATATAAATAATAAATAAATAAATAAATAAATATAAATAAATATAAATAATTAATTATTATATTGAATTAATAATTATCTAAATAATACATAAATAAATAAATATAAATAATTAATAATTATATAAATAATACCTAAATAAATAAATATAAATAAATATAAATAATTAATAATTAAATGAATTAATAATTATCTAAATAATACATAGATAAATAAATATAAATCATAATAATAATGATATAATTGTGCACCCACGAACAGGCTGCTTGCACGCTTAATTCAAGCCAAAATTTGAATCAAATCAAGTCCAACAATCACACACTAAGCAAGGGAATCGCTTGCATCTGTCAATCAGTTGCAAAATAAAATATAAACTGCGATTTAAGCTGCTGCAAGTCCCACACACTTCCAGTGCCTGCAGACTTTGATTTTCTATAATTTCAATGGCCCATGCGAAGTGTGCTCTTTGCTTGGAATATTATGGCAGACACTCCTCGTATTTCCGCTATGCAAATGCCTTCCAATTAGTTCAAACTGAATGTCAGCTTTAGCTGCCACTGCAGCTCCATCTGCCACTGCCGCTTCATCTCCTACAAAAATGTTTCAACCAACAAAAAAATGCTCCCACAAATATGACACACTCAGACAGAGCTCTTAGCTGCTCGCCTCCTGCCTCCTGCCTGTCAGTCAGCCAGTCAGCCAATCAACCTCCTCCAACTGAGTAATCGAACTGGGAAATTGGCAACAGGAGACTCGGGGGCCAGAGAGCCAAGCAGATTCCCCAATTACCTCGTTCCGGTTGCTACTCCTGCTCCTTCTGTTCCTCTTCCTGTTCCTGTCTCTGTCGTTCGCTCGCTTACGATTCGTTTATTCTGTTGATCCATCAAATTAAAAATGTAATGCTTCAACATTTAAACACGACGACTGCTGCACCCTAATGCAGGGGGCTGCGAGCGGCGGAGTCAGTCAGCTTGGCATCAGGTGGCATGCTACTAATAAGTGCAATCAGTGATGATGGCTCCACCCCTGCAGCTCCGCTCTGCAGCTTGCAGTTTGCCTTTTGTCTCCCGCTCGCTCTGGAGTTTTCTTTTTTCTGGTTTTATTTTGGCATTCGTCTAATGAACTCCACCGAGAAAAAGGGCGGGTGGGGCAGGGAAGAGCAGCCAGCCAGCAGCCAACAGCCAGCAGCCAGGAGCAGTCCGTCCGACCATCAAGTGGCATCAACGTTGTCATGATTTCTGCTTGTTAACATGACTACCGGAGTAGGATGCTCCCCTATAGACGATGGACTGCTACCCACCAGACCCCACCCCCGACCGCTTGGGTTTTCGGTTTTGCTATCTTTCGAATTTCTGAATTCTGAAAATTTAACTCTTAACGTGGCTGGCAGCTCTCTTTTTTGGAACGGAATGTGTCGACTGCACGGGGTTGGGCGGAGACCCCCAGACCCCAGACCCCAGACCAAAGGCTGCCATAATTCCTCGTCGACTTGTCAACAGTGCGCTCCATGGGCCCCAGCATCCGCAGGGAGCAGGAGACAACGGAAAGCAGTAACAGTTTCCATGCAGGGAACGGGAACGGGACAGGCAGCCACCCAACCGCCCACCCACCACTGACAGACAGACAGGCGGTGGGACGAGCGGACCGACGTGTTAGTTCATTTTGATTGCTAATTGGTTTGTTAAACAATGGCAACAGGGGGCTGGGGGCAGAGGGGTGCAGCGGTGGGGGGTTTTAACGAATTGCCCAAAAATTCAACGAGACGAGAAGCTGAAATTTGTGGCAAAGCTTGCTTCAAGGATGCTGCTGGGATGCTGCTGAAATGCTGCTGAAATGCTGCTGGGATGGGGCTATATTTACACGTAATTCCAGCAAGGATTTCCCTGCTCCGAGAGGGTTGCTCCAGCGACACAGCCAAGTGAATACTTGGGAGCCAAATCGAAGCTCAGCTCGATGCATTTTACTTTTCTTTATCTCGAATTTATCCTGTCAAATCGAGGGCTATATGGCTGCTGGCTACGCTCGTGGCAACCCTCGCGGCGCACTCGTATTCGTATGCTGTTTGCATTCAACTCTAGTTAAGTAACTCCCAGGAGCCAACTGTTGACTTGGCCTGACCGCAGAGCCAGAGTGCTCGTTGCCAGCCCATGCCACATGCGTCTCGTAAATTTTGGCAACTCAATGCAGTTGGGTGGCAACTACAGCAGCGGCAGCAGCAGCGGCAGCGTTGGATGCATTCAATTAAGTGCAAGGCCGCTTTGGGCTTCGCGTTTTTAACAGTTTAATTGTTTTGCGCTAGATGCGAATGCGAACTGTGGACCTGTGACCTGTGGACCTGTGACCTGTGGCTGTGTCTGTGGCTATGGATGCGGTGGCTACGGCTATGGATATGGCTGGCAGGTAAAGGATAACACCAGGCCGGCACTCACTGGTGGCAACAAGTGAGGCAGGCGACCGCATAATCCACAGCAACCACAAAGGCCACACCAGCAGCAGCAACAACCAGCAGCAACAACCAGCAACCAGCAACCAGCACACGGGGGCTCAAACACCGATGCGCATTAATAAATATTTCTGCGCTGCAAAAAGCGTCCAAGCAGCAGCACAAAATATTGAAAAACCGATCTCTACACAATTGTCCATAAAGTGGACAGTGGCACTCCGCACCCCCCGCCACACACCCCCCACCCTTTCCATTTATTACCAACTTTTTTTTATATTTTTATTTGTGTTTTTTTTGTTTGTTGCTTGCTTTTTGCTGTGTGGCATATCGGCATTGTTTTTGCTGTGTGGCAACCACAGTCGGGATTAAAGCGGACAGTTGAGCGGACAGTTGAGCGGACACGCAGCTCGGACTGGCCAGTCGCTTGTTGTGACAATGCGGCTAACAAAAGCAAACAGCAACGGCGACAGCAACGGCAACAGGGCCCAACAATGACTCGACTCGACTCGACTCCGACTACGGTTGATATTGACAACATTTTAATCACTTAATAAATTCAATAAAATTAAATGCGGTTAAGCGTCAACAAGGACAGCGGATAGCGAACCCTTTTTGCACCTTTCCCCTGCCACCTGGCCACAGGGCCGTCCATCGTTCATCCATCATCAGTCTCGTTACAGTCAATCAAGCGCTTGACAAAAGTACTCCAAAAGCTGACAACGAACAAAAGAGTCGGCGGAGGGGCGGGGCCGGGGGCAAAAAGGATTCGACAGCCTGCCCTGGCCATAGCTAAGCCGCAGCAAAGCGATTTCAAATTTATTTACTTGCCCCTCGAGCAGTCCCCAAAGTGTTGCCAAACGTGGAACGTTGAAAGCGACACAAGTGATTTTTGCATGGAGCATTTATTGGTTCGTCTTGGGGGCTGGGGCACTCGTCAAAGATGCGACTCCCCTTTGAAGGACATTTAATTAGCGTGAATTATGTTGCGCGCTGAGATTTTAATTCAACAAATTAAGTGGACAGGCAGCCAGCGCCAGCTACACTCTGCAACACAACAGCTGAGTGCAGGCGGCACTCACTGAATGCGGCTTGTTTTTGTTGTAATTTCTGTTGCATGCACAAATAATTGCAGCAACATTTTGCACTAAAGGAATTGTTCATTTCAATCAAACTCTCGTACTCTGCCATGCCAGCGAAATAAGCTTTCAAAATTAACAATGCAAAAATTGCAGCAGCTAAAAATCGCAGCAGTCAAAATCGCAGCAGCTAAAAATCGCAGCAGCTGAAAATCGCAGCAGCCAAAATCCCAGCTAAAAATCGCAGCAGCTAAAAATCGCAGCAGCTAAAAATCGCAGCAGCTGAAAATCGCAGCAGCCAAAATCCCAGCTAAAAATCGCAGCAGTCAAAATCGCAGCAGCTAAAAGTCGCAGCAGCTAAAAGTCGCAGCAGCTAAAAATCGCAGCAGCTAAAAATCGCAGCTAAAAATCGCAGCAGCTAAAAATCGCAGCAGCTGAAAATCGCAGCAGCCAAAATCCCAGCTAAAAATCGCAGCAGCTAAAAATCGCAGCAGCTAAAAATCGCCGCTAAAAATCGCAGCGTAAAAAATAAATTTAATTAAATGTAGAAATATTTTTGTTGCATAGTGCTGCCCCAGCTCCAGCTCCAGCTCCCTCGATATGATATTGTTTTTCGTGGTAAGACAGACCCTCAGACCCTCCTTCTGCTCTGGAGAATTAACTGCGGATTTAGTTGAGGAAATCTCAGCTATTGGGGATTATGTCGCACCAGTGACTAATTGGCTGGTGCTCTCTCCCTCGCTCTGCCCGAATTAATTTCATTTGGTTTTTCACTCTTATTCTCCGCCAATTCCTTTCATTTTAAGAGCATTAGAAGAGCATTTGCCCGGCCACTGTGGCGGCTGAGGGGACTGCGGGCAGCAGACCAGGAAGAAGTCTGGCCGACAGACCTAACAACGGCTAACCGCGAAAGCCCCCAAAGAAGGGTGGCAGGCTGGCAGGTTGGCTAGCTGGTTGCCTGCTTGGGTGCCTGGTTGGCCCCAATGCCCCGCCCAGTGGGACACACACACACACACACACACGCACACACACCTTTCGCAGCCATCTTTCGTGCAGCAGATGGACGGCTGGACGGGGGTGACAACTAACATTGGCATTTAAAATGTAATGCTTAAAGGGCCACTAAAGTTTGCTCAGACAATTGACTTTGGTCGCGTGACATTTTAGATTTTGCGGACAGCACTTCGGCCGCGGCCGCCACCGCCACGCCCGACTCAGCCACCTCCAGCGGACAGCCTTTTGGCCACATGCAATCAGCGTTACCAACGCATTTCATTAGCACCTAATTGGCAAAAATCACCAAAAAAAAATAAGCAAAAAAAACAGAAAAAGAGAAAGGGGCAAGAGGGCGGGCAGGCCAACTGTGGCAAGCGAAGCATTTGATGCCCCTGCTGGCTCATTGATGCTCTGCTCTGAAAACCATTTTAGTTTCTTTATTTTCTGGCCCACAGTTGAGATGTCTGTCAGCTGCACGAACTACTCCAATAAATCAGCAGCTTTTGATTATGTTTATCAGTTTATTCTGCACATAAATCTTTGATCTTCTATGATCTGCATTTGTTTTTTATTTTATATACTGCACAAAATGGAAACTCTTTCAGGGGCAGGCACCATAAATACTGGCATCCGGAATATAATTTCTCGATTGGAGCAGCTTCTTGGTGGCAGCTCAAAGCATCTCATTGAGACACTGGCCACAATTTTCGCATGGCCGTCTCATTTCTCTGTGCCCCATTGATTGAGCAAACACTGCCGCACTGCCAGCTGCTGTTCTGCTCCGCATTTTGGCTGAAAAGAAATTTTAGATCCGCTCAAAAAATTCTCGCAAGCTACAAAATTAGCATAAATGCGGAAATATATTTGTTATGCTCATGCCCAAGCGCCTAAATTAGCTGGAATACCCTCCAGCCAGAGTATGTTCCTATAAAGCAAAAACAAAAACACAAAAAAACAGAATCGAAACGCCGCTCATTTCGTTTGTAATTTGTTCGGGGAAATTGGAGGGGCGGCCAGTACAGGGCAGGGCTGGGGTAAGGTGGCGGGCGGCTCCATTCAGTTCTTTCACCCACACACACACGCACCCATACATCGCTCTTTGTAATTTCTGGCCAACCATTTTCCATTTGCATTGGCCATTTTTATATTTTCGGCTCATTTCGCTCTGCTCCGCTGCTCCACCTTCTACGCTCCCGCTGCTGCCCACATTGGCTGTGGCTGCGTCTCATTCTGCACCTCTGCCCAGCTGCTTGTACTTCTGCTTCTCCACCGACTGTTTGCCATACCCTGGGATCAACGAATGGAGGCGCATCATGCAGCCGAAGAAACGCCTTAAAATTGTAAATTTTCCTTCGTTTCAAAAATGATTTTAAAATGATTTAAAAATAATTTTAAAATAATTTAATAAAATAAAGCTTATAGCAAGTAATCAATCGTGTAGAAAATGCATACATTTAGCGGCTGAAATTATTTGTCTTTGAAAAATCGCAATGGAAGAGCTCCCCCTGAGCAGCATTTTTGTGCATCCCAAAAGAGAACTTCGCTACCTTCGCCCTCGCATATTTCTTCATATAATCGTATGACCATTTCATATATTATTTTCACAGCATAAAGGGTATCCATTGTTTGAGTCTTTGCAACTGATTCTTTACTTGTTTTCTTGTTGTTTGTTTTTTTTTGTGTGTTGTTTCGTTGCGTTTTCGATTCGTTTTCCGTTCCGGCGCGGCGCGGCGCGGTTTTGTATATCTTTGTATCTGTAGCGGGTGTGTCTGTGTGCGTGTGCCGGCGTAGGCATTTTTTGGCTTTGGCCCGTTGCATGCCCCAAACCGCCAACAATCACACAGTCAACCTCAGTCGGTGGCAACAACAGCAACAGCAACAGCAACAGCAGCAGCAGCAGCCAGCAAATGAAGCAAGAACAACAAATAGTCAAATAGTTTTCCACGCGCCGCATTTCACAAAAGAGGCGCCACCCCCCACCCACCACACCACCACGCCCCCACCCGCCGCTACAACAGCAACAAAATGTGAAGAAAAAACAGCGACGAAATCAAGAGAGCCTCCCCCCCAACCAGCAGAAACAAAAAATAAAATCAACAACAACCAACTCGCAGCCGGGGCAAAAACATGCAGAAAAGTGTAAAACACATTGCGAAAATGTAAATTTTCCATTGATTAAATGCGAAAATGCAAGTGGCAAGGAATGGGCTGGGCTGCTGCGGTGCAGTGCGGGCGGCGCGGCGCGGAGCAGCGATTTGCTGGGCTCAATTGTACTTTTTGTTGGCATCATTATGGGTGCCACTGCCCCCTAAAATATTCGACATTTTTAGCAGTTCGATTGCACATTTCGATACGGTTCGGCGGGCGCCAAAGTCCCTAGCATTCCAGTGCTCAATGCGTGAGGCACTTCAGCAGGCAGTGAGATGAGTCCTTGCCATTTTCACACACAGTTCGAGCTGTTTTAGGGCTGGTGAGGAAGTGTTTCCACAGCACACAGCACACTCCATCATTTTACAGCAGCAAGTCCAAGTTTCTTTCCTTCTTTTAACTTCATTTGCTTGGGTAAACTATGCACTAATTCCTACCGTAAATAAAGCATTCGCATGCGCTGCTTACTATAAACAAAAGGAAAGCCGTAGAATATTATTCCTTGCATTGCCACATGGACCTCAAACCCAATGAAGTTCCGCCCTACCTCTGGCTAGCTATAAGCCTCAAATATGCAGTTGCCAATTAAATACTTTCAATATACATGTTTCCACTGCGTTTCCTAATCTAAGACAGAGTTCTTTCCGCTTCACAAACTCTGCACCCACAGCGTCTGGCCATTGAGCAAACCCCCCAGTGGCTTGTCACCAAATCGAGCGTCACAATTGCTGTGCAGTTTTGTGTGTTGCCTTGACCAATGTGAAGGTCAGACATGGCCATGTGTCCAGGCGGCCTTGAGCCGACAACTCGACCATTCTTTGGCCAACACCTTGGCCAGCGATCCACTAATGAGGCGTGCAAGATGCCGTTTGCCATTGCCCATTGCCTTTGCCGTTGCCCATTGCCTTTGCCGTTGCCTTTGCCCGTCGACTGTGCGGTTAACGGCCCCGACAAATCGCACTGCGGTTGGGCCGCCATGGAGTCCGTGCAGCACTGTTGGTGCCCAGTGTCGACACATACCAAAATGCTGGCATGGCCAAAACTGGGCCCATCAATGCGACAATTGGCGAAAAGTACGTGAGTACTCAACTGGCATTGTCGCACGCTGCGACGGCCCTGGCACCACTGCCCATAATCACTAATAATCCGCATTAATTGCCATCAATTTGGTTGCTGCAGGCTGCGTCCTGCGGTTACCCTCGCATGACCTTCCTCGCACATAGGCAGGACCACCAGCCGAAGAGGTTCCCTGGCCCCCGACAGTTGGACAAACTCTGACGCTGCTGCTGCTGCCTTATCTGGGCCACCCCCGGACACCACGTTGTATTTTTGGACAGATAATCAAATCGTTGCGCTTAACAAAGATCTCTCGTGGAACGTGCCTGGGGGCGCAATGCGCTCTTTTTTTGGGAGTTTCCCCACAGACAAACACAATAGTTGGGCTTGCTATCAATAAGTGGCGGACACTCTGTAGATAAGTCACAGTGAAGTGATCTTTCGATCGAGCGGTATTCCCACACACGTAGCTGCTGCCATCAAGTAGTTCTACTTGATAATTCAATTGAGTGAATTCCCAATTTGTGGCCAATTCTTGACCACTTTTAATCACTTTTTCTGCCTGTGATAAGACAATTTTTGGTGTACCAATGGGAAAGGGCTAGGGCAAATAAATTAAACACACTTTCAGTGTGGTTTAGGCAGGCGATTGTAGCCAGAGATATGTAAGCTATAAATAGTGACGAACGAGCAACCAAGAACGGAACTAAATGAAGTTAATACATGACTAAAATTATATTGAAAGGCTCTACAAATGTACGACAGATTTATGTGGGGTACGAGCCTCTTCTGCATATTTATTTATATGGGGAACTAACATTTGTTGAAGGCTCTCTTTATATTAAAAATTCAATTCAAACAAAAGAAATATCAGAATATTCAACGTAAAATCGGAGTAAGTAAAAAGCCTCTTGTTAAAGAACGAAAATGTATAAATTTGTTTGGAAAAACCCTTGGAATATTATCAGGAAACAGTAGCTAGATATTATTGAACTAAAAACTTTGCATTAAATACATGAAAATTCTTTGCCAAATAGAATTACTAAAAGGAGCACTGAATATCAGACATTAACCAAATAATAGTATTCCTTATTTTATGTTTCAGGACAGCTGCTCGACAAGAAATTCCAGCCAGCTAATAATTCTTACAAACCAAATTTAAATAAGGCTAAAGAAAGAAAGCCTTTCATTGCAGCTAAAATACGAACCGAAATAATTTATATTGGAAAAATAGGAAAAAGGACAAAGCCTCCTATTAAAGAACGAAAATATATAAATTTTTTTGAAGAAACCCTTGGAATATTATCAGGAAACAGTAGGTAGATATTATTGAAATAAAATCTATGCATTAATTATATGAAAAGTCTTTGCCAAACAGAATTACTAAAAGGAGCACTGAAAATCAGACATGTATTGCTTATTTTATGTTTCAAGACAGCTGCTGGAAAAGGAAAAGAAATTCCAGCCAGCTAATAATTCTTTCAAACCAAATTTAAATAGGGCTAAAACCTTTTATGTCTGCTTAAGTATGAACCGAAATAATTTATATTGTTAAAATAGAAGTCACATAAAGTGCGACAACTTTTCAAAATATTATTTGCTTGCCTCTGAAAATTCGTAAGAAATTTGCGCTGAAATATGCAAGAACCATTTGCTGAAAGTTAATTAGGAATAAAAAGTCAGCCAAATGTTTTTTGTAAATAATTTTTGTGTGTGATTTTTGTATTTTTGTTTTTGTTTTTTTTTTATTTGCTTTTGGGGGGAAATTCGTTTGTGTTCGATTTTTCTTTTTTTCTCGCGCTAAAACTTAATTCTAGACAAAAAATTCTGTTCACTTACATCACTAGATAAACTTAAGAATTATCCAATAGCTAAATTCGAATTATCCAAAAAAAAAACCTATATATATGTATATATATGTATCCTCAAAAAAAAAAATAAAATGTGTTCTATATCTATGTACAATATTTTGTGTGGTGTGGGCTAGCAGGGGGCAGGGAGTGTGGGGTGGGGCTGTGTATAAAGTGAAAATAAAAATATATAATTAACAAATAATAAATGTTTCTTTTGGTGGCGGGGGGGGTGGGGGCGGGAGTCGCTAGGAATTGAACTAAACTTTTCTCTTTTGCCCTATCGCTAAGTTAATTTTTTTAACGTTCTTTGCATGTTTTTGGGCTTTGGGTTTTGGTTTTCGTTAGGTTTCAGTTTCAGTTTTTGTGTTCTGTTTTCGTTTCGTTCAAGATCTTGCCGCTGCAAGATCTCGGGGAAATTCTTTGCTTTGCTTTGCTTTGCTTTTGCTTTGTTGTCTGCCAGTCGGTTGGTTCACGAACTCGGCCTACGATTTTATGAGTCGAGCATAAAACAACGTCGGAGCTCGCTGCGCCAACTTTCCATCTGCTGTCTGTGATCCTGGCTGCTGGTTGCCGCTTTCCGCTTTCCACTTTCCACTTTCCACTTTCCTCTCCGTTTGCCCGCCGGAGGACTGCCGCTGACTGTGGCCTGTGGGCTGTGGGCGTGGTCTAACTTACATCACTATATCACAATTTTTTTTTGCTTGCCGCTCTGCGCTGCTGCTCCTCTCCACACTGCCGCTTGCCCTGCTGCCACTCCACTCCGCTCCAGTCACATGTTCGTATCACTTTTGTCGGGGGATCCTGATGCTGATGCGCTGATCCTGATCCCCCTTGGTTGCTGCCTGCCAGCACTTAGTAGGGCCGCCACACGGTCTTCTGCTGGACGGCGGCATTCTTCAGCTTGGTGGCCGCCGGCAGCGTCGTCTCCGGCGATGCCTGGCGTGTGGTGGCGGCCGCCGTTGCGCTCTCGTGGAAGAGCGGCTTGAGGGCGGAGGGCGCCTTGAGGTCGCAGCGCATGCGAAGGGGCACGGAGATGGAGATGTGCTGGGCGAGCGGAGAGCTGCGGCTCGAGTCGATGGACTTGTCCAGGTCGTACTCGGACTTCACCACATCGATCTGCTCGTCATCGGAGTCGGCATCGGAGGCGGACTGCTCGTGGATGGAGCTCGTCTCGATGGAGGTGTTCAGCTTGAGCAGCACGTGCTGCTGCGTGGGCGAGGAGCTGGAGGGGCGCGACGAGGCCGGGCTGATGTGACTGATGCCGGTGGCGTCGCCGCCGTGGTGCAGGACAGCCGCTGCCGCATTGCGCGCGCGCAGACCCGCGGCGGCGGCAAAGTTATACGGATGGAAGGCGTGTGGCGTGGACTTGGCGTGGTGGTGCTGCTGCTGCTGCTGCTGGGCGGCTGCTGCGGCGGCGGCGGCCACATGATTGAACGGGAACTGGGGCATGGCGTAGGCTGCGGCCGGAGCGGCTCCTGGCGGCGAGGGCATCATGGCAGCCGGTTGGCCAGCGGCCGTGGCTGCCCCGGACGGCGGCGGCGTTATCTGCGACACATGATGGTAGTCGGCGGGTGCCGCGGCATTGCCGCCGCTGGCCACACCACCGCCGGCCGCCGCGCCACTGGCGCTGGGCGACACAATGCTGGAGCTGCTCGACGGCGAGGCCTTGGACAGGGCCGGATGGTGCACGGCTGCCTGGGCGGCGGCCTGGTGGCGGAAGTAGTCCGCATAGCCGTACGTCATGTAGGCGGCGTCCAGCCAGGCGGGGTTCAGCATGAAGGGGTTGAAGGCGCCGGGATGTGGATAGCCATAGCCTGGAAGGAGCAGAGAGCAAAGCGAAAAGTCAGTAAAGCAAAACGCAAAACAAAAAGTAAAGTTTGTAAATTTTTCCAAGGGGAAGCGGTGGGTGGGGGGAGGATATGGGATGTAGAATGGCAAATCTCAATGGAGAAAAATCCAAAAATAATAATAAAAAAATCCCAAAAGAGATTCGCAGCAGATCGCGAGGATCGCAGAAGATTTTGAAATATTAAAAATGAAAAGAAAATCCGTTGAGGATTTGAAGGGGTGGTGGGGGTGTGGGGTGTGGGGTTTTGGATTGGAAACTGAAAACGTAATGGAAACTAAAAAACTCACTTTGCTTACTTCTTGGCTCCCGCGGCCCGTCGACCGTCACCTTGATGGCCTTGCTGTAGCTGGCTATCTGCACCGGGTATGTGGCAATGGTGATGGTCAGCGTGAAGGACTTGCCCCTGCCGGAGCGTCCCACGAAGCGCAGATCGTTGAACTTGGCCACCTGGTTCTTCATCGTGGTGGTGCAGTTGCGCAGCTCCCCGCAGTAGTTCTCATCGTTGCCGCACTTGATCGAGACCAGCGTGCCGTCGGGCACATCGTCCAGGGCGATCACCTTGAACGCGCCCGGCAGCGACTTGTTGGAGCGCCAATGGTTGGGCAGGGCGCTGCACAGTATCGAGGGGGAGCCGGTCTGGGCCAGTTCGCCGTGATATTCCTGCAGCATCTCGTGCAGGCTGGCAAACATGTCCGTCATCGAGCTGGGCATTTTGGCCGAGTTGCCGCTGCCACTGCTGCTGTTGTTGTTGTTGTTCGCTGTGTTGCTGCTGCTGCTGCTGCTGCTGTTGGCGGTGGTATTCGCATTGGCACTGATGTCCGGCGTGGAGCTGCCGGTGCTGCTGCTGGCCGAATGGGTGCTGGTATTGGCCAGCGATTGGCTGCTCTGTGCCATCGCCATCGCGGCGGAGCCGCCCGAGCCGGAGTTGACCACGGCGGCTGCTGCGGCCGCTGCGGCAGCTGCAGCCAGCACTTGTGTGTGTGCCACGGCGGTGCTGTTGGCTACCATTGTGGGGCCATTGGGTAGATGCATCTTGCTGCTGTTGTCCGGTTGTTTCTCCAACAAAAAAAATATATGTGTTGCTGCTGCTGCTGTTGCTCCTGCTGCTGCTGTTGCTCCTGCTGCTGCTGCTTGTTGCGGTTGTAATCCAATGTTGTTAATCCTTGTGGGCTGCTCGCACTGCACTTTTCTCTGCGAGCTGGCAATGCTGCCCGCTCTCGCAAGAACCGTTTTTCACTGGCAAAAAAAATATTTCGTCGTTTTGGTTCGTATTTTTCGGGGATTTTTGTTTCTTTCAAAATCTTTGATTTAAGTTAATTTTTTGGTGTTGTCTCAAGGCAAAAAAAAAAACGAAACTAAGACGCGGCGGTGTGTGTGTGTGTGTTTGTTGTGTTGCGTGGTGTGTAAATCCCTCGAATCTGCTGCTCTCGATTCTCGTTTTCTCAAGACTGTCTCGCTGGGACGTTCTCGACACGGTAAAGTCGCTGAGTGAACTGATTCTCTGCTGCGATCGTTGCCAGTATTTAAAGTGGAATGCGCTTGTCGCCGCTGGCAGCGCTGCCCTCTGCCACGCAGCTCTCTCGCCCTCTCGCTCGCACTTGCGCTCGCTCTCTCTTTCTACCTATCGCACCCTCTCACTTGCACTACCACCGCCGCGCCACGCCGCGCCGTCCTGCCCGTTCTGACCTGCTCTTTCGCACACGCTGGCATTGTCCTGGCCCGTGTGGTTTGGTTGGTTCGCTCGCTTACCTATACACACAGCAGCACGCTGGCCCACAGCAACACACGCACACACACACGCACACACACAGACACGCCAGATACACGGACTAAGGGTGCAAGGGCGCGGCGGCAGTCTGGAGACAAAAGGGGCAGGTATCAAGCAACCACCATTGCCGCAACAACAACCACAGTAAAAATTTTCCCATTTTTCCATTGCGGTATACAACTCGCGCACACACACACACACTGCCGCACACACACACATAGTGGAGGAAGGAGATGTCTGAGGCTTTGCTGTTGCTGTTGCTGCCACTGCCACTGCCTCTGCTGCTGACGCTGCCACTGCCACTGCCACTGCCGCTTGTTACTTGTGGCCAGGGGCGCGCGGCCAAATAAAAAAAAAACAAAAAAAAGAAAAATGAAAAAGGCAAAGGCAACAACCACATTGGAAGCAAAATAAAAATCTGCAAGAGAGGGTGTGCGAGTGAGAGCGAGTGAGAGAGAGAGAGAGAGGCAAATGCGCTCTTTCTCTCACTCCGAGAGCGAGAGCGACAGAGAGAGCGAACACTGACTGGAAAGGAAAGGCGAAAAGCAAAAGAAACGAAAACAAAAACGCAACAAAGAAATGCCGGGAAAATAAAAATCAACCGAAGAAAAACTCAGCAAAAAAAGATGCAAAAAATTATACAAAAAATCAGGAGAAAATTGCTGTGCGCTCTCTTGCCATCCAATGGCGCTGTCCCTGTCTCTGTCGCTCCTGCGCCTCTCGCTGTCTGTTTGATTTGCGAGTCTCTTTGCGCCAACGGGCGGTCTGGCTGCTGGAAGCAGTTTTTCCTTCGTTTTTCCTTTACGCACGCCACGCCATGCCACGGCCAAAAGGAGCGCGCTGCTCAGTCCGGTGCTGTTCCTTGCCCAACATGCAACAGTTCCTACTGCGCGCGTGTTGCTGCCACCACCCGTCGTGGCGGTGTCCAGGGGCCCTGTTCGTCGGGCAGGGGGGCCTATGGGCACAGGTAGCACTCACACACACATCGGTGTCCATGTGCCAGGGAGGGGGCCCCCGGAGGCTGTCAGGAGCGTCCTAAGGACTCAATTAGAGGGCACACCCGTCCATGTAGATCGGCAATGCTTGAGTGGCAATGCAGATCTATCATCAGCTGTAGATCGTGGGCAAGGGAAATGATTTACAGGGGTTCGACATGTGATCCAAAGTATGGAGAGGCACTGCGCTTGATCCTGGCACTTATCTTGTATTATTTATTCAAGTTGCACGCAAATTGATTTACTTATGAAATTTTATTAGCCAACTTTCCGTATGCAACATTTATTTTCTAGCCTTATATTTATTTTTGTATAACAATCTTTGAGCCAATTATTTTTACAATGATCTTTATCTATTTTTATATATATTTAAAATAGATTTTCATATTTTAAATAGATTTTATTTATTCACTTATCAGGAAACATTTTTGCGATCTTCTGATCAGCTGCAGTCGATCACCTTTGAAAATATTTCAAAATTGATTTAAATATTAAATTTAAAATATAAATATTAAAATATAAAATATTAAATTGAACTGTTTTGGCATGCAACTTAAATTCTGTTAACTGATCCTTTATTGTCTTTGCGCTGAATCGTTGCCAAATTAGTTGTTTATTTTCAAATCTTGTTCACTTGCTGGCCAGATCGAATTACTGGCCCACAGTGAGATCTTCGAGCCACACCTTGCATTGTTGTGCAATCTCTTCCTGCATAATTCGATGCAATTCTTCTTTATGCGAATGTTGTGAGCACAACCTTCGTTTCGATCTGGGCTATCTGCGCGTAGAGCTATCCGATCTGCAGCTATCCAACTAACACCCATTGTCGTGGCAATGCGTGCCTCAATACTATCTAAATTTACCTTAAACGATCTGCTGGGCAGCTACAAGCCCTGGCCTGGCAGCTTGCCCTAATCCTAATGCTGATCGGGGCGATTAGCTGGCGATTAGACATGTAAATATTTGTGTTCTTCAATGGCGCAATCTGTGCCTGGGCCTGCGCCTGGCCTCCCTGCCCTGCCACGCAGATCGTTGATTGGATCATGTTCAGCTTAGGATCGAGAGCTCAACTGATCTGTCATCTGTGATCTGTGATCTCTGATTGCATCCGATTCGATTCCATTCGATGCCAGCGGAAGTGTCATACATGGAATCCCCTTCTGGCAACGCTACGCCTCTGGCTGCTGTGCCTGGACAAATCAAATGCCTGGACATTCCACAAAAAATATCTGTGGAGCCCCAAAAGAACGTTGAAACGAGGCCAACGCGGCACAACCACAATGAGGAATCGCACTCTGTGGGCTGATGGGGTGAGGGAGGGAGGCAGGTGAGTGGGTGCTCTGATTCTCCTCTGGTGTGGTGTTTGGTGGCAGCCACGAGTCAAGATGCTGCGGCTTCGGAGCCAACCAAAATGTCGCGATGTCGCTCTCTGTCTTTCCTTCTCACTCCCACTCCCACTCCCACTGCCACTGCCACTCCCGCCGCTCTCTTGCCGTTTCTCTCTGCCAGCACACTTCCAATAAATCGCTGCCTTTCCCGGCAACAGCGGCGTCGACTTCGCTGCTTTTGTGCGTGCGCGCCCGCTCGCTGTGAGGGGCAGCACACAGGCGACGGGACCTCGGACTCGGACTTTGCCACAGGTTTACCTTTGCTGCAGCCAGCTTCGGCTACGTTCAGCGTTTAGCGTGCGACAAGGACACGCTGTCAGAGCGCGAATTTTCTAGCGAAAATGGGCAGCAGCCGCTTCTGGTGCGAGTCCGAGTCGGAGTCGGAGTCTGGGTTCCTTGTAGCATGTCCGGGGTGCTGGATACCCGCTGCGTTTTTCCTCGTTTTTCCACAATTTTTCGTGGGCCCATTCAGCGCCCGCTGATCGATCGACGATCGACAGAAGCTGCTGAGCGCGCGCGTCCATCGCGACAGGAGGAAGGATCGTGTCGCGATTGCGATTGCGATTGTGCCTCCTGCATACTGCCTCCTGCCACCTACCTGCCCTGCCACTTAACGGCCTCTGCCCTGCCATCACACGCAGCTGTACCAGGAGCCCTGTGCGCACCCTTTTTTATGGATTTTTTGCACTCCCCACACTAAAGCCAAAAAAAAATGCAAGAGATCGGAAAAACTTTGGGCGGGTATTACCTGGCAGCAGGTATGCGAATGGAAACCACACAAAATCGCAATCTCGCGACCTCCACGTAATCCTTTACTTACGAAAGTCAATCGCCGGGATTAGCCAGCACGCCCCGCAAATATTTTGGCCGATTAGCCGCCGCCCCGCCATCGTAAACCCGTGCCGATCCGCGCGCACAAAAAATATCCAATATTTTGCTACCTGTTTTTGGTAATATTTCGCGTTTTTTTTTGGTGTTTTTCGTATTTGTATTGGTGGGAGCGGGCGCGATCGGGATTAGGCGGGGTAGGTTCAGGGATCACCGCGAACGGATTAGCAGAGCCGTCGTTTATGGTCGCGTTTTATTGGACTTTAATTGAAGCGATCCAAGGGATCTGGGATCTGATGAGAACTGCTGAAGGCAGGAGCCAAGCCAGTGCATGGGCAGATACTTTAAGCATTTAATGAGATCTGGAATCATTTAAGAAAATAAATATAAAAATGTTCGTGGGTTAAAAAGACACAGGAGAAATGCCAAGAATTCCACATTCAAATCGAACTTTAAATTACCAATTATAAATATGTTAAAGGCTCTGAAAATCCTTCTATGAACTACCCAAACAATTTAGAATCACTTTGATGAATTCTTTTTTAAATAAAACCCTGACGAAAAGTTCTCAAAGACGATTATGTTGAGCTCGTTAATGTTCTGCTCAAAACCGAGGATCATTCACCATGAAACCCCAGAAAGATTAATTGTTTATTTACCGCATGGCAGATCGTATTGGGGCATGGCCTGACCCAAATAAAACCTCAACCCCCACGGGTCATACCAAATTTAGAGCCCTTCCTCCAGGCAGCGGCGATCCTCCCCTACAGCAAAGCCAGAGAGGGAGAGAGAGAGAGAGGATCCCACTGCAATCCATAGTAAAACAGAGAGAACATTCTTGATCTTGATCCCACCCCAACCCAAGAGAGAGAGAGCGAAACACAAGATCGCGTGTGCTGCGCCAACCAATGGAGGGATCGCCTCCACCGCTGCGTGATATGGGGGTTGATTTATTAATAGAGCAGCGTGTGGCCGCAGTCGAGCGTGAAGAGAGAGCGAGCGGCGTGATCGATGGATGTGCGTGCGAGAGGGAGAGAGAGAGCGCAAGAGTGAATGATCCGATGGCTCCGCCTCCGTGCTCCGCTCAGGAGTGCGAGCATCCGACCGCTGCCGCTAACGAGGCAACACTGATGGATTTTCCAAAAGAAACACAACGAAAAAAAAAGCGAAGGAAAAACTCGTGGCAGCAGAGAGGAGCCACAGCCATGGAAATTCCAATGACGCAGGGGAAATGCTCCCACGTCCAACTCCAACAAAAAAGTGCCCCTGCTGCGAGAGCCATTTTTTAAAACACCTCAATGCCGACTGCGCAGCCAGCAGCAGCAGCAGTGACAGCAGTGGCAGCAGGAGTAAAAGTAACAGTAACCGAGGAGAGGCAGTGCCAGTGGCAGCGCTGCAGCAGCAGGCCAGGAACAGGAACAGGAGCCAAAGCAGCGCAGCAGCAGCAACCAGACAGCAGCGACGGCGACTGCGGCGCTGTGTAAGTGAATTGTGGTTTGTTGTTTTGGTTGGCGCTGCGAGCAGCAGCGACAGAGCGCGCGCGCTCCTTTTCAATTGTTTAACTCACCCTCCGTCGTCCCCCGGCCCACGTCCAGCCAGTGTGTGCCAGTGTGTGAGTGAGTGAGAGCGCAGAAAAAAATTCTCACCACACCGCACCAAACCGAAACCGCTCTCTTGCACCCCCACCCCGACCAGGCTGACTGACTGACACTGGAAAACGACTCTTTGAGTGATTTTTTTCCTTCGTTTTTTTGCTGTCTCTTTTGGGGGTGGTTTCGTGGTGGAATCGACCGGAGCATGGGTTCGGGTGGGGGCGAATGAGTGCGTTCTTTTGGTTTTTACTTTTTTTGTGTTTTGTGTTTTATGTGTTTGCGTTTGCTTTGGTGTGCGTTTGTTGGTGTGGTGACACTCCCACAAAATTGTGTTTTTGGTTAGACGGCGCCCCCCAGCCATTGGTTGCGCTCGTACACCCCTGAAACGGAGCGGAGTGGGTCGTCGTCGGCTCCTACGGCGCTGCTACCTCTTTTGCGGCGCACTCCATCTCTTTTGCACACTGCCGTGCGCCTGGCTGCTTGCTCCTTGCTCCAGCCATCGTCCTGTGGAGCAGCTGTTTCATCTTTTGGAACGTGTGTGCATGCCCTACATATTTTGGGTCGTAGGACACATTGCAAGGCCTTCTGTTTGCTGGCTTCCTTTTCCATTCCGTTTCCTCCACATGCTCTGCTTCTGCTTCTTCTCCTTCTTCGTGTTTATTTACTTTATAACGATCCATAACCATTTTTTGTTGCTGTCCATAGATGTGTGTTTTCTTTGTTGCTCGTGCCCCGCTTTTTCCCCCTCTCTTCGCTGACTGTTTTGAGCAAAGAAAGCATTTCTCTTGGTCCCGCGACAATTAGCTGGAGGGAGAGCGAGAGAGATCTCTGCAGCTGCCCAGTGTTGAAATCCTAATGATCATTCTCTCTCGTTTGTTACCAATGTCATCCACACAATTTGTAACAAGAATTTCATAAAAAAAGGGAATTTATATTGTTGATGGCGGAGCTCGTGGGAGGGGTGAGCAGGAGGTGTGTTTTATTTCTTGGCACAACAAAGGATACTGTTCTGGTCGTGTTTGTACATGTTTTGCCTTTCAGTTGTTCAAAGGACACGCTTTCTGGCTCCCAGATGTTCGAAATAAAGTCATATATCATATCAGCGGCTACCTTGCAAGTCCTTGACGACCTCATTGGCTAGGGATGGGGATGACTATCCACCCAGCCATTCATTGAAAATTTAATACTGTATTAAATATTATGCTATAGCATATAGGATATTCTGCACATTCAATTGAAAGACAGAGTCAAAGTCTTTGATGCTCAATTAATTTTAATATTATTTCCCTATTTATTCAAGTTAATTTCAATAAATAAAAAGAAATATATTTGGCATATTAAAATTGTTTTGGATGTGCTGGAAATATTATATATTTATTATTTTATATGTTTTAATATATTATATATGTATTAATTTTTATGCCACGATTTTTGCGTAAAGAGAATTACTTTTATTTATTATTATTATTATAATTAAATTACTGACACTTTATTCTAATATTTTGAATATAAAATGAAATTGTTTAAATTTTCGTTTAATTCATTTTCAATTTTCTCTTTTCTTGTTTTTTATTTCCATTCTAAATGCTTTTAATGCTTTTCATAAACTGCTAGTTTTCCTATATTTTTTATTGACTTATTTTACGGTTTATCATTACTATAAATTATTTATATTTATTGTTCCTTCATACATATATTTTTCTGGTATGTTTCAGTTACAAAGGGGCATGTCTCCTTCTCTCTCACTTCCGCTATATCTTTCGCTACATTATTCTCAGCCCGTTCCTGATTTTCCATTTTCCATGTTTCATCCACTCTTTTTTTTCGCTGCGATCCCCGACAGCCATGTTCCTCTTCCTGGCGCTAACTTCTGAGCTGCAACTTTTGGCTTATGTCAGCTTCACATGCACATTTATATACAAATGCGAATGGATATATGTTTGTTGGTGTATTGGCTATATATAGCACGCTTCACACACACACACACACACACACAGGGGCACACAGAGGCACACACTTGAGTTTTGATGGGCAGACAATGTACAGATTAAAGCTGGAAATCCGCTAAGCCCGTCAATGCGATGCGCCCTTAATGCGCCGAATGCGACCCTCGTATTGCCCACGGGATAACAGGAATCTGACAGAGTATCGCCTCGAGTGGAAACCAGTTCGAGAGCGAGACGGAGACGGAAACGGAGGCGGAGAGACCAGAAACTAAATATCAAATTTCATATAATTGTCGGCCATTTTGATCGGTGGCACATCCGTGCACAGATGCCGCACATGCCTTGCCTCTTGGCAGTGTAGCGTGTGTAGAGCGCGCCTGGAATTGGGTGGCAATTCGGTGGGTGTTGCTGCCCCCCCCCCACACACTGATTTCTCCTCAATTTTTCCGACAATTTTTTGCCCCCATTTTCGTTGCATTTTTCTGCCAGCTTTTCCCCAGTTTGCTGCCCAAACCAAGCAGTGGCTCTGTGCGAGGGGACCGCCTCCTGATCAGCACCCGCTGGGACGCCTCTGTTCGGGGGGCATTTCCATGACAACTCTTTTCTTTTGCTTTCTTTTTTTGTTGTTGTTAACAAATTTCACTCTCTTTCTCTGTCGGCCTTTTGCCTCCTACTGTCTCTTTCTGGCTGGAAATACTGAGAGCGGCCGCCGCCGCCGCGTCTTTGAAAAGTGCTCTGGGTTTTGTGGGCTGCTTGTTTCATGTTTTGCTTTTGCTTGGCTTTTTTTCCACCCCAAAAAAGCTAGACGCTCCGTGGCCATAGGGGGTGGTGTGGCAGGGGGGCATTGAAGAGGGCTCGTTGAGGGCTGCGGCAGCTGCGGCCACAAAACTAGTTTGGCTTTGGCTTTGCCAGAACGAGACAGAGCTTTGCCACAGAGTTCAGTTCGGCGAGCGGTGAGAAGGGTAGCGCTGAGAACGTTGTGTCGCTGGGTGGCGGGGGTTTTGGGAAGGGCAGGGGGTAAAACCATATTTTCCACCCACTTTTCTGGTTATTTCTCTGGTTATTTCGGTCGGGGCCCCGTCTTAAGGGTTGCAAATCAAAACGCGGTTTGTTGGTTTGTATTTCTGGCCAAAGTCGTCTCGTAACTTTTTCAAGCACGGAGCATTCTTAGAAAGAGACAGCCACACACAAAGGGGTTGGGAGCGAGGGACAGAGAGCGAGCGAGCGAGCGAGCGAGAGAGCTATAGTCAAAGGGTGAGTGAGAGAAAGGGGCGGTGGTACACATACACAGCGTAAAAGAGAGTGGGGGAAAGGGAAATAAAAAAAAGCCGCGTCAAAAGGGAACTCGACATTAAAGAGTTTTCAGCGCCATTATTGACACTTGGGTTAACTCCGTGGAAGCCCCCCCTGGATACATATATGCCCCACTGTACTGTGGAGTGTCCCCACTCTCTTACACACTCTCTCGCTCTCTCTCTCACTCGCTGACTGTCTCTGTCTCTCTGTTTCTCTCTCTCTCTGGAAGTTGTCAACTTGTTTGCATAATTGCCTTGCATTTTTATGTGGAACTTTGCGCAGTTTTTTATGCCTGCCTCTCTCTGTCACTCACTCTTACTCTCTCTCTCTCTCTCTGGCTGACTGCCCCACTCTTGGGGCTTTTGTGCGGGTGGCGTTGGTGGGGGCGCTTAAACCATTTGTTTGTCGTTGTTTCTGTGTTTGTGTGCAATTTTAGTTTGGGATTTTCGTGGCATTTTTGTGGCCTTTTGTCTGGTTAACCGTGGTTGGTTATTGGTCAACACACACACAGCCACAGCCACAGCCAGTGTGTGTGTGTGAGAGAGTGAGAGAGCATGGAGCGGGTGAATGTGTGCAACCGCTAAAAAAATATTGACTTGAACCCAAATGCTTGATTAACTCGTTCGAAATTTTAATGCGAGACCAGAGGAAAAAAAATTATTAAATAAATGTGTAGCAGATAAATTAAACCAAAAAAAAAAATGGTATGCCCTTGCTGATCTGAAGGTGATTTTGCATATAATGCGCATATCATTATAATCGAAAACCACTCACCAGAAATGGTTGCCATTCTCTTCGCCAGAGACCGCAGCAGCCTCCTCATAAACGACAAACATTGCACGACTTTTTTACACCTTAACCGCAAACCAAGAAACAAAAAAATAAAACAAAAAAGAAAGCAACAAAAAAAAGAAGAGCAGTAAAAACAGAGCAATCCTGGACAAAGCGATCGGCTCGAATATGATGCAACAATCGCGGCTAAAAAGTCAAGGCGCGGGCACAAAGGCCCACAGGGCACAGAGCACAGAGCACAGGGCCCGGGCCGGTCCATAAAACATTTGCTCCAGTTTTTTGACCAATTTTTAGTGCAGTTTTTTGTGAGCATTTCGTTTTTTCCTTTGGGCCCAACAAAGGACATCTATTTCGGGGAAACTGCGACCCGAAGGCGAGGATCCGCTGCGACAATTACAGCGAAATGCAGAGCAAAAATCTCTCAACTTTGTTACAGTTTTTTCTTCTTGTTTGTTTGTTTGCTTGTTGTTTGTTGCTTGTGTTTATTGTATCGTGCTGGCCAGTGTCCGTTCCGTGGCTGTCTTTTGTGGGCCGGAATCCGCAGTGTTTTATGAGCGGCTTGTTAAAAAAAATCATAAAAATTATTTAGATCTAGATCAGGTCCCAAGCCCTCGCCTTCGCCTCATTTGAGCCTCATAAATCTCATCTCACGGAAAACTGACCTACAAATTGCACCAAAAAACATAAAGAAAACAATAAAAAAAAAAAAAACCGAGAAGGGACACGAAAAAACAAAACGCAAATTGAAAATTCTGAGAACAAAGTGTCCAGCAAGGACTTGCGTAATAATTTGCATGTTTTTTTGTTGGTTCACTTCGAACGACTCGAATTTTTTGGTGTCTCTCTCTCGTGTTGCGTTTCGTTTGTGTCTGCTGCTCGGCTCGGCTTCATTCATGGCAGAGCAGCAAGGAGCGATATCAGCACGAATATTGCCCTACAAAAATTACCTAAGAAGTGTAAAACGAGAGCATCATAAAATGCAACGGACACGCCGGACAGCACAGCGTAAGGACTTACGTAAGAGTCGGGAGTCGGTGTCGGGAGTCGGGAGTCGGAGGCAGAGGCAGAGAGGAGCGGAGCGGATGCCATGCTGTGATTGTGTTCTACTTTTTTGCATGTTTTGCTTGTCCCATAATAAACCCGCCATACAACATGGAAATGGTATTTTTTTTCAGTCTAAAAAGTTCGACAGGAAGACGCACAGGGAGCTGGACCGAGCGAGATTCGAACTAATTGAGGCGGGTGGTGTTCTTGCGGATCTTTATGATGGATTGATCCCTAAACGACTCGCTTCTGCTGACCTCATAAAAATTTCCCAAAAAAAAAAAATGCCAGCACCTAGAACGTGAAGTAGAAGTCGAAAAAAAAACAAACGGACTACGCACTAAAAACTGGTCAGGAAACTGGAGCACAGGCACCTCAGAGGACTCAAGCCATAGGCAGTACAAAAAAGCAACAACACAAAAAAAAAACACAGAGCCAGGCTGAGGGAGAGTGGGTGGGTGGGTGCTAGGTGGGTTGGTTGGTTAGGTTGGTTGGGTTGGTTGGGTGTGTTGTCTTTGTTCTTTGTGCAATTCATTTGCAAAAATGCCAGCGCCACCTGCTGTTTATTGCCAACATGTCGCGATTTTTTGTTCGTCGCTACCCGCCCCCCTCCACCCGTTTTTACACATGTTCCGCGGGGCGAGCTGTTGGGTTCATTCTAACCCCCAGAAAACGAGCAGCTCGTTAAAGCCAGCGCAATGCGAAAGTAAAAAATAAAAACAAAAGCAGGAAGGGCACCAAAAGCCTAGGTAAATGTCGGTAGAAGAGTGGCAGATAGGCAGATAGCACCAACAACAAATTCGTCTGTTGTGTTAATAATTTGACATTTTATTTGTCAACATTGGGCCGTAAAAAGAGCGAGTGCCAACAGAAAAGTGGGTGGGGAAAAATCATTTTCTTCTTTGGCAAAAGGCAAATGAATTTTTAACAGAGTTTTTATCAGCTGGCAAAAAATTATCCGCTCGGTTTAGTTAAGCTTATAATTAGCACAGAATAAATGGCTTAAGCTTAAGCATAAAATAAAAATAAAACCTCCGAGGCTATTGGCAGCCGTAGAAGTAGAAGAAAAGGCAAACGAAATGCTGCGATAGCTGGGTTAGCTGGGTAAGCGATTAATCTCACGAGTTAATCGACAAAATAAATATATAATTCCAAAGCCAGGCTGATCGAAATTTTCTTATTTTCTTATTTTGTGTATTTTCTATTTTTCAGTAGGCTGTGAGATCGATCTTTCAATGCTCGTCGTTGCCTGTGGGCAAATCCCTTAAATAAAATCAGTTTATTCGCCGGACTGAGTTTAAATAGTTCAGAATTAAGAATTAAAAGTTTTTTGAAGTTTTTTGAACTTTTTGATATTTCTCTTTCCGTGCCTCAAGATGGGCAACGAGCTTAGCACGGGTACCCGGGATAAGGAGAGTACGTCTACCAGCAACTAAATTTTGCAGTGAATTTTTTATTTATTAGCGGTTTTTTCTTTTGTTGTTTAACTTTAGCTCAAACCGTGTTGGAGGAGTTGATGAAAACAGCTCCCGTGCGCAAGCAGCGACTCGATAAATATAGTAAGTGACGCGCATTGAATTTCGCTGTGCGGATGCAACATTTTATGTGTGTGTGTGTGTGTGTGTGTGTGTGTGTGCTTGTGTTTGATTGCAGCCCAAACCGACTTGGAGGGTGACCATGACGATGGGCCAACGTCTGCCAAGCGCCAGCGCCTCGTGGAGAGCGACATTCCTCATTGCCCCGTCTGTCTGGAGCCCATAAACAATCGATGCCCGATGGCCCCGCCCTGTGGCCACATCATTTGCAAGTCGTGCCTCACGCGCATCAATGCCATTTATGCGGCCAGCGCCTGTCCCATCTGCAAACAGGCCATGGGCAAGGCCTTTTTGCGCATCCACTTTAACTAGATCTGGTTTGGCAGCTAAGACCAGCTAAAAAAAGAAAACCCAGAAAAAAGCAAACAGAAAACAAAAATAAACAAAAACAAAACATAAACAAACAAATGACAAATGAAGACAGAACCCTTTGGTGCCTAGCAATATTAAAAATAATATTTACGTTTATATAAATGTAGCCATTGAGGGAAATTAAATTGGACCCAAATAAACGGCACAATGTAACACAACAAATGAGAGCGTGTCTTTTGCGGATTAAATCGAATGCCGTATCGATATGGGCCTGGCTTGTGTATCCCCACACCCAACCACATGGAAGTGCTCCCCGGCGAGTCGTGCTCAAAACTCCCCCACTCCCCCAGCAGCCAAAGAAAGCAAAAAGAATGTGGCGCATAATCGCGAGAAATGTTCATGTTCCTGTAATTTGTTTGGCATTTGTTTACGGTGCGCGGTGCGGGGTGCTCCGTACTGGGGGGAAGCTCATTTGTTGGGGCGTCATAATATATGGTCTCCGATTGCATAAGGCTCTTCAGCCCAACCAGCCTCACCCACTCACCCACTCCTGCCGCTGTGCATAGCTGTATTACCTCTTCGCTGGGTTTGTTTGTATGCTTAGCATGATTGCATGGGCGTGGGCGTGGGCGGGGGCTGTGGCTGGGGCTGGGGAGCTCTAAGTTGGATGGACTGGGTTTTTTGTATGCAAAACGTTTCGTGTTCAGTTTCGGTTGTTGTTGTTTATTTGAACACCCTTGTGTAATCCTTTTGGCCCGTAATGGGAACGGGAAACGGGGAACGCGGCTGCAAATGCTCAACAAACAGACAGACACACAATCCTTTTTCTTGGCCATGTTCGCTGACATTTTCGCGTTTGGGCTTTGTCAGCAACGTCCTTGCCGGCTGTCATTCCATTTTGCATTCACAAGGAGCCCCACAAGAGGGCTGGTAGAGGGCCAGGGCAGGGCAGGGCAGGGCAGAGGCTAGGCCAGGGAGCTAAGGCAACAACACTCAAACGGCACAAAAGGTGATTGCGATTGCGAATTCCGTTGACGTTTTTATGGCGCATTCAGTAAACCAAACAATTGGCAAGCGCGGCGAACGCGGCAACTCCTTCGCTCGTCGAATGCAAACACACAGACAGAGGGACAGACAGACGGACGGACAGAGGGACGGACAAACCCAACACAGACACTTACCTTCCATTGTTGAACTCCACACGGTGGGCGACGGGCACGGAACGCAACCGAACGGGCTAAGGAGAAAACTCCGCGACAGTCGAGCATTTTTCCGCCCAAAAGGAACAACAATGGCAAAAGGATTTGCTCAAGCATGAAGCGGGCCACACAACCCACACACCCGCACACCCTTCCTTGCATACGCTCGTTTTTTTATACACTTTTCGCTGCTGTCTTTTCTCTGCTGTCTTGTTGTTGTTTTTTTCCTGTGTTTTGTTTTGTGTGCAAATTTTTATGGTTTGTTTAACAAAACGCAACGTTATATAAGCCCAGGAAGGAGCGGAGCTGAGCTGAGCTGAACCTGGGCTGAACCTGAGCCTCAGCCTGAACTGACTTAGCCAGAAACAGGAAAAGGGCAAATATCAACAGAAACCTCTGAAGATATAGACACAAGCATGAAAGGAAAGGGCTGCGCTGCGCTGCGCTGTGCTATCGGAAGGAAGAGGTAAACTGTGCGGGTTAAGTGTTAGCGGGAAAGTGTCCTTGACTTCTCGCCAGCGGCACAAAAAATATATTCAGCGAAAGTTGCAAAAAATTAACGCTAATGGCACTGACTTTCATGCGAAATCCATTATACAGCCAATGGATCATGTAATGTTGGCTCAAAAACGAAGAGCGTAAAATTCATGGAACTTCCCTTGTGGCATTTTCTTTTTGACATTTCCAGTGACAAGGGCAAGGGTGGACAAGCTACGCGCGGGAAATGGTTAGTAAAATGAAACCAAACAAACTTATGAATTAATCCTAGTTTGACTTATTTTAAATGATTTAAATAATCACATTTAAAGCGTTAAATAATTACAGAAAATTGTCATTGAAGTTTAATAAATAAATAAACGTTGCGCGGCAGCCCTGGCAGCTGTTTACGGAAAATGCACACAATAAGAAAATTGATTGGCATTTATTTGTCTTCTTTTTTGGTGGCATAAAACTTTTTCTGCAAGCTACCGAAATTGCTAAAAATCGTTGAATAAAAAAAAACCGGGTGCTAGGGCTGCAGCACTGTAATTTGCAACAGATATGCCCATCGCTATGGCTTTGACATTCAGCTGCTCAAATTGCGCAGCTAAAACATTTTCCGCAAGCTATCAAAAACGAAAGAACTGTGCAAAAGTGTAAGAAACTTTGCCTGAAATCTGCAAGTGCATTTATGATTCAAGTTGCAGGCGCTGCTAACATGAACAAGCCGGAAGTTAATGTGTATGCCCCAGTGGCCAAATATAATAATCCACTGGCCAAATATAATAATCCACTGGCCAAATATAATAATCCACTGGCCAAATATAATAATAGTCCACTGGCCAGCGACGAAGACGACGACGAAGCTGCACGGGTGCGTCTACCGCGGCTCCTCCGTAAAGGTGTAAACAAATTTGTTACTTTTTAGGAAGCGCTGCAAGAGTGCGATGATGATGGCTACGAGGCAGACGACAGTGACACGGATGGAGGCTCTGAGGACTAGAACCACAAAGGCAACCCGGGCCAAAGCTAACCGCCAGCTGAAGAACTAAAAGGAAGTTGAATGGAACTTGTCGAACGCCTCAACAAATACATATGCTGGCTGTGAAAATCAAGGTGGAAATAGCGTGAGTCTGTAACTCCCAAAAACAACCAAAAAATAATCGAGCATCAGAATTTGGTTCTTAATCTTTGTGAAATGATTAGCCAGATATGTCAACTGTCTGTCTGTGTGTCAGCTTCATGGCTCTGGGCTCTGGGCCCTGGGCCCTGCTCAACGTGCGCATCATTAACATAGCACCCCCCATACAGTGCGTCCTTCGCTCAAGTGGCCACTTGGCTTTGGCACTCGTGTAAATCTACACAAATCGCTCGACAAATTTGCCATAAATCCAAATCATTTGCCCAGATTTCTCATTTCGCAAAAATGTCAAATGCACATTAACCTACGCAAACAACAAAAGCGAGCGACTTTCAATGGGATGGGACAGGCTGGAGGATGGGATGTCGATATGGCTCTGAATGTGAATGTGAATGAGGATGAGGATGATGAGGAACTCGTCGTCGGACATAACTATTTGACGGGGGATGAGCATCAGAATGAGATTGCCAAACACCAGCAGAAACAGACAGACACACACACACCCATACACAGAGGGGAAATGGTCAGAAATGGTCAGAAATGGGAAAAGCCGTGCGAATTACAAAATTGAAAATATGACAACACACAACGGAGGGTCCTCAATGGATTGGGCTGCCGGACAGGGGACCAGGGACCAGGCACCAGGCACCAAGGACATGGGTCCTCATCGCTCGGTACGCTACTGTACGGCTGCCGCTGCTTAGGGCGCTCTTCCTGTGATTCCTCTGCTGTGCTGTGCTGTGCTGTTGCTGTCCTGTCCCATTCCATCCTTCCGGCCTGCCAATATTGTCAATGCAGTTTGACAGGCAGCAGCCGAGGCTGATGCCGAAACAAAATCCGATTCCCATTCCGATTGCGATTCCTATTCCTAGCTGGAGAGGCGAGCTGTCAGCCCATCTATCCTGGCCATCCATCCATCTCCATGGCCCAGGCAGCAGGCCAACAATTGAACATATTTCGCTGACATTTTAATTAATTTGACACTCGTCCGCACGTTTTGGTCTGGCCATTGCCATGGCCATGACCATATGGATGTGGATGTGGCCAGGCATGAGGGTATTACGCGGCATTTGCCCGCCGTTTTCCCGCTTGCAACATTTAATAAAACTTAATCACAAAAATAAATGACAACAGTGGCGAGGGGAGTGTTGAGAGGGGCGAGGGGAGGAGTGTGAAATGGCAAGGAAAAGCGTTGTAGCTGGGGAAATACTTTCACGTGGGAGTATTCTGCTCTGGCGGGTGTCTGGGCTAAAGAAAAGTGATTTAGGAACTGATTCAATCGATGTTCTGTTGGAATTAGCTTAATTAATGTTCAATTTAAATATTTAACTGTCCGATCAGCTGCTTTTAGCTGAGTGTGACCAAAGGTATGACCAAGCAATGCAATTAAATAAATCTATGAGGCACTCTGGCTGGAAAGTTGTGGTCTTTATTGTCTATAATAAATGCTAAAAAATCATGAAAGCAAAGCAATTTATTGCAAATGGAATGCCGTTTTACTGTCATGGAAAACTTGGCTGTGGAATGGATAGGAATATTTATAATATAATAATTAAATATATAAGAACTTAAAATATTAGAATATTAATTTTAGTAAGAATAAGAATATTTCAAATAGAACTGGAAATATAACTAGAAGTATCACTTTAAATATTAATTAATATACTAATTTAAATATTTAAATTTAAATATTAATTAATTTAAAGATTAATTTAAAGATTTATTTAAATATTAATTAAAATTTTAATTGAAAATTAGTTGAAATATTAATTTAAATATTTATTTAAATAAATTTAAATAGCTACCCAAAAGCCTTTTATTAGTACGTAAAGTAGGACGTTTTATGCTTTGTTTGTGGTTCTTTTTAGAAGCAGATTCTCTGCAGATATAGAAACCCATAGGACAGCCCGAGATGGCTGCTGCTCTGAGCATATTTATTCGGACGGATTACAGCATTTGTTTTTGTGCAATTGATTTTCCACTGCCATTTGAATGTTTTCAAAACTTCTCTAAACGCTCCTCCCCCCACGCACACACAGAACCCTTTTTCGGGCTGTGTTTCGAGTATTTTGTGATCAGTTTCGGCCGTGATCTGTGAAATTTCGGTCACGGGCGCGTCCAAAGTCAGATAATTAAAACTTAAACCCTTTGGCATGGCCGCCGCCTCCCGCAACAAACAGCCCAGAGGTGTGTGGGTGCGGGTACGGAAGATCCTCTCTCTTCTCGGTGCATTTCAATTTTATTTTTAATTTCGCTTTTGGGTTCGAGCGAAGGACAGGCAGGACACACACGCCCACGCCCACATCAGCCAAAAACGCACTAAGTCGGGGCCGTGGCCGCGGCCGGGGCCGGGGCCGGGCGCAAATGTTAATTACCAACTTTGGATAGCGGAACCAAAGTAAGCCACACTTTCCGGAATGCCGTGGCTTAGTCCGGCACGGAGAGAGAGTCAAAGGATTAGAGCCTGGATCAGGCCGTAAAGTCACAGATCAACGGAGCGCGATCTGTCGCTCGCAGCAGTCAGAGCCGATCGCGTCGAGGCGAAAGGGGTGCGGCTTTGTTTTCAAAATAAACAAATTGCAAATGCACACGAGATTCGATCCCAGCCGAAGAGAATCCCAAACGAGGCAGAGCAGAGCGGAGCGCAACTGCAGGACAACGGTGGCAACGCCCCCGGGCTCATGTGTGTGGTGTGTCCTTGCCGGCAACCGCGGGGGCCTGCCTTAATTGCCTGCAACTAATTATGAATAGGAGGCGGCATCAGGAGCAGTGCCTCAGTTTCGGAAAGGAGTGAGAGAAAAGCAAGGGAAGGGAAGGGAAGGGAAAGGAAAGGAGTAAGCTGTGTCCAGTACCCGAAGCCTGGGTTCGCGCTCACTACTGTTTGTCCTTGCCGCGATTGTCGTCATTGTTGTTTGCAATTGTCATCTTTATAGATGATGCCATTGTCCGCTCAGCCGCCGCACCCGTTAAACTCGGCCGGATTAGTGGCAGAGCGCGAGAAAGGATTAAAACGAAATTAGAAAAAGGATGCGCGGCAGGTAAACGAGAGAGAGCGAAGTAGCTGCCACATGGAGACAGAGCGAGAGAGAGAGAGCGAGAGAGCGGCTTGAAAGTAGGAAATTTCTGTGTTCGAATTCAGCGAAATTTCAGTTTGCTTTTATTATTTATTATATGGAAAGCTATTGATTAGAGGCATAGCATGCCAATCAAATCCTTATAAAATCACCTTTAAATAACTTTATTTATTTACATTTATTATTTTTGTATTTATTTTAAAATCTAGCTAATAATAAATAATAAAATAATAACAAAAATCACCTGTAAATAGCATAAATAAACAAATGGCTATATTTATTTCTTATTTTATTTATTTAAAAAATCTAGCTATAATAATCCTTAATAATATAATAACAGAAACTACCAGAATAATGGAATAAAGAGCTAGATTTAGTATTTCTTATTTTATTTATTTTAAAATCTTGCTACAACAAGCCTTAATAAAATAATAATACAAATCACCTGCCAATTAAGGCTCAAATTAAAGACGCCATAGAGACAGCCGGACAACCCTTCCATTAAGCGAACTGTGCGACTGTGACTCAGTGGGATTATGATTATTCAGCAGCTGGAAAACTTTCGGGTGCAAAATTATATCACTCCCCCAGCCACAGCCCCAGTCCCAGTCCCAGCCTTACCCAAGAGTCTATAAAAAGGGGGCGCCAAAGTGAAATTGAAATTGAAATTAATCATGCGGGAGCGTTAAGTATTTGGCAAACTTGGCAACCTGTTCAATTATGCAAGCGTCAGGGCTGAGGACGAACTTAAGGAGCTGCTTGAGCGCCACATTAAGAGGGCGACAAATTCTCATCATTAATGCATGCCCCAGAGAGAGTGAGAGAGAGAGTGGGAAAAAAGAGTTGTGGAAATTAAGGCGCACCCCGCACGGAGCGAAGTTTCATTGCCACTCTTCGGGGGCGGCGGGTGGTTTGGTGTGAAAGGATTTTCAAGGACAACTCGAACCACATTAAGAACCTTAATGCCAGTTCTGCTTTCTCTCTGCGCTCGCTTCTTTTTTTTCTGGGCTCATAAAACGCCGCTTAATGCGGCGCTTGTCAATAATCAATTTTCGCTGAGCCGCTTCGCCTAATAATGCCAATTTATTTTCATGGCGCAAAAAGAGTAGAGCCCAGAACCAGAACCAGAACATATCAACGGAAGGGGTTGCTAACAAAAAATAGAATAAGATAAAAGGGGTTATGGGCAGGACGGGCACACACACACACGTGTCCCGGCAATTTATCTGTTTGATTTTCAGCTATGCGAAGTCGCCCTGCCAAGTCTGTCTGGCCTTACCCAACTAAGTCGCGTACAAATCGCTCGAGATAAGCGAATCGACATCCGTATGGGAATCGATTCGAAGATAGATCTACATATGCACATGTACATGTACATACATAAATGTAAAATAGTAGAGGGATATACGAACAGCGGTATGGGGATAAGTACGCTCATAGATGATATCTGCAAAAATATAGGGAAGTAGAAGAAATATATTGAAATATATTTATGGAAGGCTACAGCGGCTCAAGATCGATAGAAGTTTGCATGGACTTACTGCGATATTTATGGGTATATATTAAAGAAGGATATAACCAAGAGAATCGCTTTGAGATAGATTGGTAAATGTATGGCAAGCAATTGAAGAAATGTATAAAAGATTCTGCTGTATATAGAATGGGAATACTTTTAAAATACATGTATTCAATATTTGTACGATACAAAAATCGTTTCATATATAATATAAATAAATAAAGAACTACACACAGAATATTTTGGTAGTATATGTATTAATATTTATATTATATAAATTATTAATACAAATCATTTCATATAGAATAAATACAGAAAGATCTGCAGTATATATAATATATAAATATAAATATAAATAAAGAACTACACACAGTTGGACTATTCAGGTAGCACGCGAATTTCGCTTTTTATTTCTGTCAATTATTTCATATATACCTACAGCCTTCCAACGAAATCTTTCTTTGGCTCAAATTAAAATCATTTAATCATAGACTTTACTTAATAAATTATATGCAGTCTTTACGCTGCTTGGTTTGGCAGCAGTGGGCGATGAAAAAACTACTTAATGCCCATGACTTGTGCTATGCTCCGAGCAAACAATTATTCATTGCGGCAGGAGCAAAACTTAGACTTATTTAATGCACTCTCCAGTACGCTGTACGAGTAACATTTTCATCTTAAAATCCGTAAAATAGGAAATTCACGCGAACAATGTCTGATTCTTCAGCTCGGCATTCATGCGGAATGCAAGAATGTCCCAGTCATGGGGAGCGGAGCGGAGAGTAACATCTCCATTTGGCAAATGGGCCCACCCAAAATGCTGGCTAAACTCTTTTGTGGCCAGTATCTGGTGTATGCGGTGGTCAATGGCCAGCAGCAGTTAATCAATGGCCAGTGGCCCTCGAGTGTCTTGGGCCCATTGATGATGTGACAGGGCCAAAAAAGAAGCCAGCATATTGACTTCATTTGGCCACACGCACAAACCTAATGACAACAATTAGTCCAAAGGAAATCTCAGTCTGTAAAAAGGAGAGCGAGAGAAGGAGAGACGCTGGGACTGGGCTGCTGTCGGGGCAAGTGCATCCAGTAAATTGGCAGCAGGAGACTCGAACACTCGAACAACATAATCAGAAACGGCCACGTGGGGTGCCCAAGATCACCAGCCAGGAACAGCCAGGAACAGCCAGCACCAGCCAGGACCAGCCAGGGGACATGCGGCGAAGCGTGAAAAGAGTGAGAGAGGTACAAATGGCGCAAAAATTGCAAAAGCGGCATGAGATTCGACTGCTGCGACTGAGAGAGACACTTCAATTATGAGTAAGGTAAATATTTGTGTAAAAACAACGCAACAGGATATCCATTGAGAGTCCCCTCCCCACACCCGACCATCGACACAGAGAGAGCATTATCAAAATGTGCCCATGTGTGAGTGTGACTCCGTTTCTGGGCATTTGAATAACTCAATTTGACACAAGTCAATGGATGAGCAGCCGCCGGGCCACCCCGGAAGCAGCCCACTAGAAATTGTACAAACTGCCGTGGAGTGTGCTCCGATGGCTCTGTTTCTGGCTCTGGTGGTGTTGCTGCTGCCAGGATATCCAGGACTGCTCTGCAAATCATTGCAATCCCGTGCAGCTGTCCTCAGTACTCACAGATTGTGTGTGTGCGTGTGAGTGCGCTGCCTGCCCGGCCATTTACGGCTAAGGATCATTTTTGGCGAACGTCCTGAAATTGCGTAAGCCATAAAAATGCAGGCCAGGCCAGGCCATGCCAGGCCAGACTTTGGTTGAGTTCCGCGAACAAGGAGCCCCTAGGAGCACTTCGCGTGTCAGCCTAAAAAACTGCACGCAACTAGAAGTTCCACAAGTCCCATAAAAAAAGACCGACAACAAAAAGGATATGCACATTGAACCATCCACACACGCGTGCAGGCCGCATATCATAAAACCAAAACAAGAATAGCGAAAGAAACAAAAATCATGCAGCAGCAGCAGCATCAGGGGGAAAAATTCGCAGAAACTTTCAGCCAAAAAAGACAAAAAATTAGAAAGAAGTAAAAAAAAAAACATTACGCAAAATGCACTCGCGTGTGTCCGAGCGGTGTCCAGTGTCCATCGTCCCTTGTAAATCAAATAATACAAAAATAACGAAATTTGCCTTGGTTTCGGTATGCCTTCAGTTCAGTTTTTTAGAGTTCTGTTTCTTGGTTGTTGTTGGTTTTTTTCTATTCCATTTTTTGGCACATTTTTTTAGCGCGAAAAAAGTTGTTAGCAAAAAGTCAACATTTATGGCTTGAGCAACATTAGAAGGATCAGCAGGTTTATGGCCGCGGGGACTGGATGATGTAAGCGTCAAAGAAGATCGTGGGCCGGGCCATAAAGTCGCAGCCGGAGAGCCTGCTAATGAAGTGCCACAGGGAGCTGGTAGCAAAGTTAACTCGAAGCATAGCTGGGCATGACGAAATTATATTTTAAATATACATTTTTTATATATTAATATATTGTGTAAATAAATTATAATTAAATTATAATTATATTTAAAATATTTATTTTTTATCTATTAATATATTATGTAAATAAATTATAATTACACTTTAAATATATATTTTTTATCTATTAATATATTGTGTAAATAAATTATAATTATATTTTAAATATTTGTATTTTTATATATTAATATATTATGTTATTTTATATATATTATATTATATATATTATATTATATATTATATTTTATAATTATACTTTAAATATATATTTTTTTATATTTATATTTTTTTATTGTATTGGAGATACAATCCATGGGCATAAATAAATTATATTTAAAATATACATTTTGTATATATTATTTATATATTAATAAATTTTTTTGTTGTCTCCGACATTGCTATAAAAATCGAATGATTTTATTTTTTGCTGCAACCTTTTGTTATCCATTGTTGGCTTGATCTTTTTTGTACTGTTGGACTGTTGCTGACTCAATGGCAACATCCAATTAAAACACTTTCCCAAATGCCCATCCGGCATTAGGCTAATCCTCTCGTTTGAGCCACGGCATCAGTGTCAGAGGCGGCAGATCACACCCGCCTCGCATGTGTGCCACTGAAGTGATTGCCGTGTCCCGGCTGCTCTTGCACGGGGGTCTGTCTGGTGCCGTTTGGCACGTCAGATAATCGGAATGCAAGCAACTCTGACCTCCAGATGTGGAGAGGGCCACGCCAAACAAAAACGGCCAGAAACCAACCCTTAAGAGTGTGCGAGTGTGTGCCATATAATTAGTGTAATTACCTCAACAGCCTACTAAATTTGAGAAAAATGCAAACAAAAATTAAGAAATCACAACATTTATATCCCCCTGTCAACGAGCCCAGCCAGGTTCCCCCTCGCTCCGCACAGCTCCGATCCTGACAATGGCCAGAAATAGAATTCCAAACTCAGGCTCGAGCTCGAGCTCTCGGTCTCGGGGCTGCCCCTGGTGCTCCTTTTCTTTCTCTCCCCCCCAGTCCATTCAAACAATTGAATCGACAGGCATCTAATGACAGGGTGGATTGCAATTTTTCGCTTTAATTTCAGTGCCAACTTCTGTTCGGTTCGGTGCTGTATTCAGCAGCAGTTTGTTCCCTTTGGGTTTCTCTCTGTGTGTGTGTGTGAGTTCTTTCAGAAGACGACGCATAAATAAATGAAACTTTGCAGTTGCATTGTCAGCATCGTCTCTGCCTCTGCCTCTGCCTCAGCCTCTGTCTCCACCCATACCCATCCGCAGAGATTCGTTATAAATTATTGTATGTACATTGCCAGGCAACTTCCGCCTTAGATCTACCCCTTACATGCGAGTGCCAGCTAATTGTGAGGCGGCAGCATCAGGCATCAGGCAGATGATGGGCAAAAACACGGCTAAAGCAAAACGAGCAAAACGCAATCATTAGCGCTGGGCTGCAACGCAAAAAAGTGCCCATCATGCAGCGGTACAATGTCCTTTTGGGCCATTTACATGGAATTCTCGGGATGCTTTGCTTGCAAATATTTTGGCTCAGGCATAATTAACGCCTAATGAAAATATTTTGGCTGCGGCAAAACTCTTTGAAAATCTCCGCCACACACGCACACACACGCACACTGACAGGAGCTTCAACCACCCAACAGACAACAAATTTGCATTGTTTGGTTTTCCATTTTTCTATTTTTTAGTTGAAAAACTTACAAAAGATTACCGCTAGAATTTGGAAATATTTGAGTATGAATTTTGCGCTATTTTGTACTATGAATAGATTTTTGTGCGAGATCCAAAACTGTTGGCCATCGGTCGGTGATTCAATTAATAGAACTGCAAATTTGTGTACCATTTTAAATATATATTTCGGAGCCATTATTTACTAAATAATAATATATAATACAATAAAATAATAAAATATTTAATATAATACATTTCATAAAACATTTCAGCATAAATCTCAAAACAATACTGATTCCATTCCCATTAAACAACCTTTGTTAAGGCACAAATATTTACATTACCTTAATTGGTTTTGTATACTTTAATAATTTTTAAATATATTTAAAACATTTACTGCATTATGCTGCATTACTACAACTATTTGCTCCATTTTTTATATTTACTTCTGATTCCATTAAAATAAAACAATTTTTAATTCAATTTTTGATTAATGCTAGAAAATCTCCCAAACCATTTGAAGATTTTGTATGCCACTTATGTATGTATTTTCACGCAGAGATCGTGCAAGAAACAGAAAGCTGCCACAAAGAAAAAAAGGAAAATTCCTCCTCCCTATGTACCCCATCGCCGTGTAAACTAAACTATTAATTCTTATAAATTTAAGCTGCACTCCAATGCTTCGTTTATTGCTTTCTATTAGCAGCAAAAGTCGCTGAAATATGCCAGGAGAAAAGTACATAAAATTTACCGGACACAGGCCACAAATCTTGATGGTCTCTGGAAGTTATCAGGAACTTATCCCAAGGGCTGGGGTGTGGGGAACGGGAATGGGAATGGGAATGGGTATGGGTGTTGGTAGCCCATTGCATTACATTACTAAGTAGCAGCAGAAACAACAAAGCCAAGAGGAAAAGTCAGCGGGGAAGAGGCCAACCGAGGGCCAGGGCCAGAGATTGGATGGAGTGTGCAGTGGAGAGAGATATCCCAAGGCGTTGGCATCGTTGTCGGCATTGTCATCAACACATAACTGTCAACTACGAGCATATCGTAGTTTCAGGGGGTTGGTGGTTGGCTCTTTCAATTCCGCTCTTTCCCGGTGGTTAAATTCAAATGCGTATAGTTTCAGTTTCAGTTTCAGTTTTTGTTGTTGTCAGGGGAGGATTTGTGCGCTCCATGGCAAATGACCCAAAACAGAGACATCATCATTAGGACATCAAATGGGCCCAATGGCAGCCGTGAAAATCGTTGGAAAAAATCGCCCAAAATCATCAAAATGAAATGCATACAAAGTGAAATTTAACAGTACGTATTATGTATGCAGATATGTTTTGTAAGAGTATTCAGAGAGACAGACTGGCAGACTGGCAGACAGACAGACCTCTGACTGACATATTTTATGCATTTGGCATTTGGCTGAAGTGGCGGGAATCAAAGCCGAGCGAGCCGAGGCACAAATAAATAAGTAAAATGCTGCATAATTTATGCATTTAATGTAAACAGACAATTTGGCGCAGATTTCCCGGAGATTTCCCAACCGTAGAGGTGGTTGGTTCGGTCGCCATTGAAGTGGCAGCCAAGAAAATGACGTAACGGCAACATAAGGTTACGACTGCGAGGGCTACGCGAAAACTTTCACGTTCTTCAAGGAAACTAGGCCCAAAAATTAATCTCAAAATGTAGCTTTAAATAGAGAAGAAAAACCTGCAGCGTATCGAACAATTTTAAACAACTTTTGACAGACTGAAAAGGCAAAAAAAGAAGCAAAGAAAATTAAAATTGTGAGCAGAGTAAAGGTCGAACCTATTATTCGTCACGATTATTTCCGTTTGGCTTTCAGAGGGATTTCTTAAATATTTTTTAACGCCACAAAAAAGTGCTTAAAAAATTAAAGAAAGCTTCTTCGAATTTGAAAACACTCTTTAAGAAATTCGCAACTTTGAGAGAAGCATCTATGGCGATAGGGGAAACTTGCCGGTGAACCCTCGTTAAGTTTTTGGGCTGCCATTCAAAAAAATGATTTTAGTTGACAGCCAACAGTCAGCGCCGTGTCAGAAATCACAAGAGCAGCAACAGGAAAAACCCGAAGGAAGAAAAAAATGAAAGAAAAGCCGTACAAGATACTGGCGGGGGGATGGGACCAAAAAAGAGACGGCGGCTATGAGTAGCCGCCAGGGCAGGGCGGCACTTGATGAGCAAATCAGAGCTCGGGTCCCGGGGTCCGGGGCCCATGGTTCATTGACGTAGCAAATTGGAACTTCCTCTGGGAGCAACCAAAAAACGAGATATGGAGAGAGGGCAAAGGCAAAGGCAAACGCAATGAAGATGATGATGATGAGAATGAGAATGATGTAACTCCCCGAAGGAGGCTCTTAAGTAGCGCCAGGTAAGCGGGTGAGCAGATTGGGACACACACAATGGAATGGCATAAGCGGAAGTGCAGCGGGCTGTGGAAAGTATCTAAGAGATGCGCATATTAATGGCACTGATTGTGCCGCACAGATAAACGAAACGAGCTGAGGCAAGAGGAGCAGAGCAGAGCAGAGCGGCTACTTGAATTACATTTACATGGCATGTCCGATGACAACCAACCCAACCCAACCCAACCCGTCCTAAGCGCATTAAGATGCGAATCGAGACGAGCATCATCTCCTCCATCTGGATCACTTGCACCATTCCATTCCCTGCCATGCCATTCCACTCCACACTATTCATTCATGCGCTCTCACCCATTCATAAAAATCCAAACAAGACGATCTGTCGCGCTCTTTTGTCCAGCATTTTACCCTATATACTTGTCATATTATGACAATGTTGGATGGGTTTATTTACCTCGGCACCGACGCACAGATGATGCCATGGACGTGGATGCCGAGCAGAGAACACAAAAATGTGCGAAACGATCATCGGCAGCATGGAATGGAGACGCATGGATCATGATCGTTAAATGCAGAGCACATCAAAGACGATCCATTAATAAAACTGAAAACGGCACTTTGTTGCGTTATGGCAGTGGGAATAGTGCGAACCGGAAGGGTGCACCGCATCTGATCTGATCTGGGACAATTAGGCAATGAAAAAGTGATGGGAAAAATTACACAAATCATGGCAATAGAGATACAAATATTGCTGCTCAATGATCGATTTATTTATGCACATTTTCTACTTTTAAAATTGTAAATTAAAAGCGTATAAAATTTGCAATAATAAATTTAAATTAAAAATTCAATTAGAATAAATAATAAATAAATAAAATAAAAATAATAATAATTAAAATCCATTGAAAATTATGAAGAAAAAAATGAAACTATTGTAATTTAAAAGTAAACCGTCCAAGATTACAACTAAGGTGGAAAATTATATATAGTGCTATAAATATATCATGAAAAATATTATTAATTTTAATTCAATTTAATTTATTATTATTTTCCGTCAAATAACAATTTAAAGTTTATTTTTAATATCTAATAATAATGAAAAGACGATGAGTTATTCTTGAAATAAATTCTGAATTGAATTCCAAGAAAAATGCATAAGAAAATGTAAAAGAAATCTCCGCACATTGCACTGTTGCATCTCGATGAATGCCATCGAAGCATTTATACGTTTAATCCAATGCAGTGGCCGGCTGTGCTGCGGGGGCAGCAGTGGGAACCCCTACCCCAACCCCTAGCCCGTTCATTAATAATTATTAATCATAATTCCCTTAATGGCGGGCGTTTAAAAACTGTTCGAGCGTCTTAATTGGTTTTGCTGCTTGGGTGCTTGGCTGCTTGGCTGAATGCCGGATAGTCGGAGTTGGGGTTGGGGTTGGGGCACTGGCACTGGCCAACTGCTGGCTAACTGCTTTCTGAGCCAACTTCCGCTGGCGAGAGCCATTTGACATGTGCATTGGATGATTGAGCTGCAGTGCGAGTATTTCCAGTAATTTGGGCTCATTAAAACGACTTCGAAAGACAGGGATAGCTGCAGGGATAGCTGGAGAAGTGCAGGGAGCGAGGGAGCGACGCTGCAAGTGTCATTCGAAAGGGAGCGCGCGACATGTGGGAAATGAGCAGTAAAAAAAAATAAAAATAAAAAACGAATGCTAAAGGAGATGAAGAGGAGCAGAGTGAGGGAGAGAGAGAAGGCCAGGAAATCGAAAGACAATAGAATTGCGGCGGCGGCTTTCGGTAATTGTTGGCGTTGGTCATGGTGAACCGTAACAACAGCAACTGTCAGAGACCGATGCCAGTTCCAGTCGCAGTCGCAGTTCCAGTCCCTGTCCCAGTCCTAGGGATATGCATATGGATAGGGTGCTGCAGTAGTGGGAATAGCCACTTCGAACCCTACAAGTGCTAGCTGGTCGAAGCGGAACACGTGCGTGGGAGCAAAGGCTCTAATTAGGGCCCTTTAAACAGCTGCCCCTCATACCCATACCACTCCTTCTTGACCCTTTCCACATTCGTGTCTGTGTGTGTGTGTGTCTTCTCTTCTTTTTGGCATCTTTTTGATGTTTGCGTAGGTTTATGTAAATTACCGCTGAGGCACAAGGTTCCATGTCCATGTCCCTGTCCCTGTCCATATAGACCATGTTAGAGGCGCAAATGATTCCTAGAAGGCAGCAACTGTAGCAGAAGCGGCGGCAGGCACAACTCTTTCCCTTCATTCACTTTAACCAAAAACGCAGGTTACTTTCATTTGCATAGGAAACACACACACCAGCGAACAGAGGGAACAGAACTGCGTACGTATTTACATGTATATGGCAGGAGAATGTGCGCACATATTTATCCAGGGTGACGCAAAAGATCTGAGAACCGAAATTCCATAGAATATGCCATTCGGGCTTTGACAATAACTCAAGAAGCTAGAGAGCCAACCAGAAGGGTAATGCAATGGCAGCCTCTAACTGTTATTTAAAAGGCTTCTAAATGCAGGCAAGCCATTGATTAAAAGGTGGGCACTTTACTGCACTTTGAAGGTTTTTAAGTTACATTCAATGATTCTATTCCCTTACCCTGTGATCATCTCTAGCTTTTTGGGGTCTGAAAATTAAATTTCGGTAACCAGTACCCCTCTTACCATTGCAGGTCAATTGTTCCTATGTTCCCTATAATATATAAATCGTCCAAAATAGTCCTCCAATCTATTTAAAATTTCTCAAAGCTTTGAAGTTACCCACATACAATTTTTGGGCACAAAAATGCATTATTATAAATCCTCCACGCGGAGCTGAGCACTGCTCCGCACTTCCCTTTGCATCCCTAATATTTAAACTTTGTTTAAGGATTGTTTTTATATCTCAATCTACTAAAACTGGCCACTCGCAGTAGTTTAAAAATCTAACAACTGTTAACAACTCTTTTTGTACGAAATATAATATTTCTCACGTGTTTCCCTATCCGTGAAATATCGCAAAACTAATTTTATTATTTATTTAGATAATGGAGTGCAAGCAAAAACCGAAGTGAAAAAATTAACATCAGTACAAAATTGCAGAAAATATTCATTTTATAGAGCTTTGGCCGAAGCGAAGACAAGTGTCTTATTTTGTATTAATTTACTTCCAATCAACTTTGCCTGAATCCTATAAAAAAACCAGTTAAAACATAATTTCCTTATTTTTATAAATATTACAACATAAACAAATATTTTCTCGCATACATTTGGCTAGTTGTAGTTTGTCTGCCCTGTTCCAGGGCAAAAAATCACATGGCAGAAAGACTAAACTGGACTTGGACAGCTAATGCGACTGCGAAAGAGCCTTCCTACTGCATATTTGCTTATGGAACCTCCTCTCGCTGGCAGGATTGCTTTATGACATTGCCGTAAACCCTTTTAGCGGCGTGCGCGGAAGGACCAAACAACACAGAAGACAGTAAAACAGAAGAACAAAACACGAGGAAGAAGCAGCTAAAGCAGAGAAAGAAAAGGGACCACCCAATGCCCGGTGCCCCGTTTCGGCCACTGTTGATTTTTCGCGGTCTAATAAAAACAGCCCAAAACAACAAAACCAACAAAACCAAGAAAACAGAAAGAAACAAAAAAAAAAGAGTTTGTACGGGGTTTTCCGCTCAAAGAGTTGAGGCCGCGCGCGGCACATTGCACTCGATATTGCCGCCGCCGCCGCCGCTCACTTTTCCACGGAAATCACGAAAACCCTTCGGTTTTCCGCCGTAGCCGCCGCCACCGCCACCGCCACCGCCGCTGGCCGCTGGCCGCCCGCCCGTTCAACCGCTTTGGGTGTGAGCATTTGCATAACGCCGCTAACGCTGACGCTGACGCAGAAGCCAACGGAGGCAGCTCCGCCAGCGTCAGAATCAGCGTCGAATGAAGCTTTCGAGTGGTGGTGGTGGAGCTTTCGATTGCCGACAGGGGGAACAACTGGAGTGCGGCGAATAAAGGAACGTGAAGTGGAGTAGTTTTGTGGTTTTGCAAAGGGGTTCTCAACTGCTTCTTGAGGCCTGCGAAACCGGTTCACATTCGATACGATCACCTGAGCTTTCGACTAAACTCAAATATTGAGCTTTGGGGTGGACCCAGCCGATTTGTACCACAAAAAACTTAACCGAAAGACGACTTTTGTATGGATCTTGTTTAGCAAGTTCCTGCTACGTTTTGCAGCATAAACTCGATCGACCTATTGACCTACATACATATGTGAATATGTATATCATAGAGCTACAATTTTGTGCTTTAATTTGCTTTTAAAGATTCAACTATGTATAAAGCTTTTAGTAATTAATTATATTAATTATAAAAGATTTTATATTTTTTTTACTTTAATTCGAATTGAATATTTGAAAGCCCTTTTTTTATATTAGATCCAATTAAACTAAAATTAAATTACAAATAAATAAAAATTTCTTATAAATTCAACGGCTTTTTGCGAGTTTTTTTTATTAATTATATATCATTTTCTTAACTGATTTTAACATCCATAAATCTACTACAGTACTTAAGCCCGTGATTATTTAGAGCCCAAAATTGTTTAGGCCTTAACTGCATTTATATGCTTGCCTTCAATTTTGTTTTTATTTAATATCAGTTCACATTTCCAGCACATTTTTGGACCACTCGAATGCATCACAGAGCACGTTGCCACCAGCCCTGGCAGGGACTAATACAAAAACCTGAACGTCTGTTTATGAGTCTTGAGTGACTGGTCCCGGTCCCGGTCGCGGTCGCAGTCCGCCCCACGCGATGACGTAGTCCCCGTAGTGCAAACGGAACCGCATCGAATCTAACCTGCCCGCCGATCAGGCCACCGGGCGCAAAGGCAAAGCCAAAGCCCATAGCACTCGCCACTCGTGCGCTGATAAGCTATCAGTCACTGCCGCCCCCCCGCCCCAAGCCACTAGACCCCATGCCCCGGGGTCCCGCCTTCTCGCGGGCAATAAACAAAGATAAAATGTATAACATTTTCGTTGCAAAATACAAAAAATACAAAAAAAAAAAAAAAAAACGAACGTAGCAAAGTTTATTTGAGGCAAGCCCTGGTATATACAATGTGGCAAAATGATGACGACGGCGACGACGAGAACGAAAATCACGACGATGACAAAGATGGGGGGGCTAATAAGTGATGGCTGCTGACGACGGGTCGGCTTCTGCCAACAATGGTGATGATGATAAGGCGCTATAAACATTCGGCGACCTTGAGGTAAATGCGGTGTTCGCTGGCCAAAAGCGCGAACTTCGCATCAAAGCTGATGCGCTCGACAGTCTTCTCACAGAACTCGACCCGATGCCGACGCAGAAAGTATATGAGTCCCAGTTTTATTTGCAATTGGCCAATCTGCATGCCAATGCAATGTTTGGGCCCAGCGCCGAATGGCAGATACGACATCGGAGCTTGGTGTGATTTATTCTCGGCACTAAAGCGTTCTGGATCAAAGCGATCCGGATCCGGCCAGTACTGCAAATGGAGAGAGAGAGAGAGATTCAAAATAATTATCTGCAGCAGGTATACCGGTGTTGGCTTATTCTACTTTCTAAACTATGTACCCATTAAGCGAACAGGTTTCAGATAATTTATACTGCAGTTTGACACGGCCTGTTGCTACTTCTATAGATAGCCTTTGGTTTTGGTATAAAAGTTCCCAGAACCAGCTAAAACATTAGATAGCAAATATCTATTGATTTCTGTGGTAGCTGGCAATCAATTTAATGTTCTTGACACTCGATAAGATTGAGGGAAAGCCAATTGGAAGCAACATTGCGAACAGAAACCCAATAACTATATGGACACCAGTACGGAGCAAGAGATTCCACTTTGGGGCCTCCCATCTCACCTTTGGGTCATGGTGTATGGCCAGATTGGATATATAGATGGGCATGCCGCGACGGGCATAGCACTCGGCGTGCGGACGGAGCGAGTAGAAGCGTTTCTTGTTAATGGGGGTGCACTCACGCTCCAGCAGCGGCACAATCGGATACTTGCGGAGCGTCTCCTCGACAATCATTTCAAGGTATTTCATCCGGGCGATCATTTCGTAGCTGAGCGCCCCGGCCGGCGACTCCTGGAAGGTCTCGCGTATCTCGCGCCGAAGCCGGGCCTGCATGAGGGGCTGTTTGGCCAGCTCGTAGAGGGCGAAGGACATGCTGGCCGAGCATGTCTCGATGCCGGCCACCTCAAAGCTGGCCGCTTGGGCAGCGAGGAAGTCGCGATGGTGCGTAAAGTGGGATTTGTCCTTCTGCAGATCCGCCTCCTTCTTGAGGGTGAGCAGCATCTCGATGAGATCGTTGCGCAGGTCGCCGCCACGCTCCCGCTCCTCGATCACCAGCTGGATGACCCGGCGCAGAAACTCCGCATGCGGCTCCGTGAACAGTCGGGGCCGTAACAGCGGCACCAGCTTGGGCAGGTAAAATATCACGAAAAAGTCGATTATACGCCGCACATTCGGCCGGAAGAGGTCCTGACAGTGTGAGCCGATCTCCGACTGCGTGCTCCTCAGGCTATACGATCTCAGGCCGAAGGCGATGCTTGCGATCATGTCCGTGTTATACAGATCGCACACGTCCTTAATGCTCACGATCACACCGCGTGCGGAGGCGTCACTTCTCCGCATATCGCGCGTCAGTCTCTTCAGATACCATTCCAAGTCGCAGCCAATCTGAAAAAGAGGGCAACCATTAGAAATTTGACATTTCAGATTATATTTCAATATAGTATACGCTCAGATATTGCTCAGAATGAAGCACTTTCGCTGCCATAAAGTTATACTCTTGGAAAGAGTTGCAGCTACTGGATCTCATAGCTGAAAGACTACGAAAACATAAAGGTATATGCAGTTTTATGTATGTACATAATATAAGCTACAAATCAAGGAAGATACAACAAATAATATATGGCTTCACTCAATCCTATATTTATCTGCATTGCATGATCTGGAAGGGTATCTAAAGCTTCGTTTCAAAAGTTTCATTTCCGTTCGTTGCTGTGACTATTTTCTACAAAAGTTCTATTGTTTTTTTCTGAATGAGTTTACTTATATTTTAATCATTTTGAAAAATAAAACAAGTTTGCCATTACACTAGACAACACGATTAAAGTCTTTCCATCGATTTTGCGTTTATATTTTACTGGTTTTCTGGCGTATCACTAACTAATTTATTTGCTTTTCCTGATAAACTGCTTTTGGCACTATCCAACAAAAACTTTCGGCTGAACCCAAACTGTTTGTCTGAAGTGTTTTATTGTTTACTTTGGCAAAAAAAAAAAAAAAAACAGAAAGTAACACCTGTTCATATCACACTGGGCAACAACAAATTTGAATTGCAAGTGTGTGTTTTTTTTCGTGTTTTTAATGTTTTTTTGCATGCAAATTTTTGGTTCAGACTAAAGTCTTAAATTATGGAAATACCTAAGAAATAGCCACAAAGATATAAAGCAAATGGATTGTATAGATTGTGATATTCATGACTTGTTATATTTATCACATTCTATTTGAAAAAGTAATAGTAGATTCGCCTGTTCCGGAACTGACCGTTTTCAGCTATCGAGCATCCACTGTACAGAATATATATGTATACCCATCTCTGCGGGCAACATTCGATACTTTGTGACCTTTGATAAGAATATTCCGAATCAACAAATGATAGAAAAATTAACAAAGAAATAAAAATACGAAAAACCTGTGATGATAAGGCGAAAACTTTGACAGCCTGAAGAGCCACTTTTTTATCAGCGTGATACGGTTCCACTCCACACATATAGAAATTATTTTGGTGTCTAGTGTAAACATTGTGCACCTTCTTTTCCCTCTGACACACCTACTGTCATAGCGTGAGAGTATTTGATTCCGCTCCTTGACCCCTAATTTTGTTGGACAGTGTAGGTTTTAAAAGTTCGAGGGAGGCGACCGAAATCGAATGTTATTCTCCCTCTTTCTCTCTCTCTCTTTGTCGCTCCCTGCCTGTGACTCACCTCCTCCATCAGCGAGAACATTTGCTTAATCTTCGCCCCCGTAAAGGCGGGTGACAGCCTCGTCCGTATCTCCCGCCACTCTGGCTGCTTGGCGAAGAAGAGATTGAGCGAGCCCATCTTGTCGTGCCGCAGATCGCATTTGGCGAACCGATTCGAGAAGCTCACAAAGTCCTCCACGAGCACGGTTCGCACCAGCGACAGGTCCCGGATGAGGAGCGCTGGCTGGTGGAACAGATAGATGCCAACGATTGGTTCGTTGCGGAACCGCTCATCGAAGTAGAAGCGTCGCAGCTGCAGGGCGAACGACTCCTCCAGGCGCAGCACCTTGCTGAGGTTACCCACCAGATGCGCTGGCTGCACGAACTTGACGCGTCGTCGCTGCCAGTAAACATAGGTGCGACGCGACCACACGAAAACGGCTGTCAGGATGGTGACGATGGCCAGCAGAATGTTGGTGGAGTAGACCATTGTGGCGGCGGCGGCAGGGGACTCGGCTGCTGCTGGCGTTGGCTGCGTCTGCGAGTGCTGCTGCTACGTGGAATTCCTTGTGTGGTGTGTGCGCACGTTTTCAGCGGTTTTTTTTTTGGCAATTAAATAAATAAATACTTAACAAAATTATATCACATTTGTAAAAAAAAAAAGCCACCAAATGCTAACTATGCAGCAGCATTGGAAGAAGCAGCGTGCGCGGCTGAAGAAGGGAACCGCGAAGAAGACAAACGACGCAAAAGAGACGCGAATGGACACACATACACACGCACAGACACGGACAGACAAAGAGAGTGCAAAAACGCGGAACCGGAACAAGAGAGAGCGTTGACCAAATAAAAGAATATTAATAATAGTATTAATAAAAAAAAGCACGCTTGTAAGCACCACAACGACGCCGGCACGACAGGCCCCAAAAAGCAACAGAACGCCGCTGCCCAGCGGCACTGCTATCAACAGGCAGCGGCAGCGACGGCGGCAGCATATCAGCAAAACAACAAAGAAACAACAAAAAGCACAAAGCAAAACCGCAGCAACCGCAGCAGCAGAGAGTAACCTCAAATGCAGAGAGTAGCAGCAGCAGCAGCAACAGCAGAGAGCAGCAAAACAGTTCACAGTCCACAAACAGCCGACGCCGACGCCCCCATCATCTCATGCTGATTAACCGCAAGAGTGTTTGCGGGGGGCAGAGCAGACTGAGATCGCAAAGAGACAGAAAGAACGAAGCTGTAGAATTGAAGTCGCGGCGCGACGCTGTGCTCGGCACATGGCAGAGCCAGAGCCACAGTGGTATCGAAGTCGAAAAAGACTGTTGGTCATTTTCTTGCCAAATTTACTGACTGACTTGAACATTTTTGTCAACATATTTTCTCCATTGTTAGTGAATTGAGCAAAGAGCAAGAGATTAACAACCAGTAAAATGAAGAAACTTGTTTAAATCAATTACAATTCCAATACTTTGTGGACAAACGCACTTTATTAACACTTTTGCTCTACTGTACGCTTGGTATGCAGCAGAGAGCGAAATAAAATGCGAGCTGCAGAACTGCAGTCGCGGTCGCTGCGCTGTTTTCTTTGCTGGCACATGTCAATCCACAATTAAATCGAAATGGAACAAAACAAAGCAAATTTATGCATATGTATGCACAAGTAAAAGCAGTACAGAATGTTCACAATGATTTGCAAATGCACATGCATACATACATATGTACATATATGAAAGCACTCCCCCAACACTTTTTTCCCACTGTACTCGAACCGTAAAGAGCACAAAGTAGACCGCAAATAAAACTGACGATTAAAAGCAAAACTGCGATAACAATAGCAACGCAGAATAGCAGCGACTGCGGCCGCTGGTACTCCACGTGACGACGTCGCCAGCGACAGCGAAGAGAGCAAAATGACTGGTCCGTTCTCTCGCGGGGGGAAAACGATTTAAAAATAAACGTGCGATTCTCTTCAACTTTTTTGTTGCTGTTCTCCTCTTCTCACTGTGCTTATTCTGATTCTTCGTCTGCGGTTCAGCTGATTTTGTTTTTCTTTTGTGCCAAGATTCTGCTGGCAGGGCTGCCAGAGCACCCGGACCAGGGCTGCACTCTCTGCACAAGCAAGTCGGGCGCCAAGTTTGATTTTCGTGATAGTTTTTTACTCACTTTTCGCCCTTTTTACTTCTCTTTCAACGTAACAGAACGAACAACTGTTGTACATCTCTTCCCTCTTTGCAGCAACGGACATCAGCACTTCCTCTTCCCCCCGTCGAACAGCTCTACACGTTGTCCCATCAAGCACAGGAAAAAGGAAGTTCTATTTACAACAATTGACAGAAATTTGCACTTTTGTGGAAAACTTTCACATATCTCAAGATTTTTGCTTGCTCTCCCCACTTGCCAGCTCATATCCTGCTCTTTCACCTCCGCGTCTACATGGGCAAAGAGTGTGCCACAGTTACAGTTACAAATGTGCAACATTTCCGGTGTGGCGCCGCTTGGGGCATAGCCAAAAACTGTTTTGGCCACATTGATGGCTGCATGTGGGTGAGAGAGTGTGTGAGAGAGAGAGGTGGAGAGTGTAAGAGTGAGTACGAAGTGGTGTGAGAAAGTGGCCGGGAGCGTGTGTAAAGGAGTGGAGTCTTGCTTTGATTAAATTTCACGCACGACCGCCGCTTGGCCAGGGGTTTGGTTGTGGGGTTCAATTTGGATTTGGAGACTTTTTGGGCAGAGCGAGAGTGAGAGAGCACACACAAACGCACGCACACAGAGACACGCGTTCGCATTGACATTTACCGCTGCATTTCGATTTGCATGTGCCTTGTGGACGGTTGCGTTGGAGGAGGGATGGAATGGCATAGAATGAAGGAGAGGTAACGATACCCTAGCAGTGGAAGGTATGCTGATGCTGGTTGCATGTTTGTCATCATGATATTCAAAATCCACAGTAATGGTCTTTTAGGTATATAAACTATTGACTATACATACATACTTTATACATAGTTTAAGTATGTATATAAATCGAAATCGTTGACAACGAAATACTCTAATTTAAGGTACCAATCACAGACCTATGCAATTATAGGGTGTCAAAGCGTTCGGTACCCGAAGTGATGCTTTTCATCTGTTATTTGCGCTGTCGCTTTGTCGCTGCCTCGACGCTGCTGCGTCGCTGGCGATATGTCAATAATCGTTGTTGCTTATGCACATAACGGCTCTGCAAATACAGGGGCGCACTTGTCGCATCACACACCGACTGCCCACCCCCCCACGCCACCCGCCCACACCGTGCACCCCATCAAAATCCGCTGAGCGAAAATCAAAGCCGTCTCAATCAACAAACAAAGAGACAAACAAACAAACAAATAGTGAGTGAGTGAGTGAGTGAGTGAGTGGGAGAGTGAGAGAGTGAGGAAGACAAACATTTGTGTGCGCTTTTCCCCGCCCAAGAAGTTGGGTGTGGTGGGGGCGGAACGGGTGGCATTTGCTTTTCCTATTTAGTTTTGGCTGCAACTTTGTTTTCCTTCCATTTACGATGTTGACATTGGAAATCTTTTAATTATTGTCACGCCTCGCATGCACCCCATCCGCATAGTTTCCCCCTCTTCCGCCGCGTGGTGTGGGAGTGGCGTCAGGTGGTGGTGATGATGCTTCAGCATGTCGTGAGGATTATGTGGGGATTAGTACTGAGAGGGCGGTGCAGTGGGAACAGTGGAAGAAGCTCTGCTCTCTCGTACTCCAGCGCGCTCTCTTACCAGCCTCTCCCAATAGTTTCGCCAACTGATTTCCCCCCCGCCTTTACTGCGGGGAAGTTTTCTTTCCCATATCTGTTCGAACGCTTCGTTGGGTTATGCAGTCCCACATATCGGTGCGATCTGCTTGGTGATCTCTGAGATCCTTCCACCTGCCCGCATTCCATTAGGACGCCGCACTGACCAGCGCCTACCCGCCCGCCCATGTTCGATGCATGGTCCAGTAATCCCTCTATTTCGGGGGCAAATCTCTGCACATGTGTGCCCCTTGATGTTGCACCGCCATTCGGTTGGTGCAGCGCGGCAGCGGGGCAGGGGAGTGAGTGTGTGGCATGGGTAAAGTGCGCAAAATAGATGCGTAATTTGACGTTAATGTTACGCTAATAATAATCTGTCAGCCGGCATTAGATGGGTAGAGATGATGTGAGTTCCTTGGATTCTCCGATCTGATCCTTCGGCAGCTGATCTTTATCGAATGCACAAACACACACACGCACACGCACACGCACACACGCGCACCACTCCCTTTTGATGCCGATCGTGTAATGTGCTTAGCCCTTCTTTGAACTCACTCCACTCCACTCCACTTCTCTCTCTCTCTGTCACTCTCCCTCCCTGGATGGCATTCTTTGCCAGTCTCTGCTTTCTTTTCGCTCTTTGTTGTGTTTGCCATTTTGACGGGTTTCGATTACCGTTGTCCTTCTGCTCCCTTGCGCTCTCATCGGCTGCTCTCTCATGTGTGTAATCCACTCTGCTCGTTCGTTGCTCAATGTTAAATGGTGCGCGCCTAAGTTGAGCAAATTTCCCCAAAGGCCCAACAACAAAAAGCACTTTTGCGCACTCTCTTTGTGCCCATTTAAAAAGATACTGTTTTTTATGCGCTATTTGCAAAGATTACTACTATTTGCTACTTATGCCAGATACCAGATTTTGCACCGCGCACCATGAGCATTCATTTTCTCTAAGTGTATTCTATTTTTTTTTATTAAGTTTAATTCCGCAAAGGATTCTACTTAATATTTATTCGCGTTCGCTTTGCATACGCTTTCAGGATAAATTTTAACATAAAATCATTAATTTTATTGCTCTTTAATTATTTAATTATCATATACCAAAGCTAGGATTATTTTCTTGTGCTTCCAAAGACCCAACAAAAGTTAAAATCCTTAGTAAGGACACCATTTCTGTGCCAGTGGGGTGGGACCTTGACTGTCCGCAATTGCATTGCCTGCCCATAAAGTCAAAACCCAACAAATGCAAAGTCAAAACGCAGACCAAAATCCTCAAGAAGCAGCACCAACAACAATACAAATTTGGAAAAAATACCCAAAACATTAAAAAGAACTTAGAATTTAGTGTGAATCCTTTCCGGGAAGCAGCCCGAAAAAATGGCACCCAAATTGAGCGATTCCAGCAGAGCGACGGCCCTGCACTAGAAACCTACAAACCTACAAACCTAAATAGATCGGGTCAAGTTCTCGGTAAAGAGTTGACCTATCCCAAAAAAAACACACACACACAAAAAACAGAACAAAAAATCACTGAAAAAACTTGCTCGCAAAAAACTAAGGAAATGCGAGGATACAAAAATAGAAAACAGAGAAACGGATCGTAAAACGCGATTCCTGGTAGCGTAGGTAACGGTACGCGCAGCGGTTCAGCTCTGCGCTTAAACCCTTTCCTGGTCACGGGACGAACAATTGCAAATTGTATTTGTAGAGCGAAAAAGGGGTTAAAAAACAGGCAGAGGGCGGCTCGGTTCGGTTCGGTTCGGTTTGCTGCAATGATTCGCGCTACCCAGTTCTGATGGCTGCTCACTGTCCTGTTATGCTGCTGTTGTATCGCACGAACAAGGATATTTTCAGGTATCTATAACTGCTCATTCTGCTTCCTTGGGTTGCTGTTAAGTGACGCTCTTGATGCTTTAGCACTTGATAAGTGTGGGCGCAAGCAGTAATCCCCTCGAATCAGAGTCTGCAAAGTCTTCACTTTTCTCTGTTTTATTTCGATTTGTCGAGTTCTTCCAGCATTTTCTTTGGTAAAGATTTTCATCGCCAAGTACTGATGAATATCATTTGAATTCCCACAGTAATCCTTATTCAGTTCTGTTCCCATCTTTCTGCTACTTTTACTCTGTAAATGTGCTGTGCCAGTCCCAATGTCCTGCACTGGTAACAGCTTCTGCACTGTTAGTCATGCCATCCCACTCTCTCGCTGGATTTGCTCTGCTTTTCTACTCTGTTTTCTCCGCTCCTTTTTTTTACGTTTTAACGGATCGTAAAGTAATAAAAACATAAAAAAGACGAACCACCGAGCAGGAAATAAATTAGAGAATGAGCAAAACAGTAAATGTGAAACTGGAACGGGAACACATGCCAGGACGAAGGGTTACAAAAAAAATGCGTGCACTTTTTTTTATGACTAGGTCAGCGAATGGGTTAAGCAATGCCCAAAAAAGCAATCGATTTTTCTGGTTAATTTGTATACCCTTGCTATTATTTTTTACCTCTTTCTATTCGGGACTCTTTTACTACACATTTTTTTGCGCGGGACTTCTTTACTTTACATAGTTTTATGTGCGGGGGGGATTTTCGATATATATTTTTTGGCTTAGTTTTTTTTTAAGGGATTACTTTAGCTCGCTTTTACAAATTACTTTAGTATCTTTTTTCGGGAAATTGTAAAAATCGCTGGCCGGTTACAATGGGTAGAATTTTTGTTGTGTCTTGACTTTGGTAGGGAGCGTGTGTTTTTATTTGTATTTTTATTCTTTAATTTTCATGTTGAAGCTGAACATTTTCCAGCATTTTGAGGGACGCTTAACATAAAGGCGCAATTACCATTAACCCCTTTGTGGGCCCTTGACTTAACCCCGCGGCCACTTGGTTGACTTTCCAAGATGCCGACCGACAATAAAACTGTCGCATAAGTCAGATCCGTGCCGGGCTTAAACAATGCCCACAGAACACCGCCGACAGCACAAAAATTATAAATATTAATATTTCCCTCGCTTAATATCTTAACCTGCTGTTTTGTCTGTTGTCTTTCTTAATATCTTAACCTGCTGCTGCTGCTGTTGCTGCTGTCCATTTCTTTGATGATCCCTCGCACTCCGCTACCCCAACTCTATTGCATTTTTTCAATTAATTTTCTTTTTCTCAGGCTGTCTGCTCAATGCGCCATGTGTTTCACTCAGTGGAAACAGGGGAAGATACTGTGTCCGAAAGAGACGCTGCTACAATCCAGAGAGCCACTGGCCAGGCAGACCAGGGACCAGGGACGGACTGCACATGGGGGCAGAGCCTGAGCCTCGCCTCGCCTCGCCTCAGAGGCCTCAACATTTTTATGGGCCCTAACAAATTTGTACAAATTGCTGTGGTATCTCTCGTCGATGGCTCTTCCTCTACCCTACTCTTTCTCACTCACTCTCTCCCTCTCTGTGTCCCTGTTCAAGCCACAGCCATCTCCCTCTTGCTATTAGTGTGGTCGTGTTGAGACACCAAAATTGGGCCACACTGTTCTCCGTGTGGCTCCATGTGAAAATGCCCATCGTCTCGTCGCTCAATCGGTTAAAATCACAAAACGAAAAGGGCACAAAGGAAAATCGTTGGGGAAATCGCTGAATGACCATGGAAAAGACCAAGACAAAAAAAAACCCATCGAACTTGCTATGCTCTAATTAAATTTATTTCTATGGATGGAAATAATTGAGGAAAATTAAGCAAGTGTCTGGGCAGGAGATACGGAAAGAGGGAAACGCGGAAGGTGCATAAGAAATTTTAGACTGAAAGGAAAAGCAAAGGGAAAGAGCAAGGGCAAGAGCAAGGGGGAAATGTCTTTAAGCTTCAATCGAATGGGCAAGGTAATAATTATTTTATTTGATGTATTTTCCAGTGCATAAATAAATATTCCCTTAATTCTTATGCAGCCAAATTCTACAAGAAACTGACAAATACGAGAACTTTAAGCAGAAGACGCTGGATCCTTCGATGTAACAAAACTGATGTGTTATATTATAGGCAAATACATTATCCAAAAAGTGTGAAATGAAAACCCTTTAAGAACTAGCAGACAATTACATGGTTCGCTTTAGCCAACTCTACCCAACCCACTGGCACAGGTCTTGGTCCAGACTGCCACACAAAAGAGTTCACACGGTGCAGGCAACGGAGCTGCAGCTCCCCCAACCTGCCGCCTGATTACACTACCCCCTTGTGAACGCCTCAATCAACATGTCGTGGCCATGTCTAAGCCGATGGAAGCCATTCTGGCCAACATTTGGCCACAAGTGCATGCCCACAAAATGCAGTTGGTTTTGTCTGTGTTTGTCCAGTCGAAAAGTGCAACAAAGTGGGGGGAGGTGCCTCTTCCTCTTCCTGTTCCTGTTCCTGTTCCTGTTCTCACTCATTCGACCCACCTTTTATAAGCCTTTATCCGCACATATGCTTCAGCTTCAGCTTCAGCTCTGCCCTGCAATCGAGACAAACTGTTTTGAGCACCCAAAACGGGCAGACAAAAGTCCAAAAAGAGCCTGAAGAGAGGCAGCCGCTTGGCGAGGCAAGAGGACGATTTTCGGGCGACCTTGGGGGCATGTAATGAACAGCCCTTTAAGCTCCTCGCTCACTGAAAATCTGCTTAATTAAGGTGAAATATTAATGCACTCGAGTCCGGGCCGGTATCCCTGACTTTATTTAATAAAATCAATTTCATATCATAAATTTTAATATGCCACATGAGGCAGAGCCACACAGCATGGCTGGCAGCAGTGGGCCAGAGGGGGTGTGGCAGCTCCTGCTCCGGCATTTGGGTGCCACATATTAATTCCAGCTTCGCACTCCTCGTGCGTTTCACGGACATGCCGTAAATAGTTGCCAGGATGTTGCATGGCTGTCTCTGCCACCCATTGCCCATTACCCACCACACCCCCGGCCACACACATGCCACTGCCCCGTGCCACTTTGCTGCTGCCGCGTTGCTGCATTTATTAATAATTATAATGTCTGCGTCCTGCACTGTATTTGGATCCTTTTTTGGGTGCGGGTTCGGCTCCGGGACTGAGCTGCAGTTTGGGGTGGGTTGGGTTGGGGCAAGGTCCTGCAGTTGCCGCTTCAGTGCGAGGTTTTGATATCCTCCGACCTCCGGCATTCATAAATCGCAGCTCATTTCGGTGTGGCCACGGAATGCACACGCATAATTATTTTGGCCTGCAGTTTTGGGGGCTGTGGCCTCGGACATGGACGGGGTCTCGCAACGAGGCAGAACAGATATGTGGCAGACAGGAGCCAGGAGAGAGGGGACAGGAGTGTGTGGCGGAGAACCGCATGGATTGGCCCCCGCTTAGAGACATTTTTTGGGTCGACAAGAGATGAAATATCACAGTGCTGTCAGTAGCTGGCAACCAAACAAAATATGTGTGTGGCATGCATTGGCTAGAAATGCAAAGGATGCGACGGCCAAGAGAATGCTGTGGATATGTGCATTGTTTTGCGCTCAAAATTAATTGAACTTTGAAGGGAATTTCGAAGTAAAAGTATGAGATTTTTCTTTGCCAGAGAACTCTCCAAAAGTGTTCCCATAATTCTGTATTAAATATGCCAAATAATAAATCTGTTTCGCTTGCAACTTTGGCATCTTAAAACATTTTTTGCATAGCCAAAAAAAAAACAGCAAAAAAACTCTACTTTGAGGCTCTATCCAACGCAGCAATTAGTTGTAAATTTATAGTACCAGAAGCGGAGATTAGTTTGCATAGGTCTCTGCCGCTGTTACCAGCTCTTATCCACTCTGTGTGTGTGTGTGTGAGATTTTTATGTGCCCCGTGAAGGAAGAATCAAATGTAAAAGTAGCCAAGGGAAAACAAGGGATGAGGCACAGGAGCTGTCTGGTAGCTGAAACTGAAACAGTGGCTAAGGATGTGTGCTGGCTGGCTGGCTGGCTGGCTTGGGGGGCGGGGGCAATTGAATTCGAGGCGCGAAATTGCGAAATTAAATTTGCAGTTATTGCCCAACCATGGAGAATTGGTTAGCACAGTCTGTCTAACGGTATCGATGGTATCTCATGGCCCCTGCCTCCCAGTAATTGCCACAGTCACGGATTGAGTAAGACATTTCCCATTCGAATGGCTCCGAGCATGGGAATGAGCCTCAAACTGCACTGCAGATGTATCTTTGTATCTGTGTAGCTGTGTATCTGGGAGCTGCTGCTGCTCTTTTGGCTGGCACTTTTATGGCATTTTGGGCTCTGTATTTGCATTCAAATGGCGTCATCTGGTTAACCCCAAGAACAGAAGGGCAGGCCCCTTTGATGGGCCTCTAAAGAATGAATAATAATAGTTCTGAGCGAGGGAAGAAACGGCACTAAAACTGCTGGGAAAACAGGCACAGAAACGGCAAAATTATTGTTGCTTCTATTTAATTAAAATGAGAATTTAAAGTTTGATTAGAATTAAAAAAGTGCTAGGTATTAGCATTCACTTTGCTTAGCCATTATACGATAGATTATGGAAGTAAAAATCTTAATTATACGCTAGATAATTGCACTAAGATATAATTAATTAATATGCCCAAATATTTAACTAAAATTAATAGAAATAAATAATAGAAAATATATGAAAACTAAACGAATAAATCAAAGAAAAGAGCTCAAAAATCGCTTTCTACTTTACTTCACCCAAAAGAAAAATCCTTTTAAAAAATTCGACCCATAAAAACTCTTTAAAAAGTAGCAGGCTACATATGCACATACATATGTACATACGTATGTATGTATTTACATGTGTACATATTTATCTCTCTACAAAGGCGGATATCCTGTTGGCTGCTGCCTCTGCTCAAAAGAGTTTCATATTTGGTGTCGCCAAATATTTCCTCCATTTATTTGCATCCACCTCCGCCTCCGCCTCCGCCTCTAGCCCCGCCCTGCCCCAGCCGCTCTCAGTCGTGTCTCAAAGTGAATCGCTGAAATTGCCACCAAAAAGCAATTGTGGAGAGGAGAAATCCATTTCAGGTTATCCGCGAATTTCAATCAGTCCCAGGCGGCCTTCATTGACAACCAAATGGGGATTGGGATTTTCGAGGAGGCGGGCAATGATTTTCGGCAATGGGGTGTGGGGAGTGTGGACTGGGGACTGGGGAGTGGGGAGTGGGGAGCGAGGGACGCATAAAAATAAACACAAAGGGCATACGTGAGATGCCAGTGAAGTGCTGGGGGGATGAGCATTGGGAGGAACACACACGCTCCACTCGACTTAAAGGCATTTCGAAAATATTCTCTCGGTGAAAAATTGCCCGAGTAAAATCCACTTAAGCAGCTTTGACAAAACTACCCAAGAAGTTGATGAAGGAAGACTCCTCTTTCGGGTGTGCCAGTGTGCTTTGGATGAAGATGCAGACTTACAGCTACAGCTACACAGCTACAACTACATGCACAGCTGGCTAAGATTTATGGCATCTTTTACATGGCAACCCGTGAGTCGTGCCCGCGCGCGCTCTCTCTCGAAAGAGTTGTGTACCAGTGGCAGAAACTAGGGAAAATCTCATCAAATTTGTTTAAATGCCCATAAATCTCAACGGGCAGCTGCAGAGTCTAAAGCGAGTGGGGGGTGGGATGGGATGGAATGATGCGTGGAGATGGCGTTGATCGGGCTTAAGCTTCGTGTAAACAATCATTAAAAATCATTAACCATTGGCGCCACTTTCTCATAATAAACGGATATTCGGATGCTGATAGTTACCGAAACTCCACGAACTGAAACTAAAGCCAAAAGCAGAAAAAAAACTGCAGCACACAGATACTCAGATATTTATGTGGGGGGGGAGCTGGCAGCATCAGTTGCAACTTTGTTTATGCAATGTTTATGCAGCGTGAGAAATTCGCCACGACCAGCCGCCTACCACCCCGCCTGCTAGCGCTCTTCTGGCAGGCCATAAAAACCGCGTTAGCCATAAACAAAAATCAACGCAAGAGAACAAAATAAAATGTACAACAACAACAAAATGATGTACCAAACAGAAATTATTTGGTTTTCTGGTCATGCCCGAAAGAGCAAGGCGCCAACTACAAGATGCAGCTACGAGTACGAGCACCAGAGTGCCAGAGTATCTATCCAAAAAAAACAAAAACAACAAACAGCAATCTATACCTCTAGTCGATCCAAAATCCGAGGCTGCCAAACAGGCAAGCAGAACCCCAAATTTTTATTGGAAACATTTTTATGGCTCGGCGTTTTTATGGCCTCAGAGGCCTCCAGTAAAAAAAAAAACACAAAGCGACGGGGGGAAAATAGAAAAACGAATACGAAAAACCATCGCGTAACAAAATAGCAAATCGAAAACATCCAAAATAATTAAACAACAAATTGCGCACAAAACCAATAAACAAAATATAAAACAAAGAGACAGCGGCAGCAGCAGGGGAAAAATGTTTGGAAGCAAACGGGAAATGGGCAGAGATAATCAATCAATTGGAGTGTGGGAGGAGTGGCCTTGTTAGGGCATCATTTTATGAATCTCTATGATGAATGGGGGGCTACTCCTCGGGGGTTGCTCACGCTCAGAGTTCAATGGAGTTTATTAAAAGCGACTTGAGGGCTGCTGGCTGCTAAATGAAATATATTACATGTATCATTGAGCCAAGGGGAACTTTTAAGGAACTTTGTGTTCCGACCTCAGAGCCATTTTTTACGTACATTTCCTTTTGACTTAATAGTAGAGTAGCTGCAGTTCTGAATGCAGTTCTCAGCCTAATAATAGCTACCTTTATACTAATAATATTTTAACTTAATTTAAGTATTTTAATTGATTTTTTTTGGGGGTTATTTGTTGGCTCTCTGATCAGGTTGTAAAACTCTGAAACTCTTATAGCCACTTATAGCCTATTTTTTCTCATAGATAGTTCAGCCTAATCCCAACCTAATACCGATTTAAAAATCCCTCAATGCCGCACAAAAATAAGTAAGAAAGAAAAACCAAAAAATAAAATCAGATGTGCGCAATAGATGCGTCAGCTTAGAAGCTACTTACAAGTATCCAAATAAACAAGCAGCCGCAACCACATCCACATCCACCCACTCCATCCCCCCGGCCGTATTATAGCCCCGCACATGGATGGCTCTAACCAATCTCAATTGTTTCGAGCCGCCCCCCCTGCTCTTAGCTGGAGCCTGAAGCTGTACCGAAGATGACAATAAATCTGAGCGTCAAACGGCGAGGCAGGCGACGGAATAATCAGAAATCAATACAATCTGCGTAATATGTTTTATGCGCTGGCTTCTACTTGGGGATCTGCGCTTTTCTGGCCTGGCTCTGTCTGCCTTGCCATTTTTCCAAGCAATTGAGTTTGATGATGCCACACACACACATATCCCTCCCTCCCCCCTACGAACGGCTCCCACCTCCTGGCTGCTACTCTTTCGATTAAGCCACAGCCCGAGGGCCATGACGTGACTTTTGCCGTTTTCTTTGCTGCTCTCCACGATAATCAAAAATCACGCACACAATGGATCCTGTAATAGTTGAATTGAATTGCCCTTTGCCGGCTGTTGGCTGCTGCCCTTGTTGGGTGTGTGGCGGGGGGCTTTAGTCCTTTGGGTGGTTGTGTTTCCAGCATGTCCTTGTTCTCATCCTTCGCCCCGTGCCAGCCACAAAACCAGACTCCTTCCCATGCCACCATGTTGACTTTATTGGCCTCATTGCAGGAGGCGACGACGACGAGGACGAGCAAAAGGATGAGAATGACGATGAGCTGCAACACCCATTTCCTACACCACGCCGCCACCGCCACCGCCCCCCACCGCCCACCGACTCAGCTCTCTATGACATGCTTTGACATAGACGCCCCCTCACTCCGGCCCACCACCCAGCCGCCCCCACAGCAACACTCTCCGCCACCCCAAAACGAAACGAAACGAAACGAAACGACCACGCCCCCCACTCGGCCGTGGCCCAAGACAACCCTCAATGGGCACATGGCATCATTACACGGCCGCGTCGCACGCAAAATTGTGCGAAATTTGGTGAGCCGCGTGTGGCAAGTCGTGTGGCGGATTCAATTCGCAAACTTTGCAGCCCCAGAAGTACAGCTACACAGATACTTTCACCACCTCCCAGCCCACCATCCCCCCCACCAGAGCACACACACACAGGCATTCCCTTTTTGGTTCGCATTAAGCTTTGTTCCTTGGCAGTTGGAAAACATTTAAAGAGCGTTTGGGAAACAGCAGCACATGGAAATGGAAGCGAGAGTAGTGGAGAGATGGGATAGATATGTCTATGAATTTCTATATTTATTTTGTGTTAGCTACTCCAAAAGGCATAGAAATTGTTTGAATATTAATAAATCAGATTTAATACAGATTGAATGCAAATTTGAAATAAAATAATTTACAGCCATTTGCTATATCCCAGTGACCTGCTTCCCATTGCTTCTCCGCGTGAAAGAATTATGTTAGCGATAGGCAGTAATATTTTATGCAATAGCTAAAACAAAATAGGTTCATCTCTAGCTGAAATCTAACCAATTGCCAATTGGTTTTCAGCATTTAACTTGCACAAAAAAATCGAAATATAAATTTTTAAAAATTGAAATCTTTTATATTTGCAGTGTGTGCCCAGTAAAAGTATTTAACGCAGGCTTGGGCTATTAATTTAGCATGTTACTCCCTTTGCCTGGACAAATTTTCATGCTGCAGCTCAGCCGCAACTGCTGGCAGCGCCCAAGCCACCCAATGATGAGAAGGAGCAAGAGCAGGAGCAAGAGCAGGGGAAGTGACTGCCTCAAAAGCGCCGCTGGCAGCAGAACAGCAGAAGATCAAGGAGGAGACGTAGGCACCAGCCAATGCAGCCAAAGACTCAGCCACGAAGGCCTCGCTTGCGGCGCTCCAATTCTTCTACTGAGACTATTTCTGCAGCTGGAGCAGACTAACTTTGAGAAGCAATTGAGTTACAAGAAGAGCGCTGAGTGTCCGATTGAGTTGATTAAGTTAAGCTGTACGTATAGGAAGGAACGACTAGCAGCACCACAAGCTGTGAGTACTGGACACTGCCACTTCCAGGAAGAAGCTGCTTTAATGCATAACACCCCTGCCCCTGCAGGCTACAGGCTACACCAAAAGTCAGTCATTGTCATTGCCCGCTCTCCTCGGACATTCATCAATTGGCCAATGAAAATATTGACAAGTTTTTTACGAGCTGGTTGAGTGATCCGATCCGATCCGCTCCGCTCCGATGTGATCTGATGTGTGTCCTGCCAGAGTCCTGCCCTTTGCGCAGCGTCTCGTAAATTAAAACATCAGATTCGAGGCAATGACGTCGTAAAGAAATAAATAAATAAAACATCAAACACTACAGTGTGCCAATGGAAAACGGCAGTGGAAAATCTATTGACTCTGGTATGCTGTCTGGAGGGGGGGAGGGCGGGCAACAATGCCTTGGTTCGAGGCGACAAAAGGACATCTACCGTTTGGCACTGGGTGATATAGGGCGAAAGGACACCAAAAGGAAGACATCGAATGTCAAAGTCTCCGCTTTGTCTGACTGAAACTGGGCGCTGACTAGACAAAAGGGGGCTGATCGTGTTGGAAAACTCTCGCACACAGAACAGAGAAGAAAAACTGAAAAACTGAAAAAAAAGGACACTGCGAGTGTATCCCTCTCTGCTGACTTCTGCTCTATCTGCTATCAAATGCTATCTGTGTCTGTCTCTCCGTCTGTCTGTCTGTGTGCCTCTCCGTCACAATTTCTCGTCTCGTTTTCCTTCTATTCGAATGAATCCTTTGTCTGGCCCGGGGCCAGGATCAATGAAAACGCTGAGCGCTCGCTGGGCAATGAATGAAAATCGTCGATCCCTTCGGCGAGGCTGCGTGGCTGTGACAGTTTCTGGCCTGACAAACAAACGCAATGTTATCCATTGTCGCAAAATGCTACTAAGAATTATGTTGTGCTCGACACAACGGCAGCCAAAAAGAGAAAAATTCTATTAAATAAAATTAATGTCCTTTTTTTTTGTTGTTTGTTGCTGGCTCGCCGATCCGACTCCTGCAGCGGATGCAACGACAAATATTTGTAAACGCGCCCTTTTTTGTTTTTTACCTTTTTGGCTTTCCAGTGCCCTGCCATTGAGGGGGCTCGTCACCAGAGGGGGTGGGGGGTAGGGCCGGGCAGCTGAAGTGCGGCACCACACGCCCAGCCATTTTGGAGGAGAATTTATGGGCTGCTGGAAAAGTTTGAAGTGGCGATTGGCTTTGAAAGAAAAATCAAAGAAAAGTCGTTGCAGAAGGATGGGTAAGAGAAAAGCTATGGAAGGAGCAGCACGGGCTGCAGCAAAAGGGCAAATGCGATGCACCGTAAAAATTAAATATATATATAATAATATATATAAATAATATATATAAATATTATATGTATATGTAATATTAATCAACTAAAAAATTAAATATCTATAAATATTAAACAAGTTTGTTGTTTGTGGAAATTGGAAACTAAAGAAAACATTTTAAATAAATTTAAAAAAAAACATAGTGGGGTGCCAAAATTGCAAAAAACCACCAAAAGTATTCAAATTAAAATCGGCTTCTTAAGCCAATAAATCAGTCCCATCGGGTCAGGGTAATTTTGTTCTTGCATTAGTTTAACTGCCCAATGTTGAACCTAAGACAATAAACAATAAAGAATTAAATCTCAATTAAGCATATTTTTAGTATTTAAAATGATATGTTAAGGGTTCACATAAAATTGTAACTATTGCTGTAAGTATAAGTCAATTTGGATGCAAAAGGAAAAGGAGCAGATAATTAAGTAAATAAATGTGATTACTTATTTATTAGCAATATTCTATTTCAACATATTTTCTACATGTGACCCATCCTCCACTCTAAGTATGTGGAAATGGAATCGGATAAATGTAAGGCAATATATGTAGAATAAAATGTTCTACTTTTTGTTCTGTTTTGTTATAACTGAAATTATATTTGCCTACATTTAGTATACACCTCTTTGGCTTCTTATTATTTTATATTATAACTTATTATAATATGTTATTATTTTTTTATTTAGATTTGAACCATTTTTTTATTTTATTTAAATTTGAAACATTTTTGGCATCATATTAAACTTATGAAATATTTTATTTATATTCTTTTAATTCATTTCCTTTTTATGCCCTATTTTTTTTACTACTTTATCTATAAATTCTATATATGCAGGGCCCATCAGCTACTTTCTTTGATCTCTTATTGAGCGCTTTCCTGCTCAATATTTATGGACGTTTCCCATTTGGATTTTGTCTTGGTTTTTCTGTACGCTGCCTATTATTATCCACACACTATCATCAGGCAAACAATGCCAGCCTACACACATACGAGTATTTTTGCTGCATGGGGCAAGATGACACGCGGCACTCACCACCAACAGGCAGGGAGGGGCACCACCAGCGGCAGTGGCAGCAGCAGCAGCAGCGACAGCGGCATGCACCACGCACCACCAAACAGACGTCAGAAGCGGCTCGTGATATTATTATAGAGGTTGGATATGTGTTGCTGCTGTTGCTGTTGTTGTCTGCTGATGATGATGATGTTGATGTTGATGATGATGATCATCTGCGGCAGGCGGTCACCAACCAAAAACGCGCGGCCTTCCACACACTCACACATGGGGGGAGAGTGAGAGTGAGAGTGAAAGAGCAGGCACACAGATAGACACACACACACACGCGAATGTAGCAGAGGGAAGATTCACAGATACGCTAGAACGAGCCACACATTTGAGATATGTATATAAAAACAGCGTGAGAGCCGCGCGGTGGTTTATGCTTGTTATGGGCCAAAGGAGAAGGGGGATGTGCTCATGGAGGAGGGGTGGACAAAGGCAGGGGCTGATAATAGCAGAGTAGCATAGAAGGGGTCGGGGAGGGGTGGGGTGGGGTACGTACCTCTTGAGAGGCAGCAACACAAAAACTAAATGCAACCGAAGCGTATCGTGCATTTTTCTTGTTTCTCATTTCTCATTTCTCATTTTTGGGGTGTGCACAAGGGCACACACGAATGCAGTAGCTGTGGCACTCAAAATGGCTGACACGGTGGGCAGGGAGACTGTTACAAAACTATAGCCATGCAGCCAAAAGGGGGAGGGGCTGATTGGGATAGGATCAGAGCAGCGCAGAGCAGCGCAGAGAGGGGAGTGGAGTGGAGTGGCAGCGTAGCAATCTGCGGGTTGCAACAACGCACCGCTCGTCTTTGGCCAAAATGGTTTTCTCGTTTCGTATTCATTTCAATTCTTTGTTTGGCCTGCAAAACGCTGAAAAGGGGTGGTGGCCGCAACCAGCGGAGGGAGGGACGGTAGACGAAAAATAAAAGGGGGTAGTGCCAATGCAGAGCGAAAGAGAAATTCGCGTAATTTCATGCGAGTGTGAGAAACTTTCAGTTGCTGATCGATTCGAGAGCGAAACGAATTCGCATTTAACACAAGGATTATGGTGGGACACTGAAAATGAAATTTATAATAATATAATATTTAATATTAATAAAAATATATAATACAATATAATATAATATAATTACTAGAATATATATAATTAATATCTTAATATAATATACTATTAATATAATTAATATTAATATAATATTATAATATTTTAAAGGCAAAGGTATTATGGCTAACGTTGATCTTATTTGAGAATATTTTCAGCTATCCTGCTAATTATTTTAGCACTATTCCAATTGCTTTTTAATAGGTGGCTAGCTTATTTTATATTCTATAAAGTACTTGGTTCTGCTTTGTATTCCGCTCAGGCCTATCATTTGTTGTACTTAATTCTATTTCATTATTTTCTTTCTTATGAATGTAAACTATTAACCAAATGCAATTTTAAATGTGCTATTCAATTAATATTCATGCTGGAACAGCGTAACTTTTTACCATTAGAAAATCTTATTGATTTATTAAATCTAAAATTAGTTATCAATACTATTTTTATGCTTGCAAATCCTTCCAAACATAGATGACAATATTTAATTTAAAGAAATCTGCATTCAGTTGAGTGGCAGTTATTTTCTTTTAACCAATTTACAACCATTTGTACATTTAATCTAAGTTAAATATTAATATAAAATACGAATATCAATATTATATCAATAGAACTTACAACGAAATGTTGCATCAATTTGAACTATTTAAAAGCATTATAGAAATACATTGCATGCACAAGTAATATTCATATTTTATATCAATATTTAACTAAGATTAAATGTACACACGTTTGAGAGTTATAATTAAATTGGTTAAAAGAAAATAGCTGCCACATTAATATTAATCAGGCTTCTGTATTACGAGTATGTATGTATATTTATTCACACCCATATATATCCCACCCATTCCGCAATTTCTTCATCCATTTAACATGCGAAATCTTGTTTGTGTTCGCACTAAATTTAAATGGTATAAGTATGAACACATAGACTCAATGATATATAGATTTATGTACATACAATAAATATGTATGTATATATAAATACATTTCTGGCATGACCACACAAAACCGCCCATCTGCGTGGATCCGCAAATAACGAGGCACAGAAAATAAAAAAAAAATGATAGAAAATCCCTCGTCCACCGCACAGAGAAACCGCCGAATAAACTTTGTCATTTTCGGCTGTGCCGGCGAAAATTATTTACTCAAGATTTATGCGTTCAGCAACATTGTGTGCCATTCGTTTTTATACTACACACATGCATATATTTAAAAAAAAGAATATAGCTATGTACAGAATAAATGTATGTATTTATTTGTTGTTGTTGTTTGTGTTTTGCACTGATTTATGGCTGAGAAGGCTCTACTCTTCGTTTGTGGCCAGCCACAAATTTGGAATAAATAATATTTATAGTAATTGATGCAGAATATTCAGTGCTAAAGAATGGCAAATAAATAGTGGCGCATTTCCGAGAGTTTTCTGCTGCCATTTGCCATTTCCCACGCCCCCCACTGAAAGCAAAAACAGAAGAAAAAAACACCAAACAATATTTATTCTTTGCGTGAAGACAATGCGCTTTGATTTAGTTTAAATGGAGTTGAGCTAGGGGAGGAATATGTCGGTAGTATGTTTTGTAAACATTTTTCCAAAAACATGTCCCAAAATTATCGCCTGCTGACCAGACCGACAAACCCCCGACCAAACCAGACGCATTGTCTGGTCGGGTCATGGTCTCGGTCTCGGCCTTTTCATCTGTCCCATCGGCACTAAGAAAAATTGACTTGTTTCAATTTCTTTCGCCCCGCTCTCTCTCTCCACTGATTCTGTGGAATCACACCTATTTTTGCTGTTGTTGTTGATGTTACTGGTCAGATGGAGAGGCATCTAACTAATTTATATTTATGCTCACTTTTTGTGTCTCCTTTTGTGTGTCGGCAACGCCCTCAGAAGTTTCGGCCACTGTCTTTCGGTTGGGCCAACAAATTGTCGTCGGCACAATTGAGTGCTGGAATCAATGATAGATTTACGGGAATTATTGGGAATTCGCCGATGACAGCCGGGAGAGAGTGGAGAGAGAGCGGGCCGCTAACTAGGCTAATGTGAATGGAATTGTCTTTGGCCAGAGGAGGGCAATATCTTGAAAGGAGTTGAAATGAATGGACCTAATGGTTTGTAAGGGAACATTGCATTAAATGGCAGCAAGTGCTGGCACATATATAGAAATATATACAGTGCGTTTCGTCGGTGAGTTGCAGGTGTGCCGAGAAAACTCAAATGCGATTCTCTGTTCAATTTATAGACTGACGTTTGTTAGGTTTGCGGGTAGGCATTAACAGGGAATATAGCAGACAATGGTAGTTAGCTGTAAAGGCTTAGCAATTTCTGAATAAAAGTCTTTACAGATTTAACGCATTTAAGTTAAATTTAAAGAGCTGTTTTAATGGAACAAAGCTAATAAAATAAAACATAATCAGCATAAACCTACTATAAAATGGGGAGCAATAAGTTGAAGCTAATTTGGTTCCTATTCTTTTTTTAATATATTAATTATAAGAGTTCCTAAAGAAATATAAATATAGTTATTAAATATAATTATTCAAAAAAATAGTTCTTGCGTTTTATATACACTGCTAGATGTACATTTTTTATCGAACGTATTGCAACTTATTTTAATTTTAAATAAAGGAATAAGTTGAGTCCTTCAGCCACATTTTGTGATAGTTTCAACCAAAGTGAATGCATTCATTCGGATATTCCATTTAGTTCATTTTGAATTTATGATCTCATGAGCTATAAAGAAAAATGATTATTATATTTCTTATTATTAAAATTAAATTCCTTTTCTTTTAGTGTCATTTGTAGTGTAATTATTTTGATTTTTGCTATCATCAATTTGTCAGCTCCCATCAGCCATCACTCTCCACTCTCTCCTTCTGCTCTGCCACTTGCATGCTTCTTTCTGCTCCCCCCTGGCTCTATTTTTATCTATTGCCTGCTCCTCTTAAGCCCATAGTAAATCCTCTTTTAGCTCCGCCACTCACTCACTCACTCACCTTTTGTCATTGAGAAATGTTGGGCCTCTGGGTTATCCGAAAAAGGGCTTTAAGCATTTGCTGATACACGGAATAGGGGGGCGGGGAGGGGTAGTGGGAGTGGGAGTGGGAGTGGGGACGTGGGCTTACCAGCTATCCACAGAGAACTTTCATTTCATTCTCTGGTACTCTGGTATTGTCTACGGAGTTGTCGCTTTGCATAAAGAAACAATTAGAAAATTGCCAAAAAAGCCAAAACGCCTTTTTTGGGGGTAGCCGCACAACAAGACACAGCCTCCCCCTGCCCAGCCCCTCCGCTGCCAGCCATGCCACTAACACTGTCACTGTCTGGCCGGAAGGAGAGGCAAATAGAAGTACAGATAGAGACAGGCATAGCGTTAAGTACACCCGCTGGTGGCATTTGGCAGGCGCAAAAGCGCGAAACTCATTAACTTGTGTCAAGAACAGAAGATGCCACAGCCCTGGCAGCCCCTCCTACCCCTCCTACCCACCCACCCATCCTGGTGGAAGGCCTCAGAGAAAGTGAGAAAATTATCATTATCACCCTGCGGGATGGGGGGCGCGATGTGGGGCGCCCACTATTGTTAAGCTTAATGAACAAGGGCTGGTCGGGGGTTGGTGCGGTCCGAGGGGCATGTCTTGGGTGGTGTAAACGCAAAGTACTAATCATGAAAATTAAAAATAATTAAAACTTTTCTTTCAATTTGGCTTCTTGGCCACGTGGTGGGCTGCTGTTGGGGTGCTGGCCCGTGCCTTTTGGGCCTTTGTCAAGTTGCGCAACATTTCCTTGGAGGCCATAAAACTCGGAAATGTTGATAAAGTGCCCCGGAGAGTGTGCGGGGGGGCACTTGGCACTTGGCAGTGGCAGTGGCAGAGCTGCCGCCCAGGATGCTGGGTAATGGCCGTCGCGGTTAAATGGCGTCTCAGCGATTTTCATCACAATTTACGCCTCGACCCAAAAAAGGGTTCACCCCAAAAACGGCAGCTCGTAAATTATTCTAATAAGACCAAAGACAAAAGGCAACTCAAGACCCCCGCAAAAGGAAAGACCTGATAATATTACCATGCCATAGAAAAAAAAATACCATGGAAAATCCAAGCAGCAGACTTGCATCCTATGATAAATATTTGTTTTGTATTCTCTTAATTATTGGTGGATGGATATGTAAATAAATATATCTGTTAATGCTTCTACAAATATTAAGGTAGTTCACTCCTACTAAGGTTTCTTATCTGGCATTTCCTATGTTTTCTGAGAGTTTTCTAGAATTAAGCGCTGCTTGTGGCTCCCACTTCTCTGCAGAAAAATAGAGCAGTCATCGTTGGTGTCCAACATGGAGGTATTTGGCGGGTTTGGCTGGTTTTATTTGGTTTATTTCTATGTTCATTAATTTTGCTAAAACTTTAAGCAATTTAAACTGGGCTTAAACGTGAAATGATGAGATGAAATGATGCTTCAATTATAAGATATGTTGGGAAATGTAAATCACACATATTTTATAGATTTTATAGACATAATAAATGTGGTTTTAAAATTATTAAAATAATAGTATTTAGCTAATAGATTAGCCATTCATTTATATCGATATAAACTTCATGAGGCTTCAATTTGACTTTCATATTTGCTGCACAGTTCCCTGTTGTCACTGGATGATTCTAAGCAGTCAAACATATTGTATTGCCTTGTACTGGAATATTCGAAAAGCTGTTTGGAATATGGCTAGATTAAAGTACACTTAAGATATATTTTGTTGCTAATTGTAGCTCAATTTATTTGAATCTAAAATTATTGTCAAGAGAAATCACATAGCTGTGTTCGTTTCACACTCTTGAATGCATTTTCTGTACACAAAAAACAAAACAAAAATCAAGAAATAGCATAAAAAAAAGCGGCGAACAAAGGGAAGTTTCGACCTTTGTCTACGCCAGATTATCAGATGATAATAGAACAGTTTTGCATGCTGGAATAAACAGTCAATTATGGCAAATAAATATCCATATTTATTGGTTAATAAATATGCTATAAAGCTGCTCGAGAATATGCCTCGAAGCCTTTGAAAATGTTTCCCAATCTTCGTTGAACTCAAAGGGCTGAAAAGTAGTTTGTTTTTCGCTTTAGTTATGCTGCTTGTGGCGGGATTAAGCCTTAGGCTGGGAATTGGGAATCTGGTGACACTTGAACCAGCTTCAGTGTCCCTTCCTCGCTCCCCCGCCATTGGGTTCTATGATCTTTTGCCGCAGTGCAGCAGCAGCTAGAGCTGAGAGATTCCTGCTGGCAACCGCCATTCATGCAGAGGCTTTACTCCAGAGATTCATTCATGGGAACCAATGTCAGTGGTAATCGGCTCTTAATCGGCTGGGTAATCAATCCTCCTCCTACAGCAGCAGCAGCAGCAGCAGCAGCAGCTACTTGATGTCGCAGACATTGCCACAGGTTGTGTTGTCCTGTGTTGTCCTTGTGGGGATTACCTTTTTTCCCATGTCCTTTTTGCCGCCGTTATCTGCGCTCAGCCGCTTGCGCACGGTTAGCTGCATTGTTCTATTCGCCCCATCCAGAGGCCATTGTCCCTCTGCTGTTTGCTTGATTCCTTGATACATATATATACAAACTCTTGGCTATATCTTTCTGCCATGTCTGCCATGTCTTGCATGGTAGATGCAGAGATGCAAGATGATGCATTAGGCACTTCCGAGTCGATGTCGTTGTGTAAGCCGCTTAGCCAAAGTGTCCTCTTATTGATCTTTCGGCTCTGCCTTCGCTGTACGGCTCTGCCTTCGGTACGGCTCGGTTCGGTTCGGTTCGGGGCATTGTCCTGGCTCTTTCTACTGTGTTTGTTTTTTTTTCTCTCTGGTTTTAATGCATTTTAGCTAAATGCGCTTGACAGTTGATCCTCCTACGGTAGCCCTGCTAGGATCCTGCCATTCATTCACCTTTTGCCGCTCCCGGAGTCATTCAATCATCTTTTTTCCGGGGCCCAGCTCAAACAGCTGACGAGTGCAGCAGTGTGGCAGGGGTTTGCTCTCTCTCTCTTGCTCTCTCTCTCTCTCTGTGTGCCGCTGTGTTGTCGTGCTGTTGACCATGGTCAAAACTTTGCACTCTCCCCCCTGCCACCTCCGCTCATTGGTAGCTAATTATGTAATTATGTTGTCAAAGGGTTTCGCCGTTTGCCTTCGGTCGTGCCAGGCGTCAACCAGCTAAATGTGCAACAACAACAACAACCATGACTGCGGAGCTAATCAATTTTGTTGCTGCCTCTCGCGCTGCTTGCCCCGTTGCGGTTGACCAAACTTGCTGGTCATTCACTTGGAACCAATTCCCGGCATCTTTGGGCCCAGACCCAGTCCCTCAGTCCCCAGACCCTGTCCTCAGCCCCTGCCCAGGCTGCTTAAGACGCAGCTTGGCCAAGCGTGGCGCCCCCAAAATCGTGGGCGGTGCTCTGCAGCCAGGGGAGTGCTCTGGGTGTCGCTGTGGGGGCGCGCTCAACCGAAATGAGTGGCTCAGAAGTCTGTAACTACATAGATGATCGTACCGAATGCCACACACATACCAATAATCCATAAATGCAATTAGCAGCGCAGCAGCCAACGGACCGGCACTCAAACCCAAGCCGTTGGCCGTCGAAAGCAGACATTTAACATGTGAAATGTAGGACACATACTCGCACTCGTACGCGTATAAATGTGGCTCAAAGCAGTCGAAACATTTGGCACACACGCAGAATATCTTAAGAAATATTTGCACTTCCTTTTGCAGTCTGGTGCAAGGCGAAGGGGCAGCAGTCACGGCAAATACAGCTGACAGCCGAGACTAAATATTAATCACAAATTAAACACACTTGCAGCAGCTTTTAAATATTAATAAAACAGCTGTGCCTCAAGTTGCCGAAACACAATAAAATAAAATAAAAGAAAAACACAATAAATTAATGAGATTATTTCTGCTTTAATTGATTAAAACTATTTGTGGAATTTCTATAAATAAACAAATAGTAAAAATAAATTTAACTAGTAAATTATAATAAAACAGCTGTTGCTCAAGTTGCCGAAACACAATAAAATACAAACACACAATAAATGTAAGAGATTATTTTTGCTTTAAATAATTAAAATTATTTATGGTATTTCAATAAATAACAAATAAGTAAAAAATAAATTTAACTTGTAAATTATAATAAAACAGCTGTGCCACAAGTTGCCGAAACACAATAAAATAAAATAAAATAAAACACACAATAAATGCAGGAGATTATTTTTGCTTTAATTGATGAAAATTATTTGTGGAATTTCAATAGATAAACAAATGTTAAAAAATAAATAAAACTTGTAAATTATAATAAAACAGTTGCCGGAACACAATACAAAAAAATATAAACACAAACAATATATGAGAGATTATTTTTGCTTTAAATGATTAAAATTATTTGTGGAATTTCAATAAATAAATTGTAAAAAATAAATAACACTTGTAAATTATAATAAAACAGATGTTGCTCAAATTGCCAGAAAACAAGTAAATAAAATAAAATAAAAAACACAAGAAATTAATGAGAATAATTTTGCTTTAAATGATTTAAATTATTTGTGGAATAAATAAATCAATAAATAAACAAATAGTAAAAAATAAAAGCTACTACAAAAATGTAAGCATAAGAAAAATATGCAACGAAATCTTTAAGTTACTTTAAGTCTCCCCTGCGCTGCCGCCCTGGAGGCCCCCGATTTGACCATCGAATTGCTCATTAATATGGTGCCTACGAGCATGCACAAATATAGTGTGGCTGTTGCTGCTGCTGCTGCTGCTGTTGTTGCTTCTGCTATTGCTGCTGCTGCGTGGCCCTTTGTTTGCTTTCATGTCGCTTTCGGGCTGCCGTTGGGGCTGCATTTTGACATTTTGACGAAGAGGAAATGTCACGTCACGTCGTGTTTTGCCGCACACCTCCAATTTCCGGTTCAGTGAGCTGCCCGAACGTCCATTCGTCCAGCTGCCCCTCACGACCAGCCAGCCAGCCAGCCACCAGACGATTGTAAAGTTGCCTGCCTCGCGGGGGGGCAGAGGCAGAGGCAGTGGCAGCGCCAGCGCCAGCGACACATCTGAGTAGTTTACCCCCCGAACCGTGGGCCGTGGGCTCACAGTGCAATTAAAAATTGCACGCACAAAATCATTGCACTTGCGCCCAGCTACGAGTGCCAGTGCCAGTGCGAGTGTATGCTCGTGTTCGCCACTTGGCCGTGGAGGCATTGGGGGGTTTGGGGGACTTTTCCTGCCTTGCACGATTGGTTGGCATTTGCTGGTCGTTTTGTGGATGTGCCTGACTTTGACAATGCCAACACACATTTCCACATATACTTTGTGGTTTAGTGCGGCTTCGATGTGGTCCGTTGCGGCTCGGCACGGCTCGGCTCGGCCGGCCTATGGTGATAAGGTGCCAGGGGGTTTTGGGTGGCATGATGGGAAAGTCATTTGCTTGATTGAGAGATGCTTAGCCGTGTAAACTTTGTTTGCGCTTTCCGATCGGACTTCATTTTGGCGCTTTGGCGGCTAACTTCATTTTGGAAATGCCACTGAGGGCTCATATCCAAAATGATTGCCAATTTTCCTGCCATTACGTGCGTGCCTTTTCTGTACGCAGTGCTTACATACTTTTCCCCCATATCAATAGCCCACCCCAGGCCTAATTATTCAGGCATGGTAAGCCCAGCATCAAATGCGGGTCTCTATATTTTTATTGTTATTATTTATTTTATTTTATTTTATTTATTATATCATCACTTACGTTTCTCTGTATTTTTAGGCACATTGTTAGTATTATTATTTATTTTATTACTTGTTCATTTATTTTATTAAAATTTATTTATTATTTTTTATTATTATTAATTATTTTATTTATTTATTTTATTATTTTTTATTTTGTATTAATATTATTATTTATTTTATTTATTTATTTTTTATTTATTATTTCTTTTTGTTTTATATAATTTATTATTTATTTATTAATTATTTATTTCATTAATCCATCATTCTGGTGCATTTTGTTGTATCTTTCTGGTGTCGTCGTGCAGCAGCAATGGTGTTGCACTTCCCCTCGAAATGCATCTACCAGTCAAAGCAATCACCGCACTCTATTATAATTCCTCGTATTCTGTTGGTTTAACCATGAAAAACATATGCATTGACTCTCGACTGTTGCCAGTTTGGTTAGCTCTTTTCAGTGCCAAGACTTAATCTTCGATTTTCCATATCTACCCCCTCCGTGGCGCCATCTGGCCATCCACCGGCGAACCCGCACAAAACTTAATTTCAATATCTTTTTCGCTTGCCTTCAGATATATATATTCGTTGCTCTTTGCCTTTGCCCTTTCCCTGTGAATGCTTATAATTTCAGGGCCCTAACTTGCAGGGGGGGCTGTGGACAATATTCGTTGCTGTACTTTCAACGCCGGACAGGGGAAATGCCGTTGCATATTTGCCAAGCGCGTGTGCGCCATCTAGTGGCGGCAGCAGGCAAGCTGGAATTTTTATTTAAAATGGCGAAAGCTTTGGCGCCATGGCTCTGGCGCTCTCTCATCGCTTTGGCTTAAAAAGCGAGCGAAAGGGTTGCGCCTGGGGGCGCAAAAAAGTTTACTTCAGCAACGGACTGTTGCTGTGGGGATGGTTTGTTGAATGTTGGGCTGGGTGAGGGTCGGGCTGGGGTTGGGGGAGTGCTCCACGGCTGAGCTTGGGCCAAGAATGTTTCTGTTGGCCATCTTCATGGTTGGACTGGAATTCTGAATGTGTCCTGAATGTGTAAATGATTTTTTGCACAGAATTTTTAAACCTAGAACGGACCTTCAAGGGAAATCTGAACAGCTTTCATTTTATTATTTTATTTTATTTAAAATCTAAATTTTGTATTCACGAGAAGAATGAACAGAATGAGCAGAAGAAAGTGGGCGTAGGCTTGGTACAGTGAAGCAAGTGCCATGGACAGTCTCCCTTTGAGGCTTACAATCGATTTATTTGCTGTGGCCTCAACGGCAACGGCAACGGGGACGTGGAACTAACGGAGAGACAAAAAGTACTTTTAGCAACCTTTAGCAACGCTGGAAGCGCACAAGACTTGCCTTACAGTGCGCTCCATAACCATAGGCTGTGGAACAAATTAGCTTGACACTTGGCGTTCCATCGGGAATTAATTTTTGCACATATAAAAGTGAAAAACTTACAAAAAATTAAGCATCAAACATTTTTAATTTCTGAACATTCTTGATCTTTTTAATTGAAAATAAAACTAGAGCTATGCACGTTACTGTATGTGTGTGGGTTTGCCTATGTATCCGGGGGTCGGCTTTCTCATTAAATAAACGCAAAGAAGACCCTTGCATTGGGATAATACAGCGGCAGCAGCAGCAGCAGCAACATAAAAGATTGAATCAGCCAGAGCCAGGGATTGGCTTTTTAATGCCACTTTTTTTTTTTTTTGAGAGCACTGCTGCCTGCAAGGCGATGCCACCGCACTACCACCCCCAAGCGGCAAACCCAAACCAGCCACCCACACACACACACACACACACACAGACACACACCTATATGATCCACAGACTCCGTCTGCTGCGTCTGCAGCTCTTCATCTCTTTCACCTTTTTGTACCGATTATTCCGTTCAAGCTAAGGGGTATATTGCATTGAAGAGTGGAAAGAGTTTCCAAGACTATATAAAATATACAAAAATAACAACAGCCAAAAGATAAAGTCAGGTAATTCTGTCCATATGTCTGTGGGAACATCTTGATGTGGGAGTTTTTTTATTTATTTATTTCAATTAATTAACGATTATCTGCCAACTATGAATTCTATATATAGGAATATATGAACATACTTAAAGAAAAATATAATAGAGCAAGAAAAGAAAAGGTTTTACTATGTTGCTAGGCTAAGGTGATGGTAAACGTTACGTGCAACCATATCAAGGAATATTTCGGGGGATATGGTATTGTAAAAGGAATTGTAGGAAAGGTTATTTTCATTCTCTATGGAAAATCAAGCAAAAACCTTTAGCTAAAGGCCTTTTAGCTATAGCCAAATTAAAGTTCGATGCGTATATTATAAATAGTTAAATAAAAACAAATAAATAAATAAAAAAAAAATAAATAAAATAAAAAATAAATAAAATAAAAAAATAACTCACAGTTTTATGCAAGTAATATTTATCTTTAAATTTAAAAAGAAGCAATAATTATTTTTTGTTTTAGTACTTTCAGTAATTACCTTTTAGTTGGTATCTCAGTGGTCGAAATGCCGTTTTCGCTTTTGTTTTTTTTCTACTTTTTTTTTGTTGCGCCATCGAAGCGCACGCATTAATTTTCTTTTGTAACCCTTCTTTGTATTTAGCATATGTTCTGCAACTGTGTGTGAGCATCAGTCTGTGAGTGTGTGTGCGAGCTACATATGTGTGCGTGGGACAATTTAATGAATTGTTACACATGTTCGGAGCAGCAATAATAGCAACAAAGTGGCGATGCTTTGTCCGCTCATTATGTCGATATTGTTCGCCAGTTGCGCCATTTTAATTGCCAAAAACAACACACAACAACAAAGCGTATTTAAAAAAAAACCAAGAGAAAATTTAAAGAAAGAAAATTCTTTAAAGAAAGCTGACACTCAAGCGGAAATGGGCTCTACTCTATATGGGACTTAATTTGGATAAAAGATTCCATGTGAAGATATGCGAAGCAGCAAAGTGGAGCGTATATCTTCAGCTCCAACTGCACTTCAGACTTCTTCAGACTTCTTCGGACTGAAAGCTAGCAAAAATCGTCACCTTTGGCAGCTCAAATAATTCCCAGATAATGGCAAAGTTTTTCCAAAACAAAGTGAACATTTCTGTTGCGCTCTTTCTCAAAGATTCCGCCACACAGGAAACACACACGTAAATCATAAATATGCCTCTGCAGGCTGCAGCCATGAAACATGAAAGGCTGATCCGTGCTTCCGAAATTCAAGAACAAGCCGTACATGCGAGCATTTGCGTATCCTTTGAGCGTGTGTGGTCCATGCAGTGATCGCAAGCTGTTTGGTTGGGTCGCCTTTTGTTTGTTGTTGCTGGCACTTCAACTGGCGACCACTTGAGGCCGCCAAGCTGTCTGCCCACGACACTGCCATCATGGGACGCAGCTCTATGTCCATGTCCATGTCCATGTCCTTGTCAGCTGACAAATGTCTTGTAGCCTGCTTCCGGCACTTGAGCCGGCACAGCAGCGGCGGTCAACCAACAAATTTCCTCAGCCACGCACTTGACCAGGCGACCCACAGGCGGTTTCCCATGCACCGCCAGACAATCTGGCAGACATCGGAACTTTGGCTATCCAATATCAAAAGTGACGATGGATCGGACGTGCACCCAAGTCCCAGTCGGGCAGTCCATGTCCATGTCCATGTCCCTGGCAAGGATAATTAATGATTTGTTGTTTTTGGTCGGGATCGTTAAATGTTGTGATCCGAGAGGCGGGTTCGAGCCGGCTCAAGACGGGCAGTTCTAATGATAGATCTCTGCCCCACTGATTGATGGCACTGCGGCAGCATAATGATCTTTATGGAACTCCCAGGGAATTTAAATTGGAATAGCTATTTAGCTATTAGAGTGCGGAACTAAAGTTTATTCAATTTTGAATATAATTATTTGCCATTCAAAGTGTTTCCCCCAGGTTCGTTTTCTGCTATTACAATTAGCGAATATACTACATATATCCTTGCCTATATCCTTTCGCATATGTGCATGTAGTTTCCCCATTAATTGGACTTTGAATCTTTCTGCTCTCAAATTAATCTCCATTCTTGAGTTTTTGTCTGTGAGGCAAACGCCAGCAGCCGACTCTAAGCCGACTCCTTCCCTCTGCCAGCTCTTTGCCCACCCATCAAAGCAAACATAATTAATGAGCCAAACAACACACACCCACACCCACACACACTCAGACCCTCCCAGCGACTGTATCGCATTTTCTTTCCATTTTGCAGCCAGCCAGCCAGCCGCCTGCTTTGCCCACACATGTCGGTCAAATTCCGCTGGAAAACTTATTTTAAATTGCTTGGATTAAATGACAAGAAAGAGTTCGGATATTCGACTAAGAGATACCGACTAGGGCAGGTATGCGCCTGACTGTTAAAACGAAAGAAAATATATGCTCCAAGCAGAGTAATTATTTTCCATCAGAAGAGGATTAAGCAGGGCTACAGCTGATGCTATCTGCAAGTATATTTACTGATCCTTTGATGCTCATATTAATTCCTTCTTTTTCATACTTAAATCTGGACTAGGACAACATACCCTGCCACTCAGCGGATAGTCCGAGGTATAGCAGGCATATAGTTTAGTTTATAGCAAAGCAAAGATAAGCAGATGTGGCGGAAGAGAGTGAGAGCGGGGAGAGTGCGGGAGAGCAACATGCAAATAGTGTGAGCCAAAGGGAAACGGGCGTTAGAGACAGGAGACACCTCGTGTGTCTGCAGCTGAGTGACAGGCCACCTCAGATGAGGACGCCTCGCGCTGTCACTTTTGACAAATTATAAACGTCATTGCCAGCGACTTTGATGTGTGTTGCTGGTGCGGTCTTTTCTGGTTTTCGGCTGCTTCTTACTCGCCTCAAACTTTCGTTACAGCCGTAAAGTTTATCCAACTGATTAATGCAATAGTTTTGGCCAGACGTGAAATTAATTAAAAATTTGTGCGGGCATATCCTGTGCTCAGGGGCCAGTAGAAGTCTTCCTTTATGCATTCTTCGCTCTCTCTCTGTATTTTTTTTGTATGAGTTCCCATTGTGCTGTCTTCAGTTCCAAGTATTTACCCCAAAAAGAATGAGAAATAAAAAACTATTTTGTAACAACTGTCCGAACTGTTGGGCTAACAACCCCCGGAGGCAACGATCCGGGGTTAGCGGATAGCGGATGAAATTTAATAACACTAATAAAGCCATTCAAGGAGCACAGGCTCAGACCCAGGCCCAGACCCAGGCCCAATGTGCACACGGGCCAAGAGCAGCATGATCCTCATTCTCATCCTCATCTTCATCTTCATCCTCCCCCACAGCCATCATGATGATCGTGTTGATGGCGCAGGCGTATAATAAATCAATTAACAAACGATCAATACAACAGCCCGAACTGAGCCGAACTCAACTGAAATGTTACTGCCGGATTAGTGTTGGGTGTACCGAGTGCGAGGAGGGAGCCGAGCCATATTTATTGTTTACAGTTCCGGCTGGACGAGCGTGCAATAGGATCATGAACCCCAGGCTCTCGCGTTCTGCCAGCCGATGAGCCATGGCGCGCATCCTGCGCACAGGAAATGGCACGCGTTTTGAGGATCGTGGACAGGGGACCGTGGACCGTGAACCGGGAACCGGGGGCTCGCCTGACATTTCAATTCCAATTAACGCATCTTTGGCATCGGCTTACTCCTTTGTGGCCCGTTTTTATGACGGGGTCATGCCCATGCCGATCCTCAGCAACTGGCGCATATCCTGTGGCACCCACACACGATGCTGGGGCCCGAACGTGCCCCCGTCCAAGTGCCTCGCGTGCGCGTTCCATGTGTTTGTTGATGCAACTCCTTGGGCTTAATCCCTGGAAAATATTATCCCTTCTGCCTTGGGTTTGTTGCTGATTCTTAGGGCAACCTTCTCTATATTGTTGCGAGTTCTTTCAGTTCTTGAGCTGCATCCCTACTCGCAGTCTCAGCTGCCTATGCTAGGGCGCTGTGTGGCACCAGCAGTGTGGCATACTTCTCGGCTCCCAGTTGACAGGCACACAACACTGTGAGCCATAGAGGGCGCAAGTGAAATCGATCGCGAAAGGAAACACACTACGAGTGTATCGATAGTTTTCGAGAGGTTGCCACACTCTGGCAATAAGCCAATGATCGTATTCAAAATTATTATTATATTTTTTATTTATATATCTACTTATTAATTGTTTTATTATTTTTATCTAACGAAGAAGACTGGTGATTCTTTGGTAAAAGTAGAAGCAAAACAAGTTGGGATATTTATGAAACAACTGCGCAAGCGCAGCAATGAAAGTCGAAAGGAGCTGCTGGGCCTATAAAACGGCACAATTGAGGCAGTTAAAAACTAAGTTGACTACTCCTCCTACTCCTAGTAGCATCCGTACAGATCGCAGCACCAGTAACCCAACTGCATAGGCAAATTGCACTTGTTTGCCTCAGAGTGTCTCTTTACCTTTTAATAAAAAATTCGAATAAACAGAAAGTAGCCAAGCTGTGCAGTAAATAATCACTGTCAGAGTCAGTTTAGCCTTTGCTTCTATTGCATTTAAATGCATTGATTTTATAATAGTTTATTTATAATTAATTACACTAATGGTTGAAGGTTTCCCTGCCTGATTTTTCCCTGCCTCATTTGCGGGTATTATTTTCTGAGTATTCCCCTAAAAATTGGCATCTGCATCTGTCTGGCTAGCTGACTTTGCCGCACTGATGTGTACGCTGTACAGTCCGCAGTGCGATGTGTAATATCCACTCCGAGGAGAGCTTCCATGGCGTGGGGTGAGAGACAGCCTCGAACAGGTAAACTCATTAAATGAAAGTCTTCTCATGCCCCCATTCCGGCCCGCCCTGTTAGCTGAAGGATCTCCAAAATGACCCGCAAATACGCAAATTCTCTAATACAACTAACGAAGTGGACAAAGGACCCAGGCAATGGCAATGGCAATGGGTTTTAGCTGCAGCTCATGATGGGGTGCCTGGTCAGGGATCTGTACCCAGACCCAGACCCAGACTCAGACTCAGACACACAGACACCCCAGAGAAGAGCAGAACGGTGCAGAACAGTGCAGAACAGACCCCAAAGAGTTGAAACGAAAACAAAAGTGAAACTATGTGGCCCAGATGGTGGGGGTTAGGGCTGGGTGGGTGTGGGATTGCCAAAAGAAAGGGCTAGGGGGAGGGTAACACCCATAAAGACACAGAGCAGAGAGAGTGAGAGAGTGAGAGAGGCAGTGGCAGTGGCATGGTCAACCGGAGGAGGTTAAATGAATGAACGGATGAATGGATAAAGGCCACCGCATGTTACACAAGAGTCTGCCTGCTTGCTGGCCCGCCTGCTTGTCCGCCTGCTTGCCCGCTGCTTGCTTGCCTGCTTGCCCGCCTGCTTGTCCGCCTGCCTGCTGTCTCTGCCTGTGTGCGTGTGTGTGCTTCTAAGTGTATCGCTGTGTCCATGTGTGCGTGTGTTGTATGTCCGAGTATTCGTGTGCTTTTGGGTGGTTCACTCTAGTTTACTTTGGGATTTATGAATGCTTTATGGCGGCTTGTCTGGACAAGGTCTGGGTGGCGCACAGTCTGCGGGGACTCCAAGTCCAAAGAGAGCGTGTGGCAGTGGGGCATGTGTGTATCGGTGTGTGTGTGTCGGTGTGTGTGTGTCGGTGTGGGTGTTTTTTGGGTGGTTGAACCCAACTAATTTATTGCCAACTTCCGGCAAAGGCGAATAATTTTGTTTAGTTTTTGGTGTTGATAATGAACGAATGGTCAGTGGAATAAGTCAGATGGACACAGAATCCACTTCTCTGCCTCTGCCTCTGCCCATCCCCTCTGCGGTGGTTTTGAAAGGGTTGGTAAGGCTTTTGAGCCATCAGCTAACGCTCACTCACATCTCAGAACTTTCATTTTTGAGATCTACTTTTCATCGTCATCGTCTCTGGACCCCACCATTGACTTTCAGCCAACCTCCTACTCCTCCTGCATCTCCCTCTGATGAGCCACTGCTGGTGTGGGTGTGGGTGCGAGTGGGTGTGGTGTGAGGTGGGGTACTACGTTTGACCAACCCTCTGAAAATCCTCATTTAATTTTCAGATATTTGCGCATAAAACTTGCCATGAATTTATTGCTTTTTAAATAAATAAACGAGCAAATAAAGTGCAGAAATTAAGGGGCTAAGCTGAAGAGGGTTACCCGAAGGGGTAAAGATAGGTTTTTCGGGTGTGGGGCAAGGGTATGGGTAAGGGGCAGATGCCTCCTCAGTTGCGGCACAACTAATTGAAAGTCACTCAAGTGTGAGAAAGACAGCGACAGACAGAGAGAGAGAGAGAGATAGCGAGAGAGAGAGCGAACATTTCCGGTTTGTTTAGTTGGAAAACAGTCCAATAAATATTTAATTAAAATATCTAATAAAATAGTAAAAAATGTATAGAAAGGGGCTACGCAGAGCTGAGCAAGGAAAACAAAAAGGAGACCACACACATATTACAATTATCAAATGCGATTCTCGGCAGCATTATCACAGCATCATTCTATGTAGAAAACAGACAAAAAATGGGGGCCTGAAAAATAAGTACAAAATATTCAAAGAAAAGTTTATATATTATCAAACTATTGTTTGAGTATTGAAATAGTAATGGGTCAATATTTTATATTTTACATATTTATATTTTATTATGTATTTTATTTTTTTATTTATATTTTATTTTTTTAAATTTATTTTCTGCACGTAAAATCTTGATAAGTCGCTGTGCATCGAGGGTATTTTTGTTGTGGCTTTAGATATTGTCAACCATGCAATGTTATTAGAAGTAGAGCCGGGGATTAGCATGGGGCTTAGCATGGGGCTTATGGGCTTAGCTCACAATATATGTATATATAAAAATAAATGTGAACGCTGCTCAACATTAGTTGGCGGACAACAAAAAATACTAACTAAATTAATATGACATATTCCCATTTATTGTGCGTCCCATTATTAACCCTTTCATGAGCACAAAAACCGCTCTGGAATTTATTTTTGCCTGTCAGCTGCGGGTTTTTAAAACTGAATGCAACTTCATTGAGGTTTTCGCGGCCAGCAAAGGAATATTTGCCAAGCAAAGAAATAATTATCCGAATTAGTTTAAGCAAACACAAATGACATACGAATGGCAGTGGATTTTTTGTTCTTACATTTTCATTTTTCGTTCTTTGCCTGATAAATAAATGAAGGCAAAAAAAAATAGGGAAAAAAACTTTCGCTGGATTTTTCTTTATGGTTTTGCCATTTGCTTTGTTTACACACAAACACACATACCGCCACGCCACGCCCCCTTTGCTTAGCCCTTGCCTTAAGTGTTGCCCTGCCCCCAAAAACAGTAAAAAGCTTTCAGCAGAAACGCAACCTCAAAATCGTCTGCCATAACTAATTAATGCTATACTAATAGTGATGGCATACCATGCCCCTGGCACAGCACAGCGCAGCCACTCTGCCACGCCTGCCGCCACAACGAACACCTAACCCCCCAGTCGCAGCCCCCTAATTTTGCACCATCCATATAGGGACCATATACATACTGAATACATATATCTGTAGGTATATATGATATTCTTTTTGCTGATTCTGTTTTTTATGTGTCTCCGAGATGCTGCCGCTGCCACGGCTGCTCCGGCTGGTGCTGGTGCTGGTGCTGGTGCCGGTGCTTCTGCCTGCTCAGGAGGAGAATGCTGCCCCAGAATGGCATGCCTCGGGAGAATGGTGGGGAAGGAGAGTCGAGACAGCCAACCACAGCCACGCTGAGGCCGAACCACTGCCGCACCGCCAACCCGAACCCGAACCACCCGCTAGGGGGCTCCACTTAGAGCAGAGGCCAACAGCAAATGAGAATCACGAAAACTTTCGTTTTTCTATTTTTCACAAACAAACTCGCACACAGACACACACACACACACACAAACACACACACAGACCAAGAGAATGAGGGAAATTTTCCTTGCATTGCATTTATTTTTGTTTTTCTTCTACTCTTAAAATTCCCCCCACACACCCGCCGCCACACCCGCCCCCCGCACCACCTTGTCTGGCATTCGTTTTGCCATTTTTTGCACATCGTCGTCTCTATGGGAATGGGGCATCAGCAGCAACAGCAACAGGAGGAGCCAGAGGAGCAGGCACCATAGGATCTGCTGCTTTTTGCACTTTTCCAATTTTGTTTTGAGTGGATGGGCAAGGGGGCTGGTAGCGGGTGCAAGTCGCTTGCAAGGGTGTTGGGGTGGTGGTGGGGGGTATGCAAAAATTCTGCGCATGTTCCCTACCAAAAATGGGAATACGCAAAAATGAAACAAAAACAAAAACTAGACAAAACGAATGCGAAAGCAAAAATGTATTGGAGGTTAGTAGAGCAGCATGCGACGTACACCAAAATGGCGGAGGCAGCGAGTCCACAAAAACGCACACGACTATGGCACACACTTCTTTGAATGGTAAAAATTTAATGGAAAATTGCAAGCAACGAAAAGGCAACAAAGCAAATTCTAGGGGGTGTGTTGAATATTTACATATTTATTATTTAAGTATTTATTATTTAACTATTACTATTTAAATAATATTTAATATATTTAATATTTAAATGGTGGTAAATAAATGTATTAAATATATAAATATATGTTTTATAAATATATTAAATATTTATTATTTAAATAAATATTAAAGTTTGGGAATAATCTTTCCCAACCATGCATAGAACCTTCTGCAAAGCCTCGAAGCATCGCAAGCAACATTGCCTGACATTAATTGCTTTAGCATTTGGTGTTTGGTAAATTCGAAATAATTATTATTAAAACTACACATATTAAAGTGCAATAAGTACATTGAAGCCTCTCACCCTAAATATATGAAAGCAGTGCAAAACTCCTCTGTTAGCTGATATAGCTGCAGCATTTTGCTGCATACTCGCAGCATGAGCAGAAGAGCAAGAAAGTAAAACGAAATTGTCACCCACAAGTATACCCAGGGACTCGGGATTGAGGCGCCACCAGCCAGGCAGCCAGCCAGGCAGCCAGCCAGTGGCACACGGCCGCAAAGTGCAGCATGATGAGGAGGTCGCAGAGGGGTGCACCCGCCAAGTGCAGTGGTTGGGGGGCTGGGGGCAGAGGCAGAGTCACCCTGAAAACTATTAAAGCATCGAGTCGAGTCGACGGTTCTCTTCCAATCAGCGGATCGGATGGCTGCGCATTTTTCTCATTGCAACAACAGCAGCAAAAAAAGGAAGGAAAAATGGAATGAAAAAAGATGAAAATCCGGGCACAGAAATAAACTAGAAAAGAGACGGCTCCGCCTGCTGCTGCTGCCGCTGCTATTGCACTTGCATGGTGCACAGCACACACACACACACACAAAGGGAGGGGGCTGGGTAGAAGCTGGGGGAAGGCATAAGAGAGAGAGAGAGAGAGAGAGCGAGAGGGATCCCCTCACTCGTTCGAGTGAGAAGCGGAAACGAGTGAACGGCGACACTGTGAGTGCAACTAAATTGGGAGGGAGACCCCGTTGGGAGCACATTGCGATTGTGGCTCAAACAGCAGCCTGAACAGGGTTGCCAGGTGGCTGAAGTTGTGGGTTCAAAATATTCAAATATTAAAAAATTTAAAATGAGATTTTTTAATTGGTTTTTTTATGCTTTTAGCGCGAAAATAATGATTAAAATATTTCAACTAAAAAATGCACAAGTTGTAAAATATTCAAGTGATTGAAATTAAACCATTTAAATAAATTCGAACAGCTATAGGGATTTTCTTGGCAGCTAAAAGCAATTCCAGGCCCCTACCTAACTGAATCACCCATGAAGAAATCTTCAAAGATCTTTCCTTCATTAAAAAGAATATCTACAAACGCTGGCAACCCTAAGCCGAATGCAAATTGAGTGCAAAAAAATACTCGCATATTTCCCCACTGAAATTGCAACTGGGCAAGGCCATCAGGGTGACTAGGGGGTGGGTTGGGGCAGTCTACGGCTGCTCGGCTGTGATTCTTTCTTTTGTTTTTATTGCCTGCTGTCGTGGCACGTGGCATACAGAATGTAAACAAGCCGCAAGAGGGAAGCGCGTGGGAGGTCCACATAGAATCGAATGGATGGTGGATGGTGAGCAGCGGGCAGAGGGCAGAGGAGGGTAATGCCCAGATGGAACAGATAAGGAAGGGGTGAAGCGGTGAAGGGCTGCCATATAAGTACTGGGGGGATGGGCAGGCTTCAAATGTGTCTGGGATTAGGGCTCTGTGGCAAGCAGCAGAGAGAAGATTCGTTCGCATGCCGCACTCTCGCTCTGCAAAGTGCATTAAATGAATGCGAGACAATATATAAATAATATGTGCACATGAAACTCTATATATAGTCAGTGTTTTGGGTATATAATTGTACCCCCTCCATGAACCAGCAGTGAATAAATATGTACAAAAAAAAAGTACAGAATTAAAGTTCCTAATTGGAAAGGTGCTCGACGCGCTGCAGCACAGAAAGTAAATCCAATTTGCAACAGTTGGAAACCAGCCATGGGATTCGCAGTTATTTTCAGTTATTACTGCTCAAAAACAAAACTTTATTCACGTTCAAATTTGTTTTGATCAGATGATGGAACTAATTGCTTTCCATTGCAGAAATATTTTCCCTCCTATATTTTTGGTTCCAAATTGTTTTATTTCCGTTGGTCAATTGGTCTTACAGAATAAACCACCCAGCTTATAGGAGGCTGAATTAAGTTGTTTTTATTAAGGAAGGCAACCCATATAACCCCTCCTCCCTATGAGATTTTTAATGGAAACAATTAGTTTGTTTTCTGCTTTCAGCGATTGACATCTATGAGTATTTTTGTATTAATATTTGTGGAGCTGAGCTTTGGTTTTTTGTGGAGTTCATTGAAAATAATTGTTGAGGGGCTTTTTTTTTGTATTTTGTGTCTATAACTTATAAGTTCTATCAGAAATTCAATGCTGCTTTAAATGCCTTCCATTAAGTTATTTGCCATAGAGAAAGTGTTTTCTGAGCTTTATCCAAAGTGCTTGAGAAATTTTAGAGCTGTTCTTTAAACAGTTCCGAATTACAACGAAATTGAACTTCAATTTAATTTAATTTTTGGTTGCCATACGAATTAGCTATCACTATCACTGGGGCACCATGATACATACGTAATGAAAATATACATAGAGACCTAAGTTTAGGATCAGCTAAAGTTTAAATTGCCAAGGTGAAAGCAAAGTATCAGGGCAAGCTTCAGGCTTAGCTTCAGGGCCAACCTAAAAGACTTGCGCAGTCTTTGACTTGGCACACGACTCCGGCGAAGAGACCTACCTCCCCACCCACCAATAATACTTAGCTAGGAACGTACCCCAAGTAATTAATAATTAATTAATTAAATAAATATATTAGGCGAAGATTTGCATACTTGTCGTCAGTCTCTAATAGAGAAGATTCAATAAATAAAATACTGTAAAAGAATAGAAACCCTTAAAACTTTTGAAACGTTATTGCCAAGGCACTTCGGAGCTTCTGGCAGCTACACTATGTGAGGAAAAGGTATTACACGAACACTAATATATGGAGTAATTACTTGTAGTACCTTGACTTTAAATTACTTTAAATTTTAATTTAAGAAAAATAAAATACTGTAAAAAAATAAAATAAGAATTTCCATTCATTCCATTTTATTATTTGCTTGTTATTTATTTATAAATTAAACCTTACTCCTCAGCGATCATCTCTGCAGCAAATCAAATTTGTATCTGTACCAAAACCCACTCCAATTGATGAACGGATGCACAGTGGCACGGTGGCACGCTGGCACTGGGGCACACACATCCTTTCCAGCTTGCCACAAGAAAAGCAAAGAAAAGTGTTGCATTTGCTTAATCATGATTGGATTGCCTCGCCGTATTACGCAGCTGGTAACGGGAATCGGAGGATGATGCACCCGGATATGAGTGCCGTGCCGAGTATTTGGCCCGCCCCATTTGTGGCACCTGCTCCTGCACCGTCCGCGTCTGCAGCTCCACCTGTTCGACTCTCTCTCTCTCTCTTTCTCTGTCGCCCATTTTCATATCATGCAAAATGGCCGGGCCGGGTCTGAGCCGTGCCGTGCCGTTGCTGGTGCTCCACCTGGTCGCTGGTCGCTGGTCGTTTGGCTCGGATTGCATGTGCATTGGTTTACTTTTGTTTAGCAAAATGTTCATGCAAATCCGCGCTGCATTTGCATTTGCATAAGCGGCCCCAGGACGAGTCGGTGCCGGGGCCGGGGCCGGGGCCGGGACTGGGGCTGGGTTTTCGGTTTGGTTTGGTTTGGTTCAGTTTCGTAGCTCCATCATTAACCGGGCACGGGTACGAAGCACGGGGCACAGGTTGAGTGCGGGACTCAACTTTGGCTGCAGCAAGCAGAGTGCGTGCCACGCCAGCGCCATCGCCAGCGCCATCGCCATGCTTCTATCTGGCCATACAGCCATCCCAATCCCAGTCCCAATCCCAGTTCCAGTCCCCTGCCTGGCCACGCATATTCTCGCACGCACAATGACTACATCCACTCCCCCCCCATCCGCACATCCGCCCATCCACCTCGCACCATTCATACCCCCTGGCCGACCGCCCATCCCATCTCAACTGAATCCTTTTGGAACTTGCCAAACTGGTTGGTTTAGTTTTCAAAACGGCGCGTCCTTTGCTCCGGCTTTGCCTCTGACTCTGACTCAGGGTACGGTACGGCTTCTGGCGCCGTGTCCTGCTCTAGCGCCCCCCCACCCACACCCCCACTACTCTCATGTGTGTGTGTGTGTGTGTGGAAAACCATTTAAAATTACTGCAAAAAAGCAACAAAAGTTTTCCCAGCTAAAAGTGGAATGCACACGGCGCTGGGGCGGGGGGGTTTGGCTGGGCTGTGGGGTGGGGTGGGGTGTGGGCTGAGCTCGAAAGGACTGCGAGTCTCGCGTTGCGTTAAATTAAAACGCGTATGTTGCACACATTAATTGCCAGGAAGTAGATACAGCAACAGCAACAGCAGCAACAACGGTCCGAGTGGCGGGCTGGAAGCGGGCATAGGGTGGTGGGTGGGGGGCGGAGTGTTGCAAAGGTTTTTCTAATCATTAACAGAGTTGCCATCGCCATCGGAGTTTGTTTTGTTTGCAAGGAATTACACATACACAGGCACACGCACACGGACACCGATACGCGTACACATGGAGAAACATTTGCAAATTAGAAATGTCCGTCACACATATGCCAACCTGCCTCGCTGGCTGCCACTCCCCCTGCCATCATTCCCGCTACCGTCAGCCGTGCCACGCCACGACACGCCTATCGCCCCCCCCCCCACTCGACAGCGTTCAGATGCCAGCCCGTTGGGCCCGTTGTAAGGATAATGCTGATGATGTCCTGGGCCCACGCACCGAACGAGGCAAGCTGCACATGTGTGAAGACAGTCACTGAGTGGGGCACAGTGTGGCAAGGTGGCAAGGAGTTAAGGGGTTTTGATGGCATTATGGTGTTAGCCTCGATCGATTTGATTAAAATATATAATCGTCTTAGATGGTCACTGAGTGGTAAGAGCAGCCTCAGTACTTACCATTCGAATTCTGTAACCTTTGATGGAATAGACTTGAAGCTGATAAGAGTTACCCTCTCCTTTTACATAGCTCTTTTGTGTTCAGGGAAACCTATTGAAATTAAATATATATTATATATTATAAAGCAAGTAAACAATATAAAGCAAGACCTGGAAAATGATGCCCCAACCTTTGACCTTGAACCATGTCGTGAAGGATTAAAAAATATCAAAATTAGCCATTACTATTCGTTAATTTAATTTTGTAGACACTCACCACGTCTTTAAATAAATTAAACATTGTTAAATTATTAATAATTTAGTTCTTGTCTTTTACAGAATAAAAAATATACATATAAAAATATACAAATTACAAAATATACAAATTATATGACCATATTATTCCAGCAAAGAAAATAAGCATAAGTATTCGTGGTAGTAGTTACTGGTCGGGGGATTTTGGGGGATCGCATGTTATTTAAACTTTGAACCTATTTAACGCCCAGATTTAGATTCAGATGGTGAAAATCCATTGGAAACATATCCAAATAAAATGTTTGAGTATTCATGCCATTACTGACATTACACACATTGCTATTAGTATTTTTTAAAATAGTGTGAAATAAAGATATATTTAAAGATATAAAGATACCCATTTTCAGTTCATATTTTTTAATATATATTAAATATTTTACAAGTATGATTTGTATCGTAAATAAAAGAAAATTGAACAAATTTTAAGTTTAGCAAAGCGCTCAATACTGAAACGACTGTTTTGCCCACTTTTTTGACATGGAAAATATCCTTTTTTTATACGAATAAATGTAGGCAAGGGGTACGTGTAGGTTAGCCTCTGCCAAGAACAATCAAACCACCGTAAAACCATATTGCTCACATCTTTTGTAGCTTGAATATGTAACCCATTATTATTCCTCTAACAAACTGTTGGATTTTGGACAACTTTAAATTTCTGACTTTGGCTTAAAACATTTCGGATTAGCCCAATGCACATTGCTTTTTATTGTTGTATTAAATTAAAGTAAATTAAATTGTATTAAGTAAATGTATTAAAATGAATTAAAGATTATTTCAGTTCTACTTAAAGTTTCTACTTAAAAATTGGGCCAATCATTTCGTTCCAATCTTAATTGGAATAGCGGAATTATTTAAAAAATTTAAAAGCTTGTACAGCCACAAACAATTTATGTTCAAATTATTAGTTCTTTAATAAAAAAAAAAGCTGTTTGTTGTTGTTGACCATATGACCAATGCAACTGCAACGGCAACCACTGTGCATTATCTTATTGCAAATAAATATGCAGCACAGAAAACAGCAAAAAAAATAGATAAAAAAATAGACAATCAATTTGAATAGAAACATTGCTAAGTACAGTGCCGGTTCTCAGTCACACACACACACACACACACACACACACAGGCACACCTGCAGCGGTACCCCCTCTCTGGAATACTTTTGTTGAAATCGGAACAAAAAAAAAAACAAAAACAACAACAGCAAAAACACAAAAAAAAAAAAGGGAAGCATTAGACAGAGTGGCAGAAGGAGCATGCGAATCCGATTCGAAGTCAGCAACAAACTAATGGCAAATGACGATATTTCTCTCGCTCTGCCGCCCCTTGGCGGAAAATAGTTTAAAATTCATTTGCAATATATACATACATACAGACACATGTATATATGTATGTAGTTGCAAATGAGAATGAGAATGAGCGAAACTACTCAACTCTTTCCGGCTCGCTCTGCGGCACTCGGGGTCTCTGTGGGCCCAAAACTCCTCCTGTCTCTGTTGCTCTCCAGCGCGACGTGTGGCGGCGGTACTCTCTTTTGAGTCCCCCCTCCACCCCAACGGTAGTACGGGCATATGTATATAATTCTGAGCGCTCTAACCATATATTATATGTGCATGCAGCCGTGTATATTCTCGTGTGTAAATCTGCTGAAACTATATGGCATGGCGTGGCGTTTTGGGGGTATATTATGTAAAATGTTGCATTTTACTGCTCAAAAAACATTTACGACTGGGTGGATGTTGCCGTTGCCGTTGCCACTGCTACTGCTGCTGTTGCTGCTGTTGCTGTTGCTGCTGCCGCTCCCCCCTACCCATTGTTGTTGGAGTTTATGATAATGAGCATTTCGCTCATGTGGCACACACCTACACGCACATGTGTCTGTGTGTATATAGAGCCATCCTATGGAGAGCAAAAGCCCGCACAAAATATAGCCATCTCGCTTCATTTGCCTATCCCCCTGCCACCCCCAACCCCCAAAGCGCATACCACAAACTTCCTCCCCCACCCCACCACACTACAGCCGCCCCCACCCCCTACCCGCACACACAGCACAGGCACACGCACACCGTGCAGGGTTGCTTTCTAGTCAAACACACTCACACAACCCGTTCAGATAATGATGCAAAATTTATGTATTTTGTGTAGAAATAAAACCTGATTTTCAAATGAGTGAAAATTTTCGAGTTTCCCGAAAAGGGGGGTGAGCGACAGCGCGAGAGCGAGAGAGTGAGATGGCCAGCGAGCAGGGGGTTGGTCAGTTGAGTCCACTGACGGGTGGGGGGGGACTCGAAGGGGCTGCCGCTGCTGCTGCTGCTTCACTGACCCTGGGGTTGCTCATTTATTATCAAAATTTATTCATTTCAAAATTTTTGGCGCGCTTCTCCAAAGTCTAAAGAACTGACCAAAGGGGGCGGTGCTGACTGGGCGGGGGGCTGAGGCTGGTTTCGGGGGCTGGGGCTCGGTTCTGCTGCTCCAACTTTAACCCCACGTCTTGTGCTCTTTTAATTGTTGCATAAAATGTTACGGTAAACACAGGCACAGGCCCCCCCAGCGCCCCGCCACTAAAATGAGCCTGAGATCTGAGACCTCGGCCGCTGCGTCGTCGTCGCCGTCGTCGTCGTTTTTGAGCTGAAACTCAATTTGCGTTTGAGTTATTTAAGGCCCTCTGTGTGCGCCCCATATGTGTGTGAGCCACACATATGTATCATCATGCCACCCACACACACACACACGCACGGAGATAGGATAGGAAACGCCGACGCGTTGTTGCTGCTGCTTTGAAATTTGAAAAGTTTTTTTGTGTGAAAATTTCGAAAATTTTCAGCCCGAGCATTTTCGTGTGCGTGTTATCATTTGCAATTGTGCCGTTAACCGGTTCAAAGCGTCACACGCACGGCACGGCACGGCACTGCAGGGCAGGGTACGGACACGGACACGGACACGATACTCGGTGGACAGGCTCAGGCTCAGGCTCAGGCTCAGACCTCAGTCACAGTCTCAGGCTCAGGCTCAGGCTCAGACCTCAGTCTCAGTCAGAGGCTATCCAAAAACGACGCCGCACCAACAAACGCATCCTACAACTCGTTCACAACGAAACGAAACACTCGCATCGTATCGAGCTTCGGGCCGCGTGGGGCTTCGGGTGCCTGGGTTCAGGTTCGGCATTGCCTTTTACCAATTGCAATCTGCAAATCGGGTGCGCTCAAAGGCTGTTGTTGTGCGTGGCATTCGGCGGCACTCGTGTGTGGCACGAACTGCATTCCGTTTTGGGCATCACAACATCCATCCATACGATACGCAGCAGCAGCAGCAACAGCAACAGCAACAGCAGCAGCAGCAGAGGCGGCGGCAAGCAAGCACCCAGCAGCAGCAGCAGCGAACCGAACCGAAGCGAAGCGAAGCAGCTTCTGTGGGGCTCTGGATGCTGTGCAGGTACCCCCAATGTGTCACTCTGCATTCTGACCACTAACTCGCCGGCCGTGCTTCCGTTGCGTTCCGTTTCGTTATTGCGTAGCCACTGCGTGAGTGCGAGAGACCCATCGCTACGTTCGCCACGCGCGTTTGACCGTTAAAATCACTGCCGCAACGTCTATCGACGAGCTATCGAACAGAGTTCGATCGATCCTGTAATCGGTTATCAGTTTGGATTGTGTGTAATCATCGATCGCCGACCGCCACCCCCCGTCGAAATGCTTGGCCAATCGTTTGTGGATGGTTTTCTTTTTTTTGTTTTGAGTGTGCTGCAGCTCTGAGCGGCTCTCTGAGTTTCGCCCAAAGAAAGATCGCAAGTTGAGTACAGTGAAGAGAGAGAGAGAGAAAGAGAGAGATCTTGGATAAAGAGAGAGAGAGAGAGAGAGAGAGAGTTCTGTGTCAAAGATAGTTCGCAGCGATCGATCCTATCGTGCCAATTGTTCAATCATCACAACAGCAGCTGACGAGCACAACGAACGATCCTACATAAGGTCCACTGCGGTGCACACAACGCGGACACCCAGGGTGAGTTATCTGTTGGAATTTCTTTTACATTGTTGTACGGTTTTGAGTGCTTAATGTGCCACGCGACTTTCACAAGAGCATGGACGAGTTTGTGGTAAAGGAATGGCTACATTTGACGATGCCTAAGCATTATTCTTCCACAACTTTGCCGAAATTCCCTGTTTAAATTCCCTTAAAAATCAAGCTGGGATTGACATTAATTCTTGGCGGACTTTACGTTTAAATAAAGATCTACAGAATGTCATAAGTTTCAGATGGCCCAAATTAAGCTTCAAGTTCCTAATACTTCGCTGATTGTGTTTCGTTATTCTTCAGCCTAAGAAATCTGTTGAGCTTTGTGACAACAGCAAATTCCTTTGCATTGCTACAGAATGAATCCCATTCGTATCCATAGACTTTGGCAAGTCATTTTGTATTTACAAATCGTCAACAAATTTTGGTGGGGACAACATCTGTTGGGCATATTGCAACAATTAGGGAAATGAAACCGCAAACATTTCAAAGCAATCGGAAATGGAATATAATTTAAAATATGAATTAAGGAAAGCAGACAAAAAGAAACTATGAATCAATGCATTGATTTAATAATAGTTTTGGCAAGTGATCCTGCATTTAGTTGGGAGAAAATTCGCATGGTTTTTCCAGTAAATTTCAGTTAATAATTTCGATAAGATTCGATGGAAATAAGCTGCCAAAATTGCAACTACAAAGGGTATAGAGAACTGGAATAGTTGGCGAGCCGACAACTATTAATTTAAATGTATCAATGCCAAAGTCAAATGCAACGCTTAAATGCTTAAATAAATGCTAACAATAATTGAAACAATTCCGCACAAAAACAGAAGCAAACGCAATGCCAGAGTGAAAGAGGCAGGCGAGTGCGAGTGCGAGAGTACAAAGCGTTTCGAAAAGCATTTAATGAAGCACTTGACATGTCAAAAATGCGACGTGCAGTGAACCATTTTTACTTAATGTAATTAATTAAAATTTAACGTATTAATTTCGTGCTGCGAGAGTGTCAGTGGTGTGTGTGCATGTGTGTATGCAAACAAAGACAACAATTATCGAACAACTATATGTACAGGTGCACATGCACATCCACATCCACACCCACAATCACACACGCACACGTGTATACGTACGTACGTGTATATGTATGTATATACAATATGATACCTTGGAAAACTCATTGGTGAACCGCACTTATGTACCGCAAGTTCTACCGCGAAATTGATAATTCAACGGTTAACCAAACGGGCCAACAACTAAAAAAAAAAGACAGCGAGGAAATACGAAAACAAAAAAGAACAAAAAAAAATACGGCAGCTCCTCCAACGAGTGTTAAACGTTTTAAATCAACTGAAAACAGTTCGAATGAGGGCGGAAAAAAAAGAAACAGCAGAGTATAAATGCAAACAGAATTCATTTGGAGTGGGTCCGCTGGAAAGGCGCAGTGGGATAGGCTGAAGTGAGCACTGACTGTAATACTCTGCATTACTTATGGGAAACATCATTGAAGAGATCCGAACTTGAGTTTATAAGACTGCTTGCTGACTTCTATCAGCACTTGTCGTGCGATCAGATTTAACTGAGAAGATCAACCCTCTGGTTCAGAAGTATTTATCCATGTGCACTGACTATTGGCAGATATCTTTAATATATGCAAGGAACTGTGCTTAGTAGCTATGTTCATGGATTAGGTGAAAGCTTTACTTTCTGCATATTTATACAGCGATTTAATGCATTTAAATGCAAGTGCTACTTGCACATCCGCCAGCTTTAGTCACTGATCAGAGCAAGTGTCTGCAAGTCATCTCAGTTGTGTGATAACCTGTGGCAAGCAGCGAAGAGTAGTAGACAACAAATATTGTGCATAATCAACAGAGAGAGACTGAGAGAGATACAGATACGCGCCACAAGAGGCGTGGCGTCAGTCAGTCTGTCAGTCAGTCAGTCAGTCAGTCAGATGAGCCGACAGCTCAAGTGTGAGTGCCAGTGGATTGGAGCCTGATGTTGCATATGAGAATGCGAGGATAAATATATGAGGGGGCGATGTGAATGCGACTGCGAATGTGGACGGGCATGAGGATAGGTCGGTGGGCTGTATTTGAAAGTGGTCAACCAACTCGTTGACCGCAAAAGAGAAAAAATAATAAAATGAAATAAACACACGCAGACAGATGGGACAGATGGATGTATCTGGATCTGTATTTGCAGCTGTATCTCTGTATGTGTGTGTGTGTGTGTGTGTGTCTGTGTGTGTGCGTGTGGCCTGGCAGTCAAATCACAAACAAAACAAATTGCAATAGCAACAACAAAATATATATGCAAAATTTTTGCAGCCGACGCTGAAAAGTAGGCAATGAAATTATTCGTTTGCCTTTTTTTCCATATTTTTAGCTGCAGAAATGTTGTTTTCCTGTTTTCCCGTCATTGTTGTCTCTGTTTTTTCCATATAGTATGCATATAGTACTTTTTTTTGTATAAAAAACACACACACAAATGTACTACATACATATGTACATACATTTATGTATATAGCTTTGCCGCCGCCTAATGCAATGCGACAGTTGAACGTTTCATTTTATAATATTTAATTTAATTTATATAATTTATTGCGAAATGTTTAGTTTTGTTGTTGTTGCTGTTGCTGTTGTTTTTGTTGCTGCTGTTGCTGCATTTGCTGCCACTGCTGATTGGCCAATTTGAGAGTTTTGGCTGCCACTTTTGGTGTGCTGGAATGGATAGGATTTTGTGTACACTTAATGATTTATTTTAATATGCTAAAATTATATGTGCGTTTTATTGTGGGGTGGCAAAAAGTTAACAAAATTTCTTGCAGCCGAAAGTGCAACATTTATTGGTGCTGAATGAATTTCATTTGCATTTATTATGCCATGAATTATAATTTTGTATAATTATCACAAAATGGTCAATGTTTGTCATGGTTTCGAAATGGATTTTAGTGCAACAAAATGAAAGCTCATAGAAATCAACGAATGTGCTCCTTCTGCATGGCTTTTAGTCAATCAATTAAATGAAATGCATAAACTATTGCAGTGAATTCCTTGAGAAACATGCTAAATCAATTTGTGGATTGCCTATTCAAAATTAAAATCAAAACAAAAATGTTCTTTGACCATGAAAAAAAAAACTGAGTGCTAACTTTCTTTATGGGTAATAATTCCAGCAGGCAGATAAAAAAGTGGAGTTAAATCTAAAAACAAATATAATTAAATATAAAAATGCTTCAACTGTGTCCGATTTCAGATATCAGAAATGCAAAGCATTTCCTTAAGTGTTCTTTTGAGAGTAAAGTGCCTGAATTAGAGACTTTAAAATTTAATTGGAATAATAAAAAAAAGAATAATATATAATTGTAAGTAAAATATTAAAAGATATCAATTTGATAGTGAAAAAATAGAAATTCAACTCAGTGACTTTAAAATTAAATATTAACTTATTAAAAATAAATTGTGCTCTGCTTCCATGAAGAATTTTGTGAATGGAAAATGTATTAAAACGGAGGGTCTAGTGAGCTTTAATTGTTTTTTACTTGCATTAGCTCTAACATGCATTGTAGCCTGCCTTTTTATCTGTTCCACCTATTGGCGTTTACATTTTTGCTGTCATAATTACAAATGGCAAACACGAGAATGGAGAATGGAGAATCTCGATTCGTTGGCGTTTGGATCGTGATGTACGGCAGAGTCTGCCCTGTACATAGATGAGGGTTGCTTGCATTTATATTGTGCCCTGTGCCCTGTGCCCTGTGTACTGTGGGCAATTGTTGTTGTCTTCGTCTGGGTTTTTGTTTTTGTGCGAATGCAACTTTTATCGATTTAAATTAAAAACGCATTGCTGCAAATTGTAAAAATTATTGTGTGTCTGTCTCGTTGCATTTCTCTCTCTCCCTGTCTCTCTCTCTCCGTCTCTCCATACGTTTCCCTCCACTGTTTGTGTGTTTCTCACTCTACATCTCTGCTGTGTGTGTGTGTTTCGCTCTCTTTGTGTGTTTGTGTGCCAGGAAATGCCAGCACATTAAGTTGGTAGGCCTTTGGACAGCATCCTGGTGGCTTTCAATGCTTCCACTGACATTGCTGCCATCGCCACTGCCGTCCGTTTTGCCGTGCACCGTGCACAGTGCACCGTGCACCGTGCTTCGTTCCCCATGCCACTGCCTCTGCCATTGCCATTGCCACTGCCACCGCCATGTCCATGTCCATGTCATTGGCCGGAGCAATGCGGAAAATCGCATTTTCTCATTTGGCTTCTGTCATGCAAAAATATCAAAAGCGCGTTGCGAAAATCTCGTTTATTTTTCACACGCATTTCTGACATTCTCCCACTCTCCACCTTCTCATTACCCACACTCCCCTCCCGCTTCACGCTACCCGCGGATGCAGCAGCAGCAGCAGCAGCAGCAAGGAGAAGGAGATGCAAGTAGATGGCGGCCAAACAGAAGCCATACAATTCTTTAACGTCTCACACACAAATTGGCTTAAAGTTGTTCGATCTGCGGTCGAGTTGGATGAATTGAGTGAAAGGCTGCCGCCCGCCGAGGCGACAACTTCAATTTGCAGTGAAATGCCCCAGCCGGGTTTCGTTTCTTTCATTTGATATACTCGCACTGGGCATTCCACTGCCTGGCCATTGCACATTGAGCATACGACGCGTTGTCACTGGAACATTTGCGGTGCTGCATTGGAGAAGTTGTTGGAGCTGCTGCAAAGGCGAGCAAAAATACGATGCCTTAACAATAAGTAACCAATGCTGCTGCCAAACGAATTCTTCTTCATTGCACTTTTTAAAAGGTTTTTGGTTTTAATTTTCAATTTTCAAATAAAGCTGAAAAAAGTTCGTGCATTGAAATCTTTCATTAAATGTTATACGAGCATAAATCAAATTATATTTGGCAAACTTTTCTTTTCTTTTTGGTATTTCTTTACGCTATTTATTTAAAATAGTTTTGCTAAAGAAATGCTTAAAACTTTTGGCGTAAGAAATTGCTGAGGGATTTTATTTGTATACAATTTATTTCACTTCGTTTTCAGTCATTCAAGTTCCTGCTGAAATCTTCTCTTAAAGACTTATAGCTAATAATTATTGCCATATCTTTCCGCTGCAGCAAATTTCAACCAAAGAACCCTTCGATGCTCACCAGCTTGCTGCATATCCCATTGCACAGAAGCAGAATCAGAATGAGAATCAGAATGGGAATCAGCACTGGCAGTGCACTGGCTGTCGATATCTTTTGCTGACTCAGCAGCACGCATTAAATATTCAGGCAACCTGCAATCTGGTGTTCTATTTAAAAATGCGCAAACTGAAAGAGTTAATGCTATGCCCTGAATGCAATGCATTAATGTCCTGGCCGCCATTGCACCAACAGCAGCAAAATCCCTGCAAAAATTATATATACACACGCATATAGTATATTTTTATTCGTATGGGCGGTGGGGCGGGCGGGGATGGTGCTGCAACAACAGCGCACACAATTAATAAGAATTACAAGTTGCATGATGAGGGGGCTGTGAGACTCCATCCATGTGTCTGCCTCACGTTCTCTCTGTGTGTTTGTGTGCGTGTGTGTGTGTGTTTCCGCATCCTGGTTGGGTTGCATCCTGGCCTGCAAGAGGAAACCAGCATAGGGGGCGAGGACTACCAGCAGCAGCAGCAGCAGCAGCAGCGGCGGCAGCGGCAGCAACAGCCGCACAAGTGCTAATGACTTAATAAATCATCGCGTGCGACAAAGAAATATATGGGATATATGTTCCTGGTCGGCTGCTCCCCAGCAGTAACCGCAGCCAGGAAGAGGCATGGCCGGCCCCCGGGGCAGTGCGGCTGAGGTTGTGATTGGTTGCGAGTGGGAGGAGCGCACGACTGACTGGCCGTTCGCCGACCAACAACAGCAACAGCAACAGCAACAAATGCATAATTCAATGAAAATCCAGCAGAATTCCTTTAATCCTCAATATTCATTAAAAAATATGAGCGGACCTCATTGCTGGCTGTTGCTGCTGCTGCTGTTGCTGCTGCTGCTGCTGCTGTTGCTGCTGCTGCTGCCGCTGCTGCTGTTGCTGCTGCTGCTGCTGCTGCTGCTGCTGTCCATGTCGTGGCTGCTGTAGTGCATGTTGTTGTGGCTGTTTGTTGTAGATGTCGCTGCCGCTGCTGCTGCTTCGGTTCATTTCGCTGATGATCTGGCGGATCCTTTGGCCTTTGATGTCCTGACTTTGCTCGTGGCAACTTTAGCTGTTGGTTTGTCTTGTGTTTCGCATTCGGTTTCCATAATCAAATCCAATTGGAGTTCATATTTTATGGCTGCTCCTTTTAAAGCTCTTTTGCATAATGTTACGCCCTCGCCAGCATTTCTTCTGTTATATTTTCTGACAGCTCATAGCTTCTGGTTTTTTGTTCGCTCTGTTCATGTGACACCCCTCAGTTGAATGCGCTTCTGCTGCTGCTCCAGTTACTCCTCTTTTCCCCCATGGAAAGTGATGCTGATCTGGGCTCTTGGCCTTTATCTTTAATTTTTTCAATTAAAGCTAGTTAAAAAGAGACTCGCTGTGCTGCCTGCCGCTGCCTGCCTTGTAGTTTATTAAGCCGAACGTGGACATCACATCCTTTTGCCTGCCGGGTTGCTGGTTTCTGCGGCCATCGGCCAGGTGACACACACCTCCCACTGCCACTGCCACTGCCACAGCCACTGCCACTGCCGCATCCTCTTTACCTGCTTCTGCTGCTGCTGCTGCTGTTTCTGTCTCTGTTCCTACCAGGGCTATCTGTCCCTTTCGTATGTGCGGCATACAGCTCATTACATCTTTATGTGCTTAAGTACATAATGTACGGAAATGCCGTGGAGTACATATCGAGTGGAGGCGGAGAGTTGGAGGCGGAGTGTGGAGGCGGAGTCGGAGGCCGAGCTTAATCAGCAACTTAAATGTGTCGTGCGGCAGAAAGGATTTAATGCACCGGATGATTCTCCCCACCGCTCGCCCAGCCCCCAGGCTACTCCCACCGTACGGTAATGCTGCCGCTGCCGCTGCGGCTGCTGCTGCTGCTGCTGCCAAGGGAGGGGGGCGGCGAAAACTTTTGCTGTACGGACATTTGCACGTTACAAAAATTAATTCGATTTGCCGCTCGGCGGTCATTTTAATCGTTTGCCGTCGTGCGGTGCCGTTTAATGAAAGGACCGAAACCAGAACACACACACAGACACACACACAGACACAGGCACACACTCACGCATACAAAGAAAATGCAATTAAAAATTAAAAACGTGAGCAAAATGCATAATGAGCTCTCAAGCAACACTTCATTAACGCGTTTTCCTTGCCTCCAGCCGCCCAGCCGCCCAGCTGCCCAGCTGCCCAACTGCCCGACTGCTCAATCCGTGTTCCAGTTAAGCCTTCTGCCCATCTCTACCTACGCCAGATCCGTGGGGCCACAACTCAACCTTCTGCCCGTAATCCCTGCCAGTTCTGGAGCCTGTCAAAATAGGTTACGCCGCGCCTTTGGTGCCTGTGCCTGTGCCCAGTGCCCGCTGTGTGTGTGCCCAGGCCACTGTTCGTGTCCAGCTCGTTGCATTCTGCCATTGATGGGCGACAAAATGTTAACAAGCTGTTGAAAAATTGGCAAACAGTCGGTGCGTAACCAGAGAAACTCCCACACTCCGCACGGCGGACAGCGGCGCCTACAATGGGGCGCAAGTGGCGAAAGGAGAACTAATGAAAGGCGCTGACTGGACTGACTGATGACCTGTTAGCGCGGCAAGCAAATAGAAGGGAAAGGAGCATGGAGCATGAGAAAGGAATAGCAACAAAATAGAAATTCTAGAGGGGTTCCAAAAGTGATCTATTCTATGCCTGATGGGTTACCTTGCGCTGAAGGCATTCACATGATTAAGGAATTGTTTATAATATATATATTAATATATTTATGAGACTTTAAGATGTCCAAAGAACAGACTACAGTATTCAGCAGCAAGCAAAGTCCCTTGCCAATACGGCAAATCATTCTTGGGACACCACAGCTTCTATTCGACCCATGGCAAATGTCAATCGAGGGTAGCGGCGGCAGTCAACTGGCTGCAACTACTTAACCAGCGTCATAAATTTACACGCCAGCCGAGCAAACAAGGCCGAAAATAAAAAATCCACAACAGCCCATCAGCAACAGGAGCAGGGGGAGCAGGAGGAGCAGGGGCAGGAGCAGCAGGCAGCAACAGCAGCAGGATCAGAAGCAGGCAGCGCCGTGGAGCAATGGTGGAGAAGATGGAGGCACGCAATGTTACCATTGCGCCCCACTCCACTCCACTCCACTCCACCCCACTCCACACACTCCGCAGTTCGTGGCCTCAATGTTGGCCTCAAAATGCAAAACCCCAAAAAGGAGCAAAATGCAAAAGAACCTGCTCCGATGTGTGGCAGGAGGCGGCTGGCTGCCTTTGCATGCCGCGTCGCGTTGCGTTGCGTTGCGTCGCGTCGCGTCGTGGCCAAACGTGATTGTCAACAAGTTTGACTGCAATGGCAGTCCCCCAGGTCTCACACTCTGCTGCAGCAAGGACTCTCCCTCGCTCTCGCTCTCGCTCTCTCCCTCTCCTTCTGCGTGTGTGGTGGAGCTGTGGCACAAGATGGACCCCGCCATGGGCTTGCACTTTTGTTTGCTTGTCTTTTGCCTCTTTTTGTTGTGCTTTTTATTGATTTTTTTTCTCGCCCCCCGCTACCCAACTACCCTGCTACCCATCCTTTTCGCCTTTTTGCATGGCGCTTATTACGCATACGCCGCGTGTGCAGCGGAAACCAGCCAACTGACCGAACGCGTCCTGCCGCCAGAGCCCCCTCCCCCCGCCACCCACCGATCAGCCCCTGTTTGTCGGTCTGCGTTTGTACAGCTGTCAGACAACCCAATCTCTCGTCCCCGTCCCCGTCCGCACGCACCGCCCGCACTGCAACGCCATGGCGAACGTCGGACGCGACTCGTACCCCGGGCATTCATTCGTAAAGGCGCGTCGAAAGGGGGCAGCCCGCTGCGTAATTGTTGTTATTGGTCTCGAATAAAAAACTGTGTAAAATAAAAATGTCGAAGTGCAGCGTCATTGGCGACTGAAGGATACCGCGCACAGGCGGATACTCCATGCAGTTTCGTCGATTTATGCAATAATTATGGCATGCAATGGTGGATTGCACTGTAGTTTGCTCAACCAAAGATTCATGGCTGCTTTCCGTGGCTCTGCAGCATGCCTCTCTGTGCTGCACTGCTGCACTTCTACAGGGTAGCAGCACAAAAAAATAAAAGAGAAAAAGAACAACAAAAAACGCTGCAAGCCAGGCAGAGAGTCCTGGACACGCGTGTTCTTCCATGTTTATTATTGCAGCAACAAATTGGGATGGGAGTGGGGTCGGCCGGTTGCACCCTCACTCCCACCAGACTGATGTCCACACGTGGGCTGCGCAGCGAATTGTTGCATTGTCCTTGCCCCAAAAGTTGCATTGCAATCGTTTCTCTCTCTCTCGCTCGCTCGCCTCCCTTTTTTTTTTGCTTCTTTGACACTGAACAGAGACAGAGCGACAGCCGGAGAGCGAGAGAGTTGCAATAAAAAAATTGACCACCAAACAACTCACCTGCTGCTGCTGCACCCCCCCGAAAAAGCTGCCCAGACCACTCGCCATGTCCTCCTGGGGATATGTATGCTCTGTTTTGGGCCTTTTGTTGGTGGCAACCACATATTTGGTTGCTGATTTTTGGTTTCGTAATTTTTCCTACCCACAATGCAACACAACGGGCAACAGCCAACAGCCCCACAGCCAACAGCCCAACAGCCAACAGCCCCACAGCCCACAGCCAATTGTTGTTCCGCTCGTCTGGTTGTTGCATTTGTTTGGTGCCTTGTTTTTGTTTGCGTGTGTGTTTGGCGGTTTTTACACACAGCATTTTTTTTGTTTGTATTCTTGCACCTTCTTTTTGCTTTTAGTGCTGTTTGTAGCTGCTCTGTTGATTGCTGCCCGGCTGTGGGGGGTCTACAAATTATAACGAGTTGTTTAAGCGCCCTGCTCAGCGTTTGCCTTTTGCCTTGGTTATTTTTTGGCAATTTTTTTTGAATTGATTGCTGCTTGATGATTGCGAAATGGTTGATGGGTTTGCGCAGGGGGAGATGCTATGATAATGGCAGTTATTGAGGAGCGCAGAAAGCTGACTGCAGCTGACAGCAAAGTGCATAAAAGGACATGCAGAATATGTGAAGTTTTGGCTTTAAATAAATACAACAAGGAAGGCATCTTGACTCTGGATATTCCACGAAGCTGCTGCTCTATGCACTGACAGTTCTAACAAAATTATGTTCAATAAAAAAAAAAAAGAAAAACATTTTTTTGTATGCAACATAAATAAACTTTAAGAATAAAAGTGAAGAATTAATTGAAAAGAAATTTCAAGCAGGGAAAACTCTCACTTAAATGCACTTCCAACGGCGCTGCGAGCTGTACAAATCTGCCACATCTGTCATCTGTCCCTGCCAAAAATGTAGTTTACTCGCTTGATTATATTTGCTGGCTGAGAAGTAACGTTCATGCACTCAAAACTCAATTCATCAATTGCCTGGCATCTGCTCCATCAGCATCACCATCAGCATCAGCAGAATCTGCATGCTGCATGCTGCATGCTGCATTCTGCATGCTGCATCCTGCACTTGCCACTCGCTTGTGACACCTGAATACAGATGTTCGCACACACATGCACACAGGTCTGTGTACATCTGTGCGAATGGGCAATAAAAATATGTGCAACAACAATCATAGCAAAGGCTTTTTGGGTCTACCAATATTATTCCACACAACTTCAAACCCACAAAATGTTGGTTAGTTTTTCGTAATAACTTCAAATCTGCACTTGCCACTTTGTGTGTGGCATGTGTCCTGTGCGGGTGTGTGGGTTGGGTGGTAGAGTGGTGTGGTGTGGAGTGGTGTGGTGTCCAGGGGATATGCCGGTGGTAGTCCAAAAGCCCCTAAAATGCAATCACCCGCACACGCAGAGAGCCACCCAAAAAGAACCAACCAATTTGGCTGCATATGCAACGCATCTCATGGGCCCTACAAATTTCAAATGGCATCGAATTTTGTGTTCAGCTTTTCCTCATGTATTTCCCAATTTTCATTTTTTGTTTTGTTGTTTTGCATGTTTTGCTTTTGCTTTTGCTGTTGCTTGCTGCTGTTGGTTATTTTGGTTTGGCATTTTGGGTGTAAAAATAATTTAACTAAAAATTGCACACAAATATCTGGGAGTCTCCAGCCAGCCCACTGCACAGGAACATCGGAACACCGGAAAACAGACACAGACACCGCAAAATGTTGTTGGTTGGGTGGTGCGTGAAGGGAAAACCATACGTTGGTTAAGCGGGGGGCTAAAGGTGGTGGAAGGTGCGTGTGATTAGGCCAACTGCAGCCCCGAAATTTACACAGGAATAATGAAATCAGTGACGCAAAAATATACATAAAGCTGCATGCAGACATGTGCTGGAAGAGCGCTGACTGAATTATTAAAGCAGGAAGAGCCAGCTAAATTTTGGGCTGGCCTAAAAACAGCAGCACTCCTCCGATTTATATGAGGCAACATATTTGAGCAAGCGGAATAGCAACAGAAAATAGAATACGAAAAAAGGGAACAAATTTCATATGAAAGATTTCACTGGGATGAAGGATAATAAAGCTAAATAAGTAATAATTAAATAAGGCAGAGACTGCATATATATAAATATATTTCATTGATCTAAATATATGCCTATTATATTTATTTGTGTGCATGCTGCTGCTGCACTTCACACCTTAATAGATCCTGCACGCAGCCAGTGAGAAATGAGGAATGATATCTGCATGGGTTACGACTTATGGCCAAAAGCCTCAAGGAAGATCTGTTGCAGGTTCGCCATTAGCTGGTATATCTGCCTTGCCTTTAGTAAATCCTCCAATATCGAGCATGTTCCTTCCGCTTTAAGTTTGAGCGATTGTTGGACTCCATATAGATCGGTTTTATTTGCTTGATTTTGATTAATAAGCGAACTTCCACATTAAAAGCCAAGCAAGAACATCCCCCAAAAAAATAACAAAAACTAACCGCACGCACGGTCCACCCACGCACACACACACACACTACTGAAGGAGACACACACGCACACAGAGACACACACACACACACACACACACAGAGACAGTGGTGATTGCAATGGCCTGCATCTGGTGGGGGCGGGGTCGCCGTTTTGGGCGACTCAACTAATTTTTGAGTGGAGAAACAATTGCGAGAGCGAACGAGAGCAAGAGCCCCAATGTGGTTCAACCCTTGCTTTGGGGGCACGAACATTACGAACACCACGAGCACGAGTGCAAGTGAGTGTGCGAGTGAGTGTCGGAGTGTGCGAGTGAGTGTACGAGTGAGTGTGTGCGAGTGAGTGTGCGAGTGAGTGTGAGTGTTAATTTGCTAATTGAGAGCCTGCAACGGCGCATTACACTGAAGACAAAGTGGCAAAGCGAGTGAGCACTGCCATGGACTGGCCAGGACTTAACTCAACTTTGAGTCGAGTGAAACCAAAGCCACTCAAAGCTGAGCCACAAAAAGTGAACGGAGAAAAAAGAAACCCAAAGGAAATACAATTTTTATCTCGTGTTTTGCTACACACACACACACATGGGCACACACATATCATCGAAGGCGGCCAAAGGAGCGGCAATGACGACTCGAATGCCACTCCATGGCATACACTGCCACTCGCCCACGCGCCCACTCACGTGTGTGTGTCTGGGCCAGCGGGATCCAATGAAATTTGCTTAGCCAAGACAATGAAACGCTTCGGGATTGCTCAGACCAAAAGTAAGAGCAAACCCCAGCCAACTCCGCCAACGCCAACTGAGGCAGACAGAATCCGTTTGACACTGTGGTCGCTCCATGGCATTCCCACCCACACAAAAACCGCCCTGGCTACCTGGCTACCTGGCTCCCTAGCTCCACCCCCTTGGCAGCGCATCCTTGGCTGTGTCGGAGGCGCCGCCGATACCCACACGCGGGTGTGACTACGAAAATAGTTTTAGCGGCTGCCATTGCCCCCCCACGTCGTCCTTTAATTTCTTCCTTTTCTTTATACTGAAACGATGCCACTTGGGCTACAAAACTTATGCCCATTATACTGTGAATATTCGCGGTAAATGTTTGAACTATGAATGGGCAGAGTTCACCTTTGCGCGAGACCACTTCCCACCGAGTGTGTCTTTAATTTCCCAAGTGGTGGCAAAGGAAAGTGAATTTGTGATACGTGAAGTTCGAGGAAAGTTCCAGCAGCAAACAAGTGACAGAATATATACAGAATATCTGAGTAAATCCCTCACGAATGGAGAGCCAGTAAACCTAAACGAAAAACGTTAAAAATGCCTCAAAATGTTGCATGAAAGTAATAAGAAAAAAAGGCCTCAAGCTCTTCTTATGCGATGCAGTTAATTGTGGCATCTCCTCGCTCAAATTTGTTGCTAATAACCAAAATGCCATCTCAATGCTCGAAACTCTTTCGGGCCGCCTGCAAGTTGCAGCGCGCTGTGCCACACACTTTTTATGGTCCATCGGCTGGGACAAACAAAGCATAAACAATTTTCTACCTACCACACTATGCGCCACAGTTCTCTGCCCCCCCTCCCCCGCCCCGTGATCAAGTGCAGTTTTTGTGTATTCCCGTTGTTGAATGGAATTTAATTGCCATAAACATAAACAAAATAATACGACAGGAGGGGACAAATGGGGCTTCTGTGGATCATTTCTCATATTTTTTCGTTTGGTTTTCGTTTTTGTGTATTTATAAAGCCATTAAAGAGAGCAGAGCAGAGGGCTGAGCAGGGCAGAGCAGGGAAGAGCAGGGCAGGGCAGAGCAGGGAAGAGCAGGGCAGAGCAGAGCAGAGCAGAGATCGGAGAGATCGTCGCAAGACAAAAACGCTGCAGGTCATAAAAATGTATGAAATGTATCAAAGGCGGCGCAAAAATGATGAATATTTTGGGTGGTCCGGACGCACCATCACCATCACCATCACCAGATGGAGCCCGACAGATGAGCGCTACGGCTGATGATGCTGCGGCATAAATAGTTTTTCTTTTTTACTGCTATATTTCTCCTTTTCTGTTTGTAATATTAATTTTCCTGTTTTTGGTGTGGGCTTATGGCCAGAGGCCAAGAACCAAACCAAAGCCGTTGGAAAACCAAAATGTTGACTGCAGTTGACAACGCGTCATGCAAAGTGCAGTTACCGGCAACACCAAGCACCCCCTGCCAGCAACACACCTTCACCAGCCCCACCTCTACTGCTGCTGCTGCTCCACTCTGCAGTGGTCGAGTGGGAGTGGGAGTGGGAGTGAGTGGGAGCCCTGTCAAATGCCTTACATTGCAGGTGGGGCCCTGCCATTCACACGGCTTGCCTGAGTGTCGAGCAATCAACAGCAATTTGGCATAGTCCAGACGTTGTCCAACCTCCGTTCGTCCCTGGCTGGGGTGGGGTGGGGTGGGCTGAGTTGGGTGTGGTGTGGTGGGGCGGGGATGGGATGGGGAGAGGGAGAGGGTGACAACATCCGTGTCAAAACAATGTACGCACTAGAAGTCATTTAATTTGTTAAACTCGGTGATTTGGACAAACTCCTCACACACACACGCACACGCACACGCACACAGGCCGATAGGCCGTTGGCTCTGGGCATGTCAATTGCTGTACTTTTCATAGCAGGCCCAGCAGGGGCAGGGAGATGCACATACATATATGTTGTTTGCAGAATGAGACATATGCCAGACATGGGTGATAACATATTACACTGGTCAGCAAGCTGCAAGGTGTATGGCTAACTAGAAATGGCATCAATTTTGGTATTGTATTTTGGTAATGTATATACATATGTATGTACATAGGTAGCGTAGCCGATCACACGGTTACAGGGCACTGGTACCGATCGCTGTAGCTGCTGGGCTGGCAATAACCGCTTGCTGTTATCGCTGGCTGGTAGCGCTGGCTGGTAGCGCTCTGTGTTAGAGCTGGCTGTTAGCGCTCTGCTGTTAGAGCTCGGTGTTAACGCTAGCTGTTAGCACTAGCTGTTAGTGCTCGCTGTGAGCGCTGGCTGTTAGCGCTGGCTGTTAGCGCTCGCTGTTAAAGCCCGCTCTTAGCCCTCGCTGTTAGCACTAGCTGTTAGTGCTCGGCAAATCGCTCGATGTTAGCCCTCGCTGTTAGCGCTCGCTGTTACGAACATCTGAGAGCGCTGGGAGATTGAGCTGGCAGAGCATTTAACATGCAAAGTTAACAGAAGCAAAATAGGCAGTAAATGTTGTATAACGATATATATAAATACATAAAAAATAAGAAAATATATGTATCACTAGCCTACTTTTTATTCTGCGTGTTCTTCGTTGGCGTACTTCATTTATTTAGCCTGCATTTCAGTTGCAGCTTATTCTTGGCAAAAGAGTGAAATATTCCTTTAAGAATTCATCTGAAAATTTTCCAATTTCTTACCAGACTTCCTTAATGCAAATATCTCTGATATATTTTATGTTGAATAAATAAATTTGGTGCGCAATACAATTCCTGGATGGACAGTGTTGAAGTGTCTGAAGGTGACACAACACACACACACACACAGAGAGAGGAGACAGAGCTGGAGACAGCCGGACCGAGATGCAGTTAGACAGGCGTGGCATGGGGCATCATCATCATCGAGCCTTGGGTGCTTGGGCGAAGGGTTGTGCTTGCCTGCGTCTGCGGTTGGCGACGATGCAGTGGCACTGGCAGTGGCAGTGGCATCGAGTAAGGCAGGCTCTGTTCAAAGCATCATTTATGCATTTAAACAATCCAATGCCTGCCCCCCAGAAGGCAGGGGCAGCACACAGCAGCTCAGGGTGGCAGGCGGGCAGGCGGGCAGGCAGGAGGCAGGAACTGCAAATTATGTTTTGTGTCAAGTAACCGGAAAATGCATTTTAATTGCCGTAGAAATGCAATATTGCACTTACACCTACCCCCAGCAAGCGATAGGCCAGTGGGCGTGGCCGTGGGGCGTGTGGGGTGGGGTGTCTGGAACACTTGCTTGGGCGCACAGCTTAAGGTGCTAATAAACCGTTAAAGGGCGTGGGGCGTGGCGGTGCGTGTCGTGTCGTGGCCGTATGGCTTAAAGCAGCTTAAAGTGCATTAGGGCCAAGATGGGAGATGGCACAGAGAGGAGAGGCACAGCAAGAGGTGTGCGTGGGAGGGGGGCGGGACAGGGGAGTGAGTGAGTGAAACAATTGTATTATCTCTTTGTGTGTTGCATGTGAAAATGGGGGGAGGCATGGGGGCATGGGGCATGGGGGCATGAGGCATGGCCACATGCATTTTACCGCAAACGAGCCACTCAACGAGTATTTCAAAATAACAGACAGCCGCAACCCTGGCTGACCAGCAAAACCAAATGAAACCAAAACCAAAGCCGACTTCATCAACAACAAAAACAACAACAACAAAATTTAGCTTGCAACATGAAGCAGCAGCAGCAGTGGCAGCAGCAGTGGCAGTGGCAGTGGCAGCAGCAGTGGCAGAGGCAAGTGCAACAGCAGCTGCTCAAAATGCAATTTTTCACTTTACGCCCAGGCCTGTGTAAAATCCAATCAAGCCTCAAAAATGTTAAACGCCTCCAACAGGCCACCACTCTGCAGCTCTCCACTCTCCACCTCTCCACCTCACCAGTCTCGACTCTGCTGCTGCTGCTGCTGCTGACTCCTGCTAGGCCGACTGCTTGTGCTAGTCCTAGTCGTAGTCCTTGTCCTAGTCCAGCGCCTAGTCCTCTGGCTTAAAAGCAAAAGCCAAAGCAAGCTCTGCGGGCAGCAGCAAACAAACCGAAAACAGTTCAGACCCGAAATGGCCCCGGTAATGTGTGGTGTGGGTGTGGGTGTGGTGGCTGCCACTGTGGCACAGGGGCAGCGGTGGCTGCAGTGGCTGCGCCGTGGATGGATGGCGAGACCTCAGGACAGGGCCCCAGAAACAGGCTGCAATCTGGACTTATTACGCCACTTAAAGCTCAAACATAACACACAATGGAGAGCCAGAGCCAGAGCCAGAGCAGCAGCCACGCCACGCCACGCCACACAGCGCCAGTGCAGGGCCAACAACGAACTGGGAATACCCTGGGCAGCGCCTCACAGGGCACACGGAATGGAAGCGCTGCGCAGCTGCTGCTACTTGCGGTGGCCTAGCAAGTGCCAAGTGCCAAGTGCCAAGATTGCAGTTGTAGTCCATAAACATGGCAGTTTGTCCTGCTTATTCCGCGTAGCATTCCTTACTGGCGCTGAGTTTCCCCGCCGCACTGGCCACGGATAAGGCTCAGAGATTAATGCATAAAAATACTCTGAACTTTTCTTTATATTTCCCATTTCTACATTGCTTTCGGATCCCTGCGCATAGTGCAAATAAATGCCTTAATAATGCCAAATCTATTCCCAGATAAATACCTACTGCATAGCCCAAAGCAAAGCCTAAATATCTCTTGGATCTGGGAATCCAGTGCCATGTGGGGAGCACTTAACACTTAGTCCACACATCCGCCCCAAAAGACTGAACTGAAAACTGCCGGCTGCGGCTCGTGCTGGCCTGCGGCAATGAGGACACCCTCTTGACACCTCGGTGAGATAATTCAGTGCGGTGCCTGGACCATCCCCAAAAGCCATGCCCCTCCTGACTGTGCCCATGCCCGTGCCCATGCCCGTGCCCATGCCCGTGCCTATCTACATATCTATCTGCCAAAAGGATGCTCATTCCTGCAGCTCTTGGCCTTAAATGTCGTCACATTGTCGCCTCAAAAAGGGCGAGGGTGAGGGCAAGCACAGGGGCGGCACTTCCCCGTCGTAGTAGCAGTCATCGTCGTCGTCGGTCGTCGTCGTCGTTTGTCGTTTGTCGTTTGTCGTCTCCTCGTCGTTTATCAAATGGCCAACAGCTCGCTTGGCCAACAGTCGGCCGTCGGCTAAGTGACAAGCAAAACCGCGAATTGACCAGAGAAAGTCCAACTCTGGCTCCAGTTGCAGTTGCAAGGATGCAGCGCCAAGATAGAGGCGCAGAGAGGCAGCAGCAGAGGCAGGACACGTTGCATGCTGCACACGTTATTAATGCCGGCACACAGACGCACACAGAGCCAGAGAGGGGCACAGCGAGGGGCACAGTGAGGGGCACAGAGTGAGGCACAGAGAGGGGCACAGCGAGGGGCACAGAGAGCGGGTAAGAGGAATAAAGGAAGAGCACAAGATGCGTGCCCCATGTGGGTTTTTTTTCTGTGTGTGTTGGGTGGCTTACGCACGGAGCGTTGCATGCAGCACGACCAGGGACACGCACAGGACGTAGGTGGGGGATTGGGCATTGTTTTGGCCGAAAGTTGACCGAAAACTTGGCATTGTTGGTTGCTTGCTTTTCGGGTTGTTCCCCTTGTCCGCCCCCCGACCCGACCCGACCCGTCCCGCCCAGCCACAGGACGCCAGGACAGACAGAAGGATTTCATTGCATTGCATTGCATTGGATTGGATTGCAGCAAGACTGCAACCCAGTGGCTGTGGCAGTGGCAGTGGCAGTACCGAGACTTCTCTTTCATTTTTTGGAGAACTGCATCTCTAGGCTTTGCGGGCAGGGTGGGAGACAGGGTCTGAGGGCGTGTTACTGCATCAATTTATGGTTGAATTTTGGTGTCCTTCTCTGGCCCGCTCTCCCCTATTCCTGGACTGTTGATTCCTGTTTCGGGGGGCGGGGGGCACTCTGGTGTTTTGGTAAATGTTCTCGGCATGCCGGAAATAAGTTTGCTGCCCGCAAATTTAGTTGATTTAGGCATTAAAGCGAACGTTGTCGGACTCCTGTTACTTGACTCCCACTTGCCAGTGCCACTTGCCACTTGCCACTGCCACTGCCACTGCACGTACACGGCACTCTGCCACACTGCCACACTGCCACTCTGGCAGTGGTCCTCTCCTTCTGGTTCTGTTTCTGGTTCTTTCCGGGTGGCTTCTGTGGTCCCCACTTGAGCACTTATAAACAATGTATGACTTAATTTGTTGTTAGTTAGCAAATGTTGTTAATTTTGGGCTTTGCTGCTGCTGCTGCTGCTGCTGCTGGGCCTTGTCGTTGTCAGATGCGACAGCAACACTCGCAAATTGATTGGTTTGGGTAATGGATAAGGCCGAGCAAATGGCCAGTAATAGATCCGGCGAAAGTAGAACTTTCGAGTGCTGAGGAATCAAGTTGAGGGCTGGCACATGTGGAGGCATCTTGGGGGAACTCTTTCGGTGGCAGCAGCACCCAATGCACATTCCCAATAAGTTTAGTTTACGGTTTTAGTTATCAATGGAAATACTTTGAATTTATTTGGAGTTCGAGGGGACAGGCTTCAGGGTTGTTCTGCTCAGCGCCTCTGTGATTTGCCTCCACAAACGGGAGACGGGCTGGCAAATAGTGCCGCTAAATGGCCGAAAACTGGCACAGCCCTTTGCTAAATTTCTTACAAGGCTTGCATTAAGTGGTAATTATTTCTTCTAGCATTTAAAAGCAATAAAAAGCACAACGAAAATTCCAAAACAAATGAAACGTTGCCTGCCAACACTGAAGCGCCGCGAACAGCTGACTGGCGGCAGCTTATTCTCGGGCATATTCGCTATATGACCCATTAATCTGCTCCCAATTTGAATTGTGCAATAGAATCTTGATGGGATTCTTCGGCAGTGCCACAGCCACAGCCCATTCAGTGGCAGCCCAAGCGACACCCCAGTCGCTGTGCTGGACTGCCTTTTCTGCTGTGAAATTGGTTAACTTAATATGGGCAGCGCGCACACAGTGCCGCAGACAAGTACAGCGTACAAACCCGTGCGCATACTTGACATAGTTGTTGCTGTTGCTGGCCGTTGAAATACCACAGACGGGGCACAAAAACCCAAAGTCCAATTAAAATTTAACTACATCAAAGTAGCAGGCAGCAGCAGTGGCAGCAGCAGCAGCAGCAGCAGCAGCGTCCAGTAGCCACGACACCCACACACACACAACCCTAATACAGCCACACACATATGGATATATATAGATATAGAAATATATATATATGTACGCATGTGTGTGTGGTACATATAGCCATAACATTTAACAAGTTTAGTATTTGGGTTTTGGCCATTTTTTGCCACTCTCATGCCGAAAAGGGATTCGATGGGAGCCCAGCAGCTGCTGGACATACCAAACTATGGCTGCGAAAAAAAAACCCCACCACCCACCACCCCTCAGCCAGCACACAGATACTGCTCTCGCACACAAGGGTGGCTCTGCAAGGGTGTGCGTGTGTCTCTGTGTGTGTGGCATGTCGAAAATTGCGCAGCTTTACGGCAAATGCCGCAAATTGAAACAATTTACATGTCGTACATGTGTGCTGGCTGGCTCAGATCGGGTCAGGAGTTCCCCTGCCAGGCAGCGACTGGGCGGCGGGGGGGCAGCGGTCATCAAAGGGTTAAACTTGCGTGTAACCCATAGCCTCCATCGCCTCCATCGCCTCCACGGATGGTCCTTGTCTATCGATACCGTGGCGCCCCAGCGCCCCCCGGCCGGCTGCTCGTTTTAACAGAAACCATGAATTTTGATTTAGCCACCCATGCCCAGGTGCCCCCCCTGCTCAGACTCAGACTCAGACTCGGTTCAGGTTTCGGGCACCTAACAAACAACAACGAACAAAAAAAGTGAGTCTGGCTGTCACATGGGTGCCCCATGGCCCATGCCCCATGGCCCATGTGGCAGCAACAGCAACAACAATGAGGTGACAAACCGCGCGTGACTCGTTGCTTCAGGTTCGTGGTGTGCACTGGTGGCAGGCAACTCCTCTGGTGACGGCAAGCGCGGATTATGGCGCGTTTGTCGAGCACTTGCCGCTGATTTTTTCGCTGCTCTCGCATTCTCTTTTATTGTCTCCATGGATGGACTGGACTGTGGACTGTACTGTGGACTGGACTGTGGCCGGCCTTGCCAGCTCTGGAATGACCTGCAACATGGCCAACTGGCTGCTGCTCACCCAGCGCCCTATTGACGGGCATTCTGCGGGCCTTAAACGGGTTTACCTTCAAGGCACTTTTCTTGCAGCTCAACTGCAGCAAAAACGGCACCTAAATCCTGCAGACTTTGCCTTCCATCAGCGATCAAAGTACCAACGGAAGGTGATCCACAATGCCACATCGTGAGTCCAGTCCAGTTCAGTCTGCGCCCCCGACTTGTCGCTGATTTGGGCGCTCGGTAATAACCTTTATAAAGTAAATTTACAATAAAAGGCAGGGCAAGCGAAATGAAAGGCAAATGACGTCGCCGACTGAGGACTGAGGACTGAGGCGACACCGCACCACGCGCCCCACACCCATTAGCATATCTCCATCTGCCTGTCTCCGCGCACATTTCCTTCTGCTGTTGCACGCTGTGCCTCCCCGAAGGACTCGCCCTGGCGGGGATGTGTGCTGTCTGGATTCGCGGCGACACGTTTGGCTTCCGTTGGACTTCTGCCGCGATTTCCTCTGCTGGCCATTGTTCCTTCGTGTTGTTTCTGCTTGTTCCATTCTCCCACTCCTTTCCCGCTCTCTGTTGTGTGGTGTGTGACAGGCACGGTTATTTGGTGTTCTGCTGCTTGTTTTTTCACAGCTTTTCATGGCCGGTTTTTTCGTTGTTTTTTTTTCTTGTTTTTTGTTTTGTTCTTTCTCTTTTTCGTTGGCCAAAAGTCAACCCATGAGCTGTGGCATTTTTAAGTAATTTTTATCGGTCAGCAATGTGGGGGCCCTGCCCCCCAGCGTGGGCCAAAAAAACCTGCGGGTACGCGCGAATGCACAGTGAGTGGGCGAGTGGGCGCAGCTGTGGCAGCTGTGGCAGATGGAGATTGAGATTGAGCCGGGTGGAGCCCTCGCTGGGGGCACAGTTAGCTACATTTTAAGTGATTAAGTATGTGGGGGGGCGAGTTATATGACGATCAGCTGAATCTTCTTGCACTGCGGATCTGCAGCGATCCATCAACATTTTTGTAGCTGCATCTCCTGAGCTCTCTGGAGTTCTGTCTGCATGTGCAGCTGCTTCTTTGGCTCCACTGGTGCCTGCTGACTATCTCTGCCCTTTTTGTGGCCATGCATTTGGCTTTCTCCTTTGCACTTGCTGGACGAGCTGCACGGGCTGGACGAGCTGTACGAGCTGCACGAGCTGCACGAGCTGGACGAATGTCGACAAGTGACAAAATATGCAAGTATCAAACCACAAATTCTCACCCGTGAGTCCACAATCATTTTGACACTGGTTACGGTGACGTGTCCCATGTCCGGGGAGTACGCTGCTGCGTGCCACTGCCCACATGCCACATGCCACACAGCCACACAGCCACACATGAGAGGCACACGCAGCCCGCATCACAACGCAACGCAACGCACAGCAACGCAGCGCGGATGTCGACTAGATTTGCGTTTCGTTTGGATAGTGTTGCATGCCAGGACATTTTCACACACGCACACAGAGACACACACAGAGACATCTGCATGTGTGTGCACTGAGGAGAGCAATGAAGTCCTTTGCAGGAAATTGAAAAGTGCAACGCAAATTGCGTTCCGCTGCGCTGCGCCCTGTGTCCCCACAGCCCACAGCCCACACACCTCTGATCCCCATTCCAAGTGCCTCGTCCTCGTCCTCGTCGTGCTCGTCGTCGTTCTCGTCCTGCTCTTAAACCGAGAGCCGTCTGAAGCCGTCCCCGTCGAGTGGTTGACAATTGATTTGTGTTTATGGTCGCCGTGCCCAGGGCCTGTCCGGGCCCGGGCCCGGGCCCTGCATTGAGCTGCAGTTTGGGGCGACCATGTAATATGCCATTTTGGGACTGTGATTTAAAGACATTCATGTGGGTGGGCCGGGGCACGCACATTTTATGGCATGCGACAAGTTGAAATTGAAGTTGCTGCGGGATGGATGGCGCATTGGCAGATTGATGACCTAATCAACTTGGAGACCAGCCCACACACACACAAATCTCAGGCATTGCTACAGCCAAGGCTCGAGGGAACTGTAAAGGGTGGCTGGCCTTTTACTCCACCCTTTTGACTGCAGGAATCTTTCACTTCTCAGGGATTTATAATTGTTTTTGGTTTGCTTTCCCACCCAAAACTAATGGCTGAACTCTCTTTGCATATGCTTTCAGCTCCTGGCAGGCACTCGAGAAGGCAGCTTGTTTTTGATTCCAACCAACGGTGCGACTAACAGAAGACAAAATTGTGCGATTAAAAAAAGTGCAGGCTCACGCTCAGGGGCAACTGGAGCAGTTTGAGCAGCAGCAGCAACATCCACCACATCCACATCCAGCACAGCCGCAGCAGCAGCCACATCACCACTTGCAACAGCAGCAGCAGCTACACCAACACTACACCAACACCAACACCAATAATCACTTCAACAACAGCAACAACAATCATTACAACAACACCAACAGCAACAACAACAACTACAAAATGCATCTAACAACAACCACCAGCAATTCGACGGCATCCAATGCCAACAACAACAACAACAACAACAATTCAACAACAAACAACAACAACAACACAACAACAAACAACAGCAACAACAGCTCCACAGCGAACAACAACAACAACAACACGAGTAACACCAATGGCTCCAACAACACCAACAACAACAACAACAACACGGAGCAAAACACACCGCCCACACCCGCCCAACTACTGAACGAGGCATACACCAAAATGACCTCCGACATCCTGGCCGAGCGCACACTCGGCGACTTCCTCACCGAACATCCCGGCGAGCTGATCCGCACCAGCAGTCCGCTCTTCGTGTGCACCGTCCTGCCGCCGCACTGGCGCTCCAACAAGACACTGCCGGTGGCCTTCAAGGTGGTCTCGCTGGGCGACATTATGGACGGCACCATGGTCACGGTGCGTGCCGGCAACGATGAGAACTACTGCGCCGAGCTGCGCAACTGCACGGCGGTCATGAAGAACCAGGTGGCCAAGTTCAATGATCTGCGCTTTGTGGGCAGGAGTGGCAGAGGTGAGTACCAAGAGAACTCCAATTTCAGGTGTGATCTGTACGTGGCAATCCTCAACCCTCCCAACAGCCACAAACATTGAAGCGTAGCAACGTTTGGGGATCAGGAATGTTTTACAATACATAAGTTGATGCCAACAAATGGATGCAAATACCAACTGCTGCCTTCAGCCGCCGCACTAAGCGAGTCACTGTGATTTAGTGCCACGACGATGCATTCGCACGGTGGCCGACAGCTTCTCGTATTTTATGCGGCTGTCGCTCCTCTCGGGCCCACGATAGGGCACGTTGGGCACAAACTTAAACTTTTGAAACGCTGTCACGACATATTTGCCCGAGTCATCGTCGCGGCTTGCGGAAGGCTCCAATGCCGCCTTTTCGCTTGGGTTTTTGACCAGGTGCCAGGATCTGCGTCGTAGCAGCATGTTCCCCAATGTCGGCAGCTCGCTTTTTGCATCCACTTTGGCCTTTGCTTCCGCGCAGGCACCACCAATGACCTTTGCATCGCATTGAACTACTTTTGGAGGCGGTGTCGCTGCCACGCATTCGGTCTCTTTGGGGAGCGGCTGTGACTCTTCTTCGCACTTGGCGGCCATTTGGCGGCGTTTCTCCACTTCATTGGCTTCCTGCATGAGGCGTATGATGGACTTTCGCGGAGGAGTTGGGTAGCGGTAGTAGATGACCTTGTTGGCCGGGTCCTTGGGGCAAACCGCCTCCAACGGGCATTTGTTGGCGTAGCTACGCTGCAGTAGCGGTGCTAAAAATACATTAAAATAGATAACAAGTTCCTTGTGGATAAAGTACTTTGCTTTCGCAGTGCAGACTGCATCCGGCATAGCTTCGGAGAGTTGTGGCATCAAAGCTGCAAGTTCCACTTACGTGTTGTACAATTGACGACCCCCGGAAGGAGCGGCAGACCTCTCCGGGCAGCTGCAGCAGCAGCCGGCAGATTCAGAAGATTCCTCAACATTGCAGCCATTTTCGAAGCACAAAAATTTGAAAGCTAAAATTACAATAATTCCAAAGCAGTACAAAAATAGATGAGAATGCCTGAACACGTACGGAAGGCTGTGCCTCAAATTAGAGCTTGAAGGAACGTGTGAGTCGCGACTCTACTTTTACTCCGATATTCAGCCAGTATATAAATTTGTGAGCTTATGGTGTATGTAGAATTGTAAAAAATATTCAGCCGCTTCAACCTCATTCTAATGTGGCTTGGAGAAAGCTTTACAAAGGATGTACTTGGGGATAAAGCCTGGGAGCTAAACTTTGCCTCACAGTAAAAATGCTTCTCTCCTTTAGCGGATGCCTTTTAATCTATAATTTCCCTGCACTACTCATTAAGCCCGCCTCCATTTCTAGTTCTCAATGCTCCAAAGATAATACAAAAAAATGCTCCCGAGCCTAGCTAATTCCTGTCAGCACTTAAGGCCAGGATCGTTTTAGCTTTCCCAATAATCTGCAGTCGGGCCGCCCCTCTAGCCGCATTAATCTCTGAGGTATGTCCCTGGCATTGCTGGCCCAGCTACAGTTAATCTCTGCACTTTAGGCAAGGACGCAAAAGTTTTCTCGCCAAGTGGCGCCTCTTATTGGCCCTTGTCAGCACTTGAGGACCACGCTACCCTCTCCATGCCACAGCCCAGCCCAAACCCAGCCCAAACCCAGCCCAAACCCAACCCAAACCCAAACCCAACCCAAACCCAAACCCTTGACTGCACTCGAAACAATTTGTTCAATTATCGCCAGAGTCGCGTCGAGTTCGCCGAGTGGCAAAAGTTTTGCCAGGCTCCTGCTGCCGCTCCTGCCGCTGCTTCAGTTCCTGTTCCTCTGTGGCCCAATGCCGCCCCGTCGCCCCGCCGCCCCCTGCTGTGTGCTCGTCTCTTTTGTATTATTCCGGGCACTTTTTGCATTGCTGTCATCTTTTTTTCGGTTCATTTTCTTCGTCGCTTTTTGTTTTATTTTTTGTTGTATTTTTTTGTTCGTGCTTTCTGTTGTCAGTTGTTGGTTTTTGTGCTCGACAGCCTTTTGTATCCTTTTAACCGCTTGTTAAGCGCTGCACAAATTGTCAGCAGTTCATCAGTGGTCGCCATCGCTTCCATTCATAGAACACAAGCGGATTCCTTTGCTCCATTTTATTTTCGTTGCCCCTTGCCCCAGCGTATTCTTTTTTTTTTTGTCTGCTTGTTGCTTTGTCTTAAAGTGTTTAATAAACTGTCAGAATGGCGCGGAACTGAAATGAACTGTGAAAGCTGGAAATGTAGCGAAGGGATTGAGGAGAACTGTAACTGAATATGGAATTTGAGTGGCACTCGTTGAGTGTTAACTTTGGCTAAATAATCCCCTGCTGCTGCTATTCTTTCAGAATATTTCTGCTCGTTAAATTCTTAAGAAATTCTTAGCTTCCCTTTGCTCCCCTTTGCTCCCCTTTGCTTCCCTTTGCTCCTCTGTGCTCCCTTTTTTCCCATATATTTTGCCGCTTTTTGCATGCCCCTTTTGTGGTTTCCATTAATCACTTAAACAATCAGCAAAGCCAGCAAATGCACAGCCTCCGCAACGGCAGCTCCGCAGTTGAGTCTGAGGGCCAGCACCAATTTCGCTGGCCAAGAAATGCTGTGCTAGGGGGGCTGATGGCTTACGCATCCGCTGCGGTACAACCGCAAAAACCAAAGCCTCAACCAGAGCGGATGTCAGTGGAGACGTGCAGACAGCAAGGCGTTCAGTGGCGCGGGTGGGGTCAAGCGGCTTTGGCGGTGCGCAGGGCAAGTCTGCGATTCATTCACTGTCATCATTCGGGGCCAATGCCAAATGGATATGTGTCCACGTCTGTCTGTCAGTCACTGCTCTGCTCTCTGCTCTCTGCGAGCTGTGCGCTGTGCGCTGTGAACTTTGTGCCTTGCGCTGCGGCACCACTGCATACCATTCTGTCATTTCATTTGCCGCTTGCCATCTTCGCACTGTCCGTTATTCACAGCGTGCTTTTGCTCCCTGCCGCCCTGCCGCCCCGTGTCCACTGGTCCAGTTTCCAGTGGTTCAGTTTCCGCCCTTGAGGCGCTTTAATTGTGAATTTCCCATTCGTTTAGGCGCAACGCAGAGCCGCACTTGAGCGCGGCCATATATTCATCATCTTGCAGCAATCTTTGCGCGCTGCTGCCGCACTGTTGCGGGGCATCAGTCCAATCGAATCTTCAGAGCTGCTCTGCAGCCATTAGGCGTTTGAGTGATTTACGCGACGCCATTTTGTTTGGTCTGCTGCTGCTGCTGCTGCTGCTGCTGCTGCTGCTGCTGCTGCTGCCGCTGCTGCTGTTGTGCTTCTGTCTAATTACAATAACAAATGCATAGTGCAGCAGTACATTAGCTAGCCCGGCGCGGCGGGTGTACATGGGGGCGGGGCGCTGGGTCTGTCATGCAATTTAATTACCCGGCCATCGATTTATTTGGTGGGGCGGGGACTCAGCGCACTGCGTTAGGCTACACTTTTAATTAGCAAAGTGCCATGCACATGCACGCACATCCACACCCGCACCCACACCCGCACCCACAACCGCTCCCACACCACCGCAGCGACGATGATGTTGGTGAATTTGATTGCTGGGCAGGGGATATGGCTGGGGTGTATTTAGGGGTAGCTGCGTGTCGGTGCCAGTTGCCGCCTGTTACGCCCCACCGACCCACCGATCCACCTCTGCCTTGTGCGTCAATAAATTGCTGAGCAAAACAACAGAGAAAATCCAATGAGAAAACATTTCCGCCTAATCGAGGGCAGAAGTTAACCCACCCCCACCCACCCCCCAAAAGTCCCCCCCACCCACTGAGCGCTGTGCCTTCGTTTGAGGTTTTTATTTACACAATTCTTAAGCCATTTAAGACGGCCCCAAAACAGCCGCAAAATGAACTGAGCCAAGCACTCTGAGAACTCCAGCGGCACTCCGTCCGCCCTCCCTGGCCCAGCGACACGACTCCGCCCTAAGACAAACAAGACAGATTTGCTACCCGAACATGGGGACAAAAGACACCGTGGGAGACCCAGTTCCAATGCCAATGCCAATTCCAATGCCAACAGCCCACCCGAAGATAAATGCCTGGCAAAAGTCGAGGCGTTAAAAAGGCAAAGAAAGAGGGCCGACAGCACGACAAAGCAGCTGCGGGGAAACAAAACAAAAAAAGAAGGAAACTTTTGCCAGCCACTGACACCTTAGCCTGTGAAAAGGACACGCCTGTCTTAGCCCAGCCCAGGCAGCCAGTGGCGGAGAATGGCTACGGGGGGGAGTCGTGGCAAATTGTGCACAATTTGCCGTTGGCTTTCCTCTTTCTGTTCTGCCTTCTTGCGGCGCTTTCTTTTTCATTTTTTTTGTGTGTTTCGCTCAGCGTTTTGTGCTCGTGCTAAAAGTTGGTAATTGTGTGCGGCAGATTCGGGTGGGGCGGGAAAACTGGGGACTTGCCTGGGCAGGAAAAGCAACAGGCAACAGGCAACAGACAACAGACAACAGGCAACAGACAACAGACAATGGTGCAATTTGGAGTTATGATGGGCTGATGGGCACACAAAAGGCTTGTATGGGAACTGGATTGCGTTGTAAGATAATATAAAATTATGCCCACGACAAAGAGTGTTCTTTTGGGTAAGCCAATAAGTAAAATGGAGACCTATACCGATAGGCTCTGAGGAACAAGGAAAACTCGCTGAGGCATCCTGTCCAGCGTGCCAGAGGCCTTTTCCCGAACAATCTGCAGCTAAATACTCAACTTTCTGGCAGCTCTTTCACTCAGCAGACAGCAGACAAATCAATCGGCTGCACACCTTTACTGGCAGGTAAACACAAACAAAAAATCAACAGGCAAACAAATATGAGAAGAAAAAAAAAGCAGAGCAAAAACAAAAAAGATGAAAACCAAAGAAGCCGCAAAATGGTTTTCTTTTTGTGTGGATCGACTTGTTGGCTGACTTAGCCAGCTCTCAAGGGCTTAGTGTTTGGGCTCAAGTGAAGCGAAACGAAACCCAAACGTTAAGAGACTCCCGTTCGGGGCACTTCGACTAGAAGCTACCCGCTACTTGCCAGTGGCATGCTTAGATATACGAGGCATGTAAGTGGCATTGTGTGCGGCCCATGGCCAGGGGATGTGGGCTTGGCTTGAACGCTCACGTGTTGGCAGTTTGCTCTTTGCCAAGCCGAGCAAATATTTGTGCAAAACTCTGGTTTTCGGGCAGAATATGGAGCAAAAATTTTAATTGCAAATAATCCGTAAATTGAATATTGTAGGCCCGACACCGATTATGTGGGTGGGGCAGCAGCAGCTATCGGCAGCAGGTGGGCGGGGGGTGGGGGTTCGTTGTTGTTGTTGTTGTTGTTCGGTGTCTTGGTGATTTGTGACACGGCCGCAAGTATTGACAGATGTGTGCGTGTGCCTATGTATGTCCCTGTCTTATGGCAGCGCCTACCTCTGCCCCTTGTGCACACATCTCCTGTCAGCATACCCATACCCCTGCGTGCGTGCGTGTGTGTGCTTTCATTACCTCCCCCCAAATTGATTTATGACGCCTGTGCCTCGGCAAATTGCCAAGGATTTGCCAAGCAGGGATTTCAAGTTATTTGTCAACGGGATTTGATTTTAAATGTCGCAGCAACAAACGGAGCAAGTGCTTTGCGCCTCAAGTGTTGATGTTTCTATTTGTCGTAGCAGCAGGGGTGTCGGGATTAAGATGAATGTGTTTTCGGCGTTGCTACAGGTCGCAGGATTAGGCCTCGTTGCAATTGGGTCAGGGGTCAAAGGCTGCGTTAAGTGAAATATTTATGCCTGTGCACACATAAATTACACTGGGAACTTTTGCTGCACAGGCCACACAGCGATACGAGCATCAGCAGAATTAATCCACGTGGGAATAAGTTTGCTTTCTGTGCCAAAAATACTCCACAGAATGTTGCCACTTTTCGTGTGGTGCAGCAAACATCTTGAGCTATTTTCTAGGCAAAGGAATGTTGCAGAATGACAGCTTGAAATTGTTTACAAATAAATACATTTGGAAGGTTTTTTTTATAGAATCCAAAAACTAATTAAAAATACTTGTACTGCCGCACGAAAACAAAAAATCATTTGCCCCGCTCTGCCGCAGGAAACCCTCCCAAATGATCGATTAAATCAGTGCTGTCGCTCCACTAAAAAGAGGAGAAAATCCCATCGAAAGTGGCAACGAATGGCGCAACAATGAACTGCACTTGCTGGCAATAAACACAAAGTGTTTTGCCATTTCGCCGCCCAACCGTCTTGGCGCCCCTCGAGACACCCAAAGAGAGACAAGACAACAAGTTCATTTTTTATGCCCGGGGCCCAGCCAAGACAGCCACCGTGGCAGCCAATGTCTTGGGGCGGGCCCAGTGGAGTGTGCCAGGGAACATGTGTAAGCCCATTGCCTCTCTGGCTGTCTCTCTGTCTCTCTGTCTGTCTGTCTATCTGTACATACGTGTGTGTGGGCGTCGACGGTTTATTTGTATGTGTCGAAATGATTTACGCTTTGTTTGTCGACTTAAAAAGCAAACCCCACACCCCACAGATACTGTGATTTGGCCGCCCCCAGCCTGCGATGGCTCCACTCCGCGTTGTCATAGACAAGACAGGAAGCGGCAAGAAGTGGCAGCAGCATCTCAGGGAGCCCGAAATGCTTTTAATTGAATCCCGGAATCTGGCTGGGGCGACAAAGAAGTGGCAAGAGACTTCGCCGCGTGGGCCTGGCAACACTTGACAATGACACAAAAGGCGTGACAACAACAGCAACAAAAGCAACAGCAACAACAAAAAAAGTGGGTGCTGGAGATGTGAAGGCAAGCAAGTTAATTAAAAGAAAACTGCGGCACAAATGAAATAAATCTTGCCAAAAGAAGGAAACTTGTTTGCAGAACATACGAACGCGGCCACCCACCCACACCCACACCCACACCCACACTCGTGCGCGTATGTGGAGTGCGTGGCGGGGGCAGAGGAACGGGTGGGGCTTGTTTGGCGACAGACTAAAATCAGTTTAAATTGTAATTAATTCTTTATTTCAGCCATGAGGAGAGTGTGAGTGCGCATCGCAAGCAACGGCAAAGAGTTATTTGGGGGGGGGTGACAGTGCGTGTCACAGGTGTGGGGTAAACTGTACATAAACCGCCTTGAACGGGTAGAAAATACTCGTAGCAATAGAAGCTGTCTCAAACAGCTTAGCTTCAACGGCCAGAAAATAATACTACATTTTGTATAATTTCTTTGACCACATAATGATCGTTGGAAAACAAGTTTGGTGCTCTACTAAATGTTTCTTCCCTTTTTTTTTTATTTGTTGCATGCATTTGCCATTTAACTGAACCCAATTCGAATTTCATACCGGAAAAAACAGCAAAATATATTAATTTAAGGTAGGGTGCGCCGCGAGAGACGCAACCTGCGCTGCGTAGCTTGACCGACCTTACCCTACATCCGTTTTACCTTGCACAGCTGGCTTACAGCTGTGCCGCCCTGCAATTCCCAACTGGTTCAAGCTAACAAATATCGAATACGCTGCTCCTGGCATGACCTAATCACAAATTGACTGCATATAGATGCAGTCGTAAAACTCGTTGAACAATTTTTGGACAGTGCCCTGGCCAATTGCCGGGGCCATAAGAAATACATTAACATAAGAGGGAAAATTGAAGGTCTGGCAACTTTGCATATTTTTGCTACTCCTTTTGCACACCAACATGCTGAGTAGATGCTGTAATAGGGGCAGGGTTCCCCTGCATAAGGAAAAACTGTGACGCCTTGCCATTCCAAACCGGTTCAAGCTCACAAATAACGTATACGCAGCCTCTGGCAGGAGCACAGCACTGGCCTCGACTCAGTGGCGCCTCAGCTTGACTGCACTTCGTCGATGGAAGGGACTTGTGGGCAAAACTATTTGCATTTTTGTCAAGTTCCAAGCGAGTTTCTCGCCGGGCCAATATGTAATACATGCGAAACCGAGTAATGCCGAAGGAATAGCTGTTAGAGTCGGTTCTGCGATCAGGATTTACTCGCCATCAAAATGCGTGTGTTCTGTTAAAAATTTCATTAAAAAAATGTAGAGAGAGAAAGTATCCAGAACACTTTGCCAAATTAATCTAGACAAACGCACTTCGAATTTGGGGAATATTAAATGTGATCTAAACTCTTTCAAATGTCGATGTTATTCTAAGATTTTCGCACTGGTAATTTCTGCAATTAAACCATATTTTATTCATTATTCCCCTCGTAGACTATAATTTGAGAGTCACAATTAATTCGTAGGGCGCTTCTTGCTTTGTTTGTTGCGTTTTCCACTATGAAAAAAATAACGAATTTTTGTGCAAAATCTACAAACTCGGATTAGAATAATTTATAAAGTTACCACTCTCCCTCCTCTGCCCATTCGTTTGGAACTCCCTCGATGTACAATCAAGCAGCACACAAAACAGTTTTATGGCCAACATTTTTACGATGTGACAATACCCACAACAAAAACAGGCACACAACAAAACTTTATTGATTTGCATGTCAGACGCACATTAGCTGCCATGAGGAGAACTCATAAATTTGTTTGCCATTGTTTTCTGTTTGTTTCTCATGCATTTTGTTGTTGTTTATTTATTGCAGGGAAAAGCTTCACGCTTACCATCACCGTTTCAACGAATCCACCGCATATAGCCACCTACAACAAGGCCATCAAAGTGACTGTCGACGGGCCACGCGAGCCCCGCTCCAAGACAAGTAAGTATGCAAAGCGCTCGGCAAGTGTTCTGGCAAGGCTCCTCCTTCTCTTTCTCCTGCTGCTGCTGCTCTTGCGCCCGACTCCTCTGCTCTGCTCTGAGGCAGTTAACAGTATTTCATTTGCAGGACAATGCATAACAATTTATTAGTTGCCAAATAGATAAATTGTCCTTGCAGCAGGCAGCAGGCAACACAAAACAGAGACAGAGACAGAGAGATACAGAGAGAGAGCGACACTCTCTTTTAGTCAGGAGCACAGACACAGCTACTGAGACACCAGAGTGCTTAGAGTGCTGACTGGGAGTAATTGGGGGCTCAAGTTGAGGTCTTAGCTGCTGCATATGGATAGAGATTTCATTAGAGTGTAGCTCGGCCAGAGATGGCACATCGAAATGTGTGCAGCGACGTCTTGGCATCTCCCAAGAATTTCCTACTGAAAATCAAGAGAATTGTGTTGCTTTCCGTGCAATATTGTTGCTCAGATATCCACCAATTTGTGGGCATATTTTTGCTGAAAATCAAACTACTTTTGGTGCCAGCTTTACCAGGGCAACTCGAACAAATTCGCACATCTCTGACGCCGAAGCATTGCTGGAAATTATCGCATTTCTTGGCTGCTATCACTTACTCACTTTTCCAGCTGCACCGCACCTTTCTCTGGCTCTTTCTTGCCCCACCCTTGCGCTGCTGCAGATAAAGTTTTGCTGCTAATACCTTGCTTTACACTTGCTTCACAGCTCTCGGCAAATTGCCATTTTCTTTAAGGAATATTCATTAGACAGCTCTATCACACTCAGCCCAGCTCGCCGCCTCCCTCTATGGCTATGTACATGCATATACATGGTTGGGCATCGCCCCAGTCCACCCATACATATTTATAAGGATGCAAATATTTTACTTTGCATATGTTTTTGGGGCCCATCCAACGCTGCTGCTGCTGCTGCTGCTGCTCGCGCTCGCCTCAGACAGAGGACAAAAGTTTAGCTGCTGGTCTGTGTAATCTGGTTTCGGTCCGAAAGCGAATGCGAATACGAGTACGAGAACGAGTACGAGTACGAGTGGAGCAACAAATTTCAGATCCATGAAATGATTTATATGGCCCCAGAGCCAGACGGGTTACACTGCAGAAGAGAGCGGAGAGACGGGGGTCTAATACCGTTTTCTGCGGTATTCACACAGATAGCTAGACGGGGACACATGCACATGGCTTGTGGGGGGGTTTTTAAGCTGCCTCTTCAGCAGACAACGTCAGACAAAAGGTTATTATTTTATAATGAATACAATCTGGCAGATAACTGCAACTGTTTCGGGGGGTGGAAAGGGACCGGCAGCAGTCCAAAAGGACCGAAGAGTTTTAGTGGAAAATGTCTCCGGGCAACTACTTTGCTGGGGCAAAAGTTTTTTGGGGGGCCATTGTCATTTCGCTTTCGAACACACAGAGAGAGAGAGAGAGACAGATCCCTTTGTCAATAGTTTAGCAAAAAAGGGAGCAAAAAAGGGAGCAAAAAGGGGAGCAAAAAGGGGAGGGTTAAGAGCCGACTAGCAGAAGGTCATGCAGATTGTAGGCTGTAGGGTTGGAAGTGCAGGAGGAGCCATGCCATAACCTTTGCTACATCTTAAGTGAATCAAACGCTACAGTTTTCCATTCATCGAGTGCTTGACACTTAAGTTTTCTCTCACAACTACACTCGCACAGAATGAAACAAGCCCACGCACACAAACAAAGAGACACTGACAAGTGCAATAAAACCATTTAGTTAAGGACAGATAATTAAAACTGAAAAAAACTTAGTGCTATCCCTTTTAGGACAACAACAGCAGTTCCACTTTGCCTTCGGCCAGCGCCCATTCCACTTCTCAACGGACCCCCTATCCGGCTTCCGCATGCCGCCCATTGGCAACTGTCAGAGTAAGTACTTTCCACCACAATCTCTCTCCACATAGCCTCCACATTCTATGCTTATGGTTTTTCTTCAATTTTTGCCAATATGATTTTGATATAATTTTTTTTCGTTTCGTTTCGTTTCGTTTTGTTTTGTTTTATTTTGTTTTGGCTTGCCGGGCTGCTCTTCAGTCGGTAAACCGCATAACAACAAAAGTAAAAGTTAAATTTGCATGAGCTGCTGGTGGGGCTGAGCGGCTGCCGAAGTGGTTGGGGGGTGGTTCGGTTTTTGGATATGTGGTGCACCCACAAATGCAACCACACAAAATCACACAAAAAACCGATTAGGCAGCCAAGCCATTCAGGCCACTCGCACTGCAGGCCAGCAAAATAAACAGCCCAAAAAATGCTTCATATATTTCAAGCAATTTATTTGCACTAAACAGATTTAAGGCACGAAAATTTGATTACAATTTGCTGTTGCTGATGATGAAAAATGTGCTGCTGGCCGGAAATGGTGCTCCCATCATTGCTGCTCAAGAATGTCTGCAATTTCTATAACTTAAGTAATACAAACACAAAATAAAGCAAAGTTTCATGCATGGATTTTGCTTTGTTTGCGCAAATCAAAAGAAATTTTCGATGCTGTTATTTGATATAAGGCAAATATTCCATTAGGCCTGCAAGACAATTCGAAGCTTGTTTTTTTTTTTTGCACATCACTCCATCAATGAAAGTTCAGTAAATGGCCACAAAGAGTAGCCAATAAATGTTTGCTAAAAAATGCCACGCAGACACAGGCACAGACACAGGCGCACAAGTGTGACTCATGTGTTAATGAGTAAAAATAACATAACAAATTAAAAAGGACAAACGAAAAAAAAACGAGCAAGACTTTTTCATTTTGTTGTTGTTGCTTCTGTTGTTGTTGTTGTTGTTGTCGGTATGGTACTGTTGTTGCCGCTGGGCAACCATTTGAATGTGGTAAAATTGTGGGTCACCTTGCCATAAAGGATTTTTTCATGCCGGATAAGTGGGTGTGTCAGTGTGTCGGTGTGCATGAGCTGTTGTTAAACTGTTGGCCACTTTATTTAACCAAAAGTTTACTATACAAACAAATAAACGTTGGTCAACACACAATCACACACTGCGACAGACAGCCAAACACACTCTGACAGTGGCCGCGGAGTGCAAAATACTCTGTGTGTGCGGGGCGAGTGGGGCGACGAGAGCGTTTGCAAAAAAGTCAAAGCCTAAAAAAAACAGTCTGTGTCTGTGTCTATTTGTGTGTGCGAGTGTCTGTGTGTGTGTGTGCGTAAATCAGAGCTTCGCATACAAATTATGATTTCAATGGAACAAAAAAAACTACAAAACATTTTTTATGCAGCAGTCAAATATATTTAAATGCATTTATCCGTGCGAAAATAAACCATTCTGACAGGACAAGCCCTAAGCCTTGAATGAACGAAAATAGCTGCAGCCAGACGAAACTTTAGATACCCTGGCCAATGGGATTTTATATAATTTATAGGCGTGGTACATTTCTGTGTTGGAATACAACTTAAAGGCACGAGAATATGCCAGCTACTGCTACTACATATTTACTTAGTTCGCTGCTGTTTCACATCTTTCCAAATTTACTTTATTTACGCTTACAGCAGCGCTTCTACCCTATTGATAGAGTATTTCAAATAAAATCAATAATTAATATTGTGGGCGACACGTTCTTTGCTTTTTTTTTGTTTCGTTGCCGTTGCCGTTGCTGTTGTTTATGGTGCGTAGGTGAAATAAATTTAATTGTACATTTTAAAATGCATTTATATTAAATTTGATGTTTCAATTTAAATTGACAATTAATTGCATTACAACAACAGCGACAAAAACCGTACTAGACATTGTCTATCCACCCAGCCACCTGCGAGGCGAACTATTTGCTCCGGGCACAGCAACAGCAACAACAGCAGCAACAACAACAGCAAACCATCAGAAACGACAAAAATGATTTCCTCTTTAGAGTTTGATGCTATTAAAAAAAAAGGGGAAAATAATAAAATTAACACATTAATGTTATTAAAGTATAAAAAAGCCATAGACAAAGTGTTTAAAAAATGCACTAAAATCAAACAGACAAAATAAAAGGGGGGAGAAATATTAATTGAGAAATTTCGCATGTGCAGAGAATATTACCGAACCAAAATACTTTGCTGCAATCAAAGAAATTTCATATATGTAGATACGCATATGCCAGAGAAAATATGAGCCATATGAAAGGATATTCCAAAAACTTTCTCTTAATAGTTCTTGGCTAGTTCTTCTGGCAAAGTTTTTTTTGGCTTTGTAAATCTTCTAGTGATTTATTTAAACCAAATTAGCATCAAATTTATTTTGTAGGCACTTTCAATGCCCCTTTAAAGCTTTGAAATGTACCAAAATTGTCCTGCAGCTCTTTGCTGCTGCGCCCTTTCAGTCCGAGTCCCGCTCTCATTACACTTTTATCACACCTTAATTGGTTTTCTGTCAAATTTACCAACACTACTTGTGACCACTTATCTTTCATTACCGCTGCTGACCAAAACCATTCCGGTGAATGCAACACCAACAACAACAAAAAAAAAAATGAAAAAAGAACCAAGTGAAATAAATAAAAATTACACATAAATATAAAATGCAACTCAATCAATGCGCAAATTGCCTGCCAATCTGAGCTTGCCTGCCACCCCCGCCCCTGGCAGTCCCCGCCGATTCAATCATCTCCGCCCCCGCCACCGCCCCGGACCCGCCAAGCCCAGGCTCTGTCAATATTTTACCGTCTAGCCCAGTGCACAAATCAAAATGCAAATTGCGCGATTTATAGGACTCTGAAATTTGGCCGAGGCAAAAGGCAAGCCACGCACACAGACTCCACCTACAGAAGCCACTATATGATGTGTTATGCACATACATATATACATGTATATGCAGCACTGTATATAATGGGCCTGCACATACAAACGTGTGGATAACAGCACAAGTAAATAATGATTACTGAAAGCGTCTGTTGAAGCTGATTACCCATAAATTAATTGTAAATATGCAAAAAGCAAAATATTCTGAATTATTTATTAACAAATTTTATTGACAGTCGCTGCTTGACTTAATTACTGGCATATATTTTATTAATTTCGCAAAAAAAACGAAGTGCTGCAAGCTGCATGAATGCTAAAAACGACAAATTGTGCCGCTTGGGCTTAAAATGATTAAAGCGTGGCCAATATTAGGCTACGGCAACGAAGGGGCAGGCGCATATTTATGGGCAGTTATGGGAAAGAAATGGTGGCATTGCCGTGACGACTGATGTAAGAAGCAAGCGCCATGACAAGGGGATAAGAGCTCCCATATTAGATGCATATTTTTGCTTGAGTATAAAAAATGTAGATTTAAAATATGCCTACTCTTAGTTCATCTAACAGTTGTATATATTGAATGGAAATCATTCACTGGTATCTTTTACCTTTGGTACGTTTTCCAAACAAATATCTATGACAACAAAAATGTTCTGCCTTTATAGCGAAATGCCACCGCGAGCCTATTGCCATTATTTGTTAATAATTCAGACGGCCAAAAAATATGCTCAAATAAAGTCAATCAGTGTGACAACAAACAAGCGGCCGCCGGACTGCTCACAGACACAGGCACACAGAGCACCGGCACTCGCATAGATACAGCTACAAGCCAGCACACACACACACAGATACACACAGATGCACAGAGATAGGTAGAGAGAGAGCTACATTTACCGTGAAGCGCTCGCTGCCCACATCCCACAACAACAGCAAAAGCAACACAGCAGCACAGCAACACAGCAACAGCAACAGCAAAAATTGTGCACAAAAAGCCACGTAATTAATGGAGGTAGAAACATTTAAGCCAATAGCATTAATAAAGCCACCACAAAATCAATATCCGGCTACGAAAATGCGCCCGTCGCCTATAAAAACTAATTAATAATTTCCGAATGGGCTATTAATTAAGCCTAATTATCTGTGCATGGGTCCCGGAGACCCGCAAAATGTTGCCTCTCCCCGCAGCCCAATAGACCCAGCTCTCCCTCGCTCTCCCTCGCTCTCTCCCTGTCGCTATCTCTCTCGCTGGCTGTCTCTTTTGGCTTCTGTTTAAGCCCCCACTGGCCCCACAGTGTTCGGTTCGGTTTGGTTCGGTTCTGTGCTGTGCTGTGCGGTGTCCTCTATGCATACATACATATATATTATATATGTATATAGAAAATCCTGCCGAATTGCTGAACGTTTGCCGTGGGGTCAGAGTGCCGGAGAGGCAGCGGAAACAGGGGGCCTGGCGCTGGACCATTCAATTGATTTGCTTGTACATTTTTCTCGTAACTCTACAAAATGGCCAAATCGGTGGTAAAAGGTCCCGCATAATGAGCAGCGCGGACAGGGGGCCGAGGGGAATGCTGGTTGCCGGGAGAGACCTCCAATTAGCGACCCACATGAGCGTTACATGTCGTATAGCTGGCGTCGGCGGTGTGTTTTACAAATGTTAATTGCTGGCCACATCGATTTGGTTTCTAATAGAAGAATTTATTTCGCTTGCCTTTTTTTTCTTCGTTTTTCTTCTTGTTGATTTTTCTTGATTTATTTCGCTGGCCATTCATTATTATTGTTATTATTCATCAGTCGCCTCTGTCGCTTTCTTTTCCCTCAATCATTAAATATTCAACAACAAAGCTGTGTCCCAATTTGGTTTAGGTGCCAGCAACACGCACTGGGGCTATGGCTCCGCGGCCTCCGCCTACTCCCCGTACTTGGCCAGCAGCGGACTGTCCTCCTGCACCACACCCACATCGGCGCAGTTCAACAATCCGGCCCTGGGATTCACCTGCTCCTCGAACGATCAGAGCAACAACCAGGACTTCGGAGGCGCCACCAATCGCGACTGTGTGCCAAGTAAGTGGCATTTTATGACTTTTGATCGAACCCCTCCCGCTGATCTCTTGCCTTTCGTTGTGTGTTTTATATCCGCGTGTGATTAATGTTCCTTTGTTTGCCCTATTCTGATTTCCCTTTTTAGTGCTGCCCGATTCGACGGCCAGTGATCTGGACCAGCATCTGAGCAGCCTCGTGGGCTCCACCAGTGGCCAGATGACGCACCACAGCCTGCTGGGCGCCACCGGCCAAACGTCCATCTCCTCGACCGTGAATGGGGCGAGTGCCGGCAGCGCCGGCACCGGCGGCACTGGCGCTGGGGTCGCCGGCAGCGGCGGAGCTGGCGGCAACTCGATCCTGGTGCCGCGCTACCACACCAATGCCAGCAACGACTACAATGTCCACTCCAGCCAGAACGGGCCGCGCAGCCTGAGCGACAGCTCCCAGGCCGAGTCGCCGGTGCAGGAGGATCTGCTGTCAACGAACACGCCCAATCTGGGCAGCGGCACCGGCGGCGGGACGGCCAACGGCGGGGCGGCCAATGGTGGTGCGGCGGCAGGCGCGGGCGCCGGCAGCGCCGCCTCGGCGGGTGCCGCCGCAGCTGTGGGCGTGGGCAATCCGGGCGCCATGCTCGGCGCCAATCAGAACTTCCCGGGCATCGTGAACCAAGCGCAACATGTCTCGGCCTCCGCCTATGGCGGCGGCGCAGGAGTGGGCGGTGGCCATGGCAGCGCCGCGGCGGCAGCGGCCGGATGCAACGGATCGCTGTACCCGGTGCTGCCCGCCAGCCTCCTCTACTCGCAGCTGTACACGGCGGCCAACCAGTCGGCGCACGGCTTCCACTCGCACACGCTGCCGGCCCACGCCTCGCCGAACTCCTCGGTGCATGGGGAGCTGCAGAGCGTGATGGATCACATCAGCAATGTGGGCGTGCGGCAGCAGCACAACATCATGGCCGGCGGCGGGGTGACCCATCCGGGCGACCTCACGCTGATCGGCAATTGTGGGGCGTCGGTGCGGAATATCGAGGACGGTAACAGCAATCGTCAGGTGGCCGCCTTAGCTGCCCATCGCGGCCACCACAATCCCACTGACAATGGGGGCAGCGTGTGGAGGCCATATTGAGGTCAGGTTCTGTGGTGCGGCTCTGCGGTTCTATAGTGCGAGGGGCGCGCAGCGGAGACGCAGCACGAGGAGCAGGGGTATGGGTACGGATACGGGTATGGGTATGGGTATGGGGAGGGTCTTGGTCATGGTCTGGGGGGCTGGGCGTGGGAGTGGGCGTGGGAGTGGGCGTGGGTCTGGGTAATGGCTGCCTCGGTGGCTTCTGATTGTACATACGGTGGCATAGGTGTGCAACACGATGGAATCTTGCTGTACATAATGTTTTTTTTTAAACAAAAACACTAACACACACACACAGAACACACTCACACACACAGAACACACTCACACACACACACAAATAAAGCCATATAAATATTTATAATGAAAAAAAAGAAAAACGATCAACTTTTAGTAGAATTTGTTGGAGTTCTCCATAGATCTCTAGAATACTCGTCTTATAGTTAAATAAAACCAAAGAAAATACAAAAAAGAAATCTCTAAGCAAGAACCACTTAGCAAATTGAGGGAGACGAGCGGAGGAGAGTGCAAGAGCTGGGGGAAAATGTTGCGGAGTCGCCAATGGAGTTCGCCTCCTCCAGCCGCAACATTTTCCTCTACCATTTTTAATCTACGAAACGCAAAACCAAAAAGCAGAAAACTAACGGATATATCGTAACTAACTTAAGCAGCATTTTGGGTCTGTAATGTGTGTTGCTGTTGCGGTTTTTTTTTTGTGTATTTTTTTTAGTCAGGCCCGTGGTATGCCCGAGCCATAAATTTAGTCATAGAAAAGATAAGCTAACAAATATACCAAAAACTAAATACGAGAGAATACCAAAAAGCATACAAACTAATACCAGAAAAATACTTAGCAACTTTAACAATTAGTGGTAAAAAAAACAAAGAAAACAGAACAAAAAAAACCAAAAACAAAAATAAAACAAAAACAAAAATAAAACATTGTAAAGCCAGCCCTTTGTTGTGTTACTATTTTGTCCTCGTTTCTGTAAAATATGAATGATGGTTGAGTGGGGGGTAGAAAAAGATGGAAAGGGTTGGGTTGGGTTGGGTTGGGGGTTTGGAATGGGGGTAGAGCGGGTAGAGTGGGTGTCTATGGGCTTCGTTTTTGGCGGGGGTCAGAAGGGGGATTGTAGAGCCGATGTATGTCTGAGTTCCTAAGCCGTAATCCAATGTTCGTGAATTTGTTTACTGTTCATTTCATGTGCTTCGATATGCGTGTACTTTAAATGTGTATAAACATGTGCAATCTAAGCTTAACTATAAATATAATCCTATATACGAGTATACATATATGCATACATATATACGAATACGAATACGAAAACGAAAACGAGTATGTGCTATATCTATATGTGTCACGATATCTGTATACTAATTAGCAAACCACAAAACACACACACACACACCAACAACACACGAACAAAACCCAACAACAACAACAATCTACGACACTTGAGAACTTTAATTGTAATTCGTATTTTTTTTTTGGCTAGCTCCTAAGTGGAAATTCCATAAAGAAATCTTTCAGAAGATATCAATATTATACGATACTATGCAATGGCAATTAGTGTTAAGCGAATCGGTTAGAGATGTCCAAAAATAGCACATTCTTTAAATATATATATATACACTCACACACACACACACATACATACAAACATATGTATTAACTAACAGAGTCGAAGTAAATATTTAATTGATGTATACCAACGGAACGACACACAAAATCCACACAAAAATCCACACAAAAATCGATAGAAAATACAGAAAAATATAACTATAAAATATATGTGTGTATAATGTAGCTAACGATGCAAACGATCTCGCATATAATATACATAAAAACAGAATTTTGTGCAGAAAAAACCCAAAAAAAAAAAAAAAAAAAAACATTAAACGAAAAAGAAATTATTTCTTTGTAATAAAAAAAATAAATAAATGTAATTACAAATTTTATTTGAGAAATGAACGAAATTGAAACCGATCGCAAGTCCGTAAAGATTTCTATGAACATTAAATTCAACAATTATATTAAATAAAATTATGAAAAATTAATAACAAAAAAAAAATAGCTCTATCGTTTTTTTTTTTGGCTGGGGCAGGAAAAGGATTATGAAACAGCTGCAATGCAGTCATGGCAGTCATGGCAGTCATGGCAGTCAGCTGCAGTGGTGGCATAGCGCGCAGCTTCATTAGGTTTATAGCAGCTAGCTAGGAGACACCAAAGCTGCCGATCGACTTGTGCCCTACGCCGCGTAAATTCCGAAATTAATCGGCTGGTTTCTGGTTTCATACATACTTACATACGTATTTATATATTTAAGTACATAAATCCAACTCGATTAAAATTGACTGAACTCGAATTGGAATTTCTTGTCATTCGAAAAATACGTGTGTTCAAAATTGTTGTCTTTGGTTTTGAAATTTTCCAGTTTCCAGTTCTTGCGATGTCTGTTCACTACTTGAGGGGCACAGGCAGTGTGTCTGTGAATTGCTACCATCACACGCAGCCCGGCACCTCGAAGCGTTCAACGCCCATCGAAAATGTAACCGTGTACCTGGGCAATTCGGTTTCAACGACGATTATAGCCGATTACGATCGTGTGCGGAGCTCGACCGCAGAGGCCTCTCAGACGTCTTTTGGCAGTGCGGCGTCCTGCTGCTGCCCCTCGATGACGGGTTCGCTGTGGAACTCGTGCCAGCTGCCATCGGAAATATCGCTGCCGAACGAGTTCGCTGATTGCGCCACTTCGGATTCCGAATGTGACTTTGACTCCTCGACGAGGCTCTGCCCGAAAACCGCTTCGATCAGCAAGAAAGCGAATTGCGTCAATGCGAAGTCGCGCTCTCTCCTGAGATCGTTCAACTCGGCTTTTAGATGGGTTGGGCGCGTACTCTCGTCTCCTGCCTACGGCACTAGAGCTGCCAGATCGGCTGAGACTTGAGCAAGAAGCCAAACGCCTGGGAGTACCCGAAATTATACGATAGCCGTCCAGTAACACTGTCCTTTGGGCACCTTAAATTCACAGTAAAATATCCACAATATCAATAAAATAGATCCCCAAAGATATACAGCATTTAATGTGTGTTGTAGTTGTGCATGGAAAAAGAGGAAAACTTGTTTTGGAGCTGAACAGCAGAGAAGATGCAGCCAAATAAATATCCAGCGCTTCATCCTTGAGAGTTTCCCAATGGCTTAACCATCGCGCCGTCTCCTTTACCCTTCCCCCTTTGCGGCGGCCAATCAAGGTTTGCCGCCGCTGTTCAGCGCTTTAACGACACCGGAGGGGACACTGGCCAGAGCTTAAAACTTAGGGCCCAATCCGTGTGCCATCCTGTGTGCGAGCATATCTAGGGTGTGGTTTAGATTTGGCGGGCAACGTAATTTTCTGCTCAATTTATTTCACATTGTGGCATCCAATTAAGCTGCAAACCGAGTGGTGCCACGGCAAGGCGGCCGGCGGCAGGCGGCAGACGCAGGCAGGCAGCAAAATATCGTAATCCAACCAGAACGTAGAACCGTAGTCGGAGCGGAGTGGAGCTAGAGGCAGGCAGACGACGACTAGTCGCGTAGTCGATAGGTGATGGTGGGGGGGGACTCTCTCACCTATCCTACGGTGGCCATAAAAATACAGTCAAGTAAAAGATGAGAGCGGCGGGCGTGTGTGTACAGCACGCGAAGCGTAACAAATGAGAGGATAGCAAATGGAGAGGAAGCGGTAACCGCAAAAAGGTAGCCGTAGCCAAACGAGATTAAGCAGCAGATAAATAAGAGATCGATAACAGACTAGGAGGCAGTGGCACAGCACGGCGTGGGGGAGCGGAGCGGTATGCGGGGAAAAGTACTAAAGGGACTTCCACCCACTGTAAAAGCAAAAAAAAAACTTTTTAATTATTTCCCTGCTGAAGATGTTTCGCATAACAAATTAGCCCAGTCCCAAGTCCCGAGTTGCGAGTTGCGAGGCTCGAGTCCTGCCCCGGCGCCCTAAAGTATGCAGCCGTGTGTGTGGGTGGGGGTGTGGGTGTGGGTGTGGCTGAGGGTGGGAGGGTGAATAATTAAAAATTCTACCCATTACTTGCGATGCTTGATAAAATTTCAAACAAACACCAAGACGCAAACGTACACAGGGTCTCATATGAGACACTGCTGCTGCCTCTTCCTCTGCTCGACATGTACGAGTAGCTAAGCGCCAGGAAGGGCTAGAGGAAACCACTTGAGACGCTGATTTAGTCCTTCGCCAGGCATTCTTTAGCCTCTCCCACACCCTCACCACAGCACAGCACGGCACAGCACGGCACGGCGTGGCAGTGAGCCCAACCCTCAACCCATGGAACGTGTGCTGCCTGGCATATTAACACGTTTCACATGGGTAAAATCCAAATCCCGTGGCGACCATCGCCGGCTGAAAGAGTTAACCGGAAGAGGAGGAGCCGACTTGGAGTTGAGTTGAGTGGAATGGCGTGGAGTGGAGTGGAGGAGTGGAGTACGGAGTGCGGAGTGGAGTGCGGAGTGGAGCTTGGCGCATATGGAGAGGCGCTAACGTTGAGTGGAGTTTCTGTTGTTGGAGTGCCTTCATTTGTTGCATGTTGCTTTGCCTCACAATAAAATTCATTTTTCTTATTAGCCATTTGTCGTTGCTGTTGCCGTTGCCATTGCCACTGCCATTGCCACTGCCATTGCCATTGCCGTTGCCTTTTTGCCAGGTCTTAATTAAGGTGATAAACAAGCAAACCGAATTAGACCTCTCTCTCAAGTACAAGATCAGACGAGACAAGATGAGACATCATAAAAGTTTTAAAGTGTTTTCTGGGGGGGGGCCGTTCCAGCAGTTTTGCGGCTAATATCGAAGCGAAGAACTTTTGCCTCTTGGCCAGCAAATGTCACACAATCTTTGCTGCATTTTAAGTGCAAGAAAACTCTGTGGAGCTGCTGCTATTGTGAGTCGTGGAATAGTTGCTGTCAGGCACTTACTTTTCTCGACAAAATATCTGCCTTGGCGCACATCTCTTTTTATTGCCAAATTTTCCCATTCAGCGGAGATCTTTTATGGGCTTTAAATGTTTGCATTTGTCTACCAAGTGCTGTATAACTCGCTCAAGCGGTTAGTGACGATAAATTTGTAATATGAATCACTGAATCATTTTCAATCGTTATCTGCGCTTAAACAGAGCTTTGAGTACTTTCCCCATCACTTGACTGTTTTCCAATGAAATGTCTGTGGCGAAAATGTGCGGCTGTATGCAAGTTATGCAGATCTATGCTGCCCTATCTCTCTTTATTTTAGCTTCCTAGCCTGGAATAATTCCATTCTATGGTGCTCGATCAACCCTCGCTTAGGGCATTAGGGCTTACACCTGCTGGCTTCTTTTATTGGCCCCACTCATAATGGAAATAATCTTTTTAGCTCTTGCTTCATTTGCTTCACATTTGCCGCATGCCGCATACTCCAACCCCACAAACCCCTTCCCATCCCTTCCCAGTCCTTCCCCTCCTGCATGAGGCATTCACAACTTTCTCTCTCGTCTCTCAATTATGCATGAATGTGTGTGTGTTTGGGTGGGTGTATATTTGATTATGATGCCAATTAGAAGGTGAAAATGAGTGCTGGCTGGGTGGGGCGTATGCCTTTTTTTTGTTGTCTCTTTCTTCGACCGGAAGGAAGTTTGCTTAATTGGCGGCTGCTTCCTTTCCCTGGCAAATAGAAACTTTCCAATTAGAAAATTTTGTAACAAAAAAAAACAGAGGCGTAACCCACAAAGTGGAGGCAGTGGCAGGCATTGGCAGTAGCAGGCTTCACTGTACCGTACTGACTACCTACACGTGACCATTAAAATAATGCAGTGATTTCTGAGGTTAGCACAGAATTATGCAGATCTCCGGCTCAATCCATGCCCCCCCCCAACCCGGAAATCTGTTCATGAAAATATTTAACGGCTTGTACATTCTTGCACCTCTCACACAGCCACATAAACAGACAGCATGCAGCACACACACACACACACACACATGTATATACAGACAAAGAAAAGGTATGAAAACATTCTTCGTTGCGGTTTTGCCCATTGTGCTTTTTTGTTTCAACATTTTCCGCTTTTTGGCCGGCATTGCCGTTGGCGTTGCACATTTTTGGCATTCGCGCTTTGACAGCGGAAGGCAGCAGCAGCAGCAGCAGCAGCAGCAGCAGCACCACCACCCATGATCCTCAGACCACCCAAACCAGCCAACCCAACCAGCCAACCAACCACACCGATAGCCTCCTCCATGGGCACCCTGGCATGGCTTTTCTGCATTATAGCAGCGCTCGTATTTGTTTTTACGCGGCCCCCCCGCCGACTGACTGACCTGACCCGACTGAATCCAATTCCTTTCATTTTCCGCCACTTTTTTGTTTGTTTTTCCTTGTTTTTTTTTGGTGTGAGCTTCCCTGCTGCTGCTGCATTGGGTTTCTGGTCGAGCGGCAGGAATGCAGTGCTGTGCAGGGCAGTGCTCAGCGTTCGGCGTTCAGCGTTCAGCGTTTGGTGCGCTGTGTGGACAGGTGTCTGCTGGGGGTCAAAAGGTCAGGGCGTAAGTACAGCCACTGGCAATTGGCATTTAAGAGCTCTCGCTTTGAGCATCTCTGGTGTTCGATGGCTCCACGGATGATGCTTTATTTGTTAGCTCTTGCCTTTGGTTAATTCTTCTATGCCCAGATCCCTTAGCTTCAATATCCTTTGACTGCAGCGAGAATCGGTCAAGCATCAGGCAGCAGCGCTTGCCATATACTTAACTGAATCTGTGTGCATATTTATGGCTTTATATATCTTTATAGGCATGCGTGTGAGTGTGAGGGGGACACACACACACACAGACGTATTTATGTGGCTGGGTTATTTGGCCGCAATCAACTGCGTCTAAGCCTGTGTGTCAGCTACAGCAGCAGTAGCAGGCAATCATCGGCCACATTTGCGTCCCATGGTGGCGAAGCACTTCTGCTGTGGTGGCTGGGTCCCTTGTCCCTTTTTGGGGGGTGGGAATGGGAATGGGAATGCGGATAGGTCAGAGGGCTGGAACATGGCAAGCCGAACAATGTTGGACATCGGTTTAAAACTGTCAGGCAAATCAAACTGAACTCTTAACGATTCGAGCACGTATTCAATATGGTTTGTTAGTGCGGCCGGGCGCCTGACGTCACGGGTGGACGGTACAGCTATCGCCCCATAGCATACACATAGCACATACACATGTATAGCATATAGCATATAGCATATAGCAGGATGCAGCCTGCAGGATGCAGGATGGACAACGCTTCGAGCTTCGGTTTTTGGTTGGTTTTTGTGCAGTGAGGAGGCATGGTCCGAAATGCCGAATATTGATTTGAATCAATTAATTCGTGCGGTTGTCGCTGGAATTACTCCCTCGAATCTAATTAATTTTAATGCACGACTACACACACACACACATGCATATGCATATGCATATGCACATGCATACATACACACGTTGACAAAGTGAACGAGAAGGATAAAACTAAAAATAGTGAGAGGGAGCGAGAGAGAGATATGTGTGTGTGTGTGTGTGTAGTAAGTGCAAGAGCGAAAGAGCGAGCGAGACATGCGGCGACACTTTGGGCAACATTTTAGGCGCAAAAGCACGAAAATTTATATTGAAGTCGAATTATGCAATTTGCTACTAAATTGATTGCATTTGCACAGCTGCCTCTCACTCACTCACTCACTCCCTCACTCACTCTGTCTGCCTGCAGACTTCTCTTTCCATGTGCTTGGGTGTGTGTGTGTGCAACAGAGACAGAGAGACAGAGAGAGCGAGAGGCAGAGCGTGTGCAATGGAGTGCAGCCGTGTCCTGTGTCCTGTGTCCTCTGTCCTGTGTCCTGGCTGCATGATTGAATTTCCTTTTAAAAATTATAAATAAATAATATACACCGAAAAAATTCGTAGCAGGCAGCCATTGAGTTTAGAAAACATTTTGTTTTGTGCGGTTTGCGTTCCGCTGCCCCTCCACAAAAATGTTCATTATTCTGTGTGGTCTCTGAAGATCGCAAATGGCACTGGAACTCAACTAATTCAGCTCTCGGGGTCGGAGCTTAAGTGCTCACAGCATTTATAATTGTTTTTGTTTTGTGATTATTGCTGCTCAATAAATTCCAAATAAATTCCCAAGCAACTTAGAACTTAATTAATATACTTAAAATAATGTGACTGAATGTTAAAAGGATTTTACATTAAAAAATATATATAATAATATTTAAATTGCAACCAAAAAAATATTTTCAATGCCGCCAAAACCGATTCCTGGTAAGCAACTGTCTGATCGGTGCACAGAGAACTAACCTGGCAGCACATGACATTCCTTAGAGCATTCTCCAGTCGATATAAGGGGCGCTAATTTTTCGGCAGCTCATATTTCATTTGCTATTAGATTGGGCATATTTTCTGGTTCTGCTGATTCCTGGTCGGGCATGCTCTCAATTGGGGGGAAAATAAAATCATATTTCATATTTAATAAAATGCATTCGCATGCATTATTATATTCATTATATTCCAGCATATTTGTATTATTTTCTAGCCCAAAAGTGGCGGCCAGTGCCAGTGCCAGTGGCAGCAACAAAAACACCAGCAAACAACAACGACAAAATTCAAACATTTGACTATTCAAAAGAGTTTCGAGCCCGTGCCGGAACCCATACGCCATACCCCCCAATCCTAAAACCCAATTTGACCACTCCGCACATTTTGGGGGCCGGCAGCAGCAGCAGCAGCAGCACAAAGAGCGAAACGCGCTTACCACACAAAAGGCCAACACACACAGAAATGCACACACATGTATTTAGATGTAGATGTATATTGCACATGCATATATTCAGACCAGAACAAATATTGTTCTGGCCATGTTTTTGGGGCACGGCACACACAATGTCGACAATGTCCACAGCGGCGGACAGCGGACAGCGGACAGGCGTTGCAGTGGCCAGAAATGATTTTGATTTTGAATTTGATTTTTCGGCAATTGCAATACAAATGCGATCATTTTAAAACAAAATGGCGTCCGCCGAAACAACAAAAACCAGACACGAGTGTGTGCGTGCGTGTGTGCCTGAGTGGGTAATGCCAAAAAGCAGAATGGAATACAAAAAGAAAAAATTATTTAATGTATGATATGATTTGAATAACATTTCTGATGCCGCGCCGGGAGACCCCCACAACGGGGCTCGGACACACACACACACACACACACACACACACACAATGACCCACACCCGTGCGTGCTGCAGCATGAAATGATTTGAAATCGTTTTGCGGTTTTTACGAGTTGCAAATCATTTTAATTAAAATATCAAAATTAGAAAATGGAAAATGATTACATTATTCATTAGTTTTCATTACGCATGTTTATTTATTAGCAGCAACAACAGCGGCCAAAAAGTTTGGCAGTGACAAGGGGGAACGGAAAGAATCAAAGGGCGGCCCAGCGACTGCACTAAAAGGGAATCTTGTATGCCCTACCAGGAAGCTGGGCAGATCGTTTAAAAGCGAATCCCCTTTGGCTCAACTTAAGATCTTCCTTTTTGGAATTCATTTCACTGCCTGTGGCTCCATCTAGCAAGCAAAGTGCTGCGAATCGCCAAGAGAACAAAAAATCCAAGCAAAGCAGAAAAATATGCTAATAAGCACGCAAAGCTTGCGAAAGTTTTCTTAAGAAAAATGCCAGCGAAAAAGAACATTTCCAGCGGAAGCATCTCAAGGAACTTCGGGGTTGTCTGCTCCTGCTCAAGGAGCTCCTTTGCTGGTGCTTCAGTGTGCGTGTGTGTGTGTGTGTGTAGAGTCTGCGCAGAACCCTCTCTGAACTTACCCATTCACCCCCTTTGCAGTACGCTTCCATGGGCCAGCTACCGTCTTCCAAGTCCAAGTCCAAGACCAAGACACTGCTCCCTCAGCGGCAGAGGCGAAACTTTTTGGCGTTTTGGCGCTACGTGCCCACGTTGCTGTTGTTGTTGTTGCTGCTGTTGTTGTTGTTTTCAGGATATTTTTTCTTTAGCTTCTGGCATTTTTTTTCGCAGCTGCTTCAGTCTCAAGACGCCAGATGGCGCCAGGCCAAAAGCTTTTGCCGGTTGCATTTCTTCCTCCCCGAGGAGTTTCGTTCTTTTTTATATTTTGCTGAATTTCTGCGGCAGTAAATTATAAATAATTCTTTATTGATAGCTGCCATCAATACATTGGGCACACACTCGCACTCACACACACACATACACTTACGCAGTCGCACTCTGGCTAAGGGTAAGTCGACCCACACACACACCCGAAGAGCGGGCAGGCAGGCAGGCAGGCAGGCAGGCGTAAGGCATTTCGACCAATTATAAGTTGTGGTTAACCGCAACATTTATTCAAGAAAATGCTCGAAATGGATGTGCGAGTGCGAGCGGGATGTGCGTATGCATGTGGCCCAGTGACAGAGCGAGACAGTCAGAGGGTGGGTGGGCGAACGAGAACGAGCCAAGTCATTGGATAGGCGATGAGGTGGTGACGCATTTCTTTTGGGGGTTGTGTGTGTGTGTGGAAGACAGGTCTAAGGAATGGCATTGGCACTGCCATTGGCATAACGAGACATCTACGGCAAGTGGTGAAATGCCAAGAATTTCGAATGATATTCCCTTTTTCTTTGGGCAGCTTTTCTTTGCGCATTTTTTTACTCAAACATACAGCTAGCTAAATTAGGCACTACAAATATTTACCACAAATAAAATATCATCTGAAGATCTTCATCCTTTTTCAAATAGTTTTCTCTGGTAGGTTTTCTTTCGTAGGTTTTCTTTAGGTCTAACCAAAGAGATTTAACAATGTTTATATCAACCCTTAGACTGCATTGCATGTATTTTTTTGTGCCGAGATATCAGCCATTCATCTAGTTACCGTCTGTTTTCCATTATCCCCACATCTTACACCATTTCCACATTAGAGTTTTCCTTGCCTCTCCATACTCCAGCCACATATACCTCACACCAGCCAAGCCAGCAGCAGCAGTGGCAGCAGCAGCAGCAGCAACAGCAGCAGCAACAGCAACAGCAGTGGAGGAGCAGCAGCAGGAGCCTGCTTCAGAATTAATAGTTTTCCAAGCTGAAACGAATCGCCTTTCAAGTCGCTAACCGCCGACAATATGTTGGACCAACGGCAGACAACACGAGCAAAGAGGGGGAAACTTTAAGTGAAGGACTTTGCCATCTCTCTCGTTCTCTTTGTCTGCCTTCGCTGCTCTCCACTCCACTCCACTCCACAACCATCCAACCACATCACAGTGCTTCTAGTGAGGAGACAACAACGGAGCTGTGACATTAGTTTAACGCCAAAATCCATTAAAAATCCATACTAATATATGTCAGGCTAAGGCAGCGAGTGCCACAGCGCATAATGAGTGACGAGGCGGTGGAGGAAGGGTAAGGGCTCGGGCCTGATGGTGGTGCAGAGCTGACAGCTTAAAAGAAGATACCACACACACACACACACACAGGGACACACTTTGTGTGCTGTCTTTGCACTTGCCCCGCCACTCACAACTTACCCTTCCACCATGCAGCTACCAATTTCGCTTTTCCGCTTTTTACACTTTACCTTTTGGCTTAGCAACGGAACGACGTCGATTTTTCAAAGCCATCGCATCGCACTCTGTCCCGGCTGTGGCCATGCTGCACTAATGAAAACTACCCCAGCACCCCACCCCAGCCCCCAGCCTTCGTCGGGGAACTGAAAACAGCAACCAAAATAAACATAGCGCAAGAGTAACTCACGAAGAACCCTCAGATACACATGACATTTATACTGTGAGCTTCAGATTTATTAAAATTATTATGAAAGTATTCCTATCAGAAATAAAAAAATGTATTTAATTATTTATTAGTTTAAGGCTTTTATAAAATATGAACTTAGCTTGTAGCGCCTTCAGCTCTTGACCATATAATTTGCATTGAAAAAACATAATCATATATGTGTATAAAAATATACAAAAAATATTCACAGCGGTAAAACATACAAAGGAAATTCTTGTGATTATTAAATATAATCTACACTGCAAAAATTAACCTTTTATGATCTTCAATTTTAGGAAAGTGTTATGCAAAAGCCGAGCTAATATTGTTTCTTATTTACGTGATTTATTTTGTCCGCTTCTTTACTGCTTTGCCTGGAATTATGCACAATAATTTTGCACAAATTTAAATCCCACTTAAAGCAACTCCAAGGACAACACTGAGAATTTGTCTAGCTTACAGCAGTGCAGGTTGCTTTTTCTTCCTTCTTTTTTTTGCTCCTCCTTTTGTGTTGTTATTGATTTTATGAAATTTTTATTAATAAACATTCGCGGCAGATTCCAAAGCAGATTCCCTGCCCAGCGACCATCCCACCAGATTGAATGCAGAGCAGCACGGAATTTTTTAATACAAAACGCGAGCCAGCCAGAGCGAAAGCTAAAGCCAAAGCTGTTGCTGAAACTGAAGCTCATTGCAAAAATACTACAGAATCGAGTTGGGAAAAAACGACCCAACAAATCAACGTAATTAAATGCCCAAGAAGCAGTCGTGGGTCCTGGCAGTTGGCGGTTGTGCAGGGCTATGGACAGCGGACAGGGGGGCAGGAAAGGAAACAAAATCCCGAGAAAACCGTCAGCAATTAAAATGGCGCTTGGTCCGTCAGCCAAAAGACTTCAAAAAATGCCAAAAAGTTCAAATACTAATGAATTATCCTTTATTAGGATAATGTATGATGTGGTTCCTGAAGAGTTTGCCGGTTACGCCGTTCCGCCTTTGCCGCCGCCTACGCCCTCACCACCGCCGCTGCTCTTCAGCTTGTCATCCACTATGAGGGGTGCGGCGAAAGGAAAAGACGGACCAGTGGGGGGAAATAGAACGAGTCCAAAAGTCGGAAAAAGGTTCATGGCGAGTTTTTGCCAGACTTTTGCTCTTTGCAAATAGCACAAGAGTACATGCACTTATTTGGGCATTTTGTGACATGTTTCTGCTGAATTTAATGCTGTGAAAATATTTCTAATTTTAGTTGCAAAAAAAGGAAACCAAAAAGGGAAAGCCCTCCCATCCCATTAGCCAGAAAATAATAAATGTAAAATTTTACCTTCCTCTACATATATATTTTCCTCGTATTTATCCCCAAAGATTTAATTCGAAATTCTTGACGTTAAGGCATCAGCAATTCGTTGAGCTCGTGAATTTTCCGCGCAAGTTTCTTCTGGTTTAGCGGGGATCTGCTGGGCCGCTGCTGGGCTGCTGCTGCTGGCCTGGTCCTCTGCCTAGATGGGGTTGGGTTTTTTGTGCAAGTCCTTGGCAGAGGTGGCGCTAGAGATGAGTGGGATGGTGGCGTGGGCGCAGAGCGCAGAGTGCAGAGCGCAGGGCGGTGTTTGCCTAAGAGGCTGGCAAGCTGCGGCTGGAAGCTGTTGGCAATTTATGAAAAGAGCCAAATTAATCAGACTAATAACGAAAACACGCCGAGCCGAAGAAAAGGCGTCTAGGCAATAGAAATGGTCGAAAAGGGGAACGAGAGAGAGAGAGACAGAGAGCAGCAAAGAGTACGAGAAAAGAAGTGAGACAGAGAGAGGAGAGAAAAAAGGGCAAACAAGAAGAAACTGCGGGGAAAACTTATGCAAAGTTTTCTTAATGAAAAGATTTACGATGGCAATACTCAAAATTAGCAAAAACTGAGGTTGTGGTAAACAATAAACGGCCTGAGGGGTGGTGAAGGCAGGGATATGGATGGGGTGGGGGTAGGGGAAGGGGAAGGGAAACTTGGAAGGGAAATGCTTATAAACTTTTTACTACTTGCCGAGCGCATGGCGGTTACCAGAAAGGAAAACTTTTAAGAAATGTTTCCATCGAGAAAATATGCCAAACAGCCGACTGGACCCAGCCTCCCACCTACCCGGAGCAGCCATGCTGGTCAGGATCCTCATCATCATCGTCATCATCAGTACAGGAATGGACTTCTGCTTCTGCATCAGCTCCCGCCCTTTGGACAAACCCAATTAGTGCGTAGTCCAATTTGTGGCTCTGGCCATACAGAAAAATGTACAATTCTTCAACAAAATCAAATTAATAAACTCCGACTACTCGATTGCCATGGCAACATGAAAATCAGCTCGTCCTGCTGCTGCTGCTGCTTCTGCTGCTGCTGCTTGTGGCCAAGGCTTAGATATTAACAATCGGAATCCACAAGCTTCGATGACTGTGTGGATTGAACTGCATTGGATTGTTTGGCCAGAGGTATTCTTTTGTTCAAATTGATTCGCAGAGATTTATTAAAATATTTCGCATGAGAGAAGCTTTGTGCTGTGATGTTAAGGATGAGCTGAGCTGAAGCTGAAGCTGAGCTGAGGATGAGGATGAGCCTGAGCTCAGGTGCTGATCAATCAAGTGGAAATATATATACAGTTTTAAGGTTCTGTTGTGTCAATTTGCGGAGCATATTAAATACCTTTTGGTAAGCTTTTCAATATTAAAACTGTCAATGTTAGAAAATATAAATATGTATATATTTATTATTGTTATTTAAAAAAGGATTAAATCATGTTTAAGGAGACTGTTTCAAGGCCTTTAAATGGTTCATCTTTACAGCCATATATAACGAAATATATTTAGATGCTTGGTAAAAGGAAGAAACACAACCATATTAAAATTAAATATTCGGTGTGTAAACTCAAACATAATTAATAAACATTAATTAGAATTTAAATACTTTGATTATTTAATGTATTTAAAATATTAATGTATTAAAAAGTATAGTTAATACGGCACATATTTAATATAGTAGATATAAAACATTCTAAAAAAATATATATATAATTCGATTTATAGGAAATATATTTATTTTAAGCATTAAAATATGAAATCTTTTTCTGTTAAATATGAAATATATTTATATAAAATATTTTCATATTAATTTGAAATTAACATTATTATATTTTAATATATCAAATCTCAGGGCAAATGTAATGGCATAAATATTTAAATCTAAAAGTGTCCTTTTATATATTTAGCCTCTATTTAGAACAGGGTTTTGGTTTCTCTCCAATTTTGGTTACAACATTCTTCAATCGAATGTCGCGGGTCTTACTTAATTTATTGGTTGGGTAAATATCTTCGGGCAGTTCGTTCCACTCGTATTGATTCGTTGCCAAGTGTCACTGTGTCTGCCCGTGCAGGCCAAGAACCTACAGCAGGGCTAAAAGCACTGTAAACAGCCCTCTTTAGATGGCGGCCAAAACAACAAGTCAAAGGGCTTTTTGGTTGCTACGAAAACCGACAAAAGGAAATGAGTTTGCAAAAAGAAAATATGAAAAGGACAACCGCGTCGACGACAACGACAACGACAATGGCAGCGGCAACGGCGTTGGCGACATTTAAAACGTGACGAGTCGACAATGCCATGCCCAACACCCCACCACCCCAATCCCCCACCAACCCAATGCTCATGCTCATCTGCAATCCTTTTGTGGATGCCATATCCCGGCTTAGACTGCTGCTTGCTATGCAAATATTTGGCTGCTTCCTTCTCCTATTCTTGCCCAGGCCCATGCCCAGGCCCAGGCCGCGGACCAGGCCCAGAGGCGCTGACTCCAGCTTCAGCGTCAGCTTCAGCTCCAACTCCAGCTGCTGGGCGGGCTCCTGACTGCTGCTGCTGCTGGGCTGATGCTGTTGCTCCTTCATCATCTGCTGCTCCTTGTCTGGCTGCTCGTTTCAGCATTTATTCTTTTTTTCCGCCTTGCTGTTGCTGTTGTTGCTCTTGTTTTTTGGTATTTTGTTCTGCTCGAGTTTTTACCGCCAACACAAGATTTAATTAAACCAAAGACTTGATTTATGAACGAAAGGATTCGATGTCCGGGGCAGCCATATTCAGCCCTCGGGTGGCTCGGGGTTTGGGTTCGTGCTTGGGTTGAAAAATGTCGAGCAAATGGGGCGCACAGGCGGAGGCCGAGAGCACGGCTGCTGAAAAGGAGTTGAGCCGGCCAAGGAATAAGCACGGAAGTCGGCAGCAAGTCTCTCTCTTTCCCCTCATATTGTTTTTGTAATAATGATTTGGCGTGCAGAATAAGTGGTGGAGTGGGAAGGGGCAAGGGCTGCCAAGGGAAGGCAGGCAGGCTGAACAGCAGCTGAACGGGCCGTTAAAAGCGTTCACAGCATTATACCATACAACATATAAAGAATTGTTTTCCATCCAGCACCCGACCCCCTCATACCCCCTAGCCGTTGCCATCGCTGGCAACATTTTCTATTGTTTTAACCCTTTTTTTTCGGGTGTACACGAGTACGGAGCGTATGGGTGGCCCCGGCCCTGCTTGCTGTATTTTTTATTTTCTGCTGCCGCCGCTGCTCGTGCGGAAGTGGAAGTGGGATTGTGGCCATTGCCTCGGGCATCGATTTAAAGCAAAAACGACAACAACAACAACAACTACAACATACATATATATATACATATATTCAATTGAATTTACGCTGCAGAAAATTGTGAAAACTGCGACTTAAAGCGGCGGCGGGCGAGCCATCGAAGATGAAGCGTCTGGCCAAGTGGAAAGAAAACTAAGTGAAAACAAAGATTGGTTGATCCTCCTCAATGGGGCTGGGAGGAGAGACATTCAATTGGCGAGGCACTGAACAGCGAAATGAACTTCAATTTGTGTGCTTGTGTGAAGAGAAATACAAGCGCAGCCTCTTAGCTGACAAAATAAACTGATAAAATTGTCACAGCAGAAAGCATTTGGGACGGAATAAGGCAGGACTTTTTTTGCCATACATTTGTGATCTTTCAGGCTCAAAGACGCCGTATTTGATTTGTTTTTAAAACTAGTATTTGCTGTTAAAACTATGATTTTACTGGTGCAGCAGCTACTTTTCATTACAAAGTTCTAGCTTGAATAATTTTCCTGGCATTAATATAATTAACAGACAGTCCTTTCCAAAAATTAAAGTGAACACAAAATCAAAATTCAAGCAAAGATCTCAACACACAAACTGACACCGAAAATCCCAAAGGTTTTAGCCTTACGTATCGAGGGCTTGAAGCAGTTGGAAAATACTCAGTACAGGACATCAGCAAGCCGCAAAAAAGCAGCTAAGCCAGAGATCGAGAGGGACGTATAAAGTGAATGAGGCGAGGGAGAAAACTTATTTTAGCCATTCTAGATATAAACTGATCCGATAACAAGGATCTGGGTTAGTGAATAAATAAGCATGCAGCTAAAAAGCAGCGAAACTGAGGGATTGGCCTGTGTAACTAGGAGAGTGCAAGGTGCATAATTAAGCATAAAATATATGGAAGTCAGGGTCGAACTTTTCTGTCCTATTTTGGGCTTTCACATTTCCCACTGCCCATATTTTGTGAGCTGTAAAACTGAGAAAAATAAATACATAATTCATTGCGTTTACTCTGAAGATTGCACAGACCCCCCCGAGCCCTGACAAGTGGGCTGGCTCTCAGGCATAGTTGGGTGGTTTGGCTTACAGCTGGGTGGCGTCAAGACAGCGCGGGGGGGAGGGCCTGGCTTTGACTTGTTGACCAATTGTGTGAATTATGTGCCAAGTGGCTGTCTGGCATATCAAACAAATCGTTCTGCCATCCAAAATCCCAAATCCAGGTCCGAATCGAGGCGCCAATCGCGGCAGGCAATTGAAGAAAATTAATCAAAGCGGCAAGGGCTGCCCGAAGGTGGACGAAGTGGCCTGACAGAGTCGCCTGGAGGCTGAAATGATTTATGTGCGAGCAAATAATTTGGACATAAAGGTAACAAATACTTTGATAATCATAAATCACAACAACACCGCCTAGGCATTCATCTCACCATGGCCCCCCCATTGCCGCCCCCTGCCGCCCTTCGATGTGGCACGCACACGCACACAGGCACACACAAACCGCACATTGGAGCGTAAGAAAGATAAATGATATTAAATATAGTAGCTGGAGGGACGCCTGTCCCCCAGCCGGCTCAGTAGTTGACCGGACTAATGTGTGAAACATTTCATTTCGTTGCCAGGAGTACAAACAAATTGCCTATTGAATGATTAAAGGCCCGCAACGAAGGCGGTGATGGCAGCGAAACTGCCAACCGATGGGCAAGCGATGGGCCCATAGAGATGGTCCAGCTGGCCACTGGCAAAGTGCAATCATCGTGTCACGTATCTTAGGGTAGCTCTGAGACAGTTGAAAGAGTAAGGCTAGAGAACTGATTGATTTAAGCTGATTTAAATCTAAATTAAGAAGCAAATTAAAATAAAATAAATTAGCAGAATTTACTAAAAGTCTGAGAACCAATTTAAAAAGAAAAAACTATGCCATATTTTATGTATTATCTTATCTAAAATTATATCCCTTGCAGCAAGGACATGTTGGATCGACTTAATCTGGAACTCTTTAGATTATGATCAAAGGATGTTTCCATTAGTTGATGTAAATTTAATATTTTCCATCTTACGCTGCAGGGATTTATGCCCGAATATAAACATAGACAGACCTGAAGGAGCGCTCTACTTTTAATTTAAATCTAAATTAGGAAAAAAATAAATTAAAATAAAATAAAATAGCAGAATTTACTAAAAGTCTGAGAAGCAATTTAAAAAGAAGAACTATGGAATATATTATTTATATTATATATTTAAACTCAATAAAAATCCAAAGACACTCACGAATCGAACTGCTGCAAAATTCGCTGCCAGCTTCGTGTCACGAGCACAGCCCATGGCCCCAACCCTACCCACGATTCTGAACAGGACTTGTCCTCTATCGCCTTTCATTTTGGGATTCGCGTGCGTACATCATAAATCATCGAGACTGGCCCTGGCCCGGGCCCGGTCCTCTGCTCCCGGGCCTCTGCTCTCGGGCAGCCTCAGAACATATGAATTAGAAATTGTTACGCAGCCCTCAGACCTGCACTGGAGAGTGGAAAGTGGCGGTCGGGCGGGGTTGGGGTATGCCTGAGATGCCTGTCAACGGCATTGTCGCTGCCAGGACGTGTTGACGTGCATGAAATTCTTACGGTAAGGGATTTCATTTCATTTCATTCGTCTTTCGTTTCATTTGACTCTCACTCGCCTGCCGCACGACTGAATCCAAGGCCAAAAGGAAAGGGTTGCCAGCCCCAGTCCCACACAGCCGCATTGACTCACGTATATATTTTATCTATAATTTTCACAACAATTTTCGGCGCACACGAACCTTTTGGGGCCAAGAACTTGCCACAGCAGTCCATGGCTCATGCCCCATGCCCCCCTCTGATTTTTAATTTCTACCCCACTCTGCTTTGGGCCCTGTTTATTAGTCTGCGTTTGGCGGCTGCTCCTTGGCCATAAATCCTGCAACGTGTCTTGCATTCAATTTCTCGTTTCAGTCGCCCCCACGCGGCAGCTACTCGCTTGCTGGCCTCTACATTGTTTCCTCTCGTTTCCTCTCGCTTCTTCTCGTTTCCTTGCGCTTCCTCTCGTTTCGTTTGTTTTACTGTCAAAGATTACGCGGGGCTTTGAGTGCTCTACGAGAGTCGAGAGTCGCCTGGTCTGGCCTTGTCTGTCTCTGGTCTGTGTGCTCCAAGTCGGACCAATAACCAACCGGAATATGCTCCATGAGGGCTCCATAAGTCTGCATGAGTACAAGGCAGCCAAGCAGCCTTGGCAAATTTCTTTTTTATGTGTGTGTGTAGTTTTTATTTTTTAATTTTCAGCAGCAATTTTTTAAAACGTTTTTTGCCATTGTCTGGCATATGGCTGGGTCTCTTTGTTGGCCTTCGGCACTGAAGGAAATTGTAGATATACAGCTGCAGGTAGCATGCTTGCTTGCGGCTGTAGGTAGGTAGGCTGTAGGTTGCCTGTAGGTTTAAGAAATAAATAAAAGTTGCCACAAGTGTGCCCCAATTTCATGGAAATACTCACCGCGAGTCTACGAACGTCTCGCCATTTGCATACACGATGCAATCTCCGTGCCCGCCAATGCCGTATGAATGCATACGGATGTACGGCTGTTTAATTCAGGAGAAGAAGAACATCTTTGTTGCTGCCAGCGATCCCCCTCGGTAGGATCAGGTGTGGCCTGGCCAGTGCCTCCCGTCTTGACCGCGTCGTCCGTTTTATTTCTGTTTTATTTTTCGCCATATAGTGTCGTAGTGTTGGACAACACCGGTTGGCAGCACGTTATCTTTTTTTATTTATTCTTCGCAAGCTGCAAAGAAAAAACAAAACAATTTTGCCAGGCAGCAGAAAATACTACCAGCAGCCTGAGGCTAAGTCCCTGTGCCATTTGCGATGAAGAAAAAAGGTAAGGGGGATCTCGCTAGCAACGGTTCGTCAATTAATTGCGGCATTTAATTTACCCAAATCAGATCTTAATTCGGACTCGACGGTCTTCAAAAACATTGGCACATTCTGGGAGCCTATTTGCGACAATAATGGCTACTTGTTGGAGCCCATTTTCACGCTGCTGCCAAGCGGCGCAGCTGCCTCATTCGAGGGCCCGCTCGCTCTGCGACGTATTCTCGTGAAGCTCGAACTGCCGCCCTCGTCGACGGGTATGCGCCGTTTTCTGCACGGACATCTGGTGAGAGGCACCACCGATGTGGTGCTGCAGGAGTGCAAGGCAATGACTTGCAATGGAGAAGTCCGCTCCCTGGGCACCGTGCAGGTGCCACAGCAATACGTTAAGAAACTGATTTATCCATAATGGGCCACAAGATGACGAATTTTTTATAGTTTTCAAATGTTTTTCCATTCTTCTGTTGCGATTTCGAATGTTTACAATAAACCGCAACAATGTCAGTTCCTTGTGTGGGTTTTCCTCTTAGCCAACTTGACTAATTGGCACTGAAGCCAGTTTCCAACACTGCTTAATAAGGGAAAAGCAAAGCAAAGATAGGTAACCGATGACTTAAACTGTCCATTGCTTAATTTCGTATTAATATTCCATTAAATGGGATCTATTTCCTATTGCTCAAATAATTTTTAACTTATAAACACAAAGCGCAAATTTAAAACAAACATAAATCGTCGCTTTACAACACTGTTATGCCGCGAACAGCTGAGTGGCAGCTTACGTATTTTATACTGAATTATACTGAATTTTTATTTCTGCAAATTGTGAACATATCTCAACATATTTTAGATATTTTAGATCTCATAAATGCCCATGCCTGATGACAACAGATCAGCCCGCTGAGCACTGAGTGTGTTTGAGTGCCGCGCCCAACTTTTCAAAATAAGCTCAATTTCGTCGTCATCTTAGCATTTCAGGCAAAACGATATCGCGGCCTATCGATAACTCTTTACCTGCAACTCTGACGTGACGCCTCGTTTTCTGGCAAAGTGAAAATTCTATCTGTGATTCAGAATATATATGCGTATATATTCCTTGTGAGCTATTCCGTGTGACGAACTGAAGTGATATTCAACGATCTACGCCATAATGTCGGACGTACCACCGCAGCCCACATTTGCTGACGTGCTCAAAGCTTGCCCTGCAGTGCAGCCTGCCTCTGGCTCTTCCTCTGGCTCTGGCACAGCAGCTGAACGCCAGGAGGTTCGTGGCTCAGCTGTGTGGAGCCAGGAGCCAGTTGCACAAGTGATGCACAACCGCAACGGGGCACAGCCACCACTGCCAGGAGCCATTCAATCGCCAGCAATCGACGTGGACGAAATTCTGTTCGGCGGCCACGTTCACGTGCCGGACGATGTCCGAGATGTGGAGTTTCTTGGCCCCTCACTGCTGCCGTTCAATGAGCAGGCGAATGAGTTGGCTCCCATTGAACGCGAGCAAACAAACGGGGCACCCGATCCAGAACACGCAGCTGCAGCAGAACGCGACCCGCTGCTGGCTCCCATTTACGCACTGCCACAGGCAGCACCAAGTGCCCAGGCTCCGCGCGCTGCACTCAATGACCAGATGCCGCCACTGCTGGACTCCAACCAGAACATCATACCGGTGCTCGATTTGCTGGACATTATCCACACCATAAGCAACGAAGCCAACGCAACGCTTGCGCACGGCCAACGGCAGCGGCGCATGCCCATTCGGAACCAGCCACTGGCACGGGCACAGCCACTGGCACGGGCACAGCCACTGGCACGGGTACAGACACAGCCACAGGCACTGGCACAGGCACAGCCCCCCATGCAGCCACCGCGAGCTCGGCTGCAGCCACAGGGCACCGTGCAGCAGACGTGCCGTCACTGCTTGCAGGACACCAGGACTCCACAGCAGTCCAGCCGCCTCTTCCCGGGATGGTGCTGCGCCGTGCGTCGCGCAGTCGCGACTCCGAGCATGGACCAAGTGGCAAAGCCAAATTCTCCGTCCAATGGCAGCCTGGGAACCAGCGGAGCCCTGGTCCCTTTCGGACCAAATGGTAAGTGGAAAACAGTCTTGGATCGCGGCTGCTTCATCCGTTCCCTTTCCCGTTACAGTGCGTCCGACAATTGGCGGTGAGAACGGTGGGTCAGTGCCACAACCACGACGCCAGGTGCAACTTCCAGTGTTGCCGATACGTGCCGCATTCGCGCAGCCAAGACGTTCGTTCGGTGGCCGTTTGCCCACTGCTCCAGAGGGACAGGGGCAGCGGCAGCAGCCACCCACCACAGGGAGAGAGTCTCTGTCGGAACGCGCCCGCAGTCTGATGGGTGAGACTGTGCTGCCCGGTGCACCTGCACCCCACGGCTACAACACCCCACTGCCCATGCTCGACCAAAACCTCGATTTCCGCCGCTGCGAATATTTTTTGGGTGAGTGTCTGCACAAGTACAAGCCCAGTAGATAGATTCAGCCATGATGGCACTGCAGAGGTGCACCTTGCCCAGTAGCTTCTACATTAACCTAGCCTGTGATTGTGACTGGGATTGAGATTGGGATTGACTTTGCCATGCTCCATTATTGCTGTTACTCATCCTTTGTTTTGTTTCTTGTTTCCCTCAGCCGAAGAGGACACCCACGTCGGTGATGACCCCAGCCAGCTGTCGGTGACCAATGGAGGCACAGGAGATGGATACTTTGTCCGCTCGAACAAGGAAAACCGTGGATAAACTTTAATTTAATTTTATTCGGATAGTTTTCTAGCTTAGATATAACTGCAGCTGCTGATCACAAGTCAAAAATGTATTCCTCTTGCGTACAAATTCGATTGAAGAGAGCCGAAATTTGATCAGCTCTTAACAACAAATAATATTTAAATGTCTTAAATTACACCTAAAAGATCCTGATGATCGCAGCTCAAAATAGGATTAATATTTCACCAAACAGCACACAGAATCGATTGAACAAAAGAAGAAAGAAATGTAATTGTAAAACACACAGAATCGATAGAACAAAAGAAGAAAGAAATGTAATTGTAAAAACTGTAGCCCTTCTGGCATGCATCCAACCACAGCCTGATGATAAATGTTCAAACCTATCCATTAAAATACGCAATGCGTGTAAGGGTCTCTTATTATATTTATTTTGCTTGTATGTAAGTATACAACTAAGTATTTACCTTTACAATTCCAAAGGAATGGCAGACCTTTGAGCAATGGAATTTCTAAATTCCTTTCTGGTAAGGTGGAAAAGAAAGAAATTTATTTAACATATGAAACGTATATGAAACATACGACTGTTATTCTGTTCATTGTATATCATGATCACGATATTTAATGGCTATATGTACCAAATACTCAATTATTAACTGGCAAAATCATTGCCTGGCCAAAAGCTGTGATAGTTCCTAGCAGTAGGCACGATCTAGTCACACATGCACCTCAATTTGCTGTCCATTTTGATATCTGTCTGTATTTATTCCCATATCATATGGGTGCCAAAGAATTAAATTAGCTTCGAGTGGGTATAACCGATGCATGCATTAAAAATGCTGCCAAATGTGAAAATGCATCCATATTTAAAGACTGATAGAGAATCGTAATACATATGTACTAGGCATTCATTTCATTTGCCTTTGAGTGTGATAATTCTACAAAAATCTAATTAGTTATCTCTTCGTACATCTACACGGATCATACATTTTAGGAAATAAATTGAACACTTGCATATCAAACAAACATGAATACATAAACATTAATATGTATCTATATTTATATATAAATCGAAGAACTGGGACGCTTTTATTATATATGACATATCATGTATTTTCGCTACCAAAAACCGTCATCTATTTCCGCAAAGCTCATAAATTTTAGGACTAATATTTAGCTAAAAAAATATTCTTTCTAAATATGTATATATTAAAATACAAATTAAGGATGCAAGGTAATGCCAGATGTACTTTTCGCTTACCTTTAACATGGAACATTTTTGCTGATACTTTCTGGACATTGCTCTCGTAATTCACAGACTGTTCGGCGCCCAATGCGTTGGCTTTATGTGTGTGTGTGTTGTATGGAAAGGAATGCCATAATTGTAAACCGAGTGCAGGACACATTCGGCAGTGCGCAGGATCTCCACGGTCTCCAAGGGTGCGTATACGTATTTCCCTGTGTGCCCCATTCGACATCAGATGTGATCTGCACTCCCGCTGCAAAGCTAGTTACGTACTTTATTGTAGGCATTTAAGATAATCCTACGGACGGGCATTTGATTAGTCAACAAGCAACGGCGCCCACCCACCGCTTCGCCAGTGCCAGCTTCAAGCCTCCAGAAGCCATCCAATCAATACGGAGAAATCTTGAGAGCAAACTCAGCGCCAAATGAATTATTTATTTGGATTTATTTGAGGCCAAGTAAAACAAATGACCCAATACAACAACAATCGCCGGCCGCCAACCAGAAACATTAGAGGGTAGGACCCATCCCCCCCAACCCCCACATACGCTTACACGGAAAAATAATCGAGGAAAAAAAACAGAAGGAATACGGTAAAAGAAACCGGACGGAGGGAGAGTGGAGAGCTGCCGAGCTGCCGAGCTGCAGAGCTGGAGAGCTGACAACAAAGCGAAAGTGGCATAAATAAATAAAGAGCAAAACACAAAGCATATTAGGCTAAGCTACTTGCGATTTCCGTTGCACGTCCGTCCTGCTGCCATAAAAATGCGGAAGCTGATTAGCCAGCCCGGCCCAGAACCACCCACAGAAACCACCTTCGACCCCAGCCACCAACACCATAGCCAAGAAAAAAAAATGAACTCCGTGGCAATCATGGATAGACGGCGGCGAACCATTTACCAGGCCCAGACCCAGTCCCAGACCCTTGCAACCCAGATCCGGGGGTGGTTGAATTTTATGAGGCACGAAAATTTACAACGCCTCTGGGGTTGTCTTCAGACCCAAGACCAAAACCAAAACCAAGATGAGGACCAGCACAAAACAACAACAACAACAAAAGAAAACGAAGACTGTATAAAAAAGTAGAAGGCGAAAAGAAAGAAGTTGCCAAGTCTCATAATCGAAATTGGTCACAGGTGGCCCAGGAGGCCCAAGTCGGCCGAGAAGAGCCGTTGACCAGTGGCACCCGGGGCAAGCCAGGGACAGCCAGGAACAGCGACTGGGACAGGAACTGAGCTTATTGAAATTAAATGTGCTGGCCAGCAGATAATACCCATTTAAGGCGTGTTTAGTTAACTGGAGTTTGATTTGGGTGACCCCTCGAGCTCGTGCTCGGGTGGGGTCGGGTCGGGTCTGTCCCATCGGAGGTAATTTATTGTGAAACTGAAGCTATTCTCAGTACATTCGATTAGAGTTGGGCGTATGAACGTTAACAAAGGTTAAGGATAGCAGCAAAGACGGGGCCAGCTTTTCAATCACAATGCCGCCCCCCACCCGCTTGAGTAGCTGTGCCACTGGCCACGTAAATTAAGAAAAATTACCAAAAAAAAATAAAATGGGCTTCTCTTTAGACATCTTCGCTGCTGGCCAGGCCTCGCCAGACGAATGTGTCAACTCCAAAGACAACATGACAACGCTGTTGGCCCGCTGTGTGCCTTTTGGACTGAATTTTAATCAAATCTAATGACAGAAATCATTAATTTTGCTTCAGCAAGACATTTTGATCATTTCTCAAAAAGAAAAAACTAACAGCAAACAAAGCAAACCAGAAGAAAAGATAACAGAAAAGCAAAATAGAATTAAATTTGCATGCATAAAATCTTAAAGTATTTATTGCGGCAGCGCTGGACTATTTTCATTGGGGATTAAACTTTTGGGTATATTTTTTAAACCGTTTCCAGTGCTTTAAGCAAAAATTGATTTTCATAAAATATTTATTTCTTTTTTTAACTCAAGATTGAAGATCTCAAAAGCATCAAACCAGAGACTCCAGAATATTTCTTATTGCTTGAATTAATATTTTTATTATTTTATTATTATTATTTTTTTAATTTTAACTGAAGCTTGAAGCATCATCCAAAGACTCCAGAATATTACCCAATGTATTAATTATTATTTTTATCATTATTTTATTTTATTATTATTATTATTTTATTATTATTATTATTTTTATTATTATTATTTTTTTATTATTATTATTTTATATTATTATTATTATTTTATTTTTATTATTATTATTATATTTTTATTATTATCTTATTATTTTCCAACAAAAACGAGAAAACAATGAACAAAAAAACCTCATATCTTAGAGTCTTAGAGTCTTAAATGGCCGCTCTATATAAGGCATGGAGCCAGCCATCTATCAAGAGCCATCATGAGCAGATAATCTGTGACAGCTGACTCATGCCGCAGGGCAGTGATCCTGGCAGCCAGGGGCCAGTGCTGCACAGTCATCTATCACAGCGCGCTGATCTTTAATTATTTGAGCGATTCAATTGACACTTGTAATAGTTTTTTGTTGTTGTTGTCGTTGGCACTGCTCGGCCCGAACTGCCACATCATTTTGGAGCTGGAAACATGTGTCCCTGACACAATATGTAGCGGCATGGCGCAGCAGTGGCCCTGCACTACCGTGGGATAGTGGGGATGCTGACGAGCGGACATTGATAAATCACATATGGATGTGAACTTGAGGTTTGGGGCATTGCCATTGCCACTGGCACTGCCACTGGGACTGTCAGGGGGGCAACGTTCGTTCCGCTGTTGTGTTATTTCTTTGCACGTTTTTTTGTTTCTGTTGTTGCGCGATGCGGGAGGGGTATTTGTCGAAAACGCGACGTTGCAAACAAACCGAACGACCCAACGACCGACCAGTCAACCAACCCCGCGCCACGGCATACACCGGCCCGGCCCAAAGTGCACACGCTTTTCTGCAGCGACATCAAATTACGAACTCATTATTGTTAGCGACGACAATGGGGTACCAGGAGTTTCTGGGATACACGTACCTCTACCCCTACACCCCTACACCTCCCTCTGCCACTGCCCAACGCCCTCAGTCAGCGCTGCTTCTCCTGTAGCTGGACAGGCACTCGGTTTTCGTTGGTGGAACTGGAACTGGAACTGGGATACTCATGGGTTCTGTTGGTGTTTGCATTTACCGAAAAATACTTGAATGAAAGCAGTAGGGAACACGGCACATGGCACACAGGGAACCCAATCCCAATCCCATTTCAGAGTCCCTGGGGATGAGGGTATTTGTTGACGTTGATAGCGAGCTATGCGCGAATGAGCTGGTATTTTTTTTTGCTCTCCCTCTGGCTCCCTCTCGCTGTGTCTCTCCCCACTATTTCTCTATTTCTGTTGCTGTGTAAGCGAGGCAAACGACACCGAGAAACGAAAACCCACATCAAACTGACCAAAATGCATGGAATGCCTATGAAAATTGTAAAGCGTTGTTGCATTGTTGGCAGCGACGCATAGCGTGCACCCCACCCACCCTGCAGTGCTCCCACTCCCACTCCCACGCCCACGATGACCCGTAGCGCTCATTAAATGACACTCACAGGGAAGATGGCGAACAGAAATTGCATGCTATAATGCACACAGGGCACGGGCACGGGCAGGGGGCAGGGGGCATGGGCGCCAAGGCTGCAAGCCTGCAAGCCTGCTGCATTCTGCAGGGGCAGTGGGCGTATCACGAGAGGCGTGGCATTGCATAATTTTAGTTTTTCCATTGGAGGCGCTAAAAAGCCAGAGCCAGGCGACCCGTGGCCACGCCATGCCGCGCTCATTCGCTCTCGTTCATCAACATTATTTGCTCTGTTTTTGTTGTCACACGCTGAGCTAACGGGGGCTGGTGGGGCGTGGGGGGCGGTTCGGGATTGGTAGGTGGCAGCTTTGTTTTACCTCACTCTGTGCCCCTGCCCCGCTGTCCATAAGTTTTTGTGCTGTTTCGACAGCATCGGGGCATAGTGTATAATGAGCGAGTAATAACGTTTCAAGGAGCTAAATTATGTGCGATAAATACATAAATATAAATCTAGTAAATATGGCCAGATATTATTTTAAATATATAAATAAAAAAATAAAATAAAAATAAAATAAAAATTATAAATAAAATAAAAAATTAAAAAATAAAAAATAAAATAAAATTAAAATTAAAATTATAAATAAAATAAAAATTAAAAATAAAAAATAAAATAAAATTAAAAAATAAAAATTAAAATAAAATTAAAACTAATAAATAAAATAAATTAAAATATATATAAATCCTGCTTCAGTTTGCTTTTTCATTGCCATAAAATATGCAGATAAAAATGAGCAATTTCTGTTTCGATTCTTTGGTTTGGTTTGAGTGGCTTGGGAAGTGCAACGATTGAATCTTAATAGACTAAAGCTGGACTAGATAGGAGCTAAAAACATGTGCGTGTCTCTAAGCAATCTTCCCTTAATTCATCCTACCCGCGCCCTTAGTTAGGGTATTTCTCTGCGCGACTATAACTCAATGATACTTCTCCCTTATAGCCGTTATAGTTTTTGTTTTTATCATGAGCGAGTGTGGTATGGGGGGGAGGGCGAGTGAAAAAGGGAGCGGAAGAAGTGCAAAAGAGAGCGGCAAGAGGCAAGTGGCAGGCGGAGGGAATTTTCGTCTAACGTATTTCGTTTTTCGTATTTGCGAAAAACCGTGAAAATTACATGCCGCTGACGCAGCGGCGCCGTCACTCATGACCTGCCCTCCCAGCCATGTCCAACCATTTGGGTGCACTTTTATTTTTCGCTGAATTTTCAGGAGGAAGCCGTGTGTTTTATTCCACCACCCCACACCCCACTACCACTCTCTCCACTCTCTCCACTCTCTGCACTCTCTCCCCCCGTCTCTCTTGCTGCCAGTCTCACTCTGCTGATACGGCACGAAGTTGTCGCTGACCGCAACATCGCATGTTGTAGGTGCGCCAATGACGCTGATTTTGTTCCTGCGCTCGCTGCTGGGGCTACACATTATTAACAGTTCCTGTGACAAAGCCCCACTGAAGTGGGGCTACAGCCTCAGCTATGGCTGCGGCTCGGCTCGGGTACAGGACCCCACGGGGTGGCCATGGGTTGGCCATGGGGTTGGCCATGGGGTAGCCGGGTCGCTTGGTCGCCTGGTCGCGAATGGTTGGCGGGGGCGCGCCACCTGTCATGTTGCAGGCAAACGGGGCGACGCTGTCGTTTCGATGTCCTTTGCCGGCCGTTCGCTGTCCAACAAAATGTTTTGTGGTTCCCGTTGCCGTTACGAAGTTTGTGACGCCGCCGGCTGGTTGTTGTTTATTCTGGCTTCTAGAAAACTGCGACACTGACATCCAACCAACCACCCACCCAGCCACCCACTCCCGCACCCACTTCCGCACCTACTCCCGAACCCACTCATTCTACATACAAATAGCCAGCGCAGCGCCTTTATTACGAGTATGACTAGGAGTAATCGTAGCTGTGTGTGTGTTAGAAAATCTCCAACCTGTCTGCTTTTTTTTGTTTAAGTTGCCCTTTAAGTGTGCGCGTGGAACCGCAGTTTTCCGCCTGAAAGTGAAGCAATTGTTGGGGAATTGGCCCGGGCACAGACAGCTTGGGCTTCAGCCAAAGACAATCTACTTGATAGTAAGTTGAGTAACGCACATAAATTTCCATAGTTATATGCAGCAAGATTTTTGGTGCAGCTTGCATTTAATTCTAGAGTTTATTCTGTGTGTGGGTTGCATTTATTTTGCACTTCCCACCCGCTTCTTGGCTTTAATCTGGAACTATTGCTTTCAATATTTTTATTGGCTATTGTTGGGCTGTCTGCCTCCTTAATCTGTTGCTTAGTTGTCTCAGCGTGGTCAGCGATTTTTTTTGCACTCATTAAACCATATCAAAGGCTATATAATAACTCCTTTGGCTGTCGCTTTCCAGCTCTGAAAATGGTAAATTAATTTGTTATTGTTAATTTACAGCTGAGACACCTGTTCAACCCCTGAACACTAAACACAAGCAGCACACACTCCCAGTGTGCAACGTCAAGTGCCACCCCAAAAGTTTGAATAACCCACCAATACCCACCATTGCCATTGCCATTTCCATTTCCATTTCGATTTGCATTTGCATTCCCCATTCGCATTACAACAATTTCTATTACATTCCCAGCAGCAGCAGCAGCACCCCCACCCCCACACACCCCAGTAATTACAGACCAGGCAGCAATTTATTAATAATAAGCACTGCAATTAGCACTGCAAGTGATTTAATAGCGAGTCGGCGACGGCGGCCTCTGAAGGAGCTCTCTCTCTCCCACTCTCGTCCTGTGGGAGGGATATGTCAAGCCCCAAAATGTGTCTACTTATGTATAGTATGCTGTTGTGCATGTGTGTGTGACAGAGGCGTCATAATAAAGACACCTACCCATCCATCCATCCATCCAGCCACACGGAGATTCAAGCAATTTGCAGTAAACTGAAGTCAGATGATGATACGCCTCGTGTGCAGGGGAGGCAGCTGAATTTATTGCATGCATGCACGTGTGTGTGTGGGTGTGTGTGTGTGTGTGTGTGGGTGGGTGTGAGGGGTTCTCTAATGATGGCATAATTAGCAGAAAACGGTAGATTGTAGCCTGCCCCGCTCCGCAGCTCTTGCTTGCAAGTTTTCAGGCATTTGATAATGACATAAAGTCAAATTACTTGCAGGAGCCAAGCGGCAAGCAGCAAGCGGCACGTAGCACGTACCAGTGTTAGGCAGGAGGCAGGTGCCGATGCCGGTGCCGGGTGGGGTAACATGTTAATTGAAAGCCCACTTATTGAAATGAAAACGCGATTGAGAGATGCACACGAGAGTGGTTGGTTGGCTCTTCATATCTCCGACTCCGACTCAGAGTCAGAGTCAGACTCAGTTTCAGTCTCGGTCTCAGTCTCGGTTTCCGTCTCCGTCTCAGTCTCCGGCTGTGTCTATGCCTGTGTGAGTGGACAATTGTGCACTTGTGTTGGTTGCCAGGACACAACACACAGCCACACACACACACACACACACACAGGAGTGGCCATAAAATTTTCTATTTAACGCTTGAGCAACAGTCCCACACAAAGAGGACCCAGGACAGCTGCTTTAATTTCGAACCTGTTCAACCTCAAACACGATATGAAAGTTTTTGGTCTGTCCTTTGTTAACAGCCATCTGCCAGTGAGTGCAGAGGGAGAGCAGTGAGGGACAGAGTGGTGGATGGGTGGCTGGGTGGAGTGCCAGTGTCAATGCTGGTTGTTGTCCTGGGCAACAGTTTATTAGGTTGAGTCCTTGCCGTTTCTTAAGATTGCCAGCAGCCAGCAGTCGCCCACACTTGGCCCGTGTCGCCATCGAATGCCAGTCATCATTTGAGGCAGAAAACGGCAGCCAACGGGTAGCCAGGACAACGTCTCCAGACAGCGACAGCGACAGCCAACATTTGATGGCAGCACAAAATTTTCTGATTTTCTATACAACAAAATAATACAAAAAAAAATATAAATAAAATACGTAACGCAACGAAAATAAGTAAAAGATAAGTAAAAGGCCAAAGGCCCAGCTGGGTCTGTCATGGCCATTGACCAGGCCAGGCCAGGCCAGGCCGGGCCAGGCCCCAGCCCCAGCCCAGCCACCAGGAGGATGATGGGATGACAGCCAGTAGAAGTCGGTGTCAGAAAAGGTGACACGACGAGACAAGGTTGACTTGATGACGAGAGAAAGAGAGTGCAGAGTGGACCCACCCCACCAAGGGCCTGCCTGGCCAGGCCCGGCCCGGCCCGGCCAGTCCTTGGCCTTTCATTTTATGTTATTCATTTTTAATTTCTTTTGCTCCTTTTTACACACTACCCACACACACACACGGAGTGTGCTAGTGTGTGTGTGTGTTTGGGTTAAAACTCACATTTGAGTATGTTAATTTTCGTATTTTAACGACAAGGATCGGGTCCCAGCTACCAGCTACCAGCTCCCCAGTCCCAGGATACGTTGACGATTTGTCAGTTCCAAGTCATAAGGCAAAGTTAATTTTCTGCCATTTGTTTCAAATTCGGGCACGGTAGATAAACCTTTTTCTTTACTTACACATGATACTCGACGCGTCGCATCTACGTAATTGGATTGTGGACTCTGAGGGCTGTTTGGTGGTGTCACATATGGCTCCGGGTCTGGGATTAGTGGAGCAGTTGACAAATGAGTTGCTTGGCATTGTACCCAAAATAAATATAGAAAATTAACGTAAGAAATTAGCGGGGGAAATAACTAGAAGAATGATTAAAAATATATATTACAAAAATATATACAAAAAATTAAAAATATAAAATTGAAAAATATAAAAATGATAAAATTTAAAAATATAAACTTAAAAATATAAACTTGAAAAATATAAAATTGAAAAATATAAAAATGAAAAATATAAAAATTGAAAAATATAAAAATGAAAAATATAAAAATTGAAAAATATAAACTTGAAAAATATAAAAATGAAAAATATAAACTTGAAAAATATAAAAATGAAAAATATAAAAATTGAAAAATATAAACTTGAAAAATATAAAATGAAAAATATAAAATTGAAAAATATAAAATTGAAAAATAAACTAAAAATATAAACTTGAAAAATATAAAAATTGAAAATATAAAAATTGAAAAATATGAAAATGAAAAATTCAACTGGAAAGTCTTAGGAAAATTCATCCTATCCCAAGCAACAATTATTTATTGCGTTGCAGCGAAGTGCTGGTAAAAGGGTTAACGAAGTTCCCCAGCCAATAGGACTAAGATAAATAATCTGAGCTGAAGACAAGCGATTACATTAAGACCCCTAAGCGCGCACGGAGATAATCCCTTTTTATTCTGGTTTTTTTTTGTGTTTTTTGTTTCTTGCCGTCTTAGAAGCCATTCGCTAATTGTTTCTATGCTTCATTAGACAGGGGGGTGGGGCGGGAGAAGAGAGCGGGTTGGTGGGAATGTTCCGTTTCTTGGATCGCAGCCAAGCTCATTTAATATGAGCTGGGAAAACTCATTCATTATTCGCCGAGACTTAAATAAGCTGCCAGGGCGGCCAAAGCGAATGCCAGATTCCCCAGCGGGAACGTATTCGTATCACAAGTTGAAAGTCTTTTGCCTCATCCCCGTCTCCCCTCTCTCGCCCTAGTGCTTTTGGCCGAGAGACCCTTTTCCAGGATTTTTCTGTTGGCTGCTTTACTTTTAGACGTCTCTCTTTTTTTCGCTTTCAAGTTTGACCATTTATTTAAACTTTTTATTTAGCGAGACTTCTATTTGCGCCAAAGTCTCTACGGCAATAAATTCAATTCTCTTTTCGCTTTGCCTCCCCAAACTCCACAACCTGCACAGCCCCGCCCCTTTAACTCTTGTTAACCCCTTTGATGGGTGCGCTGGCCTGGCCAGGAGGAGGTGAATTAATTTTCTTAAAAGCTTTTCTTGGCGGCGCTGATTATCCAAATCCCATCTCCCTGCCGTTCGCTGCTGCCTCTAACTGTAACTGTAACTGTGACTGGGTATGCAGTGGATTCGGAGGAGCATTTCGCCAAGCCTAACTGAGTTATTAATTCGACTGTGAATGCTCTTTTTTCTGCTGGTTTCGTTGAATCATGTTTGGTAAATTTTTAATTGAAATCTTTATTAACGAATCTTTGGCACACTACTCGAAGTACCCCTTATATATTGTATATGTACAAATTTCATCTCTGTCTGTTCTGCTGTCTGTACGTGTGTGTGTGGGTGTGGTGTGTGTGTGATTTGGCTTAAATTTATTTTTAATAAATTTTAAAATATTTGCATTATGTTTTCCTCGTCTCTATATGTATCTCGTATGCATGTATATATTTTCTATACTCTTTTACTTGCACAAAAAAAATGTTTCATTAAATATCTTAAGTCTCTAAATATATTTGTAATTGTTGCAAATATTTCTTTGAAGGGGCAGAAACTGGGAGCAATATATATCTATATATATATATATGTTCAATGTACACTGATCTATGCATATATATGTACATTCATATATCAGTAAATATGTATACATATGTATGCACATATTAGATATTTAATAAATAATTGCCCACCGCCTTGAACTATTTTTATTATATATTTTTTGTTTTGTATTTCATATGTTAGGGTCATGCTAATTGATTTAAATTCGATATGTGAGCCGCTTAGACTAGGGGTTGACCAAAAAAAAAAAACAAATAACACACAAAAAACATTACATAGTGCGAGGGTTGCTCCATGAATTGATGGCTGCATATTTGTGGTTTAAGTGAGGCTGAAAATGTTTTCAATATTTCCATTGCCTTCGCTCTCTGGTACCTAAATATTTGAACTGAATTTCTCGCTACATAGAACTGTGAAGTAAGTCCTTGACTGAGGGTAGTGCAGCGTCGTTTATGGTCTGGCCAGCACATCGATTTTCTCGTCTGACTTTCTGGCATTATGTTAGCTCATTGAACAGATCATTTTAACAACAAATGGCATGCATTTTTCATATATAAATATTCAAAGAAATCCACAAACAGAACAATTGCATGGAGCAGCCCTCGCCAGCTGCGATATGGCGACTATTCACACAACACCACAACCGCAATTCTCTCTCCATCGCTCTCCCCCTCGCTGTCTCTCAATCTCAATCTTTCTCTCCGTTTGCCTTGGGTCTGATCTTCCCGTCGATCCCCTGCTCGCTCTGTCCATGCGCCGCCAGGCAAGTGCCCAGCAAGGCGGCCGCCAGCCGCTAGTAGGGGCGCCACACATCCGCCGACGGCTTGGGTGTGCGCGTCCTTATGGGGCCGCCACCGCCGCCGCCGCCACTGGATCCAGAACCGGAAGCGGAACCGCTGGCCGAGCGAGATGTGGTGCTGACATCGTCCAGGTCGATGGTCTCCACGGGCGAGGGCGAGCGGCGTGTGGAGCTGACCGGCGGCGAGGCGTTCGGATTAGCATTCTCCGCATCCGGCGGATTGTGCGTGATCAGTGTGACACATCGCTTGATCAGATTGACGCCGTCATGGTCGCCGCCGCCACTCATCAGCGAAGTCGCTGAGTCCTGCTGCTGCTGCTGCTGCTGGGACTGAGCCTGTGCCTGCGCCTGGGCCTGGGCGGGTGCCGCACTGGCCGCTGCCGCTGCTGCAGCGCTCCGCAGCCAGGGCAGATCGCTGTAGCTGCCATAGAGCTGGGTGTACAGCCACTGGCTGGACTGCGGCAGCAGCGGGCTCTGCAGGAAGAGCTGGGCGGCCAGGGCCGGATTGAAGCTGTGCGCGGGGGCAAAGTGATTGCCGCCCGCTGCCGCAAAGCCGCCAAACAGCTCCGATGGATTCTTGCTGCGCTGAATGAGCGCTGTGAATGCGCCACCCGAGCCCGGTGCGCTCTCGGTGAGTGATCCGGCCACTCGTCCACTGATCGTGCCCAGACTCCTGGCATCGCTGGCACTCAGCTGTGTGCCCGGTTCCGCTTCCGCTTCCGCCTCTGCGTCTGGCTCCGCCTCTGCCTCCGCCTCCGCTTCAGCTTCCTCTTCGTCGTGCGTGAGCGGCGAGCTGATGCTCTTCCGAGGCGAGCCCGTCACCGAAATGCTGTCGCTCTCGAAGCCCGCATCGATGTTGCTGCTGTTGTTGTTATTGTCGTGCTGCAGCGAGGTGAGCATCGTGGGTGGGGATCGCGGCGAGCCCAGGGGACAGTGCATCGGTGGCTGCACGAACGCACTCAACGTGCCGCTGGTCGTTGTGGTGGGCGATCCCTCCGGACTGGTGGTGCTATGTGCCGCGCCCACTGTCGCCAATTGCTGCTGCTGTTGGTGCTGCTGCTGCTGCTGCTGGCCATCTGCTGGAGTAGTTGGAAAGAGTTAAAATTTGCTGGCCATGGAATGGTGTAAATATTTCACAGCATTTACCGCTCAATCCTCTCAAGCCGCTGGCTGCCGGAAATGCTGCATGATGGCCAAAGAACGGGCCTGCTGGAAAGCCCGCCGAACGTCCACCCAGCGCCATGTGGGCGCGCCAGTCGGGCGCATGCAGATGACTGTGCATGCCCACCAGATGATGGGCGAAACCTGCCAGGAAGATAAAGGCAAACACAATCAGATTACAGCAATTGAACAGGCATCATATTGAGCATATTATGTGTGTGTATAGTGTAAGGAATTCGACTCGAGTCAGCAGCAACAGCAGCTAAATTTCCTCCGAAATTATAGACAAAAATCTCTTATTTCTTTTCAAGCTTCGACAGCTGAAAATTTTCTTCTTTAGCATTAAAATTTGCTGGAATTTAGCCTCTTTCGTATTGCAAACATTTTATGGGAACTCGTCGTAAAATAGTTATTTTTTCAACGCGAAAAAAAGAAGAATTTTTAATAAATTTTTCTAATAAAATAAATAAAATTAATTTCGATTGCTTTTGCGATGCAATGCCACAGTCTCAGAGGTCAGTGCTTTATGTTTTTTGCAGCTGAGAGTAGAATAGAAAGTGGATTAAATAAATATCGTAAAAAATAGCAATACTTAAGCTGAGGCAAAAGCAAAACAATTATTGCCTGAGAGGCGCCAAAGTCTGCACGGAGAATGAGTAGAAGTTCAGTGAGTGCCAGCCATAAAGAACACAACGAAATCGCAGAGCAAGTAGCACGCAGAAGCTGCAAGAAGAACAGCAGGCCGATTATGCCAAAACGTATCGCCATATACCCATAGAAATACACTTTAAAGTCTCCTCCTCACTCTTAACATTTTATCATCATTTTGTAGCAAATTGGAAAGTGTTTGCCAGCACTGATGCAGCACATATTTATGTGCCAGCCTTTTCCAGATCATGTGTGTGCGCTGCCCCCTGCTCTGCCAAGCTGTTGTTTGCCATTAGGCAACACTTCAAGGGTATGAAGGTTAGGCCAACTACATAAATCATGCGACGAGAGACAGCCAAGTGCAATGCCAAGACCAAGACCAAGACCAATAACCAAAATCTCTAAACCAAAAAAAACAAAGACAAATACAAAAAAATGCCCAGAAGCAACAACAAAACCAGGACCAGACCCAGACCCAGACTCTGGAACACGAAGAAGCGGCAGCAGCGGCAGCAGCAGCAGCAGAGAGCCTGGCAAAGCCGTCTCGACCACATATAGCCCACTGTGCAAGACCAAAAATGTTGCCGCACATTTTGGTTGCTGCAAAACAACATTGGCAAAGGCCTCCATGGCGGATGGATTCGGGATCCCTCCGCAGGCAGCCATTGCTGCTTGCTACTGCTTGCTGCTGCTTGCTTGCTGTGTGTGTATGCAAGTATGTGTGTGTGTATGAGTGTGTCCAATGGGGAGCGCCACCTGCCGCTGGCCGCCTGCCGTAATGGGGGGGCCGGAGACCAAGACAAACTCCTAAATAAATTCATTAAAATTATCCCCCAAGCAGGGATCCGTCCCACTCGCTCGCTCGCTCGCTCGCTCTCTCTCTGGCCATGTGTCTCCCTGTCTCTGTCTCGCCCATGGCTGGCTGGCTGGCTGGCTGTGTCCATGCGGCCGCCATCAAGTGGCAGCCCACATTTGTGGGCAAGTGGAAGGAAGCCAGTGCACTTCTGCCATTGCAGCAGCTTCCTTCTAAGAGGCAGGCGCAGACACAGGCACTGGCACTGGCAGTGGCAGTGGCAAAGCGCGACTGTGACGCTGGCTGAGACTGCGGCAGTGGCAGTGGCAGTGACAGAGACGTTCGCTGGGAAAGGTCCTGGCTGGGGGCTGGGGGGTAAAGACGAAATGCCGAAGCTTAAGAAAACCGTCAAGGCAGCTCTGAGAATTTCTACTCTCTGAGACGCAGACCGACCACAATACACTCACATGCTCTTGTGCTCGCTCTCTCTCTCACTCTCACTCTCCACTCTCTTCACTCTTTCTCGTTCTCCATCTGTATTTCTCTGTCTCTGTCTCTGCCTAGCTAGCTCCATCGCTCGCTAGCGTTGTCTCGTTTTAACACACTTGAGGCCAAATACTTGGCCAAGTTTTGCCAAAGTTTGCAAACCAAAATTTCACCGAAAATGTGACACCAACGAACCAACCAAACGAACCAAACAGTCAGCGACAGTGGCGGTGGATCGGGCGGGGGCATAGGCTGAGAGACGCCTCCACAGCTCATGGCCAGTGCAGTGCAGTGTGTGCTGAGACAACGTTTGGTAGAACGAACATCATCTTCATCTTCATCATCGTCGTTTATGCCAGCCGCCCCCCCAAATGTCTTGAGCTGAGAGTTTCTTCTGCTGCATTACTTGATTGGCATGGCTGCATTACGTTTTCCGTCTTCCGTTTTTCCACCTACACACACCTACACACACACACGTGCATATATCGTCATTGATATCTGTACAATACATGCAAACTGGGTCAGAACGCTGGGTAGTCGCTTTTGTCATATCAGAGACTGTCT